>CM056743.1:107155321-107755321 GCA_029851415.1 Eretmocerus hayati
GAAACCAACTTCTCAATTTTGAAGTCATTGCGCACATACAAGGCAACTCCTCCACCCTCTCTATTGCGATCTTGTCGCAACAACGAAAAACCTGGAATTCGAACGAGACTGTCATCCACATACTCATCTAGCTTCGACTCAGCCACCCCAAATGGATGATAGGAGGGATCGTTAGCGACGAGCAAGCGTAGATGCCCAATCTTATCTGTCAGGGAGTTAAGGTTGATAAATCCCGCTTTTAGAGAATTACCCCTCCCTCGTCGCTCTTCAGCAGCCGTATCCAGTCAGGGAGTCCTTGCTGATTCTGTTGCCGGAACTTTATTTTGCTCCGGAACGATAGTGCAGCTCTGGGTGTTATTAGAGGACGCACAGGTGCGTTCCGGACCACTTCGACAGGTCGTTTGAATGACCTGCAGATCAGCAAGGGATTCGAACGTATGCGCTCGATCACCATTTTTCCGTCTAATCCAGAAACGCCCATCACTGTGCCAGACGTATTCGAGGCCCAAACCGCGTGCAACCGACCTTAAACGTATGAATTCTTTGTATTTTTCACGGTGGAGCATCTCATTTATGAAGATTTTACGGTCTGGCACATGAGCTTTCGTATCTGGGTCGAGTAAGTCAGGCTGGATATTGTTGGCCGTGAAATAATGATTGGTGATTGAACGTTCAGCCAGAATTACTTTCCCGACTAGTCGACTACTGGAGAGTTGGACTACACATTATGGTAAATTGCGCGTGATGGCAGCTGAGGCTCGGGAAGATAGAACCGAGTCACGATTACGTGTTGGAGTCCTCTCCCCAGACGCACGCCCCGGTTGCAGGACGCGGACATCAGCAATGTCTGCCCTCTCCAATGAGGGGAGAATAGACTTAAGCACTGCATGAGAAATATCAGATATCTGTGCTGGTGAGGCCTTGGAATCTTCTTTTAATACACCATTGATAATCAGTTCACAGCGCTCAAGTCCGTCATTGCCTAGTCCCTGCCCTTGCTTCCGAACGTATGGGTGGGGGGACTCGTCCATCCTAGGGGCAGTGGTACAAATCGAGGATTGATGTGTCGATTCAGCATTACTATTCTCATCATTACGAAATTTACTATTTTGCAGAGTACTCTGGGAGCCTGACAATAGCTCCGTTAAGGTAGAAATTTGGCCTGCCATGATGGAATTTTGCTCCAGAAGATCCAAGCGAAGCTCCTCTAGCTGGGAGCTTTGCTTCTCTATAAGTCCCTCGAGAGAAGATACACGTGCCAACAATCGATCATCTACCTCACTTACTGCTGGTGTGCAAGATGGAGAGGTAGTGGCAACGTTTTGTCGGATCACGAGGGATTTTATTTCGTCAAGCTGGTTCTGAAGCAAAGCATTTTGGTTGTAGAATAGGTCCAGAGTACTCTCCCGTATATATACTCACTTTGGTTCCGGAGAGTTTGACGACGTTGACGTAGTTGTTGCTGCAGGTTGATCCGAGATGTTGAGGCTATTGCTTTCCACCGATCCGACGGGGTGATCCACGTGTGGTGTACTGAGCAGCGACGGAGAGGCAGTAGTGAGCCGCGCATCAGCTTGCTGCTTTCGAATGTTCGCGGGCTCTGTTCTGCTGGACTCGTGGATGGTGGCGCCAATTAACGGAGGCGAAGCAGTAGCTGGCGGAATACCCCCCGCTAGCGTGAGCTGTCGACTCTCGATGGCTTGAGAGGCACTGGTGGTGGGGAGCTCAGCGCTGCTGCCCGTGGTGGTATGTTGCGGGGCGAGGGGAGACTTTCCTGACGCGCCACGCGAGCTGAGCCGCATGTGTGAGAGCGGCTGATTACTCACACGTCTTCGTGGGCTTGTTTTCTCCTTCTCTCTCTCTCTCTGGCTGTTTGCATACTGAGGCGGGAAGTCGAAGTCGTCTGCTTCGTCGCACTTGATGTTGATTTTGCGGCTGGGATCTCGCTCACCTGCAGACATCTTTCGCATGTCACTGCTCGTCTGGATGTTCTCGAGCACTTGACATGTGCTGATTTTTCACAGATGTCGCATACTCTGCTGCCTGCACGTAAGGTGTTGTTGCAGACACAGCAGATGTTGTCGCTCATCGTGCAGCAGGCAGCAAGATAGCGAGGCAGGCTAGCGTAGCAGACGTTCTCCGAGCATGCGCAGGAAGCTCACATTCGGCGCCAAGCACTGCCAGCTCGATGTTGTTGTTGGAGGTGCAGATCTGGAATTATTCCTCCCAGGCTCTAGCAGGAGCCATGCAGTGATGCTCCAGTGGTATGAGCCTGCAGGAGGGAGTCCAATCTGCAAAAAAGTGTCACTCGGGACGACGTTTTGATGGTTAAATTGATGTTCGAACACGGAGCGATGTTAGATGCGTGTGGGAACACTTACCGCCAGAGAGAGCGTAGCAAAGAAATGGCACTTTCCCGGAAAACAACCAATTACGTTAAAATCGGTATGTGTAAGAGAGCTCCCATTTTTGGGTCCAAAACAGCACCACGCTAATTCTTCTGACGTATTTTGACCTGCTGAAAACGATCCCGGTGCTTTTAGGGAGCTTGAATACGTGGAATGTAGGTATTAAGCAGATGCCAACGAACGATTTTGTCCTATGCTTATGCATTGACTGCCTATCGTCATACACGGGCTCGATACATTGGTAGGCAGCTCCTCTTCACTTGGATTCCACGCACCAAAGCTCCCTGGAACCACCGGGATCGTTTTCAGCAGGTCAAAAGACGTAAGAAATGGTAGTGTCGTGCTATTTTGGACCCAAAAATAGGGAGCTCTTTCACACATACCGATTTTAACGTGGTTGGTTGTTTTCCGGAAAAGCGCTGTGTTTTCGCCACAATCGTTGTCTTGCATTCTATAGAAAGCCTTCACTTCTGAGGCTCAAGCGGATCACTAATTCGGTTTCTTCGTGCAAAAATACATTGGATTCAATATGGGGATTATTCACCACAGTCACACATATTATGCCACTATTGCTTCATCTCATGAGACAGATAACACTTTGAGTGGTGATCTGACAATTCTCTCCCTCAGACTTGTGGCTCCAAAAGTCCACTATCCTGCATCCTTCTCCACTCCAATATGCACAAAAACGTGATAACAGGCGGTCTCACTGCACCTCAGCTGTATTAAAAGGCCAGGAGTGACTGCTTATTGGGAAAATTTACCCTTAGTTGGATCAAACAATTGTTTTAAGCAAAATACGAGCCGGGTATCGATTTGTTGTTTTGCAGCCGTCACACGTATGCAATACCAACGCACGCGGGTTTGCATGTGTGTATCGGCGGCTATCCTGATTACGTAGAAGTCACGTGACATCGATTTGAATCAGGAGTCTTTCGCGGGCGAATTTCAACATTAATATATGAATAGTCAAAGGCCATGAAATGAAAAACTGTATCGTACCCTCGCTTATTTTGATGTGATCGATCGATTGAGATAGGAGATATTTTCCATGAAAGTTCTCTATTCAATATCTTACTTCGGGAATGGCCGACCAGTGAGTCAATCGTATGCTCTTCGGTCAATATATCGGAGCAGACCTTATTCGATGTCGGAGCTGTCATCGATGGTAGTTTGTGCACGATCATCCATAAAGAGAATGCTGGGACTTGCAATCATATCGCTCGATTGAAGAATGGAAAATTCATCAAGACCCGAAAGTTCCTGGTAGACTCTGACAGTCGTTTAGAGTTTAAAGAATGTGACATTTTTTAGGTGCGAGAGAAGTGTTTGTCGGACATGATACTAGGAATAGTAAGCATCTCCAGAAAAGAACAGCTCATTAGTACAGATGGTATCGATCTGCAAACCGTGTTTATCGGGGGTGATACGAAGGAATTCATCTTTCCTGTAGCCAACAAGCTCTACTGTCGATATCGTTTTGTACCATGATATTTCTGGGAATCTCGACTTATAGCAACCATCATATAAGAGGTAGGTATCGAATGTTACGATACATTCAGTCTCGAATTGAATCTCTCGATCAAAATTCTATCCTCCACATGGGCGGCCTTGCTCATGTCATCTCCATGGATGTCGAATAATTAGATTGCATGTTGGGTGCACTCATTGAGAGAGAAGTTATGGAACCTCGGACAGCATGTCAGCAATGTTGACAGCAAACTTTCGGAACAGGTTATGCATGTGGTGATACGGAATTTTCGAGGGGTGAGTATTCTATGTATTCGACGATGAAGTATGTTGGTATCGAGGTTTTTTGGAGCCTCCCGTTATATTTCATCGATTAGCGGACAAAGAAAAATCGAAACCCAAAATCATCATACTATCTATTTTCAGTCCCATTGAAAACTTGATTCACTCCCCTGCTGCAAAAGTTCAATTGGATTCAATTGGAATACATCCAATCGTTCTGAATCTAGAATCTTATGATGAATTTGAAACATGACTTTCAGGATCGAGGGAGATTGGAGTTCAGTAATGATCAATGATGTTGATCATGATTCGAATAGTATGGACCAATCTTCGACAATGCAGACTTTTCGCATTGGAAGTGAGATTGCCAATCAATCTCAATACTTACCGCCAGTATTCGGGAGCCGATGTTCTATCTGTATGATTGCAGATTCCCTTGATAGAATATCGCAATTCGAATATGTGTCAATGCCATAAAGAAGCATTGACATGCTATATTAGGGCCCTACCTACTTCATCGATTCCAATAACACTGTTTTTCAATAAAGGAAACATCGAGATCTCAATCCGCTTCAATCGACCTGAATACTGACTGGAAGCATTGGAGACCTCATTCCCTATTTATCCAAATTGATTTGAATGCTGGATATCAGTATTGGAATTTCGAAATCCTATCTGCCTTGATCGATTCTGATACTGTGCCCCAGTATTGGGAACATCGAGATCTCAATCCGACTCAATCGACCTCAATACTGGGTGGAAGCATTGGAATCCTTATATCCTATTCATCCGAATCGATTTGGATGCTGAAAATCAGTATTGGAGGTTTCAAATCCTATTTGCCCCAATTGATTCCAGTACTGTTTTCCAGTATTGGGAACATCGGGAACTCAATCCGCCTCAATCGACCTCAATACTGACCTTCAGTCAGTATTACAATTCAACGTTCCACATATACATCCCTCACATTACAGCTGAAGTTTCAGTACAATCCAATACTTATTTGAATCAGGATCGCATTAACATATCATCGCATTACATAACCAAACTCTATTTGAAGGTTCTGCCGCTCATCAGTCTTATATAGGAACGGGAGAGATGAATCGTCGCTTGCGAGAAAGCAATCCCATAGTATTTGGATGCAAACTGAGATGGTCATCAAAACGCCGCCTAGCGTCAGCCATTCGAATTCTATCGAGCTCAATCGATTCCAATACTAACTTTCAGGAATGGGAATTTCAATATCTCAGACTACGTCAATAGATCCTAATACTGACTATGAGCATTGGCGAGTTCATTCATCGTCCTAAATCGATTGGAATGCTGAATATCGGTGTTGAGGACTTGGAATCCTATCTGGCCCGATCGATTTCATTACTGTTTCCCAGTATTGGGAACATTCAGATCTCAACCCACATTGATCAATCTCAATACTGACTGTGAGTATTAGAGCCCTTATTTCCTAATAACCTGAATCCTATTCAGTACTATACGAGACCAAATGTTCAACTTGTATATGAAATCTTATTCGCCCCAATCGATTGCAGTACTATTTCTCAGTATTGCGAGCATCGAGATCTTAATCCGCTGAATCGATCCAGTACTGAGTTTCAGCATTGCAGATCTCATATCATATTCACCTGAATCGGATGGAATGCTGAATATCAGTATTGAGGACTTCGAATCCTGTCCGCCCCAATCGATTTCGGTACTGATATTTAATATTAGGAACATCGAGATCTCGATCATCTTCAATCGATTCCAATACTGATTCCCAGCATTGCAGACCTCATATCATATTCACTTGAATCGAATAGAATGCTGAATACCAGTATTGAGGACTTCGAGTCCTATCCGCCCCAATCAATTCCATTACCGATTCCCAGTATTGGGAACATCGAGATATCAATCATCTTCAATCGATCTCGATACTGATTTTCAGCATCAGAATCCTTATATCTTAATCACCCAAATCAAATTGAATGGTTGATATCAGTATTGAGGACCTGAATTCCTATCCGCCTGAAACGAGTTCAGTACTGTTCCTCAGTATTGCGGAGTTCGAGATCTCAATCCGTTGAATCGATCCAATACTGATTTTGAGCATTGCAGACCTCACATCGACGGCTCCTACGAAGAGTAACACATTTCCTATCAACGACGAAGACTAACACATTTCCTCATCAACGACGAAGAGTAACACATTTTCTTATCAACGACGAAGAGAAACACATTTTCTTATCAACGACGAAGAGTAACACATTTTCTTATCAACGACGCGACGCCTCGTTGAACAATCTCAATGAATCTCTCAGGACTTTTTCCCTACTGCATCATCTGATCTGAATCTTGAATATTAACACAGTTCAAAGCCTTCCCAATAACTTTCTCGCTTTGAGTTTTGCTGTACTTGAAATCTGAAGAAGTTTCTTGCATGACGAAAATTATGCGCGCCTTGAAGGAACCCATAAAAACCTCGAAAAATGCTACGATTTTTCTAATTTTTTGGGACTGTTTTGTATCACAAATTTCATACTATGTGGAAGCAATGTTCTTCAACTATATGTGTACGGAGTTTCAGACCATTTCATCGAGTCGTATTACAGTGCCGATATAATTTGTACCGGACGTGCATCGTTATGAAAATGTTTTGTTTCGGAGCGTGGGTCAGGCAGGAATCGCTCGAGTGGCGAGGCACGGCTTGCCCGGCTCTGCTCAGGTTCAACTCATACGTGTCCCTCGGCAAACGCTACCCGGCACTGCAGCACCTCTTACCTTCTTTTCCTCTCAAAGTATTATACGATACCATGCAAAGTTTCGTGACATTTTGTTCATCAGGAACCGAGAGAAAATTGGAGCCAATGTTTTGGTGGGACAGAGCGCGTCCTCGCCTATTTCGATTCATTCCTCAATAACGAAACAGTTTTGGCCAATATCAGATAGTAGCCCAACTGTGGATTGGAATTTCCTGTCGAATGAGCCCGCTCGAACCCGAAAATTCTGATTCTAACTCGCAATAAACTTGAACTAGTGTGAGCATCGAGCAGTATAACTAGCTCAGCGAGCCAAAGAACTACGATTTTCTGGAGATATAGAATGAATTCCCGGGTGTGGAACAACTCATTCGATGGGAAATATTATGGTCTTTCACTTGCCATATTTCGTTCGGGTCGGAAAAAGTGAGGTTGGAATACTATGAGGCAAAAACCGGTTCATAATCTCCGATCGCACATGCAGTGCGATCAAAGCGCCATCTATCGAACAAAATATCCGGATCCTCTCCGGACTAGCCTTACAATATGAATGGAGATTTCTCTTATTTTCTTGAAAATTAAGCGACGAACTCGATAATTTGCGATCAAATTTTTATCCTCCCAATGACCACTCTTTGCATGAACCAATAAAAATCAATGCAATTCTCCATTCGCTTCTAGGCTAACCTTCCCGAATGTTCGAGAATGAGTGTCTCATCATTTTCATAAATATAGAGAACGATCTCTATCTTACATACAAGTAGTAATTAACCGGAACAGATATTGCCCCTCAAAAAATCTTCATCTTTCGTTATTCTTTTTCCCAAGAAGTGAACTCGTTGTTAGGTTATTTGCGGACGAACTAATTTCTCACATTTGTAATCATCTCCGAGGTGATTTCACTGGCGTTGAAAAACTGCTCGATTTATCTCTCACCAATGAAATAAGACGTTCCCGTAATTCATATGATTTGATTAAACCAATTGTTCCAACGAATCATAGAGCGATGATTCTTCAAGACTTGGATCGAACATCGTTTAAACCCCTAATACGTATTTGATGAGCTCATCACGCAATGTTCAACTTGAGTAGTTTGAAGGCAATTTTTTAAACAAATTGTAGAGCATTAGTTCTTGAAGTTTCAGATTGGGTATCCTCCAGAACCCGCGGATTCATATCTTAGGAGCTCATCCTTTGAATTTCAACTTCATTTGTTTGAACACGTTTATTCAAAGGAGTTCGTTTGAACAAATCGTAGAGTAATAACTTGATTTAATTTGAGTTCAGCGACCCTCAAAACCCCCGAGTTATATTTTCCCGGATTTTACCATTTTTCACCAAGGCCGAAGAGAATTTTTCGGCTCAAAGTTTTGAAACAACTTTGTTTAAACAGAGTGTAGAGTAATGATTTCATTGAATCTGAGTTCCGCGACCCTCAAAACCCTTGAGATATATCCATCCAGATTTTTCCATTTTTCATCAAGGCCAAAAACATTTTTTCTGCTCAAATTGTTCAAACAACTCCGTTCAAACAAATTGTAGAGGAATAATTCTATTGGATTCGACTCCAGCGACCCTCAAATTCCCCGAGATATATTTTTACGGAATTTTCCATTGTTCACCAAGGCCAAAAATAATTTTTCATTGGATTGTGCTACTCTCGGATCCTTGGGAATATATATTTCAAGGTCCCTTATTGTTCACCGAGACCGGAAGGGAATATCGAAAAGTCATCCCATTCGAAATCTTTGACGAATCGGAATAATTCTTTCAAGTACGGTTTTTATGAGTCATCATGGAATCTGACTCGTTGGCCACGAGGATAAGGTGTCAGACCTCTAGCCTGAAGGTCGTGGGTTCGAGTCTCACCACCATCCACAAGTGTCAGAAGTGGAAAGGCCGGTGGTAACTTTTTTTTTTAGTTGTGGGTCATTTTCATCTTCTTTTTTCTCCTTCAGACTCATCCAGGGGTCCGATCGAAGTAAGAGCTGTATTGGCATCGAAAATCATGTATTTCCTACGCACCGGTTTGCAGGAAAAGCGCAAGAGATTCGCAGGCGAGGTGCAAAAGCAACGTAGGAGCGCAGAGTCTTGCGTTTTTCTTGCGAATTGGTGCGTAGAAAATCGTGACAATATGAACACGCCTGCGATACACAGGATCGCAGGATCACAGGATTGTGGCGTTGAAGGATGGTCACCACACAGTTATCACTTGAGGTTTTCTTGTCTTTATATTTACATTGATTATTATAATGACTTATCAATTGAAATTTAATTCTACTTATTATTGTAATGATGATTATCACTGGCTGAGATGATAATACTGATGTCAATCGATGAATTTGATGAAAGTCGAACATCCGTAGCCGAGCCGCTTGATCTCGCATTATCTGCATATAGAGCCATTTTATTATTATTCAGTGCAATATCTGAAAACTTTTTTTTCTTTTTTCATTGCAAGTGAGGATACGATCGAATAGTTTTTTTCAGGGCGAACTCATTTTCTGACGTGAAAAATGTCAAGTCATATGTGCGCTCAATCTACAATGTGCTACAAAGATCCAGCCGCATCCCACCAAAAAACGAATGAATCTTTCCACCAAAAAACTAATGAATTTCTTAGGTTTGCTTTTGGGAAAGAACTTGACGCCGTGAATTGATTTGAAAACAAGTTGATATTCCATAATCATCCGGGGTGAAGAGAGATGGTAATAGCTCATTTCGTCATTCGTATGATTTACTGATATGAGCCGGTCGCAAATACCTCTGAACAGTCTTGGACGAGGATGTTGTTACGATTCTAAAGTAGGTGATCAATGTAGGGTAATAAACATTGGACCCCGAGCGCATTCCATTTGTAATGGGACATAGAGTATGTTCCAAGCCAAACAAACATCCAATCTTGCTTTCAGAAGATACGATTTGAGAAATTAGCTCATTTTCAATCATGAACAACGAATAAAGCCAAGTATATACCACGAACGTCGATGTTACTGTGCAAATTATACTCAATATATTCTTCTTTTACTTTACATTAACAGCGACAGAAACGTGAGAGAAAACTCGATGGGCGTGACGACGCACAGTGGGGCCAAGAAATTCTTGATTAATTCGCCATTACGTGAATTCGCAACCAATCGACATATGCGCAAACAGAAGACTTTTGGATGAATGAGAACAACCTCCTGCGTCTGCGCATATATCGATTGGTTGTAAATTCACGTAAAGGCGAATTATCCAAGAACTTCTTGGCCCCACTGTGCGACGTCCGAGCGTTGAGCCGTGAAAAGTACCGGATTATCGCACACAATTTGGGGCCAGGCGTCGCAATTTCCACTACTGACGATGGTACCTGCTACATCGGTTCCCGCATTGCGGCGCATTCTGCATTAGTCGAGTTATCAGAAGAATCGCAACTCGTGGAAGCGAGATAAAATGTTTGTGTGGCTTGGGACATACTCTATGTCCCATTACAAAAGGGATGCGCTCGGGGTCAAATGTTTATTACCCCACATTAATTACCTACTTTAGAATCGTAACAACATCTTCGTCCTAGACTGTTAAGAGGTATTTGCGAATATGAAATTCATCCGTGTCTCTGTTAGTCTCTGTCATAAAAACTCAAATTACAAGGACCGGCTCATATGAGGGAATCTACCAAACCTTCAACTTTTGGGCCATCCGAGAAAGAAAAATTTTTCCTGCTTGTCGCTCTTGGAACCAATTCCATACTGTTTGGGTACCTCTGAAATGTGGGAAAAAAGTTGTGCCCACTATTTTTGAAAGATGTTAATCCTCTGGGAACAATGAGGTGGAATTGGTCTAATAGACCAATTCCACCTCAATCCGTCTATGTGGAAAGCCTCTAAAAGTGACAGAAACGTAATACGTTTCTGTCACTTTTAGAGGCTTTCCACATAGACGGATCATAAATAGTGCAATATAATGGTTGATAAAGATGTTGTTCTTCGCGTTTAATCGAATTCCATTGCCAGAATAGAGCCTGTAACCGTTATACTCATTAAGTTTCACTTTTCCTATGTCCACGGAGTTGTAGGAGGTATATGCAATTTTTGCTTTCCCAAAGCATTCCTACTTGAATTATGATGAGCTGTTAGTGTGGAAATGATGTGAGAATTTCATACGAAGTCAATAACTGTATATGAGACCTGTTACGTGCATCATTTCCGACCGAAAAAATCAGCTTCTAGGAGCTAAACAAGTTTCCCGAGCTCCTCCCTCAAATAACAACCGTTATAGCCACCTCATTGAAGTGCATGGTAATTCATCATACGTGAAAGTGTAATGGGCAATAGGATTTGGGAGCGACATCTGCACATTATTCAAGTAACAAAGGTTTATCTCCTTTTTTGAAGCGGTGGGTGCGACAAATTTTTCAAGTCCAACGTCACAGATCTTCGACCAGAATAATTCGTCGCTGCCAAACAAAGAAGCATTTTGATCGTCCATTCTTACTCTTGAATTCCCCACCACTCGATTCGTCCTAGCTCGAATGTTATTTTTTCCACATACGAAAAAGTGGAGGAGACGAGTTCCTTCCAAAAAGTGAGTTACATTTTTTATAGAGGCCCTGTGATTACCACGGACGTGAGTCGCTATTAGAACAAATCTTTTATGACTATATTAGGTTCAAAGAGTCAGATGGAATTTTTTCAGATCTTTTGGGATAGTGTTATTTTCTCCGGAGGCCGAAGAGTTTCGAAAGACGAGTCAGTTACACTGAAAAAGTACGAAATTTGACGATTCTCCAATTTTTATAGAGAGCACTACGCACGTGTCATAGAAAATCGATAAAGTACCATGCTGGAAACTATAGAAACTATCTGAAAAACATTTTTCTAGGGCGTGAAAGTCCCGATCTCATTCAAATACTGTATGGTATTAAAACACTAAAAGTCAAAGGTTCTGTAGATTCCCTCATATTAGTAAATCATACGGATGACGAAATAAGCTATCACCATCTCTCTCCGCCCCGGATGATTACTAGATATCAGCTTATTCTCAAATCAATTCACGGCGTCAAGTTCTTTCCCAAAAACAAATCTGAGAAATCCAAGATTCATTAGTTTTTTGGTGGGATGCGGCTAGATCTTTGTAGCACATTGTAGATTGAGCGCACATACGAGTTGACATTTTCTACATCAGGGAACGAGTTCGCCCTGAAAAAAAAGTTCGATCGTATCCTCACTTGCAATGAAAAAAGAAAAAAAAGTTTTCAGATATTGTGGTATTGTGGAGAAGGTGTGAAGCACTTGATGAGATCGGTGTCTAAGTACTTTATTAATTATTGAGATACAAGAGACACGGAGCCGTATGTATGGCTTGCCGGTCGTGTGCCGTCTGGCTGGCTATAAAGTGGGTGCGTTTTTTAAACTCTATGCTGTACCAGCTCGTGCTTGTTACAAACTCCTTTCACCAGACTTCAAACTATCATATATGGTTCGATGCCTATTTGCTATTAATATACTGTGAAGGTCTTTCTTGCATTCCTTTCACTGCGTGTCATCTTTATACTGACATGTAACTATTCGCATTACACTACAACTCCCCTCCTCTTATATTTAGGATCGGGTCACTGCTTTTTTAGCAATTCGAGACAAACGTCTCAGTACATTTTGATCATTTCCAGGGTACAGTTTGTTCTTACATTTTTTCGAAACATTTGGGTGTACGTGTGATTTTTCAAAATTATCATTACATATCAACTTCCCTCCTCTTAAAGTAGGTTCTAGTTGAGTTCTGACAATTTGATTTGCATGTCGTTTTGTAATATATTCGTCATTCAATTTTATTCCATACATTACAGGAAATAGTTGTCTTACAATCTTCGCTTGCGTCTCATTCTCGGAATGCGTTCTATAACCGTGCACAAAAACAATCTCATTCTCTACAAATTGTATTTGTCTGTTACCCTGCTTGTGTCGTGCTTGATCAAATTGGTGTTTTCCAACATCGCTAATTGAATTGGGAATCAATAAATCAAATCTTGTGCGCAAATCTCTTTGGAGAAATAGATTTGCTGGTGTTCTGTTCGTTATCGAGTGTTCCTATGATCACTAAAAAATTTATTTATCGAAAATTCTAGTGAATGACCTTCTTTAACCTTTTTTCTACTTTGTGTTTGACCGTTTTGACAAAATTTTCTGCTGCGCCGTTAGTAGCAGGATGATGAGGTGCTGAAAATGTATGTTTTATCTTGTATTGCTTCAAATATTTTCCGAATTCGTGGCTTGTTAGTTGTGGACCGTTATCGCTCACTATGTGGTGAGGGAAACTATAACGCGAAAAAATTTCGTCTAGCTTTCGTATCAGATTGAACGAAGTTGTGTCTTCTTTCATATTAATCACTTCTGGCCATTCGGAATGCGCGTCCACGATGATCAAAAGCATGGAATTGTGAAATGGACCCATGAAGTCAATGTGAATACGTGACCAAGGTTGACTAGGCCATTGCCACGGTGTAAGTGGTACTTTTCGGAGTTCTACTCGTGTTGATAGGCAGATTCTACACGAATTTGCAATTCGTTCAATATCTTTATCGATATGTGGCCACCAGAAATAATTGCGTGCTATTTGCTTCATCTTTACTATACCAAGATGTGGAGAATGAAGTTCATCGAGTATGTTTCTCTGTAAAGTTTCTGGAATTATTATTCTGTAACCCCAAGACAAACATCCTTGTTCAGAGCTCACTTCGTGTCTTCTATGATGAATGCTTTTCTCTATGTCATTCAATGTTTCTATTTGAGGCCATGACATCTGTATGTATGATATGACCTTTCTCAATATCTTGTCGTGTGAAGTTGCTTTTACAACTTTTGGGAAATCAATAATTGTGCATTCATTCTGTACAAAATTGATGTTTGCGTATTCTGTTTCGAATACCGGCGTTCTGTCTGCGATCGGTATCCTAGAAAGCGCGTCGCAGTTTCCGTTAGCTTTTGATCTCACTACTTCGATGGTATATATGTAGCCTGATGAAAAATATGCCCAGCGTAATAGTCTGCTGTTTAGCATTTTCGACATTTCTTTATTACCAAAAATATATTTTTTGATCGTCTGTGCGCGAATGAGTCATTTGCACACTGTTCTTCGCTTTTCATTTGCTCACAGAAGATCAAAAAATATAGTATGATACTCGAGCGTAATGGTTTTCGCTTTCTCGTGACTATTTAGACCCTCGCCCGCGGTTCGGGCCTGAAAAAGTCACTCGAAGTGCGAAAACCATCCTTGGCGCCCTTGCATCATAATATACTATTGAAGCTTCATTGTCAGTTTTCAGAATGATGTGATTCCCGTTAACGTATTGATGAAATTTTTTGAAACCGAAAATGATTGCTCCTGCTTCCTTATCGATGATTGCTCTATGTTTCTCGGATTTTGGAATCGTCTCGGATGCAAATGCTATAGGTTTCTCAAAACCGTTTTTGTACTTGTGCGACAAAATTGCTGAAACCCCGACGTCACTAGCATCACATGCCATGACGAGTTTCATGTTTGGATCGTGGATTGCTAAAACTTTATTTGAAGAAATTTCTTTCTTAATCCAATCAAATGCTTCTCGACATTCGTTAGTCCAAGTCCAATTTTTGTTTCTTATTTGATTATAGAGAGGATAAATGTGTTCCGCTCTATCTGTTAAGAATCTTTCATAAAAGTTTACGAGACCTAAAAAAGCTTCTAGTTCCTTTGAATATTTTGGTATTGGCGCTTTCGTGATTGCGTCTACCTTTGATTGACTTGGCTTGAGCCCTTCTTCGTCTATAACAAAGCCTAGAATTTCAATTTCATCTTTAAAAACAATTGCATTTTCCAAGGTTTACGCGTAAACCTGCGTCTTGCAATCGTTTGGAAATTTGTATCAGTATATGTAAAAGCTCAAAATCTGTTTTCCTTGTGCAATATATATGATCTATATAGATCTCTGTATGATCTATACCTTTCAGGACGTCTTCTGAAATATCCTGTACTTCTGCGGGATTTGAGGCTATACCTTCTCCTAAGCGTGAGTATCTGTGTAATCCTTCGTGTGAAATAATTGTCAGGGCGTCTCTCGATTCGTCATCGAGTTGAAATTGCATGAATGCGTGTGTCAGGTCAATCTGAGACCTTCTTTTCCCTGTTCGTAGCGTATGAAAAATTCCCTCTTTCAGAGGAATGGGATGTCTTTTGATTATTGATTGTGGATTCACCGTTATTTTGAAATTTTCACAGATGCGTACCTCACCATTCTTTTTCAGAACTGGGATGATGGGTGTTGCCCATTTACTACAGGAAATCGGTTCTAGATTGCCTAGTTTCACTAGTCTGTCTAACTCTTTGGAGATTCTCTGTGTTAAAGCAAATGGCGCATGATATGGCTTCATTTGCATCGGTTTTGCGTCTTCTAAATGTATCTTCCTACCTTTGTAACACCCTTGCGTGTTCGAAAAAAGGATTGGAAATTTTCCAAGCATTTGCTTTCTGATGTCCTCACTCTGTATTTGTAGAATATTTGAGGAATTCGTATTTTTCCATAATTCCAATGGCCAGAGTCCAAGAGCTGGTAGCCATTGTCTACCCAACAAAATTGGTCCTTTGCCTTTTATAACGTTGATGTCCAAAATTTCACTCACTCCATCGAATACTACTTTTAATGACTCTAGTTTTCCAATAGGATGAAGCGGTGTTCCACCGTAACTCTTAAGTTTAAGATCACATTCTCTCAGTGGTAATTTCGGAAAGGTTCTATTTTTATCGGTTTCGGATACGACTGTAACATATGTAGCCGTGTCTAATTCCATTTTGACTTGAATATTATCTATTGTTAAGTCAAAATACAATGGTTTTGCTTCGATGTTTTGTCAAGAACATTCTGATATTTGGAAAAAATCTGTGTTTGAAACCGTATCTTCCTCATCCGAATCAGTTTGTAGAACTTTGACTGGCTCATTACGTTCATCCCGATTATGCAAATTATACCGATGAGGTAGATCTCATCGATATTTTGACTCTATCGCTCGATTTGATGAAATTACATTTAATGAATGAATTTATCGTTTTTTCGAGACACATAATCGTCGCGCTCAGGCGGCGATCACAGTTTTGACAAATGTCAAACTGCGACCTTCGAGGCTCCACTTTCATAGTGGCTGCATCACGAAGAAATTTTTATTTTCTTGGATTTTTCAATTTTCTATTGAGGAAAACATTGAAAAATCCAAAAAATAAGAAATTCCTACGTGATGCAGCCACCATGAAAGGGGAGCCTCGGAGGTCGCAGTTTGACATTTGTCAAAACTGTGATCGCCGCCTGAGCGCGACGATTATGTGGCTCGAAAAAACGATAAATTCATTCATTAAATGTAAGTTCTTCCCGATTGTCTCTTTTAAGATGATTTTTACCGAACGTACCAAAAATTTTGTTCTTTCCATGTTTTTTCATACATGCTTTTGCGAGATGCCCTTGATTATGACAGCAAGGCAGTCTCTGTAACGACAGTCTTTTGATTAGTGACTATTGTTTATTCCGCAACAATAACAAATTCCTGTGTGCGATCTATTATCAAATTCGCTTTTACCTATCTGAGTAACTTCACTCGTTGGCTTGTTGTATCGATGTGCTGCGACGTGTTGAATTGAAGTATTGTTTCGAAGTCGTTCAGTGGTTGCTGCATCTCTCGCTGCTGCTTCACGAGTGGTAGCAATTTCTACTGCTTTTGAGTACGTGCGATCTTCATCGCTGAATAGTGCGACTCTGGTACCTCGATCCTTGAGACCTGTGACCAGTTGGTCACACAGCGCGTCGTTCAATAAAATCGTCCGAAAAATCGCAATTTATGGCCAATTCTTTCAGCCGTGCGATATACTCTGCTATAGATTCGCCTGCATTTTAATGAGCTGGACGAAATTTGCTCCGCTCCATGCATTTGCTTTCTTTCGGGCATAAATGAGCTGACATTCAAAGCTTTATCTCCTCAAATTTCTTGGTTTTTGGGGAATTGGGTGCTGCTAAATCTTTGATCAGCTTGTATGTTTCTGATCCGCATTTTCTTAACAAGGTTGCTACCTGTTTATCATCTGATGTGATATCGTTTGCCGTAAAGTAGAGTTCCATACGTTCAATATAGTCATCCCAGGATTGCTTGTTTTTATGGAATTCCATTGATTCCATCATATCTGTATTTGGGCTAGAAATTTGTTCTTGCACCGTGTGAGTCTCTGCAGATATGCTGTTTTGTAGCGGTGCCTTAGCCAGTGGTGTTGAATTTGTTCAGTTTCTGTTTCTTCTGGTACTACAACCCGTAATCCTTCTTTGGAAATATTGACTTCTTTCGTTTTCGCTGAGAACTGTACGCTGCGTATTTTTCTTGCTATTAACCTTAGAATCTCTAATGAGACCAAATTGAGATGGAGTTTTATTGGGAATTTTGTCAATAATTCGATCAATTCCTTTTGAGTAAATGTTTGAATCGTTAAGTCTGATAAGTCTGGATGATCACCTGGAGGTATTTCTATAGTAGTCATAAATGCTAAATTACGACCGATTTGATGGCTGGCTCTCTTACCGCTCTCACCTTGTTTCGATGTTTTGATGTATATTCATGGGGACCAAGCGACTTGTAGTCGCTCACCTCATGCGTTGATTTGGGACCTGTATGTATATGCTACGGGGACCTTTCTCCTTTCCAGCTTCTCTCTGTATCCACGTTCAGTGGCTTTTCAATGTATGCTGCGAGGGACCTTTCTCTTCACTCCAGCTGCGCTCTCTTGTGTTATCCTCGCCGTATGGCTTTTAATCTTTCTGTATACCCTCGTCGGATCTTCTTCCCATCTCCGTCAGATAGATTGATGCTTTTGATATGCTGTGTGTATCGTTGTCGGATGTCTGTACTGTTTATCCTCGTCGGATTTGCTTCCTTTTATCCTCGTCGCCAATGTGGTATTGTGGAGAAGGTGTGAAGCACTTGATGAGATCGGCGTCTAAGTACTTTATTAATTATTGAGATACAAGAGACCCGGAGCCGTATCTATGGCTTGCCGGTCGTGTGCCATCTGGCTGGCAATAAGTGGATGCGTCTTTCATACTCTATGCTGTACCAGCTCGTGCTTGTTACAAACTCCTTTCACCAGACTTCAAACTACCATATATGGTTCGATGCGTATTTGCTATTAATATACTGTGAAGGTCTTTCTTGCATTCCTTTCACTGCGTGTCATCTTTATACTGACGTGTAACTATTCGCAATACACTACAGATATTGCACTGAATAATAATAAAATGGCTCTATATGCAGATAATGCGAGATCAAGCGGCTCGGCTACGGATATTCGACTTCCATCAAATTCATCGATTGACATCAGTATTATCATCTCAGCCAGTGATAATCATCATTACAATAATAAGTAGAATTGAATTTCAATTGATAAGTCATTATGATAATCAATGTAAATATAAAGACAAGAAAACCTCAAGTGATAACTGTGTGGTGGCCGTCCTTCAACGCCACAATCCTGCGATCCTGCGATCCTGTGAATCGCAGGTGTGTTCATATTGGTATCGAATCTCATGTATTCCCTTCGCACCGGTTCGCAAGAAAAACGCAAGTCTCCGCGTCTCTGCATCGCTTTTGCACCCCGCCTGCGAACTGCTTGCGCTTTTCCTGCGAACCGGTGCGTAGACAATACATGAGATTCGATGCCAATATGAACAGGCTTTAAGATGCTTGTGGTGCAAGCAAAAACATTTTGCTCCTGTGTTCATTTGTTGGTGAAGTGAACCCCAAGCTCGAGAGCTTAGCATGCAAAATCACAACAATAACAAAGGGTTGATGGTGCGTCTGCACTAATCGTCTGCTGATATTCGCAGTGTGGCCCAATTGGATGGGTTGAGTGAGTGTATATTCGATCGATTTAGGAGAGAGATTCATCGTTTCACTTGCAGAATCGCAGAAGCGTGATAGTATGGTTGGTGATAAATTGTGCACGGTATTCTAGAGATTTGATGATGCTGCGATGATGATACCGAGTGTGATCGAAATGACCTGATCTTGGCCACGTGTCATGAATATACCGATCTCACTCCGTTCCTTGTGCGATGTTGTATCAAAAATAGACAACTACTCCAAAATCAAAAGGATCAAAATCAAAATCGAAAGAAGATACATGAACTTACATCTATGTATTTCCGCCGTATCACTACGGGGTTTATCAGATTATTATTTCAAAGAACGTGCGAGTTCTTGTCTGTATTCAGTGATTTTCCACGACGATATTCGACAAATGTCTATTCATGGCACGTGGCATAGGTTCGATTACACTCGGTATCATCGCAGCATCTTCAAATTCCCAGAATACCATTCACAACCTATCACCAAGCATGTTGTCACCCTGCTTCTGCAATTCCTCAAGTATAACGATAAATCCCTCTCCTGTATCAATCGAATATCCAATCACTCAATCCATCCAATTGGGCTACACTGCGAATATCAGCAAACGATAAGTGCAAAGGCACCATCACTCCTCTGTTATTGTTGGAGTGCGCCGAATTGACTCAAAAAGACAGGCCGGGATTCCAAAAAGAATCACTCTCACAGTTACGAAAGTTCAGTGTGGATTCATTCACGTCGGAAAAACTACACAGCAGTTGTGAATCTTCTAGGTTTTCAAATGAACGAGGGTACACTTATTCAACATACAAAATTTGTACAAGAAAGATAAGAATACTTCAAAGTGGAGCAAAAACGCTAAAAGTGCGATGTGCTCTCAAGCGTTGGCTGCACACGACTAAAGAAGGTAGAGAGAGAACTTGAAAGACATCATCTGATGGCACGTATCTCAGCGCTGCAGAGATGTTGCGGCGGCGAGTTGAACTAGGTTGCTCGTCGTCGCACAACGGCAGCGCATACGAGTAGGGTAATTCAACACTCCTTCCCTCCACTTGAATGTACGTGCGAGGTAGAGCAAATTGTTAGGTGATTATCACACATTAGGACGATCTTAAAAAATTCATATCTTCGAGCAAATTGTTAGGTTCATTCTCGCTGTGAACTTCTTCTAGATTTGGGATCCTTGGATACAATCTTCTAGTGCGTATTTTTTCATGTAGTCTCCGTGTGTTCCTGCCATGTGTTTCTTAGTACCACTGCGCTCCCTGCTTTCAAGTCCTTCCGTTTGGCTTCTGAATTTGGCTCTAATGTTTATACTTCTATAATGTTCAACTTCAAACCAGTGAACGTTGTCGGTTTTCTTAAGTAATGGATTCAAACACAGCGTTCGAGACTGATCTGGTATCCCAACTACACTCTCCGTAACTTCCTGTCCGTATCACGAACAAACGAAATATTTGATGACCGGACAGCCTTCCACGCACATGTTCTCGATGTTATGAATCTTATTATCATGTCGATAACTTTAGCCCTGAAGACCAATCCAATTCATGCGTGGTTCACATACGATTGCATGACATACTTTGCTTCTAGTCCACTCAGTTTCCTTGCTCAGATCGACTGTAGGATTGCCGAATATGAATGC
The DNA here is from genome assembly GCA_029851415.1 of Eretmocerus hayati. Taxonomy (NCBI): domain Eukaryota; kingdom Metazoa; phylum Arthropoda; class Insecta; order Hymenoptera; family Aphelinidae; genus Eretmocerus; species Eretmocerus hayati. The sequence goes on from CM056743.1 coordinate 107,175,768, forward strand.
TTAAAAGCAGTGCTCCTAGTATAACTCCTAGGATTTTCCTTGAACTAATATTTACAATTCAGCGAGGCATCCAGACATCACCTTCTATAGTTTACGAGAACGAACAGAATTCTTTGATGTCTATTTCTTGGTCAAGTACGAGTACCACTCTGATGAGCCATTTTCGTTACACTGTTCTAGGCTGAGTCAACGCCAGGTACTCACTGTACCTCAATGTGTCCAGGTTCATATTCCGTCTAGTATCAGAGTGCTATCGCACGTAACCGAACTTCAAGCATCCGTCGGAGGAGATTTTGTAGTTTTCTCCCTGTTAAGAATTCATTTGCAACCACAAATATGCCAGACAGCCTTATCTTCTGAAGTCAGATCTACATGTGACGATCTTTTCAGGTCCAAAACTCCTTGTGCATACTTTCGAGACCAGAATTGAAGCGTGTCGGCGTGTCGTTCATATCAACGGCTCCTCATAATGGAAGCATGTCCATTATTTTAGGTAAGCCAGGGCTCAATGGATGGGCTTTCATCATTAATAGGAGCGTCTCATCCATCTTCCGAGCTGTGCTATTTTCTTAAGCCACGCTGCAATCCTAAGTAGTTCAAAAAACGTCTTCGATGTTTCCTCTCCTCGTAGTTCCGGGAATAGGCGTTTCTTTGGACAAGTCTCAGCTTCGTTCTTGTGCATTGTTGCATAGGATTCAGTTCTCTTCTGAAGGTTGCCAGTAGACGTGTCTACCAATCTGCTCTCTTCAAGAGAATGTACGAGTTGCACTTCTGAATTCTATCGATGTTGAGTTGTCGTAGAAGTTCCATTTTGTTTCGCATTTTTATAACTCATTTTTATCTCCTCCCTCCCAATCTCTGCGGAGTTCTTCTCTTTGATGGCACGTTGTTGGATTTTCCGACTAAGATTGTTATATGAGTTCAGCCATTGTATCCATCAGAACCCTGATGCACATCTTCGGCACTTTTTTTGTTTGGTTGTTCAACACAACCTCAGGATGAATTTCCTCTCCATATATCGTCGGCCCGTACGAAGACTAGCACATCTTAATTTTGACCTGGCACATCTCGCCAATGTTAAAGCATAGGAGAATGCGCTAGTTTTCGTGTGAGAAATTATGATGTGTTAGTCTTCGTAGGGGCCGACGATATAGACTCCATGAATCTTATCGAGTAGCCAATCGGGTGATCTCTCTTTGGCTTTTTACGGGTACCTGAAGCTAGCGAACACTAACTCACGAATCGGGCCCAAACCAATTTCACTTTTTATTACTATTTTATTACTAATTTATTACCAAAGAAAGGAATTTATTACCGGTCATGGGCCCGAAATACGAGAGTTTTCGCTAGCGGAAGCTTACGCTAGCGAACACGTGGCCGGGGAAAGATCGTACGGGAATGTGCAATAGCTCATTTTTTATTACCTTTTTATTACTCTCAGAATACGTCCTGAAAATATGCGTGTGATATGATTCAGCTGAAATATGATGGTTTTCGCTAGCGTAAGCTTACGCTAGCGAACACCATATACAGCCGTAGCTTCGAGAACACTCAGAACTACACAGGATTTTATTACTTTTTCATTACTATCGAAAGGTATAGTCGAGATAGTCCCGAGACCAAGCGGAAACCGATATTTGGGCCTGAGGCTGGACGAGAGCTGGAGCGGGGCGAGATGAGAAATATATGATAGACTGAGCTACCTCTGTACAATAACATGCGAATGAAGAAATTCCATCGCATACGGAAACCTGTCTGACGTTGAGCAGGGTACACATGAGTCTTCAGAGATGAGAGAGAATCGATAACGAATCAGCAAACTCGATCATAGGGCCCAAAACAGGGGAGACCCTGCTTAACGTTATTATAGTCGCAGTCGAGACGTCACGGGGGGATGCCAGAGAGTCCCAATGGACCCGAAATTCTACAGAACCTTAGATCAAGTGGTTATGTACCATTGATGATGCCCAGATAATTTATTACCAGTCAGCACCCTCGGCTATGGGGCCCAAAACAGGGCGGAATCAAGCTTTGGGCAGTTATCCGCGCAGTTATGACGCCACTGTGGGTTGTAGGATGTTCCAATGGACCCGAAACTCTACAGAACCTCAGATCAAGTGGTTATGTACCATCAATGATGCCCAGAGAATTTATTACCAGTCAGCACCCTCGGCTATGGGGCCCAAAACAGGGAGAAATCGAGCTTTGAGCAATTATCTGCCCAGTTGTTGTGTATTACGCCACTGTGGGTTGTAGGTTGTTCCAATGGACCCGAAACTCCACAAAACCCTAGATCAAGTAGTCACATACTATCTCTGATGCCCAGAGAATTTATTACCAGTCAGCACCCTCGGCTATGGGGCCCGAAACAGGGCGAAATCAAGCTTTGAGCAGTTATCGGCGCAGTTATGACGCCACTGTGGGTTCTAGGATGATCCAATGGACCCGAAACTCCATAGAACCTCAGATCAAGTGGTTATGTACCATTGATGATACCCAGAGAATTTATTACCAGTCAGCACCCTCGGCTATGGGGCCCAAAACAGGGCGAAATCAAGCTTTGGGCAGTTATCCGGGCAGGTATGACGCCACTGTGGGTTGTAGGATGTTCCAATGGACCCGAAACTCCACAAAACCCTAGATCAAGTAGTCACGTACTATCTCTAATGCCCAGAGAATTTATTACCAGTCAGCACCCTCGGCTATTGGGCCCAAAAAAGGGCGAAATCGAGCTTTGGGCAGTTATCTGCGCAGTTATGACGCCACTGTGGGTTGTAGGATGTTCCAATGGACCCGAAACTCCACAAGACCCTAGATGTAGTAGTCACGTACTATCTCTGATGCCCAGTGAATTTATTACCAGTCAGCACCCTCGGCTATGGGGCCCGAAACAGGGCGAAATCAAGCTTTGAGCAGTTATCGGCGCAGTTATGACGCCACTGTGGGTTCTAGGATGATCCAATGGACCCGAAACTCTATAGAACCTCAGATCAAGTGGTTATGTACCATTGATGATACCCAGAGAATTTATTACCAGTCAGCACCCTCGGCTATGGGGCCCAAAACAGGGTGAAATCGAGCTTTGAGCAGTTATCTGCGCAGTTACAGCGCCACTGTGGGTTTTAGGATGTTCCAATGGACCCAAAACTCTACCGAACCTCAGATCAAGTGGTTATGTACCATCAATGATGCCCAGAGAATTTATTACCAGTCAGCACCCTCGGCTATGGGGCCCAAAACAGGGAGAAATCGAGCTTTGAGCAATTATCTGCCCAGTTATTACGCCACTGTGGGTTGTAGGATGTTCCAATGGGCCCGAAACTCCACAAGACCCTAGATGTAGTAGTCACGTACTATCTCTGATGCCCAGAGAATTTATTACCAGTCAGCACCCTCGGCTATGGGGCCCGAAACAGGGCGAAATCAAGCTTTGAGCAGTTATCGGCGCAGTTATGACGCTACTGTGGGTTCTAGGATGATCCAATGGACCCGAAACTCTATAGAACCTCAGATCAAGTGGTTATGTACCATTGATGATACCCAGAGAATTTATTACCAGTCAGCACTTTCGGCTATGGGGCCCAAAACAGGGCGAAATCGAGCTTTGAGCAGTTATCTGTGCAGTTATGACGCCACTGTGGGTTGTAGGATGTTCCAATGGACCCGAAACTCCACAAAACCCTAGATCAAGTAGTCACGTACTATCTCTGATGCCCAGTGAATTTATTACCAGGCAGCACCCTCGATTATGGGGCCCGAAACAGGGCGAAATCGAGCTTCGAGCAGTTATCTGCGCAGTTATGACGCTACTGTGGGTTGTAGGATGTTCCAATGGACCCGAAACTCCACAAAACCCTAGATCAAGTAGTCACGTACTATCTCTGATGCCCAGAGGATTTATTACCAGTCAGCACCCTCGGCTATGGGGCCCAAAACAGGACGAAATCAAGCTTTGGGCAGTTATCCGCGCAGGTATGACGCCACTGTGGGTTGTAGGATTTTCCAATGAACCCGAAACTCTACAGAACCTTAGATCAAGACATTTTGTACAATTGATGATGCCCAGAGAATTTATTACCAGTCAGCACCCTCGGCTATGGCGCCCGAAACAGGGCGAAATCGAGCTTTGAGCAATTATCTGCCCAGTTATGACGCCACTGTGGGTTGTAGGATGTTCCAATGGACCCGAAACTCCACAAAACCCTAGATCAAGTAGTCACGTACTATCTCTGATGCCCAGTGAATTTATTACCAGGCAGCACCCTCGATTATGGGGCCCGAAACAGGGCGGAATCGAGCTTCGAGCAGTTATCTGCGCAGTTATGACGCCACTGTGGGTTGTAGGATGTTCCAATGGACCCGAAACTCCACAAAACCCTAGATCAAGTAGTTACGTACTATCTCTGATGCCGAGAGAATTTATTACCAGTCAGCACCCTCGGCTATGGGGCCCAAAACAGGGCGAAATCGAGGTGCGAGCAGTTATCTGCGCAATTATGACGCCACTGTGGGTTGTAGGATGTTCCAATGGACCCGAAACTCTACAGAACCTTAGATCGAGTGATTATGTATCATTGATGATGCCCAGAGAATTAATTACCAGTCAGCACCCTCGGCTATGTGGCCCAAAAGAGGGCGCAATCGAGCTTTGAGCAGTTATCGGCGCAGTTATGACGCCACTGTGGGTTCTAGGATGATCCAATGGACCCGAGACTCTATAGAACCTCAGATCAAGTGGTTATGTACCATTGATGATACCCAGAGAATTTATTACCAGTCAGCACCCTCGGCTATGGGGCCCAAAACAGGGCGAAATCGAGCTTTGAGCAGTTATCTGTGCAGTTATGACGCCACTGTGGGTTGTGGGATGTTCCAATGGACCCGAAACTCCACAAAACCCTAGATCAAATAGTCACGTACTATCTCTGATGCCCAGAGAATTTATTACTAGTCAGCACCCTCGGCTATGGCGCCCGAAACAGGGCGAAATCGAGCTTTGAGCAATTATCTGCCCAGTTATGACGCCACTGTGGGTTGTAGGATGTTCCAATGGACCCGAAACTCCACAAAACCCTAGATCAAGTAGTCACGTACTATCTCCGATGCCCAGTGAATTTATTACCAGGCAGCACCCTCGATTATGGGGCCCGAAACAGGGCGAAATCGAGGTGCGAGCAGTTATCTGCGCAATTATGACGCCACTGTGGGTTGTAGGATGTTCCAATGGATCCAAACTCTACAGAACCTTAGATCGAGTGATTATGTACCATTGATGATGCCCAGAGAATTCATTACCAGTCTGCAACCTCGGCTATTGGGCCCAAAAAAGGGCGATATCGAGCTTTGAGCAGTTATCTGTGCAGTTATGACGCCACTGTGGGTTGTAGGATTTTCCAATGGACCCGAAACTCTACAGAACCTTAGATCAAGTGATTTTGTACAATTGATGATGCCCAGAGAATTTATTACCAGTCAGCACCCTCGGCTATTGGGCCCAAAAAGGGCGAAATCGAGCTTTGGGCAGTTATCTGCGCAGTTATGATGCCACTGTGGGTTGTAGGATGTTCCAATGGACCCGAAACTCTACAGAACCTTAGATCAAGTGGTTTTGTACCGTTGATGATGCCCAGAGAACTCATTACCAGTCAGCACCCTCGGCTATGCGGCCCAAAACAGGGCGAAATCGAGCTTTGAGCAGTTATCTGCGCAGTTACGGCGCCACTGTGGGTTTTAGGATGTTCCAATGGACCCGAAACTCTACAGAACCTCAGATCAAGTGGTTATGTACCATTGATGATGCCCAGAGAATTTATTACCAGTCAACACCCTCGGCTATGGGGCCCAAAACACGGCGAAATCGAGCTTTGAGCTCAATGTCATGTCTCTGAAACGTTCCTGAAATGTTCCTGAAACATTTCTGAAACGTTTCTGGAAGGTTTCCAGGGATATTTACATGAAATTCTTCAGTAACATTCCCCAGCCGTGGACATAACTATATTTCAGAAATGTCCCACTGAAATATTTTTGATATGTTTTTTGGAACGTTTCTAAGATCTTTTCGTGCTGTGTGGGCACTCTTAGAGTATAGGAAGAAGATCGACATTGTAAATGGGACATTCTTATTTTGGAATCTTGGACTTTTTCCCTGCAAGGAATTTTTTCGTAATTCTAATCAATCACTTTCCAAAGGATTTCAGGAGAAGAATCTTGCCACAGCATGGCTCGAATCAGTCGGATCATGTTGTTACGTGGAGAGATCATCGGGATCTTGGGAGTGATAGCGATCGGAGGGAATACCAAGTATGAGTTCCTGGAAGAGCGACTGAACGAGGGAGCGGGTAATGGAAGTATACCACCACCGTAGCGCTCGTCACGGATTCTCTGCTGAACGAGAATCATGCCCAATGCATAAGTGTACCCTTATCGATGTTAACGATATAGCTACTGGGCATGATTTTAGTTCACGCGTTGACCGCCTCATGAAATCCTGTACGGAGAAATTGGCGCTTGAGTCGTGGGGCATATCGATTCCTCCCTCTACTGGCATGATAGTTTCTATGCTCCCGGGAAGATTACAAGTTGCTGATGATTTGCAACGACTACCGCTTACATCATTTCCGAACTGGAATGTTCAAAGGTCAGTGATAGACAATATCTACGCATGTGATCATCTAACGGGTCAGGAGGTGATGATGGGCTTTGAACTGCGGGATGCATGATTGAATGGCGGGACACCCTTGTTCTTGGGCTCCAGTATTGACCGGGAATTGATTCTCGGGCATCTGGAATGGTGGATGGGTATCCCCATCATCTGTTATGGAGAGTTGTTCACAAGTATGCGTATAGCTATAGGGCGACATGTATCCCACACAGCATGGGAATATTTCAAAGAAAGATTCAGAGAAATATTTCATTGCAATCTCCCGGGAATCTTGCAGGGATATTGCAGGAGATATTTCAAAATGTTCCGTGGCAATATTTCAGAGAAAGCTTCCCGGAAGCTCCCGGGAATATTTCAAAGAATCTTACACTCAATCTTTCAGTAACCTTGCACTGAAATATTTCTGAAAGATTCACGAAAGCTTTCTGAAAGATTTCATGAAATAATTCACTGAAATATTTCTGGAAGATTTTCGAAAGCTTTCTGAAAGATGTAAGTGCAATATTTTGTGGAGAAGTTTTGGAAGAGTTACGAAAGCCTCTTGTAAGGTTTCACTGCTATAGGGAGAATCTCCTGGAAATGATTCACCGATATTGAGTATAATATTTCATCAGGACGAGGCACCAAAATTTTCTGGAGGATTATTTGCTAGCTTCTACGGAGGGCTCAATTTTGAAACCAGTTTCAAATAACATCGTGCTTGCAGTTCTTTTAGGCTGGGACATCCTCAAAAATTCTATGATGGATTTTCAAAACTCACCGCGTTTTGATACTCTATATGGAGCACTTTGTGGCTGAGAGTTATCCTTCTAACTCACGATATCAAACGTGCCACTTTGGATTGAGCTTGGAAAATCAATTTGATTCTGGTTTTCATTGAATCAATAGATTTCGGGAACATTTCGAGGAATTCCTCTATGAGTAACCTCTCTGCTACTCAATTGCACCTAATGAAATTGGAAAAATTCTGAATACCTTTTAAAAGATTCCAAAAATATTTCTAGGGATTATTTCACCGGTAATCTTTCAGAAACATTGCACTGAAATATTGTTGAAAGCTTTACGAAAGCTTTCTGAAAGATTTCAATGCAATATTCTTAGGAAGAATTTCCGCGAAATTTTTGTACGATATTGAGATCAATGAAATATTTCATGCAATCTCCCAGGAATCTTGCAGGGATATTGCAGGAGATATTTCAAAATGTTCCGTGGCAATATTTCAGAGAAAGCTTCCCGGAAGCTCCCGTAAATATTTCAAAGAATCTTACACGCAATCTTTTGGAAACCTTGCACTGAAATATTTCTGAAAGATTCACGAAAGCTTTGTGAAAGATTTCTTGGAACAATTCACTGAAATATTTCTGAAAGATTTTCGAAAGATTCACGAAAGCTTTGTGAAAGATTTCTTGGAACAATTCACTGAAATATTTCTGAAAGATTTTCGAAAGCTTTCTGAAAGATATAAGTGCAATATTTTGGGGAGAAGTTTTGGAAGAGTTACGAAAGCCTCTTTTAAGGTTTCACTGCTATAGAGAGAATCTCCTGGAAATGTTTCACTGATATGGGAATATTTCAGAATAATATTTAGAATCATTCAGGAATCTCCCAGAAATATTTCAGGGAATATTTCATGATATTTTATAGGAATATTCCACAGTAATCTTCCAGAGAGCTTCCGGAAATATTCCATCAAATATATCAAACAATCTTTCAGAAAGCTTACACTGAAAGATTCCTGAAAGGTTTCTGAAAGGTTCCTGAAAGATTTCAATGGAACATTCCAAGAGTATGACTTTGGAATATTTCTGCAATATTGCAGAATATTTTCCCAGTACTTTCGCTTTGGAAGATTTCTGCGTATTATCTGAAAGCTCTCTGGAAGATTTTGGAGAGATTTTAGAGAGCTCCGGTGAACTTGAAGGTTTCGGTGCGATATTCCAAAGATATCGCTTTCAAATATTCTTACAATATTCCACTGACAATCTGTCAGCAATCTCGATTCAGAGAAATTTTCCGAAGGTTTCTGGGAGATTCCCAGAAAATTCTAATCCAACCTCGCGCAAAAAATCACTCAAGTATTTTACGGATACTGCATTGACATTTTTCAGCAATCTTGCTGAGATTGATTTCTGGAATTTTTATCATCCCGGATAAGTTTTCTGGAAGACTTTGTGGTATTCTAGCAATATGTCAGTGGAATTCTCCTGCAATATTCTACCCAGACGAACTCATATCAATCCTGCTCTGAAAGACTGTGGAAAACCCCCCAAAAGATTCTAGTAATGATTCTGAAAGGTTTCTGGAAGATTTCTGGAAGATACCAGTGGAATATTCCAGGAATATAACTTGGGAATATTCCTGGAATATTGCACGGCAATTTTCCAGCAATCTTTCTGAAAGAGATTATTAAGAGGTATCTGCAAGCTTCCTGGAATATTCCAGACAATCTTTCAGAAAGCTTACACTGAAAGATCCCTGAAAGGATTCTGAAAGGTTTCTGAAAGATTCCAGTGGTATATTCCAAAAATATAATTCCGAAATATTCCTGAAATATTGCACGGCAATTTTCCAGCAATCTTGTAAAAAAAGATTATTCAGAGGTATTTATAAGTTTCCTGGGATATTCCAGTGGAATACTTCCACAATATGTCAGTGAAATATTCTAATATACTTTTATTATTTTAATGATATTTTTCCGTCATAAGTCGGAAAAAATCGATTTTTCGAGAAAATATGTGGAGGAATAATTTGTAGATCTTTGAACGATCTAAAAGAATGATCTCGACATTTTTCCTCGGAAAATGCATTCCTTTCGAGTTATTCTTCATCAAAGATATATTCAAATTTTTTCAAATAAACTCGCTCAAACTGTTTATAGCGGGTTCAAACTATTTTTCTAAGTTAGCAAGGGTTTGGTCACTTAGTGATCGAATTCAGAGGTTTAGTTGCAGTACTATCTGCTTTGCACCGATTTGTTTTCTCATGAATCGCATGAATGTAGTTAATGATTGTTCGCAGCGCTGACACTCCAGGTCACACATGCATTCTCATGACAGATTTAAGTGAAGAGGTGATCTGGACTATCGTGGTGATTGACAATGAGCTCATACTTACAAGAACTTTTATGAGAAAAAGAGTAGAGTCGGAACGCGAACAATATTCTCTTGACTGAACAAAGTGTTTCGGTATCAAAAAGATATTACTGCGGACAGTGCGGACGGGTTTCAGAGCACATGATTGATCACCGAAATAAGATGATAAAGGGAGGTGGATCTGACCCTGAGCTCGAGTCTCGTCAGAAGCGGTTTTGATGCGATAAATTCCCTCTTCACAAATCATTTTCAATTATTCCCTTCGTAGTGACATTCCTGAGCCCCTTTCATCATCATGATCTATGATCGAATTATATATATATATAAATATATATACTGCGAGTCGGCCATCTTAACTATCGCCCTTATCGCTCCAGTTTGCTGGTTAGCTCCAGTTCCCTCCAATTCGTGAGCACGTGTTCCTTCGTTCGTTGTGCTGAAGACTAGCTGCACGAGACCCTTTGTGCCCTTATGGTATCGCCCTTCTTGCCCTTTCCGCCCGGTACCATTATACCGTGTGAAGTGCATAGTTTACAGCAGCTTTTTCGGATGTAAGGCAGCGGAATACCTACCTGAATTCTTCAGCACAAAATTTGGAACCACAGGCACGGCACCCTCGTGTGAGAAATTTGCAGAGAATCACAGGTTTGATATCTCATATTCATTATTTTGAATCACGATGTTTAGTAGTTGAGAATATTGGAAATGACAAGGATCGATATGTGTTGATTTCATAGGTTGATTTACAATCCAGCTCAAAATTTATACATCGTTGATCATTAAACATTCCATAAATTATTGCATAGCTGTATGAATAGGTATTATGTAGTCTAATTTCATTCCTTGGGATAGCTATGGAGTACTTGAAATGGTAGATCTTTCGCACTCAACTTTTGTGAAATGTATCGTAATGCCAATATAGTCTCATCGCTCTACATCCTTCATTCAAATCAAATGTAGGTTATGAGGTGGAGAGTTTTTAACAATGGATCCAACCTTGACTTTGTGAGTAAGTCATTATGTCATAACATGCAGATTTATACTCTTTATCTTTGAAAGAGACTCTTCGAACTTATATCGGAATACCTTTCTTGAGTGAAAATATGAACTCGCATCACAAAGGATTATGTTCCTTGTTGAAGTTTTATTCAAGAGTACTGCTACTTTTCTCTCTCAAGTATAAGGGCTTGCGCTGCTCTTGATCTGTTCTTAACAAACTCAGATTTGATTTCATGATTATGAAGAGATTTAATGGCATTCAGACTATCCGAATATCTTAACCGATATGAATTTGAGAGTTGTGTTGACATGAGAAGGCTTCATCATTATTCTTTGTTATTAAAAAAACAGGCATCACCTCCTAACTTGTAATTTCAAATGGATCATTCCGTATCAATACTTTTGCAGTGCTTTTCATCACTCACATCACCTCCTTGAAAATTCTTAGTCTCATTTATTGAAATATTCCATATTCGCTCCCTTGGTCACTTATCGCATATGTCATGAGATATTCAAACAATGAATTTCTGGTGTTGTTGAATTACATACCCAGAATGGTGAAAACTTAAAGGTGTATCATCTCTTCTAAGAGGAGACAAGTTTTGTCCCACTCATCATTATTTTCAGTCCAATTTTTCCCCAACGAGTTCAGGTTTCATCTTCTTCAAGTATGTGCGATGTTGGTATTTTGATTCTTAGAGTTCCCAAACACCTCTCTCGTTAACTAGATATCATTAAAAATTATTATCAATCTAAATCAATTAGATGAAACTGAGAACAATAGGAAGATAACTCTAGCATTGAATATTCCAAGTTTGAATTCCCTATTGAAGATCATTTGAAGAAAAAATTTTAGAAACGAGTTGGCTTTTGTGGGTAAAATGTCAAACGTAAAAGCAAACCAAAACTTGAAAATGATCTGCAATATGTCATCTTCCCAATAGTTGACATCAATATTTTGATTTTTAGTTATTCATCTTTACTTGCAAAATTACTCATTTATTGGAAGGAGTGTGATGAGAGAGGAAAAGCAATTATGGGAGAGTGGGGTGATTTGGACAGGGGCAAATTTGGAGAAGCTTAATAGCTCAGCCCAGGGTGAACCTAGGCTTTCGCCTCGTGAATACATTTTCAAAGGCATCACACACAATGGTCTCCATTGCGCTTAGACCTCCTAAAACGATACTGTAAGTCCACGCTGGCATAGGGGTGCTTCTAGATGAGGGTCTCACGCGGTTTCTTTTCCAAATGCAAGAATTCACGCCACTTTTGCAGAACTGTACAAGCTTAGTCGCCATAAAAGAGCCGAAAACTAAGGTAAGTGTACCCAACTTGCCCCCATTAAGCCATTTTCTTAATAACTTTGGCCCATCTCCATGTTTTCCAACGTACTTTAGCTCATTTTGAAGCTTGTTTTAAGACCTTCAAAATAAGTTAAGGTACATCCAATTTGAACCAACTGGAGCCAAACTGTTTTAATTCTCCCAAAAGGTGATTTTTGAGAGTTTACAAAAATGTGTACCCAACTTGCCCCCATTAAGCCTTTTTCTTAATAATTTTGGTTTACTTCAACGATTTTCAAAGTGCTTCAGCTCATTTTGAAGCTTGTCTAAAGACCTTTAAAATGCACTAAACTACGTCCAATTTGGATCAATTGGAGCCGAACTGTCGCAATTCTTCCGAAATAAATGATGGAAATCGTCGATAAGAAGTCTTCATCACCGTGCACGCACATTTGGAGCTTTTCGGTGGTTCGAAACACTATTTCTGACCCATTTTGACGTGATAAACGCGTTCTGAAGGGTAAAAAAGTCGTTCTGCGCGCCCTTTCGAGATAAACATATGGGGGCATGTTAGGTACACTCCGATGTTGGCATCCTTGTTTACAAATCGTCTCCGTGTTTTGCACATAAAACAACTCCATATTCAAATTTTGCAATTCTGAAAAATGGATTCTGAAGGTCTTGAAACAAGGAATCGAATGCGCTAAGGTACGTCAAGATTGGTTGAACTAAAAAAAGTTCGCATATGTTTTACTGAATGCAATTCCTCGGTGCTTTCTTAGCTAAGCAATCACGAAAAATAGAAAAATCATTTTAGATTCTCTGGAGAATGCAGGAATGATTCGGGGTCGACGCAAACTACTTACTTTCTCATATTTCAACATAACAAACGTGAAAAAAAATTGCCGAGAGGCCAAGGAGTGCCCATCCCCGAGATCGCCATATGGGGGCAAGTTGGGTACAGAGGCAAGTTGGGTACACTTACCTTATTTCGCAAAACCAAGATTTTGAGCCTTTGTGGGCGTGAATAGGCCAAGATGGAAGCCAGTGATTGCAATTTTGCGGAAATGAAAAATCGGGGGCATTTTGAGTCGGATTGGACGGAGCGAATTAGGACAATGGTAGTAAATCCCATGTCAGATCGGTCGTAGATCGGGTACGTGCTCGTGATTTCGAGAGGATGATGGTACGTATCGAAGCGTATATATATACATACATGTGTATATGCATACGCGAGGGCATACGCGCCTCGATATGTGTACATGGGTATTATCGCGAAAACTTACACATTTTTGACCCAAAAGTTTAGAAATTAAAAATTCATACGCCTTGTATGCCCATCTCGGCTTTTTCTACTCCTTTTCGGATGCTGAGAGATAATGTGTTATAAAACGGATACAGCCATTTTTTAGGGACTAGTTAGACCGGTACATGTGATTTTCACATGTATAAGACATAGAGAAAGTAGTACACGAAACTGACATTTGCCGGTTTTTGACGCCCCATTGTCTAGCGCGAAATCTTGATGCGATGGGACCAAATGACCTTAAAATTCGTGTTGAGTTGGTTAACTTAAGTCGAAAATACATGCTCTGAAGCAGATGACCCCATTTCTCCCTCTTTTTCGTTCTCTTGAGTATCCCAAGAACGACTTTGGAATGCACGAAACTGACATGCATGGAACTGATATTTTACCCTTAAAACCGCTCGCAAGAATAGTGAAGTTGAGGTAGAATCTTCTACGCGCGGATTTCGTCTATTCCCGTCATATTCTAATGAAAGGAGTGTTTGCACTTAGATAAAATTGACTTCTAGTGGGGTAACATGTTATGCACGAAACTGAAAGAGTTTTTCACGTGGCTCATTTTCGGCTATAAATTTTAATCCAGTGCTCGAAAATTCGATTCTGGGCCTTTTCTCCTATCAAGGTCTCACCTCTTCCTTTCGTCGAGTTTGCACAAGCTCAAGCGTTTTGAGTTGTCAGCTAAAACGCAGGCATTACATTATACCTATAGGGGAGAGTGGGGCAAAATTGGATAAGTGAGATAGCTCGGTCGGAGGCGAGTCTAGGCTTTCGCCGCGTAAACTCTCTTTCAATACCATTACAGACAATGGTTTTTATCGCGGTTAGACCTCCCAAAACGACACTGGGAGTCCACGCTGACATAGGGGTGCTTTTCGAGGGCCTGACGCGGTTTATTTTCCAAATGCAAAAATTCACGCTACTTGTGCAAAATTAGCCGAGCTCAATCGCCGTTTTGGGGTCGAAAACTAGGTCACGAAACGAAGATTTTGAGCTATCGTGGGCCAACATCGGTTCACTTGGGCCCAAATGATCACAATTCTGCGAAAAAAACGCCTGGGGGCATTTTTGGACAAATTGGTGGGGGCGAATTTGGACAATGCTAAATCCCATCTAAAATCGGTCGACCGATCGCCTGTCCGTGTTTTTCGAGAATAATCGTGCGTATCGAGGCGCGTATGCGTTTGGGCGAGTTTTTGGAAGCGCGGGAGGTTGAGGGTGAGTAAGATGATTAAAAATGGGTGAGAAAGTGAAGTTACGATGTCCAATGGCCGTCTTAGGAGTCAGTTCAGAGGTCAGAAGTCGCTTTCAACGTGTTCCAAGATAGTGCTCGATTTAAGCATTTTCACTCTCGCATTCGATGACATTGCCTTGAATGTTACACACTATCAGCGGGATCGTTGACGTAGGCGCGAGTATGAATACCTCCAATGTGAAGAAAAAAGGAAAAGAGTCGACTCTTAAAAGCCACGAGTCGATTGCTGATTTGCTGAAGACAGCAGTGCAACAATGAAGCGCCTATTTCAATAATGTTGAAGAATGACACAAAAATGGCTCGCTTGCCTGGGCTATGGGAGGATGTGAAAGTCTCGGGCGGCTTTCCATCTTTTTTATGGGTTACTACCACGTGTCTTGATGAGAAAATGCGACTCTAATATGTAGGGAATAATGCCGTATACCTCAATTTTGAAAGGCTGTCCAAATTTGCCCCCAAAACTTGTCAGAAGTGCCCCCAAGCTAGACGCTAATTTGGACAGATTTTTGTTTTTCAACTTTAAGAAAAACTATGAACGCTGAGACCTAGGAGTCTGAACATTTTTCTACAATGTATTCAATAGTTGAACTTCAAAGTCCCATAGCGCGCCTAGCCCCAAGTATCGCCAGATAGCCTCACTGCAAAATCCGTCCAATTTTGCCCCACTCTCCCTTGTGTGTCATTCTTTCACATGAGTCTGTGTATGGGCATTGCTAGTGTCTTAACTCGCGGCTTGGAAACTCTTGAATATTGGCGAGTGTGGCTTTGAACATCTTCTTTTCGAACCAAAACGATATTTATTTCCAGAGTTTTTGTCAATTACACGACCTGGACTTCAAACTTCCCAACTTGTCTGTTACCTCAAGATTCTATTCGGTATCAGATGTTATGTTAAAATGATGAGTGATTGAATGTTTTCTATTAGGATTCCCACCAACCACTCAATCGAAAGGGTCGTTTAAATTTGAGGTGCAGATTTGGAAGCCGTACCATTTTTGACCTACATTTGCAATGCCCAGATTGCCGAAGGGCTCACAGCCGCAAAGCTCTAGACATATCAATCGGCTCAGCCGATCCCAAACTCATGATGACATTCAGAATATAATGTCAGAATTGTCAAAATTGCAAGCAGAATCAAGTCCATTGAACGCTGATGATGATGATAAAACTACACACGATGATGACATCATCATCCCTTATCAGGAAAGTGTTCAGAATCATTCCCAAGATGAACAGAATTATCCTGAAGCGATAGCAACGTCCATCCAAATACATTCACATGACACACACTCACTAGACGGTTCACAGGCCCCAACACTTCGAGTCGATGTAGGTGACGAATTTTCACCCGCAAATTCCATGCAGTCGCAAGACAATGAAATATATCAATCGGGAGAAGATAGCAGTGATAGCGACAATGCTAGCAACACAGATGAATCAGACTCTGAAGTTGACCCAAGAATATTTTTGCTTCCAAAGGATATGTTGCAACAAGCCCAAAGTAGAGAAGATCTTGAATTCACAAATGATATCCACGAATGGGCCATTCTTCATTTCATCAAACACAGTGCGTTGAGAGCTCTCCTAGCTATCTTGAACAAACGCACCAATACTAAATTTGTCAAGGATCCCAGAACATTGTTAAAAACCCCTAAATCCTCAAAAATTATTGATCTTGGAGGAAGTAAGTACTGTTACACAGGACTATTGAATGCCTTGAAAAAGATAGTCAGGATAAAAACTTTACGAGGTCAAATATTCAACACAATCAAGCTCTCTATCAATATAGACGGTGCTCCACTTTGTGGAGATTCTTCAGAACAAGGGTGTTGGACAATTTTGTGTAAAGACGTGCACTGTGACGCTGTTTTCGTGGTTGGTATATCTCATGGTCCTGGTAAACCTGATCGAGATGGGTTTTTGAAACCATTCATAGAAGAATGCAATGAGTTGACAAGGAATGGGTTCGAATGTGACAACCTGGAGCTGAAACTTGAAATAGATAAGATTTGTTGTGACGGTCCTGCTAAGTCATTTATTCTGAATACTAAACACCCTACTGGTTACTTTAGTTGTAGTAAGTGTCTTATTGAGGGAGGGCATTCCGATTGTGTCTGTTTTCCTGTCCCAGATCTGGAAACTCTGGAACGATATTGTCATGTGCTTTTGCGTACTGATGTTGATTTCAAAAATATTGCTTACCTCGGTACTTATCAGCATGGTCCGACCATAATGCTGGATTTAGAGGATCTAGAGCCGATCACTGACGTTGTGATGGACCCTTTACATCATGTTTATTTTGGAAATATGAAACCTTTGCTAAAAGTATGGATTGAAGGCTCAAAAACCAAGAAAGGTAAACTTCCAGCCCATCAAATCGCCCTCATTAATCAGCGATTGCACAATTTGAAGAATGCTCTGCCTTTTGAGTTTAATAGACGATGTAGTACTTTGAAAAATTGGAAAAAATGGAAGGCTACTCAGTACAGGCGTTTCCTTTTGTATGACGGTCCTCCGATATTGAAGGATATCTTGGCACCCGAAGCGTTCAAAAACTTCCTGATGTTGCATCTTGGTATTTACATTCTGTCAAGTAAAAAACTCGTCCAGGACGAAGAAAATGTTTTGTATGCTGAATCTTTATTGATAAAATATGTTTACGGTTTCCAAAAACTATACGGGAAAGGCGATGTAACTCACGGTATTCATTGTACAATCCATATTGCTAAGGACGTTCTTAGACATGGGCCCTTGGAAACTTTCAGCGCCTTTCCTTTCGAGAGCTACTTATATTTCTTGAAAAGACTAATTAGAAAAGGAGAAAAACCATTGGAGCAAATAGATCGAAGACTAGCTGAATATGATAGACTGATAGAATTGAAGAATGAAATCATAATCAATGAAAATGAGTTCGAGGTTACTAAATCACATCATAAGGGCCCACTCATCGATTCCATCCTTTCCCATGAGCAATATAAAGTCTTAAAAAGTAGCTGTTGGCGACTAGATGTTGATGATGACCGCAATAATTGCGTCATGCTTGACGATGGGTGCATAACTAATGTTGTCAACATTGTTCGCAGTGAAGGTATCTTGCACGTTGTAGGCAGAAAATGCAATAAACAAGCTGGTCTATTCACCTTAGATGATTTTCAGAGTAGCTTGTTTGGTATTAACATTGTTTTGGATTCTCATGAGATCGGTGCATGGCCGTGTAGCAAAATAATTGCTAAGATCTTCAAAATCCCATATGGCGGAGGATTTGTATCATATCCTTTGATTCATACTCCATAATCTCCATATCAATGAAAATTGAATGTGGATCTAACTTTCGTACATTTCTAATTGTAATCATTGTCAAATACTTTCAGAATTTTTATCAGGAAATATACATCATGTCATTGATAGTATTGATAGTATCGATTAAGTATCGCAATCATATGAAGGGTTCGGTGCACGTAGAGATCATCCAGTATTAAGAGGTGTCCGCTATTAGAGTGCCCGTTGTTGGGAGATTGTACTGTGCCTCGTCAGCTTTGCAGCTCGAATGCAAAGACTCTTTTCTATCGCTAGTAGCCCACCCTTATTACCACGCGTCTTTTTTCTTGTATCATTATCAAGAAATCTTTGATCCAGAGTTCCTGCGGTCTGTCAACTATACTTCCGTGCGCGAAGAATTATACGGCTTCATTCCTATGTCATCTCAAAAATGATGAATGCTCCAGGCTTCAAGAACTTCAGTCACATGAACTCACTTGGGAGCTCCGATTTCTTGGCTTTGGACTGTTACTTTTACGCCATGCCTTGTGCCGCACGGTGAAACGAATGATATCAGCGGTATTAGGCTTCAAACCATATATGCTTATTTGCTTATTTCTCCTCTTGTATCAAGCTGTATCAAGGTAGATCATCTATAATCAGGATGAGACATTCCTGTACTATTCCTGTCGAGTTATCAATCGTTGCAAATCGTTAAGGAATCTGTTTTGTTAACCTAGGGAATACAATAGGCTTCGTTCCCTCTTATCTCGCGTAGATAATCAATAATGATGTATGTTCTGATTCAATCGTACCAGAAACCACGAAGTATCACTCTCAATTTGTATATTTCAAGCTGAATTTGATAGTAACTGGACGCTTGGACAAAAGGGAGTATAATACATCACAATGCCCAAGCCTTTCGCCATCATCAAAGATGAGAATGGAGTCAAACGAGTTGTAGCAACAACATGGTTATCGGACGATCTAGATACCTTCAAATGGCCGCCATTTGACGATGTAGCAAAAGTCGTGAAAGCTGTCACTGATTTGGTTGAACCAGATGATGATTGGGACGACTTCGAAGTGACAAAGTTCATAAGATATAAAGGTGGGATTTTAACTAATGCTAAGTTATCGTTCTGAGTGCTCTCTAGCTGTTTTTAGCGCCATCTTGCGGTAAGATTGGTTTTATTGTAAATTTTAAATAAACCAAACAACGTATAACAGCTTGCGATGTACCGCCACCTGCGGGGAATTTTCCTGCAGTTTTGAAAACAAAAATTCATCGAGATTGATGCAAAATTCAGCCAACAAAGTTGCGAGAATATCTGTATAGTTTTGTTGAATTTTTTCCGCAGATTTGTGAGCTTAATTTTGCACCGATCTCGATGAAACTTTTTTTTAAATTCGCAGAAAAATATTCTACAGGTGGCGGTATAATTGGTCTCCTGCATCTTTCTTTTTGAGAATTATCATTGACAATATACCAATTTGGTCGCTAGAGGCGCCACCGTCGCATTTCAAAAGGTAGAGAGCACTCTTGAGGGGGTTCGAAAGCAACTCGCGAGTCAAGGTAAAAACCGATAGTGGCAATGGAACCAAAAATCCATATTCACGTTCCTGACTGCTTGAATTTCTATCTGTGAATTAAAAATATGAATTGAGATGAGGCCAGAAATCATTTCCACAATCTTCGGATCTGTGGAGTTATGAATTTTAATTTTTGGTGCATTGATTGACTACCGTAACATCGCCGTAACGAGCACGAGAATTGCAAATATAACCTCCCCGTCATCGGCTTCATTGAAAAAATCTCTTCAAAATGTCCGTCAACCCTGGATTTTCATTCATTTATCATAAATTATGGAATCACAGCTTTCTAGGTAATTCCTCATTATTGTGGCTGATAAATACGAAAAAATATCCCGTCACTTAATTCGCTAGAATCTTCGATATGCCCGTCAGACGTGGGTCGAACATCCAATTTTCAAATGAGTCAATCTCGAAAATTCCATAGTCAACACATATTTTTTCCACCGGCAATCGATCCGGAGGCTTTCAATCTATAGATTCCATCAGACCCAACTTGCTGTCCGGAAAAGTCAGGAACTATCGAACCCCCTCAGTTTTTCGTATTCAGTTGAAAATTTGGTATTTAAGGAGTTTCATCAGACTTTTTAGGCTCGAAGAATCATGCCTCTCTTTTTCAGTTCAAAACATTTTTTTTCGTCTTCTAAGAGTATGAATTGTGAAATTAACTATTGTTATCGGGATTTCGATGAATCGCGTGTTTTTCGTTATACAGATACTTATAGTGGGGCCGTTGCTGATATAAATTTGAGACTAGACGAAGTCACTGACGCAAGTGACGACGAGAAACTAAAACATAGTAGAGCTTCACGAAGAGCGAAGAAATTATCTATGAGTCCTCCATCGCCTAAAAAATCATCTGGAAAGAGGGTTCGCACTTCAAGCGACATCGAAGAAACCCCATCTCCAAAAAAGTCAAAACGCAATCGGAGTATTTCAGAAGAAAGTTCTAGCGACGAGAGTACTCCCAATACAGCTACCGCAACTACTGCGGCGGAACCAACCAGGACCTCTTTAAAAGTTCCGAGTAAACTCGCTCTCTTCAGTTATGAAAGTAATGGTAAAGGAAATGCCAAAACAAGTGGTTCTCGCAACGATGGTAGGTAACCATTGTACGGCTCTTGAATTGCTAGCTCATTTCTCTCTTCTCATCCATCAGGGTTGTCGCAGATTAGTGTACTTTCGTTCATTCGTCGCAAACCCTTACCCAGTTCCCCATAATTCTCATTCACATCATGATGTTGAGTCTTACATTGGTCTTTCAGGTCGAGTATCCTCCCATGTAGTTTCTAGTGAAGAATCACCACGTATCACGGAAGATTTTGTGTGGAATCCGAAGTCAACGGAGGAGGGTCAATTCATACTCTTCAGTAAGACTCTTCCATAACTCTATTGAATAGTTGGCAGTGGTATTTGCAGAATAGTTATCTCTCTTCGTAGGTATGATGAAACAGGTACTTTTGAAAACCAACAAGTTGACTCGCAACGTCGATTTGTTATTGAAGAGAAATCAAGCAAAGAATAATGAAGTGAAATGCTTAGCAATTCCTTCGACATCCTCGATGATACCCATCGACAATGATGTTTGTCAACATTTCCCTATTGATGATAAAAAAGTTTCAAAACCTCACAAAAAAGATAAGAAAGATGGAGAGAAAGAATCCAGAAATGAAGAAGAAGATGGACCCAAGAGTATTAGTGTTGTGGGGGAAAAACTGACGAAAAAGAAGGGATTTTTTAAAAAAGTAGTGAGTATTCCTTCAAAAACCTCGATATCCATGTGTTTACCCTCCACATTTACATTCATCGATAGATGGTCGAAAACTGTTGCAAAATCCTCCAAGAAATATCGTCGAAATCACAAAAATCACTTTTGAGCAATCGAAATGCAACCGTGACGTTCTTGTTTCGAAATTTCGACGCCGGAATTTATTCTCTTTCTCTCAGTGGTTCCAGGATCCCACCACGACTATTTTGATGATTTTGTTCGAATCCTACTGCAATGTGCATGTGGTGGATCGAATAACAGTCACTGCCCTTCTATGAATACGTTAAATCCCTCTCATGATCATTAGTGACTATTTATGTTTTTCCACCTTTTTTGGTGGCATAGTTGTTGACCAATGATATTACTCGATGTGATGAACTACTCTCATATTGAACTTGCAGGTGAATTGGATGCTCAATTTAGGTGGAGAAACCGCACATGAACTTGTTTACAATATAATGACGGCATCTTTTACTAATGAAGTTGCTAATAAATACAGCTATGTGGGTTTGAAATCGAAAGCCCCATTCATGGATCTAAAATTGAATTCTTGCATATTCTGTAAGTGTACAAATGATATACGTAACTTTGAATTTGAATGTATGATTATGAAAGTCCTATAAATTGGTTCGATGACGATTGTTGAAATTTCATGGGCTATTGGCATATTGCAACAATTTATTAATCCTCAATTTGTAACTTTTATCATTCTGCTGTATTTATCTTCTATGTTACTCGTAATCGGTTATAGCATTTGGGTACAATCAAATAATCGTAGGAAGATAGAGTGAAATATGAGTTCTTCTGGATCGAAAATTGATTTTTGTGGGTGCGGTTTATTCTTTCTTACTGGATAACTTCTGGAGTAACGTGTTCGGTCTTTGCCAACCTGATCCACCCTCAAAAAACATTACTTTCTTACCACTATCGTAACATCTCACCCTCACTCTAGCTAGCTATTTCGGATTGTTGGAATGATAATCATCAGGAATAATGTTTACAGGAAACTTGTTTTGATACAGCACATTTGTAACATCTTATTGCCTAATACCTTTGGTATCCATATCTTGTCCGGATATTGGAAGACTTTTCAATTTGACGTCTAGATCCCGTCGTTTTTTGTATTTCCCACTAAAATACTATGATCTTCGTCTTTGCAGATGCTGCGTTACAGCATAAAACTAAACCCTCTCAATTCGACATCAAGAAGAGTATCACAATGTGGCTCGACCAGTCTGGTACCAGACTAAAACGCGAAGGCGATGAGAAGTGAGTTCTGATCTTTCCCTTCATTTTGAAATCCGGAAAATATCGTATAGAAGGATCTTTTCGAGAAGAGATGAATATTAGTGACAAAAGTGAGAGAAACAGATAGGTTACAGTAGCTTGTGTATGCTATGATTACGACGAATTTTTCAACGTAAGCGTCGACAATTCCTTGGTAGATGCGTGCTTCAACTTTAGAGATTGGGGAGCTTCAATTCGTCATTGTTAATTCTGTATTGCATGGATTTCCCTGTTCATTCCATATTTTGATTTTCGTTGACTCTGCCTGGAATTTTATTCACCGAGAGGCATATCGTCGCAGCATAACAAGATTCAATAGTTCATAGTGATAGAAAATTTCCCGATAAACCGCAGTTCATGGTTCACTCACTCTGATATCAATAACCTGTTCCAGGAAGGGATCATCGAAGAAAATCTTCATCCCTATCACTCCAGTTGAGGACAGTGATGATGATGACGATACCGACGTAGAGAGCGAAAAATGAGGTGCTCTAGTTACGATGTGAAATATGCTACTGTATATATTTGTTATCGCGCGATATTCTATTAACACGATATGTACCTTTGAAGTAATATAGCAGTAGTATACTCGATTCTCTCATGAATAGTTTCATCACCCTCGCCTCTCCACAAGTAGGAGTATTAAAGGTAAGCGTGTCTTGAATATCTTGAGAACCCATAATCGGGTATCGAGAGTATTTCACTCTATCAGGGATGAGCAAGAGCTGTGATATAATTCGAGTAAAAACTGAACGCTGGCTCACTATCGAACCAACAGGGACAGTACATATGGCTCAAGACAGTCGTACCTTAAATTACTTGCATATTCATGATAGATTTTTCATGGACATCTACATCAATGAGGACCTACAGGTTGTCAGAGATTTCTTCAATCTGCCCTTGATATCGTTTCAAGCTCTGTGATAGTATTTAGCACATTATCTGTGTAGTTCTGATATGCTAGAGAACTTTTCATCTTCTTTGAAGTAGCTACACTATCTTTCATGGTTGAATTTTCCTCGCTTGTAGCGCACAGCAATTATGTGCAAGATCGATTCAATCTCTTTCGAGTATTGACGGAAGCGTCTTGCGCACGCTTCCATGAAATCAACCGAATGTATTCCGATGATAAAGAACGCAAATTCCACTTATATATAGTATTGAATCGGTTCCATTGAACAGTGTCCTATTCGCAATTATGTATGCATTTCACCTCGCTGCGAGACTTCGAGCCTGAGCCATCTTTTATGACCACTTATTGATGTGTGGGGTGAGGTCACTCCTTGAATCTATTGGGAATTCCATCAATCAATAGAACTTCCTCATTTGCTGTCTGAGTCAGTCCTTCATTTAACTATAAGAGTACATCTTCAATCCATTGGGTATATTTGGGATGTGAAATGTCATAGAGATTTTTCACTCATCTCATGAATCCTCGGGGGGGGGGGGGGAGGACTCAACATTCGAGAGCTTCAGTCAACTGGGAATCTTTCACTGAAATAATCTAATAATATCCCCCGAAATCTTGCACGAATATTTCAGTTGAATAACCCATTGCAATTTCTGCGATTTTTTCTCGAAACTTCCTCAAAGTATCACTGGGAACATTTCAGTAATCTTTCAGGAACATTTCAGTGAAATATTCCAATGGAACCTTCCTGAAATCTTCCATTCAAGACTCCATTGATAGAGGTATTTAAGGAATCTTCCGGGAATCTTTCACTGAAATCTTCCAGAAACCTTTCAGAAACCTTTCAGAAATCTTGCAGGAACGTTTCAGTGAAATATTTCAATGGAATCTTCCTGAAATCTTGGAGGTATTCAAGGAATCTTCCGGAAATCTTTCACTGAAATCTTTCAGAAACCTTTCAGTAATCTTTCAGGAACATTCCAGTGAAATATTCCAATGAAATCATCCTGAAATCTTCCATTCAAGACTCCATTGATAGAGGTTTTCAAGGAATCTTCCGGGAATCTTTCACTGAAATCTTGCAGAAACCTTTCAGAAATCTTGCAGGAACGTTTCAGTGAAATATTTCAATGAAATCTTCCTGAAATCTTGGAGGTTTTCAAGGAATCTTCCGGCAATCTTTCACTCAAATCTTTCAGAAACCTTTCAGAAATCTTGCAGAAACATTTCAGTGAAATATTTCAATGAAATCTTTCTGAAATCTTCCCGAGGGATTCCCGGCAATCTTTCATGAAACCTTTCAGAAAGCTCTCTGAAGTGGGACATATCTTTATTGAGGGAAGCTTTCAATGAAAGGTCCCTGAAAGATTCCCGGGGTTTGATGAAAGCTTCCAGAAAGCTTTCTGAAATATCCTCATGCTGTGTGGGATGTAGATGAGCGTACGGACAGGTGGCGCCATCGCATGGACGAGGGCGCGAGGGAGCCTCGAGGGAAGTTGGTGGGGCGCGATCACCCAAGGCACGGACGACGGGAGACAGCCGTGTCCTCGTGGACGTGTATCAAGGGCTCCTAGAGTCAGGTTGTTTGGCTCGGCCCTTTTGTGTGATGAGTTTGGTGGCAAATGGGCGTAATAGTATTTAGTGGCAACGCACTGTTACCAAATCCATTGTATCCGTTCGAATGGCAGTGGTACCGATAACAGGTGAACGATAATGCAATTAATTGCATCAATACGTTAATTTGAGTGAATCTCCTGTGTTAATCTTAGAGACAAAAGTGTCTCTAACATATCTTCCAATGGAATTATGAGCCTGTCCAGAGAACCTCCAGGCCGAATTAGGGCGTAAACACCGCGGATAACGAGTTTGAACACCATTTGTTGATTATTCTGGAGTTCTGTCGAGTTCTACAATTTATTGCAACATCAGCCAGCCCGATGGGTCTGAATAGGATTTTCCCATGTTTTGGGTCCCATGGTCGAGGGTCCGACAGGTGAAAGGATCTTGGGGCACTCTGAGAGGTAACTCCTCGAAAGGTCCAGAGTTTTGTGGAGTTGTGGATCCATTGGAATTTTCTACAACCTCCATTGAAGTCATAACTGTGCGGAAAAATGGATCCCGCCCTGTTTTGGGCCCCATAGCCGAGGGTGCTGACTGGTAATGAATTCTTTGAGCTCCAGAAATGGTACGTGACTACTTGATATATGATTCTGTGGAGTTTCGGGTCCATTAGAACTATTTGCAACCGACAGTGGCGTCATAACTGCGCAGATAACTGCTCAAAGCTCGATTTCGCCCTGTTTTGGGCCCCATAGTCGAGGGTGCTGACTGGTAGTAAACTCTCTGGGCATCAGAGATAGTATGGGACTACTTGATCTAGGGTTTCGTAGAGTTTCGGGTCCATTGGAACATCCTACAACCCACAGTGGCGTCATAACTGCACAGATAACTGCTCAAAGCTCGATTTCGCCCTGTTTTGGGACTCATAGCCGAGGGTGCTGACTGGAAATAAATTCTCTGGGCATCAGAGATAGTACGTGACTACTTGATCTAGGGTTTTGTGGAGTTTCGGGTCCATTGGAACATCCTACAACCCACAGTGGCGTCATAACTGGGCAGATAATTGCTCAAAGCTCGATTCCTCCCTGTTTTGGGCCCCATAGCCGAGGGTGCTGACTGGTAATAAATTCTCTGGGCATCAGAGGTAGTACGTGACTACTTGATCTAGGGTTTTGTGGAGTTTCGGGTCCATTGGAACATCCTACAACCCACAGTGGCGTAATACACAACAACTGGGCAGATAATTGCTCAAAGCTCGATTCCTCCCTGTTTTGGGCCCCATAGCCGAGGGTGCTGACTGGTGATAAATTCTCTGGGCATCATCAATGGAACATAATCACTCGATCTAAGGTTCTGTAGAGTTTCGGGTCCTTTGGAACATCCTACAACCCACAATGGCTTCATCACTGCGCAGATAACTGCTCAAAGCTCGATTTCACCCTGTTTTGGGCCCCATAGCCGAGGGTGCTGACTGGTAATAAACTCTCTGGGCATCAGAGATAGTATGGGACTACTTGATCTAGGGTTTCGTAGAGTTTCGGGTCCATTGGAACATCCTACAACCCACAGTGGCGTCATAACTGCACAGATAACTGCTCAAAGCTCGATTTCGCCCTGTTTTGGGACTCATAGTCGAGGGTGCTGACTGGAAATAAATTCTCTGGGCATCAGAGGTAGTACGTGACTACTTGATCTAGGGTTTTGTGGAGTTTCGGGTCCATTGGAACATCCTACAACCCACAGTGGCGTCATAACTGGGCAGATAATTGCTCAAAGCTCGATTCCTCCCTGTTTTGGGCCCCATAGCCGAGGGTGCTGACTGGTAATAAATTCTCTGGGCATCAGAGGTAGTACGTGACTACTTGATCTAGGGTTTTGTGGAGTTTCGGGTCCATTGGAACATCCTACAACCCACAGTGGCGTAATACACAACAACTGGGCAGATAATTGCTCAAAGCTCGATTCCTCCCTGTTTTGGGCCCCATAGCCGAGGGTGCTGACTGGTGATAAATTCTCTGGGCATCATCAATGATACATAATCACTCGATCTAAGGTTCTGTAGAGTTTCGGGTCCTTTGGAACATCCTACAACCCACAGTGGCTTCATCACTGCGCAGATAACTGCTCAAAGCTCGATTTCACCCTGTTTTGGGCCCCATAGCCGAGGGTGCTGACTGGTAATAAATTCTCTGGGTATCAGAGGTAGTACGTGACTACTTAATCTAGGGTTTTGTGGAGTTTCGGGTCCATTGGAACAACCTACAACCCACAGTGGCGTAATACACAACAACTGGGCAGATAATTGCTCAAAGCTCGATTTCTCCCTGTTTTGGGCCCCATAGCCGAGGGTGCTGACTGGTAATAAATTCTCTGTGCATCATCAATCGTACAAAATCACTTGATCTAAGATTCTGTAGAGTTTCGGGTCCATTGGGAAATCCTACAACCCACAGTGGCGTCATAACTGCACAGATAACTGCTTAAAGCTCGATATCGCCCTTTTTTGAGCCCAATAGCCGATGGTGCTGACTGGTAATGAATTCTCTGGGCATCATCATTGATACATAATCACTCGATCTGAGGTTCTGTAGAGTTTTGGGTCCGTTGGAACATCCTACGACCCACAGTGGCGTCATAACTGCGCAGATAACTGCCCAAAGCTTGATCTCGCCCTGTTTTGGGCCCCATAGCCGAGGGTGCTGACTGGTAATAAATTCTTTGGGCATCAGAGATAGTACGTGACTACTCGATCTAGGGTTTCGTGGAGTTTCGGGTCCATTGGAACATCCTACAACCCACAGTGGCGTCATAACTGCCCAGATAACTGCTCAAAGCTTGATTTCGCCCTGTTTCGGGCCCCATAGCCGAGGGTGCTGACTGGTAATAAATTCTCTGGGCATCAGAGATAGTACGTGACTACTTGATCTAGGGTTTTGTGGAGTTTCGGGTCCATTGGAACATCCTACAACCCATAGTGGCGTAATACACAACAACTGGGCAGATAATTGCTCAAAGCTCGATTCCTCCCTGTTTTGGGCCCCATAGCCGAGGGTGCTGACTGGTAATAAATTCTCTGGGCATCATCAATTGTACAAAATCACTTGATCTAAGATTCTGTAGAGTTTCGGGTCCATTGGAAAATCCTACAACCCACAGTGGCGTCATAACTGCACAGATAACTGCTCAAAGCTCGATATCGCCCTTTTTTGGGCCCAATAGCCGATGGTGCTGACTGGTAATAAATTCTCTGGGCATCATCAATGGTACATAATCACTCGATCTAAGGTTCTGTAGAGTTTTGGGTCCATTGGAACATCCTACACCCCACAGTGGCGTCATAGATGCATAGATAACTGCTCAAAGCTCGATTTCGCCCTCTTTTGGGCCGCATAGCCGAGGGTGATGACTGGTGATAAATTCTCTCGGCATCAGAGATAGTACGGGACTACGGGATCTGGGGTTCCGTGGAGTTTCGGGTCCATTGGAACATCCAACAACCCACAGTGGCGTCATAACTGCACAGATAACTGCTCAAAGCTCGATTCCGCCCTGTTTTGGGCCCGCTAGCCGAGGGTGCTGACTGGTAATAAATTCTCTGGGCATCATCATTGATACATAATCACTCGATCTGAGGTTCTGTAGAGTTTGGGGTCCATTGGAACATCCTACAACCCACAGTGGCGTCATAACTGGGCAGATGATTGCTCAAAGCTCGATTTCTCCCTGTTTTGGTCCCCATAGCCGAGGGTGCTGACTGGTAATAAATTCTCTGGGCATCATCAATGATACCTAATCACTCGATCTAAGGTTCTGTAGAGTTTCGGGTCCATTGGAACATCCTACAACCCACAGTGGCGTCATAACTGGGCAGATAATTGCTCAAAGCTCGATTTCTCCCTGTTTTGGACCCCATAGCCGAGGGTGCTGACTGGTAATAAATTCTCTGGGCATCATCAATGGTACATAATCACTCGATCTAAGGTTCTGTAGAGTTTTGGGTTCATTGGAACATCCTACACCCCACAGTGGCGTAATACACAACAACTGGGCAGATAATTGCTCAAAGCTCGATTTCTCCCTGTTTCGGGCCCCATAGCCGAAGGTGCTGACTGGTAATAAATTCTCTGGGCATCATCAATGGTACATAATCACTCGATCTAAGGTTCTGTAGAGTTTTGGGTTCATTGGAACATCCTACACCCCACAGTGGCGTCATAACTGCCCAGATAACTGCTCAAAGCTTGATTTCGCCCTGTTTCGGGCCCCATAGCCGAGGGTGCTGACTGGTAATAAATTCTCTGGGCATCAGAGGTAGTACGTGACTACTTGATCTAGGGTTTTGTGTAGTTTCGGGTCCATTGGAACATCCTACAACCCACAGTGGCGTCATACCTGCCCGGATAACTGCCCAAAGCTTGATTTCGCCCTGTTTCGGGCCCCATAGCCGAGGGTGCTGACTGGTAATAAATTCTCTGGGCATCAGAGGTAGTACGTGATTACTTGATCCAAGATTCTGTAGAGTTTCGGGTCCTTTGGAACATCCTACAACCCACAGTGGCGTCATAACTGCGCAGATAACTGCTCAAAGCTTGATTTCGCCCTGTTTCGGGCCCCATAGCCGAGGATGCTGACTGGTAATAAATTCTCTGGGCATCAGAGGTAGTACGTGATTACTTGATCTAGGGTTTTGTGGAGTTTCGGGTCCATTGGAACATCCTACAACCCACAGTGGCGTCATAACTGGGCAGATAATTGCTCAAAGCTCGATTCCTCCCTGTTTTGGGCCCCATAGCCGAGGGTGCTGACTGGTAATAAATTCTCTGGGCATCATCAATGATACATAATCACTCGATCTAAGGTTCTGTAGAGTTTCGGGTCCTTTGGAACATCCTACAACCCACAGTGGCGTCATAACTGCGCCGATAACTGCTCAAAGCTTGATTTCGCTCTGTTTCGGGCCCCATAGCCGAGGGTGCTGACTGGTAATAAATTCTCTGGGCATCAGAGATAGTATGTGACTACTTGTTCTAGGGTTTTGTGGAGTTTCGGGTCCATTGGAACATCCTACAACCCACAGTGTTGTCATAACTGCGCAGATACCTGCTCAAAGCTTGATTTCGCCCTGTTTCGGGTCCCATAGCCGAGGTTGCTGACTGGTAATAAATTCTCTGGGCATCAGAGGTAGTACGTGACTACTTGATCTAGGGTTTTGTGTAGTTTCGGGTCCATTGGAACATCCTACAACCCACAGTGGCGTCATACCTCCCCGGATAACTGCCCAAAGCTTGATTTCACCCTGTTTTGGGCCCCATAGCCGAGGGTGCTGACTGGTAATAAATTCTCTGGGTATCATTAATGGGACATAACCACTTGATCTAAGGTTCTGTAGAGTTTCGGGTCCTTTGGAACATCCTACAACCCACAGTGGCGTCATAACTGCGCCGATAACTGCTCAAAGCTTGATTTCGCCCTGTTTCGGGCCCCATAGCCGAGGGTGCTGACTGGTAATAAATTCTCTGGGCATCAGAGGTAGTACGTGATTACTTGATCTAGGGTTTTGTGGAGTTTCGGGTCCATTGGAACATCCTACAACCCACAGTGGCTTCATACCTGCGCGGATAACTGCTCAAAGCTTGATTTCGCCCTGTTTCGGGCCCCATAGCCGAGGGTGCTGACTGGTAATAAATTCTCTGGGCAACATCATTGATACATAATCACTCGATCTGAGGTTCTGTAGAGTTTTGGGTCCATTGGAATATCCTACGACCCACAGTGGGGTCATAACTGCCCGGATAACTGCCCAAAGCTTGATTTCGCCCTGTTTTGGGCCCCATAACCGAGGGTGCTGACTAGTGATAAATTCTTTGGGCATCAGGGATAGTACGTGACTACTCGAACTAGGGTTTCGTGGAGTTTCGGGTCCATTGGAACATCCTACAACCCACAGTGGCCTCATAACTGGACAGATAATTGCTCAAAGCTCGATTTCTCCCTGTTTTGGGCCCCATAGCCGAGGGTGCTGACTGGTAATAAATTCTCTGGGCATCATCAATGATACCTAATCACTCGATCTAAGGTTCTGAAGAGTTTCGGGTCCATTGGAACATCCTACAACCCACAGTGGCTTCATACCTGCGCGGATAACTGCTCAAAGCTTGATTTCGCCCTGTTTCGGGCCCCATAGCCGAGGGTGCTGACTGGTAATAAATTCTCTGGGCATCAGAGATAGTACGTGACTACTTGATCTAGGGTTTTGTGCAGTTTCGGGTCCAGTGGAACATCCTACAACCCACAGTGGCGTCATAACTGCGCAGATAACTGCTCAAAGCTTGATTTCGCCCTGTTTCGGGCCCCATAGCCGAGGGTGCTGACTGGTAATAAATTCTCTGGGCATCAGGGGTAGTACGTGATTACTTGATCTAGGGTTTCGTGGAGTTTCGGGTTCATTGGAACATCCTACAACCCACAGTGGCGTCATACCTGCCCGGATAACTGCCCAAAGCTTGATTTCGCCCTGTTTTGGGCCCCATAGCCGAGGGTGCTGACTGGTAATAAATACTCTGGGTATCATCAATGCTACATAACCACTTGATCTAAGGTTCTGTAGAGTTTCGGGTCCTTTGGAACATCCTACAACCCACAGTGGCGTCATAACTGCGCCGATAACTGCTCAAAGCTTGATTTCGCCCTGTTTCGGGCCCCATAGCCGAGGGTGCTGACTGGTAATAAATTCTCTGGGCATCAGAGGTAGTACGTGATTACTTGATCTAGGGTTTTGTGGAGTTTTGGGTCCATTGGAACATCCTACGACCCACAGTGGCGTCATAACTGCCCGGATAACTGCCCAAAGCTTGATTTCGCCCTGTTTTGGGCCCCATAGCCGAGGGTGCTGACTGGTAATAAATTCTTTGGGCATCAAAGATAGTACGTGACTTCTCGATCTAGGGTTTCGTGAAGTTTCGGGTCCATTGGAACATCCTACAACCGACAGTGGCGTCATAACTGGGCAGATAATTGCTCAAAGCTCGATTCCTCCCTGTTTTGGGCCCCATAGCCGAGGGTGCTGACTGGTAATGAATTCTCTGGGCATCATCAATGATACATAATCACTCGATCTAAGGTTTTGTAGAGTTTCGGGTCCTTTGGAACATCCCACAACCCACAGTGGCGTCATAACTGCGCTGATAACTGCTCAAAGCTTGATTTCGCCCTGTTTCGGGCCCCATAGCCGAGGGTGCTGACTGGTAATAAATCCTCTGGGCATCAGAGATAGTACGTGACTACTTGATCTAGGGTTTTGTGGAGTTTCGGGTCCATTGGAACATCCTACAAACCACAGTGGCGTCATAACTGCGCAGATAACTGCTCAAAGCTTGATTTCGCCCTGTTTCGGGCCCCATAGCCGAGGGTGCTGACTGGTAATAAATTCTCTGGGCATCAGAGGTAGTACGTGATTACTTGATCTAGGGTTTTGTGGAGTTTCGGGTCCATTGGAACATCCTACAACCCACAGTGGCTTCATACCTGCGCGGATAACTGCTCAAAGCTTGATTTCGCCCTGTTTCGGGCCCCATAGCCGAAGGTGCTGACTGGTATAAAATTCTCTGGGCATCATCATTGATACATAATCATTCGATCTGAGGTTCTGTAGAGTTTTGGGTCCATTGGAACATCCTACGACCCACAGTGGCGTCATAACTGCCCGGATAACTGCCCAAAGCTTGATTTCGCCCTGTTTTGGGCCCCATAGCCGAAGGTGCTGACTGGTAATAAATTCTTTGGGCATCAAAGATAGTACGTGACTTCTCGATCTAGGGTTTCGTGAAGTTTCGGGTCCATTGGAACATCCTACAACCGACAGTGGCGTCATAACTGGGCAGATAATTGCTCAAAGCTCGATTCCTCCCTGTTTTGGGCCCCATAGCCGAGGGTGCTGACTGGTAATGAATTCTCTGGGCATCATTAATGATACATAATCACTCGATCTAAGGTTTTGTAGAGTTTCGGGTCCTTTGGAACATCCTACAACCCACAGTGGCGTCATAACTGCGCCGATAACTGCTCAAAGCTTGATTTCGCCCTGTTTCGGGCCCCATAGCCGAGGGTGCTGACTGGTAATAAATCCTCTGGGCATCAGAGATAGTCCGTGACTACTTGATCTAGGGTTTTGTGGAGTTTCGGGTCCATTGGAACATCCTACAACCCACAGTGGCGTCATAACTGCGCAGATAACTGCTCAAAGCTTGATTTCGCCCTGTTTCGGGCCCCATAGCCGAGGTTGCTGACTGGTAATGAATTCTCTGGGCATCAGAGGTAGTACGTGACTACCTGATCTAGGGTTTCGTGTAGTTTCGGGTCCATTGGAACATCCTACAACCCACAGTGGCGTCATACCTGCCCGGATAACTGCCCAAAGCTTGATTTCGCCCTGTTTTGGGCCCCATAGCCGAGGGTGCTGACTGGTAATAAATTCTCTGGGTATCATCAATGGTACATAACCACTTGATCTAAGGTTCTGTAGAGTTTCGGGTCCTTTGGAACATCCTACAACCCACAGTGGCGTCATAAATGCGCCGATAACTGCTCAAAGCTTGATTTCGCCCTGTTTTGGGCCCCATAGCCGAGGGTGCTGACTGGTAATAAATTCTCTGGGTATCATCAATGCGACATAACCACTTGATCTAAGGTTCTGTAGAGTTTCGGGTCCTTTGGAACATCCTACAACCCACAGTGGCGTCATACCTGCCCGGATAACTGCCCAAAGCTTGATTTCGCCCTGTTTTGGGCCCCATAGCCGAGGGTGCTGACTGGTAATAAATTCTCTGGGTATCATCAATGCTACATAACCACTTGATCTAAGGTTCTGTAGAGTTTCGGGTCCTTTGGAACATCCTACAACCCACAGTGGCGTCATAACTGCGCCGATAACTGCTCAAAGCTTGATTTCGCCCTGTTTCGGGCCCCATAGCCGAGGGTGCTGACTGGTAATAAATTCTCTGGGCATCAGAGGTAGTACGTGATTACTTGATCTAGGGTTTTGTGGAGTTTCGGGTCCATTGGAACATCCTACAACCCACAGTGGCTTCATACCTGCGCGGATAACTGCTCAAAGCTTGATTTCGCCCTGTTTCGGGCCCCATAGCCGAGGGTGCTGACTGGTATAAAATTCTCTGGGCATCATCTTTGATACATAATCATTCGATCTGAGGTTCTGTAGAGTTTTGGGTCCATTGGAACATCCTACGACCCACAGTGGCGTCATAACTGCCCGGATAACTGCCCAAAGCTTGATTTCGCCCTGTTTTGGGCCCCATAGCCGAGGGTGCTGACTGGTAATAAATTCTTTGGGCATCAGAGATAGTACGTGACTACTCGATCTGGGGTTTCGTGAAGTTTCGGGTCCATTGGAACATCCTACAACCGACAGTGGCGTCATAACTGGGCAGATAATTGCTCAAAGCTCGATTTCTCCCTGTTTTGGGCCCCATAGCCGAGGGTGCTGACTGGTAATAAATTCACTGGGCATCATCAATGATACCTAATCACTCGATCTAAGGTTCTGTAGAGTTTCGGGTCCATTGGAACATCCTACAACCCACAGTGGCTTCATACCTGCGCGGATAACTGCTCAAAGCTTGATTTCGCCCTGTTTCGGGCCCCATAGCCGAGGGTGCTGACTGGTAATAAATTCTCTGGGCATCAGAGATAGTACGTGACTACTTGATCTAGGGTTTTGTGGAGTTTCGGGTCCATTGGAACATCCTACAACCCACAGTGTTGTCATAACTGCGCAGATAACTGCTCAAAGCTTGATTTCGCCCTGTTTCGGGTCCCATAGCCGAGGTTGCTGACTGGTAATAAATTCTCTGGGCATCAGAGGTACTACGTGACTACTTGATCTAGGGTTTTGTGTAGTTTCGGGTCCATTGGAACATCCTACAACCCACAGTGGCGTCATACCTCCCCGGATAACTGCCCAAAGCTTGATTTCACCCTGTTTTGGGCCCCATAGCCGAGGGTGCTGACTGGTAATAAATTCTCTGGGTATCATCAATGGGACATAACCACTTATCTAAGGTTCTGTAGAGTTTCGGGTCCTTTGGAACATCCTACAACCCACAGTGGCGTCATAACTGCGCCTATAACTGCTCAAAGCTTGATTTCGCCCTGTTTCGGGCCCCATAGCCGAGGGTGCTGACTGGTAATAAATTCTCTGGGCATCAGAGGTAGTACGTGATTACTTGATCTAGGGTTTTGTGGAGTTTCGGGTCCATTGGAACATCCTACAACCCACAGTGGCTTCATACCTGCGCGGATAACTGCTCAAAGCTTGATTTCGCCCTGTTTCGGGCCCCATAGCCGAGGGTGCTGACTGGTAATAAATTCTCTGGGCAACATCATTGATACATAATCACTCGATCTGAGGTTCTGTAGAGTTTTGGGTCCATTGGAATATCCTACGACCCACAGTGGCGTCATAACTGCCCGGATAACTGCCCAAAGCTTGATTTCGCCCTGTTTTGGGCCCCATAACCGAGGGTGCTGACTGGTGATAAATTCTTTGGGCATCAGAGATAGTACGTTACTACTCGAACTAGGGTTTCGTGGAGTTTCGGGTCCATTGGGACATCCTACAACCCACAGTGGCCTCATAACTGGGCAGATAATTGCTCAAAGCTCGATTTCTCCCTGTTTTGGGCCCCATAGCCGAGGGTGCTGACTGGTAATAAATTCTCTGGGCATCGTCAATGATACCTAATCACTCGATCTAAGGTTCTGTAGAGTTTCGGGTCCATTGGAACATCCTACAACCCACAGTGGCTTCATACCTGCGCGGATAACTGCTCAAAGCTTGATTTCGCCCTGTTTCGGGCCCCATAGCCGAGGGTGCTGACTGGTAATAAATTCTCTGGGCATCGGAGATAGTACGTGACTACTTGATCTAGGGTTTTGTGGAGTTTCGGGTCCAGTGGAACATCCTACAACCCACAGTGGCGTCATAACTGCGCAGATAACTGCTCAAAGCTTGATTTCGCCCTGTTTCGGGCCCCATAGCCGAGGTCGCTGACTGGTAATAAATTCTCTGGGCATCAGAGGTAGTACGTGATTACTTGATCTTGGGTTTCGTGGAGTTTCGGGTCCATTGGAACATCCTACAACCCACAGTGGCGTCATAACTGGGCAGATAATTGCTCAAAGCTCGATCCCTCCCTGTTTTGGGCCCCATAGCCGAGGGTGCTGACCGGTAATAAATTCTCTGGGCATCATCAATGATACATAATCACTCGATCTAAGGTTCTGTAGAGTTTCGGGTCCTTTGGAACATCCTACAACCCACAGTGGCGTCATAACTGCGCCGATAACTGCTCAAAGCTTGATTGCGCCCTGTTTCGGGCCCCATAGCCGAGGGTGCTGACTGGTAATAAATTCTCTGGGCATCAGAGATAGTACGTGACTACTTGATCTAGGGTTTTGTGGAGTTTCGGGTCCATTGGA
The DNA here is from genome assembly GCA_029851415.1 of Eretmocerus hayati. Taxonomy (NCBI): domain Eukaryota; kingdom Metazoa; phylum Arthropoda; class Insecta; order Hymenoptera; family Aphelinidae; genus Eretmocerus; species Eretmocerus hayati. The sequence continues at coordinate 107,212,233 of CM056743.1, forward strand.
ACATCCTACAACCCACAGTGGCGTCATAACTGCGCAGATAACTGCTCAAAGCTCGATTTCGCCCTGTTTCGGGCCCCATAGCCGAGGTTGCTGACTGGTAATGAATTCTCTGGGCATTAGAGGTAGTACTCGACTACTTGATCTAGGGTTTTGTGTAGTTTCGGGTCCATTGGAACATCCTACAACCAAAAGTGGCGTCATACCTGCCCGGATAACTGCCCAAAGCTTGATTTCGCCCTGTTTTGGGCCCCATAGCCGAGGGTGCTGACTGGTTATAAATTCTCTGGGTATCATCAATGCTACATAACCACTTGATCTAAGGTTCTGTAGAGTTTCGGGTCCTTTGGAACATCCTACAACCCACAGTGGCGTCATAACTGCGCCGATAACTGCTCAAAGCTTGATTTCGCCCTGTTTCGGGCCCCATAGCCGAGGGTGCTGACTGGTAATAAATTCTCTGGGCATCATAGGTAGTACGTGATTACTTGATCTAGGGTTTTGTGGAGTTTCGGGTCCATTGGAACATCCTACAACCCACAGTGGCTTCATACCTGCGCGGATAACTGCTCAAAGCTTGATTTCGCCCTGTTTCGGGCCCCATAGCCGAGGATACTGACTGGTATAAAATTCTCTGGGCATCATCATTGATACATAATCATTCGATCTGAGGTTCTGTAGAGTTTTGGGTCCATTGGAACATCCTACGACCCACAGTGGCGTCATAACTGCCCGGATAACTGCCCAAAGCTTGATTTCGCCCTGTTTTGGGCCCCATAGCCGAGGGTGCTGACTGGTAATAAACTCTTTGGGCATCAAAGATAGTACGTGACTACTCGATCTAGGGTTTCGTGAAGTTTCGGGTCCATTGGAACATCCTACAACCGACAGTGGCGTCATAACTGGGCAGATAATTGCTCAAAGCTCGATTCCTCCCTGTTTTGGGCCCCATAGCCGAGGGTGCTGACTGGTAATGAATTCTCTGGGCATCATCAATGATACATAATCACTCGATCTAAGGTTTTGTAGAGTTTCGGGTCCTTTGGAACATCCTACAACCCACAGTGGCGTCATAACTGCGCCGATAACTGCTCAAAGCTTGATTTCGCCCTGTTTCGGGCCCCATAGCCGAGGGTGCTGACTGGTAATAAATCCTCTGGGCATCAGAGATAGTACGTGACTACTTGATCTAGGGTTTTGTGGAGTTTCGGGTCCATTGGAACATCCTACAACCCACAGTGGCGTCATAACTGCGCAGATAACTGCTCAAAGCTTGATTTCGCCCTGTTTCGGGCCCCATAGCCGAGGTTGCTGACTGGTAATAAATTCTCTGGGCATCAGAGGTAGTACGTGACTACTTGATCTAGGGTTTCGTGTAGTTTCGGGTCCATTGGAACATCCTACAACCCACATTGGCGTCATACCTGCCCGGATAACTGCCCAAAGCTTGATTTCGCCCTGTTTTGGGCCCCATAGCCGAGGGCGCTGACTGGTAATAAATTCTCTGGGTATCATCAATGGTACATAACCACTTGATCTAAGGTTCTGTAGAGTTTCGGGTCCTTTGGAACATCCTATAACCCACAGTGGCGTCATAACTGCGCCGATAACTGCTCAAAGCTTGATTTCGCCCTGTTTCGGGCCCCATAGCCGAGGGTGCTGACTGGTAATAAATTCTCTGGGCATCAGAGGTAGTACGTGATTACTTGATCTAGGGTTTTGTGGAGTTTCGGGTCCATCGGAACATCCTACAACCCACAGTGGCGTCATACCTGCCCGGATAACTGCCCAAAGCTTGATTTCGCCCTGTTTTGGGCCCCATAGCCGAGGGTGCTGACTGGTTATAAATTCTCTGGGTATCATCAATGCTACATAACCACTTGATCTAAGGTTCTGTAGAGTTTCGGGTCCTTTGGAACATCCTACAACCCACAGTGGCGTCATAACTGCGCCGATAACTGCTCGAAGCTTGATTTCGCCCTGTTTCGGGCCCCATAGCCGAGGGTGCTGACTGGTAATAAATTCTCTGGGCATCAGAGGTAGTACGTGATTACTTGATCTAGGGTTTTGTGGAGTTTCGGGTCCATTGGAACATCCTACAACCCACAGTGGCTTCATACCTGCGCGGATAACTGCTCAAAGCTTGATTTCGCCCTGTTTCGGGCCCCATAGCCGAGGGTGCTGACTGGTATAAAATTCTCTGGGCATCATCATTGATACATAATCATTCGATCTGAGGTTCTGTAGAGTTTTGGGTCCATTGGAACATCCTACGACCCACAGTGGCGTCATAACTGCCCGGATAACTGCCCAAAGCTTGATTTCGCCCTGTTTCGGGCCCCATAGCCGAGGGTGCTGACTGGTAATAAATTCTCTGGGCATCAGAGGTAGTACGTGATTACTTGATCTAGGGTTTTGTGGAGTTTCGGGTCCATTGGAACATCCTACAACCCACAGTGGCTTCATACCTGCGCGGATAACTGCTCAAAGCTTGATTTCGCCCTGTTTCGGGCCCCATAGCCGAGGGTGCTGACTGGTATAAAATTCTCTGGGCATCATCATTGATACATAATCATTCGATCTGAGGTTCTGTAGAGTTTTGGGTCCATTGGAACATCCTACGACCCACAGTGGCGTCATAACTGCCCGGATAACTGCCCAAAGCTTGATTTCGCCCTGTTTTGGGCCCCATAGCCGAGGGTGCTGACTGGTAATAAATTCTTTGGGCATCAGAGATAGTACGTGACTACTCGATCTAGGGTTTCGTGAAGTTTCGGGTCCATTGGAACATCCTACAACCGACAGTGGCGTCATAACTGGGCAGATAATTGCTCAAAGCTCGATTCCTTCCTGTTTTGGGCCCCATAGCCGAGGGTGCTGACTGGTAATGAATTCTCTGGGCATTATCAATGATACATAATCACTCGATCTAAGGTTCTGTAGAGTTTCGAGTCCTTTGGAACATCCTACAACCCACAGTGGCGTCATAACTGCGCCGATAGCTGCTCAAAGCTTGATTTCGCCCTGTTTCGGGCCCCATAGCCGAGGGTGCTGACTGGTACAGGAGTCCCTTGTTATCCGCGGATTCTTTATCCGCGGATTTCGTTATCCGCGGTTGCCCGATTTGCGACCACCCCTTGCTATCCGCGTGCCGAGTCTTGTTATCCGCGGGCCCATGCCCGTGATTGATATAGAATAAATCCATTTCTGTGCAATTTCACTCGTGGCGAGTGATGCGCGACCTTTCAGAATACCATCCGCCCCTCATGTGTTACGTTTGGATGACACTTTCCTACCTGAAAAGGCTTGAAATATGGATTGGCAATACATATTCTTTAGTCAGTCGAAGTTTTGAAGTATAGAAGACTGTCGAATTCGTTAAAATTGATTATGCGCATGTTTACACCATCATTTCTGCAGTAATTCTATATATTATGCTCTGGCATTATTAATCAAGCGTTCGTTTTAATATTTTGACAAAGTTCTCGATATTTGAATGATCCTCCACATGTGAATCTAATGTTGACATCCTTCGAGCCATTTACATCAATATTCAGTCTGCGTGCAATGTTGACACACACTGTTTGCTATTCTTGACCTTTATTCCTTTATATGCAAACTTTTTTTGAATCCTCGTTTACATTTGCTAGGGAAGATATGGCTCCATCTGAACGGAACAATTCAGCCGCAACGTTGTGCGAGCTTCAGATTTGGCGATGGCTCGTGATCCAATCATGATTCGGAGTCCGAGCTTTAAGCATTTTCTCGATATGGGTGTGAAGATTCACGAGGAACTCCACAGAGATATTTTGAGACGAGCAAAGCAGTCAAAGATGATAGATTTTTTCGAGAAATAGATTCACTTTCGGATGAATTTTACGAAATTTCGTCCTTTTTATCCATTGTATATCGTCCTCATGTACTATTTTACTCGTCATTTTGTGACAACGATGATGAATAAATGAAAACCCTGATTGCATAACAATTTTTCTCGTGATTTGCACAGATGGTCGAACGTAACCCCCTATTTCCCATAAGACCAAGGTCTTATTATCCGCGGTTTTGTTATACGCGGTACTTCTTCCAAACGTAACCCCCGCGGATAACGAGGGACTGCTGTAATAAATTCTCTGGGCATCAGAGATAGTACGTGACTACTTGATCTAGGGTTTTGTGGAGTTTCGGGTCCATTGGAACATCCTACAACCCACAGTGGCGTCATAACTGCGCAGATAACTGCTCAAAGCTTGATTTCGCCCTGTTTCGGGCCCCATAGCCGAGGTTGCTGACTGGTAATAAATTCTCTGGGCATCAGAGGTAGTACGTGACTACTTGATCTAGGGTTTCGTGTAGTTTCGGGTCCATTGGAACATCCTACAACCCACAGTGGCGTCATACCTGCCCGGATAACTGCCCAAAGCTTGATTTCGCCCTGTTTTGGGCCCCATAGCCGAGGGTGCTGACTGGTAATGAATTCTCTGGGTATCATCAATGGTACATAACCACTTGATCTAAGGTTCTGTAGAGTTTCGGGTCCTTTGGAACATCCTACAACCCACAGTGGCGTCATAACTGCGCCGATAACTGCTCAAAGCTTGATTTCGCCCTGTTTCGGGCCCCATAGCCGAGGGTGCTGACTGGTAATAAATTCTCTGGGCATCAGAGGTAGTACGTGATTACTTGATCTAGGGTTTTGTGGAGTTTCGGGTCCATTGGAACATCCTACAACCCACAGTGGCTTCATACCTGCGCGGATAACTGCTCAAAGCTTGATTTCGCCCTGTTTCGGGCCCCATAGCCGAGGGTGCTGACTGGTAATAAATTCTCTGGGCATCAGAGATAGTACGTGACTACTTGATCTAGGGTTTCGTGGAGTTTCGGGTCCATTGGAACATCCTACAACCCACAGTGGCGTCATAACTGGGCAGATAATTGCTCAAAGCTCGATTCCTCCCTGTTTTGGGCCCCATAGCCGAGGGTGCTGACTGGTAATAAATTCTCTGGGCATCATCAATGATACATAATCATTCGATCTGAGGTTCTGTAGAGTTTTGGGTCCATTGGAACATCCTACGACCCACAGTGGCGTCATAACTGCCCGGATAACTGCCCAAAGCTTGATTTCGCCCTGTTTTGGGCCCCATAGCCGAGGGTGCTGACTGGTAATAAACTCTTTGGGCATCAAAGATAGTACGTGACTACTCGATCTAGGGTTTCGTGAAGTTTCGGGTCCATTGGAACATCCTACAACCGACAGTGGCGTCATAACTGGGCAGATAATTGCTCAAAGCTCGATTCCTCCCTGTTTTGGGCCCCATAGCCGAGGGTGCTGACTGGTAATGAATTCTCTGGGCATCATCAATGATACATAATCACTCGATCTAAGGTTTTGTAGAGTTTCGGGTCCTTTGGAACATCCTACAACCCACAGTGGCGTCATAACTGCGCCGATAACTGCTCAAAGCTTGATTTCGCCCTGTTTCGGGCCCCATAGCCGAGGGTGCTGACTGGTAATAAATCCTCTGGGCATCAGAGATAGTACGTGACTACTTGATCTAGGGTTTTGTGGAGTTTCGGGTCCATTGGAACATCCTACAACCCACAGTGGCGTCATAACTGCGCAGATAACTGCTCAAAGCTTGATTTCGCCCTGTTTCGGGCCCCATAGCCGAGGGTGCTGACTGGTAATAAATCCTCTGGGCATCAGAGATAGTACGTGACTACTTGATCTAGGGTTTTGTGGAGTTTCGGGTCCATTGGAACATCCTACAACCCACAGTGGCGTCATAACTGCGCAGATAACTGCTCAAAGCTTGATTTCGCCCTGTTTCGGGCCCCATAGCCGAGGTTGCTGACTGGTAATAAATTCTCTGGGCATCAGAGGTAGTACGTGACTACTTGATCTAGGGTTTCGTGTAGTTTCGGGTCCATTGGAACATCCTACAACCCACATTGGCGTCATACCTGCCCGGATAACTGCCCAAAGCTTGATTTCGCCCTGTTTTGGGCCCCATAGCCGAGGGCGCTGACTGGTAATAAATTCTCTGGGTATCATCAATGGTACATAACCACTTGATCTAAGGTTCTGTAGAGTTTCGGGTCCTTTGGAACATCCTATAACCCACAGTGGCGTCATAACTGCGCCGATAACTGCTCAAAGCTTGATTTCGCCCTGTTTCGGGCCCCATAGCCGAGGGTGCTGACTGGTAATAAATTCTCTGGGCATCAGAGGTAGTACGTGATTACTTGATCTAGGGTTTTGTGGAGTTTCGGGTCCATCGGAACATCCTACAACCCACAGTGGCGTCATACCTGCCCGGATAACTGCCCAAAGCTTGATTTCGCCCTGTTTTGGGCCCCATAGCCGAGGGTGCTGACTGGTTATAAATTCTCTGGGTATCATCAATGCTACATAACCACTTGATCTAAGGTTCTGTAGAGTTTCGGGTCCTTTGGAACATCCTACAACCCACAGTGGCGTCATAACTGCGCCGATAACTGCTCGAAGCTTGATTTCGCCCTGTTTCGGGCCCCATAGCCGAGGGTGCTGACTGGTAATAAATTCTCTGGGCATCAGAGGTAGTACGTGATTACTTGATCTAGGGTTTTGTGGAGTTTCGGGTCCATTGGAACATCCTACAACCCACAGTGGCTTCATACCTGCGCGGATAACTGCTCAAAGCTTGATTTCGCCCTGTTTCGGGCCCCATAGCCGAGGGTGCTGACTGGTATAAAATTCTCTGGGCATCATCATTGATACATAATCATTCGATCTGAGGTTCTGTAGAGTTTTGGGTCCATTGGAACATCCTACGACCCACAGTGGCGTCATAACTGCCCGGATAACTGCCCAAAGCTTGATTTCGCCCTGTTTCGGGCCCCATAGCCGAGGGTGCTGACTGGTAATAAATTCTCTGGGCATCAGAGGTAGTACGTGATTACTTGATCTAGGGTTTTGTGGAGTTTCGGGTCCATTGGAACATCCTACAACCCACAGTGGCTTCATACCTGCGCGGATAACTGCTCAAAGCTTGATTTCGCCCTGTTTCGGGCCCCATAGCCGAGGGTGCTGACTGGTATAAAATTCTCTGGGCATCATCATTGATACATAATCATTCGATCTGAGGTTCTGTAGAGTTTTGGGTCCATTGGAACATCCTACGACCCACAGTGGCGTCATAACTGCCCGGATAACTGCCCAAAGCTTGATTTCGCCCTGTTTTGGGCCCCATAGCCGAGGGTGCTGACTGGTAATAAATTCTTTGGGCATCAGAGATAGTACGTGACTACTCGATCTAGGGTTTCGTGAAGTTTCGGGTCCATTGGAACATCCTACAACCGACAGTGGCGTCATAACTGGGCAGATAATTGCTCAAAGCTCGATTCCTTCCTGTTTTGGGCCCCATAGCCGAGGGTGCTGACTGGTAATGAATTCTCTGGGCATTATCAATGATACATAATCACTCGATCTAAGGTTCTGTAGAGTTTCGAGTCCTTTGGAACATCCTACAACCCACAGTGGCGTCATAACTGCGCCGATAGCTGCTCAAAGCTTGATTTCGCCCTGTTTCGGGCCCCATAGCCGAGGGTGCTGACTGGTACAGGAGTCCCTTGTTATCCGCGGATTCTTTATCCGCGGATTTCGTTATCCGCGGTTGCCCGATTTGCGACCACCCCTTGCTATCCGCGTGCCGAGTCTTGTTATCCGCGGGCCCATGCCCGTGATTGATATAGAATAAATCCATTTCTGTGCAATTTCACTCGTGGCGAGTGATGCGCGACCTTTCAGAATACCATCCGCCCCTCATGTGTTACGTTTGGATGACACTTTCCTACCTGAAAAGGCTTGAAATATGGATTGGCAATACATATTCTTTAGTCAGTCGAAGTTTTGAAGTATAGAAGACTGTCGAATTCGTTAAAATTGATTATGCGCATGTTTACACCATCATTTCTGCAGTAATTCTATATATTATGCTCTGGCATTATTAATCAAGCGTTCGTTTTAATATTTTGACAAAGTTCTCGATATTTGAATGATCCTCCACATGTGAATCTAATGTTGACATCCTTCGAGCCATTTACATCAATATTCAGTCTGCGTGCAATGTTGACACACACTGTTTGCTATTCTTGACCTTTATTCCTTTATATGCAAACTTTTTTTGAATCCTCGTTTACATTTGCTAGGGAAGATATGGCTCCATCTGAACGGAACAATTCAGCCGCAACGTTGTGCGAGCTTCAGATTTGGCGATGGCTCGTGATCCAATCATGATTCGGAGTCCGAGCTTTAAGCATTTTCTCGATATGGGTGTGAAGATTCACGAGGAACTCCACAGAGATATTTTGAGACGAGCAAAGCAGTCAAAGATGATAGATTTTTTCGAGAAATAGATTCACTTTCGGATGAATTTTACGAAATTTCGTCCTTTTTATCCATTGTATATCGTCCTCATGTACTATTTTACTCGTCATTTTGTGACAACGATGATGAATAAATGAAAACCCTGATTGCATAACAATTTTTCTCGTGATTTGCACAGATGGTCGAACGTAACCCCCTATTTCCCATAAGACCAAGGTCTTATTATCCGCGGTTTTGTTATACGCGGTACTTCTTCCAAACGTAACCCCCGCGGATAACGAGGGACTGCTGTAATAAATTCTCTGGGCATCAGAGATAGTACGTGACTACTTGATCTAGGGTTTTGTGGAGTTTCGGGTCCATTGGAACATCCTACAACCCACAGTGGCGTCATAACTGCGCAGATAACTGCTCAAAGCTTGATTTCGCCCTGTTTCGGGCCCCATAGCCGAGGTTGCTGACTGGTAATAAATTCTCTGGGCATCAGAGGTAGTACGTGACTACTTGATCTAGGGTTTCGTGTAGTTTCGGGTCCATTGGAACATCCTACAACCCACAGTGGCGTCATACCTGCCCGGATAACTGCCCAAAGCTTGATTTCGCCCTGTTTTGGGCCCCATAGCCGAGGGTGCTGACTGGTAATGAATTCTCTGGGTATCATCAATGGTACATAACCACTTGATCTAAGGTTCTGTAGAGTTTCGGGTCCTTTGGAACATCCTACAACCCACAGTGGCGTCATAACTGCGCCGATAACTGCTCAAAGCTTGATTTCGCCCTGTTTCGGGCCCCATAGCCGAGGGTGCTGACTGGTAATAAATTCTCTGGGCATCAGAGGTAGTACGTGATTACTTGATCTAGGGTTTTGTGGAGTTTCGGGTCCATTGGAACATCCTACAACCCACAGTGGCTTCATACCTGCGCGGATAACTGCTCAAAGCTTGATTTCGCCCTGTTTCGGGCCCCATAGCCGAGGGTGCTGACTGGTAATAAATTCTCTGGGCATCAGAGATAGTACGTGACTACTTGATCTAGGGTTTCGTGGAGTTTCGGGTCCATTGGAACATCCTACAACCCACAGTGGCGTCATAACTGGGCAGATAATTGCTCAAAGCTCGATTCCTCCCTGTTTTGGGCCCCATAGCCGAGGGTGCTGACTGGTAATAAATTCTCTGGGCATCATCAATGATACATAATCACTCGATCTAAGGTTCTGTAGAGTTTCGGGTCCTGTGGAACATCCTACAACCCACAGTGGCGTCATAACTGCGCCGATAACTGCTCAAAGCTTGATTTCGCCCTGTTTCGGGCCCCATAGCCGAGGGTGCTGACTGGTAATAAATTCTCTGGGCATCAGAGATAGTACGTGACTACTTGATCTAGGGTTTTGTGGAGTTTTGGGTCCATTGGATCATCCTAGAACCCACAGTGGCGTCATAACTGCGCCGATAACTGCTCAAAGCTTGATTTCGCCCTGTTTCGGGCCCCATAGCCGAGGGTGCTGACTGGTAATAAATTCTCTGGGCATCAGAGATAGTAAGTGACTACTTGATCTAGGGTTTTTTGGAGTTTCGGGTCCATTGGATCATCCTACAACCCACAGTGGCGTCATAACTGCGCGGATAACTGCCCAAAGCTTGATTCCGCCCTGTTTTGGGCCCCATAGCCGAGGGTGCTGACTGGTAATAAATTATCTGGGCATCATCAATGGTACATAACCACTTGATCTAAGGTTCTGTTGAATTTCGGGTCCATTGGGACTCTCTGGCATCCCCCCGTGACGTCTCGACTGCGACTATAATAACGTTAGGCAGGGTCTCCCCTGTTTTGGGCCCTATGATCGAGTTTGCTGATTCGTTATCGATTCTCTCTCATCTCTGAAGACTCATGTGTACCCTGCTCAACGTCAGACAGGTTTCCGTATGCGATGGAATTTCTTCATTCGCATGTTATTGTACAGAGGTAGCTCAGTCTATCATATATTTCTCATCTCGCCCCGCTCCAGCTCTCGTCCAGCCTCAGGCCCAAATATCGGTTTCCGCTTGGTCTCGGGACTATCCCGACTATACCTTTCGATAGTAATAAAAAAGTAATAAAACCTGTGTAGTTCTGAGTGTCCCCAAAGCTACGCCTGTATATGGTGTTCGCTAGCGTAAGCTTACGCTAGCGAAAACCATCATATTTCAGCTGAATCATATCACACGCATATTTTCAGGACGTATTCTGAGAGTAATAAAAAGGTAATAAAAAATGAGCTATTGCACATCCCCGTACGATCTTTCCCCGGCCACGTGTTCGCTAGCGTAAGCTTCCGCTAGCGAAAACTCTCGTATTCCGGGCCCATGACCGGTAATAAATTTCTTCCTTTGGTAATAAATTAGTAATAAAATAGTAATAAAAAGTGAAATTGGTTTGGGCCCGATTCGTGAGTTAGTGTTCGCTAGCTTCAGGTACCCCTTTTTACAGCAGGTGAGGCGACCAGTGCAGTCTGCCCATGAGTCGAAATTTCTAAGCACTACTTCCGAGTTTAAACAATTACTTCTAATTTCAACTTCAAATAAATTAGCATTAGCAGAAAAAGTTTTCAGATACTCTTGAAAAAATGAGCAAATCTCCTAAGCTACATCTTCTAAGTTCAAACTATTTCTTCTAATCTCAACTTGAAATCAATTTTTGCAGGGGCAGTGAATTTTGACGTTATTTTCAAAGGGATGAACAACCACTTCTAGCTTCGAAGATAAACTTGAACTCTATGTTCTATGTTTCTGTTTACATCGATATCATAAAATCTCTTGGGAGGTATCCACCCTGCTGTTTTTTTTACTTCTAGCTCTTTCAAATGTGGATATCAGTTCCTTCGACCATCCTATTGATAATGAAGATGGGAGCTTCTGAATTCGATAGTCTAAATCCTCTTCTAGGCTATTTTGACTGATGAACTCCGTATTCTCCTCTCTCCCAATTTCAGACGGAGATCTCACTTCAGGAGTCCCGCGTCCTGAGGGCGTGTTGGTCGTTTGAGATCAACAAAATCCGTATGGAATCGCTTAATGGAGTTTGCCTCCGTCTTTCATGCGAGACTCGCGTGTACTCTCTAGTTATATTATGTGAGACCTTTGAGGTGATTTGCCAATAATTTCTGAGAGTCAGCTTGTCTACTTATTCACAAATACTATCTCACTCATTTCGAGAGTTGCTTCTAGGGCCTTTCAATCGATCAGCCCAGACTCCAGATTTCCAGGAATGAATCACACCAAAAACACTCGAAGGAGCCCTGTACTGCAGCGACTACGAACGATTCACTGGTGGTGATTGTAATTATGAGGAGTTGGTTTCCCCAATTACCGTCACTTCATCTTTCAGATATCTAAAATTCAAGTCGATCATCTATCTGAATTTTTGAGCGGTCAAACGAAAATACACGAAAGCATCTCCTAGTGCTTCACTTATCGATTCCATTTCAATCATCACTCCTCTACACAGTTCATGAATATTCGGGAAGCATCTTTCAGTCAGTTGCGGAACGGGTTCATAGGTTGCTATTCTGCTAAGCTCGTCCAGTCTCCAGGGTTAACTATCCCTACTTCAAGTATAGTATCCCAGCTTCTCGTCTCGGGCAAATCCCATTCCCTCTTCCTGTTGAAGGACATTGCCCTCTAATGGAAGTAGAGTCGTTCGTCCCCGGTTCAGCTTCGTCGAAGTTCCTAACATCCAGAATCATCCCTCAAGCTGTTGGTATTCCTCCAAAACTGTATCCGCTCCTAGCTTCATCTGCAGCTGTAGCATGTGGACGAATTTCGCAATGCCACACAGCATTTGCTGCATCAAATACAACCAGGAAGATCACGAAAGAAATTTTAATGTTAGAGACTTCGATACAATTTATCATCTAATTTGATGTTGTTCCGAACATTGACTTCCAACTTCAAACTTCTAACTTCCAAACAATTCGCACCTCTATCTTCAACCTCTATTGCGAATATCAGATCTGGGTTTTCTTCTAATCCAATGTTCATGTGGAAACGATTTGATACGACCAGTTACTTTGGAGCCTCCAACTACCCACGAGCCTGTAGATTTGATGACCATTTCTATCAAAGGATTGCATGTTGGTAATTTTCCTTTTTCGGGGTCCAATGATAGTTCATTCCACTCTGCTAGTACTACTTAGTGGAGTTATTCTGAATTAAGTGTATATTCTCCGAGGATGCACTCGCTGCATGCGTGCTCCCTCCTACTGTGGCCAGCCGTAGATCGAACAAGCCAATGGTGTGAAAGAGGGGCGATCGCACACGCATATAGTCCGCACTTCCCCAAAAAAAATATACACGGACGAAAATTTTTGTAGCGCGAACGTCGATACACTTCGAAATTCTTCCAGGTAACCGTCATTTCGCCCCTCTAGTCTCAAGAGATGCCAAACTTGCATTTGTCGGGGTTGCGAAATCCACGACTTCTAGAGATTGCGCATAACGTCTGTCCAATGCACGCTCCGCGCGCACTCGTCCGATCGTTTTCCGAATTTGTCTCCATCTTCTAGATTTCATCAACGTTTTCCAAGAAATTTGCGTTCAGCGACCAGCCAACGCACGCACTTCGCATACCGGTAGCAACGTCTTCGCAATTTATTTTCCGCTTCTAAATTCCACAACTTCTAGGTATCGCATAACGTATGTCCAATGCACGCACCGCGTGCACTCGTCCAATCGTTGTAGCGATTTATTTCCCACTCTTAGATTTCACAATTTCAATATATAGCGATCAACTTTCGGTCAATGCACGCACCACGCGGATTTCGGAGAACGCCGCTCATTTCTCGCTTCTACAATTTCAAATGCGCAATTTTGTTGAAAACAGCGTCTCCACGGGAATTTTACACATTCACAAACGGTAGCAGCGTTATCGAGATATGCGGCACCTGGACTGAACACGAGTATCGCACACAGGGGCGTGCGTCCACCTCGGCTCTCCCTCCAAATTCTCGGAAGCGCGATTTCATGTTGGCCCCGGCCGCCGTTCCGAGATCTTGGGAGCACGTGATCGCGCTTACGCCCGTCTATTGCTCAATATCGCTGACTTCTAGATATACAACACTGGTGAGCCTCATCTTCTAGGTACATTGCTCTCAGTGAGCATAATTTTATAGGTGAGCAACTGTGGTGAGTGCAGTTCAACCTGTACTCATCGAGGTGTATGCCTGCTTTTATTGGTGCGGGTGCCAGTGTACATCAACTTAGATACGAGTAATTCCGCGCGAAAGCGGACCACGAATTGCAGACATATCTCAGATTGTTTTTCCACTATTCTTAATCGATTCTATGGTCCAAAAAATGAACTTTTCACCCTCTAAGGGGTGAAAAAAAATTTTTTGTTTCCGTGGGGAATATCTTTGTGATAGTGTTTTTAGGAAAAAATACCAATCTTTTTTCAGTAAAATGGGTGTAGTTCCGACTTGAGGTAAGATACGACCACGCAAATAGTGGCATTCGAAAGGTCTTTCGAAAATCTATCGAAATATGTTTCGAAATTTTTTTTTTGAGGCTACGGACGCCCCCTATGAGCAAAAAAGTGAAAAACAGAAAAAATTCATTTCCTCAAAAACCTAATTTTCTAAAAATCTGGAAATCCATATTTCGATGTAAAATTGCGTGTTCTTCCAGAAAAAAGTGGTCCCGATCTGTGTTTTTGGGTTCTACGCTGTTTTTTTTTACGTTTTATCAATATTCTCAGCCTTTTCGGTTAAAAAATGAATTTTTCTGCGCATGCGCAGGAATTTAGACTGCTGAAACCAATTCCATTGAAAAGCCAAGAAAATTTCCTTCAAAATGACTATACTTGGTGAAGTCGGTTCGATGTACTGGGACCAAAGTTAGAAGGTCTAAAAAATGATGACACTTCTACTCGAGTCACGATAGTAATGGGAAATTCGTGTAAGATCTGCATTTACCCCACTTGAGGATGCTTCATCATTAATGTGATGTAACTTTGGGCCAAGTACATAAAATTGACTTCGCCAACTAGTCATTTTGAAGGAAATTTCCTTGGCTTTGCAATGGAATTGGTTTCAGCAGTCTAAATTCCTGCGCATGCGCAGAAAAATTCATTTTTCAACCGAACAGGCTGAGAATATTGATAAAACGTGAAAAAAAACAGCGTAGAACCCAAAAACACAGATCGGGACCACTTTTTCCTGGAAGAACACGCAATTTTACATCGAAATATGGATTTCCAGATTTTTAGAAAATTAGGTTTTTGAGGAAATGAATTTTTTCTGTTTTTCACCTTTTTGCTCATAGGGGGCGTCCGTAGCTTAAAAAAAAAATTTCCGAAACATATTTCGATAGATTTTCGAAAGACCTTTCGAATGCCACTATTTGCGTGGTCGTATCTTACCTCAAGTCGGAACTACACCCATTTTACTGAAAAAAGATTGGTATTTTTTCCTAAAAATACTATCACAAAGATATTCCCCACGGAAATAAAAAATTTTTTTTTCACCCCATAGAGGGTGAAAAGTTCATTTTTTGGACCATAGAATCGATTAGAAATGTCGGAAAAAGAGTTTGAAACATGTTTGCAATTCGTGGTCCGCTTTCGCGCGGAATTACTCATACGCATCCGATGCCCGATGTCCGAGAGCTTTTTACACTCGCTTCGACGAGCCGACACTCCCGCACATTTATACACGGCACCTCCGAGCGGATGACCTCGACCGATGTGCAGATTCCCCATGACAAGAATCTGGACGACGTGCTGGGCTCATAACCTGTTGGGGTGCGCCGAATTGACTCAAAAAGACAGGCCGGGATTCCAAAAAGAATCACTCTCACAGTTACGAAAGTTCAGTGTGAATTTATTCACGTCGGAAAAACAACACAGTAATTGTGAATCTTCTAGGTTTTTTAATGAACGAGGGTCCACTTGTTCAACATACAAAATTTGTACAAGAAAGATGAGAACACTTCAAATAGGAGCGATAACGCAAAGAGTGCGATGTGCTCTTGAGCGTTGCCTGCACACGACTGAAAAAGGTAGAGAGAGAGAACTCGGAAGACATCATCTGATAGCGCGTATCTCAGCGCTGCAGAGATGTTGCGGCAGCGAGTTTGAACTAGGTTGCTCGTCGTCGTACAACGGCAGCGCATACTAGTAGAGTAATTTGACAGTTATTGTTGTGATTTTGCATTCTGGCTACTTGGTCAAGTTCTCGAGCTTAGGGTTAGCTTGACCAACAAATGAACGCGAAAGCAAAATTTTTCTGCTCGCGCCGCAAGCATTTTACTTCGATCGGACCCCAGGTGCATTCCAAGTAGTAAAATGAATATTCCTTAATTTACGATTCTGGGCGAACGATCCCCTGATCTCTCTTAACTTCTCCGAGTGAGATTTTTCACTCGGATCCCGAGTGAAGGTCCATCTTATATTCAGTAAAGAGTAAGATATCAGAAAAATCAAAGATTCCACTCGGAAGTTCGATAAAATTTCACTCGGATGCGAGAGTGAGACGCTGAAATGAAATCCTAGGTTATGTTTTGCCACTCGTTTGTTACTCATGGATCAATGCGTAGCTTACAAGAAAGAAAATGGTATGTTTCCTGCAATATTTGTTCAATACTGAGCGAAGAAATGCCAATATCCTCCTTCATGAGTTTTGAAAATATACAGCTCAATATTATATTATGCTACATATTGTCAAAGAATTCATCAACTCCCTATTGATCCAGAAGCAATACCTGGTTACCAGGAGAATACGGGCTCCACTTTTGTAATTTTTTCACTCGAAACAATAGCTAGTTTTTTTTTTTATTTTCACTTCTACATACGACACATACAAAATCACACGGTGTATCATTCCCGTAAGAAGGTACTATGTCAACAGCAGCAGTAGCCCAGTGGAGAAGCGGTCCGATTTACAATCAAGACGACCCCGTTCGATCCACCGCACTTCTCAAATTATAAAAATATCAAAGTTATCATGCCACACAGGCGGAGTAGATTTTTTCTTTTTTTCCAACCTTCGGATGATCAATAATAATTCATTAGTTTTATACCCCACCACGCGTATTGAATTCATAAGAATATTCAGTTTCAGCTAAATTATATAATAAAAAAAAAAAAAGTTTCAGCTAAATAACATTTGGATTCACTCGGATTCCCCGAGTGAGAAATCTCACTCTTTTTTATGAGTGGAACTCACTTGGTACCGAATTGCCACGATTTCACTCCGAACTCCGAGTCAGAGCTCACTCTTTCCGAGTGAGATCTCACTTGGAAAAGTTAGGAGAGATCAATTGGCTGATTAATCAGCTGATCTTTTGGGTGATATTTTGGCATGCTTCATCAGCTGATCGATCACCCGATTTTTTTCGTCAGGATACTGCGATGCGAGACTTGTTGTGATTGCGAAGTCACCCAAAATGAGAGAATTGCTCCGACAGTAACGCAGTGCAAGTGAGAGGGTGGTTGTAGATATGAGATTGAATAGAGCGAAGTTTCAGGTCGTTCTCGGAGCGGATTTATGGAGCATATCCAACATTAAAATCTGTAGTGGTGCAGCTGCTATGAGAATCTAGCCAAGTCGACTATGGTCATATAGCTATCAATCTGCCTAAGTATTCATTAGACACCAGTTTTACACTCCTACTCCGGAATTCTTTGCTGGACGCGAAAAACTTGTTCTACCAAGTTTTTTCTACGTGGATGAAAATTCTGACGTGGTAGTTCGATCCGGAGCACGGTATCGTGCTGAGATGGTAATTTCGCATCAAAGAAGCATGCTTGGCTACCCCCGCGCAAGCGAGATTTTTTCCCTTGTGATTGTTGAACAGCAAGGATGATTGCAAAGATGAGCGTTTTCCATGTATTACAAGAATCACAGACATGCTCTTCTAAAATGGCTCTGATCGTATAATTGAAATTATTTTCACCACCAAGAATACCTAAATCACATAATTCCGTGTGAAATTGTCTGAACTTTTAAGATACATGATCAGTATTGATGTCAGATGTAGAACCGATTGACTGTGACCATTTCTTGAAGCTGAATTTGAGATTTGAACTAACAAAAAAATCTATATAGTATTCATGCACAAAAATACGTGCAGCGCATCAGGCCTACACCTGACGCCGATTTGACCACGAATTCATAAAGTTCAGATAACTATGCGTCGAAATATGCGATTCAGATGTTTCTGGTGAGGGAAAACAGACCAATTATACGATCGAGATCATTATGAGAGAACTCATCTTTGACCCTCAAACATGGGATGAAGCTTATTTTAGCAATAACCCCTAGATGTTCAAAAATCAAGAGAAAGAAAATTCTCGCTTGCGCGGAATATTGGAATAAGCTTTTTCGACGCAAAATTTTCGTTTAAACACGGTATCATGCTCCGTTTTGAGCAACTACATCAGAATTTCTGTTCACGTCAAGAGAAATTCTAGAAAAAGATCAGGTTTCTTGCGTATAGCAAAAAGTCCTAATATGGTAGGGCAAAATGAACTTGGAATTGATTTATTCGAGTTGAGCGTGTATGAGGGCTTCCGCAAAACTTTTAAGTTTTGTGTAACTCCAGTTTCCTACGGATATTATTGGCTATTGGTAACTGAAAAAGTGGCATGATGAAAAATTTCTAGCAAAATTTTCAATAATGTCGTATTGAAGCTGCGTTTCCGAGACCTTCCTGAAAAATGTTCAAATATTTCTCTTTGAAATTTCAGAAATTATATTGAATATTGAATACGAAATTTTCGAAAATCTCCCCACATGACCAAATGAGATTGTATTAAATTTCCAATCATCTTATACTGAAATTCCTGTACGGCGTTTTGAATTGTCTCCGCTCCAGAGAAACAAAAAAAAGTAATCCTTAAACAACGGGACGATTGCAAGTTCCGTTATAAATGAGAATAGTCGCATCTCAGGTTGCTGAAGAGCTGTGATGTTCAGTAACAAATTCTGTAATGAAAAATTATTCGGAAATTATGGGGATCGAACCGATGCACAGTGGGGCCAAGGTGATCTTGAATTATTCGCCTTTACGTGAATTTGCAACCAATCGGCATATGCGCAGATGCAGGAGGTTGTTCTCATTCATCCAAAAGTCTTCTGTTTGCGCATCTGCCGATTGGTTGCGAATTCACGTAATGGCGAATTATCCAAGGACTCCTTGGCCCCACTGTGCGACGCACCTTAGATGAGTAGACTGATCGCTTAACCACTACACCAACGCAGAGCATGCTTAAGAGGCACTTATAACGCCTTTGAGTGTGCGATTTGTGACCACTTGCGTTAATATTTTAATTGCCAAGGTCAAATGTTCGAGCCGTAATGAATTTGCCAGATCTCATATAGTCCTTTGAATGAATGAGGCTTCGAAAATGAACATTTGCGAGATATTTTCCCATAATTTCATGAAAGCCAAGTCAGGCCCAAGTCCGACAATCTATCACGATTTAGGAACCATCGATGCTTGGTGAAACCGCCCTCACAAAATAAATTTACTGACAAGATTTGCAAGTTCAGCGAGATCGTATTGTGGAAATAGTTGAATTAAGTGTACTCAACTTGCCTCATATGTCGATCTTTGAAATGGGCACTCGTAGACCTTTACGATAATCTTTTTTTACATTTGAATAATTTCTGCGTTTCCCAAAAAATTTGAAGTGATTTTTTAATTTTTTGTATTTGTGCAGCTCAGAAATTTCTGAAAGGTATCACGTCCAGTAAAACCGATGTCAAGTTTTTCGAGCTCTATCGATCTAAACGTACTCCGACACATTTGATTACTTCTTTTAAAACCTCCAAAATCCATTTTTCAGAATTGTAAGACTAGGATCTAGAGCTATTTCATGAGCAAATTACGGAGGTGCTCTGTGAAACAAGAAAGTCAACATCGGAGTGTATCCAACATACTCCTATACGGTTATCTTGAAAGGGCGTATAGTTACGACTTTTTTACCAGCCAAGACGTCTTTGTCACGTCGAGATAGGTCGGAAACAGTGGTTTGGACCGGCGAAAAACTCCAAATGTGGTTGCACGGCAATGAAAACGGATGAAAAACGGTTTTATGCACTCTAGCGCCGATTTACATAGTTTTCAATGATAGGGGCAAGTTGGGTACACACTTGAGTGGGGTCCCAAAAACTATTTTTTGCAAAAATTAAAACAACTCGTATCCAGCTCGTTAAAGTTAGACGTACCTCATCAACTTATTCTGATGGTCTTGAGGCAAGCTTTAGAATGAGTTAAGGTACGTTGTAAAATATTGAGGTGAGCCAAAGTTATCGAGGTAATGGCTTAATGGGACAAGTTGGGTACACTTACCTTTTTTCTCAGTACGAAATTATTGATTTTTCATATTCTCGTATAGAATTGTCAATAACTTCCATTGCTTAAGCTCTCAGGCGCTCATTATTAATCCAATTCCTTTGAAAAATAAGGAGTTGTGTTGACTTCAAGCATCAATACGAATATTTTGAAAATTTATTCAATATTCAGTACGATTCTGGTTTCAATACGAATGAAATTCCAATATTCTTTTTACAGTAAGACTTATATTATTCACTTTGACTGAAAAACACTCTGGTTTGACAGCTGCAGATCGTAAGTGCCGTGGCGTTTGAGTATTCCGCGCGCAAACTTTCACTCATTTCAAATTGATAGTGCTGTACCAGTAATACCGAACCCTCAGAAAATCTGATAAAATTATATATCCATCTATATAATCATATTGTCGAAAAAAGTTCTGCCTGGCTTTGGCTATGATCACAGCATTCATTTTTCAATGTAATTCGGTTTTGCGGAAAAATTTACTCTAGCTATAGTTTGCTAAGATGATGAAGTACCTTGTCCGAAACGGAGAATGGAGAAGAGGGATTTCAAAGTTTGAAACAAAACGAATTCAATCCCGTTTGATTCCTAACTGAGGAAATTCTGCACGTCTCGGAAGCTTATATGACAACGTCGCGCCACTGGCTTGGAAAAGCATTATTTTCAGAGGGCACGCTCGGCAGACGCAGGGCACAGGTTTTGAATATTTTGCTCACTCTTTTTCATCACACAAAGAATATAATCGCATCTTCTGACTTGCAATCGTCGATCGGAATTCCAGTGAGAAGCTCAGGAGAAACATTTGAGCCTTGATAATAAGTGAAATAAACCTTTCAGTGTAATGTTATCGCGAATTTCTCGATGTTTACTCAGTATACGTCAGGAATATGAACGAAACAATACTACAGTATACTCCAGGAACCGACGCATTGGCGGGGTCGCTGAGTGCCAGCTCTTCCGATCATCGAAGTTAAGCAACGTTGGGCGCGGTCAGTACTTGGATGGGTGACCGCCCATCTCGGTCTAATCAACCCCGGCTTGCTGACTTTCCTGATCGGTTGGTTGATGCTTACGACTTTTCAATGTGAACGGGAGGTGTAAAGTGTCGCAGATTGGGTATTTTATCCGAGATATATGCCCAATATGTGTAACACGATAGTGGCACCGAGCTCTCCGGGGCGGGTTTTCTTCCCTCACAAGGAAGTTTTCCCTTGCCCCACGGGTTAATCAATCCCGGGCGAATGCGGAGAGTGTATACTCGTTACAGTCATCACACTGACACAGTCTCACTCACGCGTTACTCGGAGGGAATTCTCACTCTGTCAGTAAAACGCCGTAAGCATCGGAAGCAGGAGTTTTCAGGTGCTCTGACTACGGAGCTGGAAAACGGGGCGGGTGTTCTGCACAGCCCACGGATGATCTGACTACAGTGACCGTTCTGTTAGTAGATGACGAAAGTGTCGAAATTCAGAGGTACGGCTCTCCTGTACAAGAGGATTTTCTAAAAAACGTATACACGACGAGTTTGACCCACACATCTACACCAGTTTCTCCTACACGCCACAGTTGATAGCCATATAGGACTCCAAGAGAGGACCTGAAAAGGCTTAAATAAAAAAAAAAAAAAATATACTCCAGGGATTGAAATTAGACTCATGGGTCGCAAATCGATCTTAGAGATTCTCATTGAATTCTGGGGAATTCAATGATAGATGTCTCCCTAGAGTCGATTCAGGCAAAATAATATCTCTAATAGCTATCTAAATCACGATCAGAGTCGAATCTATTCAAGTGAAGTTGCTCCGGAGATGTTCCAAGCATCAAATTCCGCACTTTTGGTTCGGAACCAGATACCTTAGCTTGAAAATGAGTAGCACCACTTCTTTCATATGTTTTCAAAGTTTAAGAGTCATATGAAACTAACTTCGAATGTGTGCGATGGAAAAAATTCAGAAGCTCGATAGTTGAAAGTTTCGCGGAAACCCTCATATGCCCCTGTCCACCGTGCGGATCACTCTTCATTTTGTGTGCCTATGTCGTAGATTCGCCTTAGGAGCAATGCAAGTATTACAAAAACCGATAATATATGAAAAAAATGCATTATGACGCCGCACATAGATGTTTAGTACGAAAGACTATTTATGATACGAGCGAAGCGAATCCCATAGATCCTTCGTAATAATAACACTCATCTGCACGCAGTCTAATAATTCAAAATTCCACAGCATGAGAGCCGAGGAATCATGTTCGAAGTTGCGATTTTCAGATTAAAGAGCTGTAAAATACATTGTGGTGCGTGTGGAGTATCATCATTTCGTAAGAGAGACCATTGGGATGTTGAATCTGTTTTCTTCTCACTCTTCTAGCACCAAAGTTACTTCAACTTTACGAGGAAATTTATTACTCATTAGAGTAATTGTAATACCAGGCGCTCATTCAAATTCATGAAAATATCCATGATTCAACCGTACATTCGTGATAGAGCTACATAATGGTTCATGCGAGTATGACATCATCCTTTGGATACTACTTTAGGTATTAAAATTTGTCGAGGATGTCTAAATCGAGACATCTACCCATGTGAGACTTGATTACACTCACATGCTGTTTCACGGTGCTCTCAGTCTCGTAAGAAAATATGATAATGATGCATTTCCGACTCAATCGAAATATGGTTGATCCATTTTGGGGTATTATATGGGATATTTTATACGTGTAGTTTGGTTTTCGCCTTCGAACAAGAAAAAACCATCAATGAATCAGTCCATCAATAAATCTTGTCAAATTCACCGAGGTGACTCACAAGTAGAGACACGATTATTTGATCTGCAAGGTTCGCAAGTTCGGAGATACTATTGGTCAATTCAATAACTTTCAACTATACAATGCATGAGGAATCCAATGGATCAATTCTGTGATACCCAAGGTGACCAACATTCCCCGAAGTTTCACTATTGACTTGTGGTCACTGAACTCAATGCTGACGAACATATGATTCAACTCTTCTCATGATGACGAGTGAGACCAGCTTTATGTGTAGTACCATTCCAGAGACTGAATGTTACGAGTTGATGTGTGAGCGCAAGAACCTCTCTCTTTCAGACTGATTCGACCCCGCCCCTGTATACACAACTCGCTGAACCACCAATCTTAGCCACAGATTTTTGTCGTGGGGCGTGGTCATATAAGCTCATGACATAGTTGATTCGATATCTCACCAGGTACCCAATCTTATACTTGAGCTAACGAAATCACCGAAAGATTAGATTTTGGGTGCATGTATGGAATTTTTTGGGAATAATCGAAAATATATCGAAAGTTGATAATGTATGCCTGCACCAAGCAGATATACACTATTCTGTACTGAAAAAGTGAATACTCAGTCACAATTTCGTCGTAAAACGTCAACCGTATTAGCTTATGTCTGAATCAACCAATTGATACTGAGTAACATTCAAGACGAACAGATGAATAATTAGGAGTCTCAATGAAATGGTGGGAGTTTCTTCCTAAAATTTCACATTGTACCATCGTCGAACACTTTGACTGAGCAAAGCAAGATCTATTAGACTCGCACTTGGAATCTTCAATCCCCAGCAAAGAATTACTCCAAATGATAGAATACCCCTATTCTTAAATATGATTATTACATCCGATCAATGATTCCGGAATACGCATATTGCAATAATGGTAATTCCAATTCTGTCGTCATGGAGAGGGCAGCTCAATAGACAACTCGAGTTTTCTAGAAGTGTGTACTTCAAACGTTCTTCCCCTCATACTCGTGACAAGAATCTTGACTCATTCGGTATGAGATACATCATTCACCTCACCGTGCATCCATATTAATTCGAACATTTTCTATGAGCACCGTCATTGTATCTTCATAGATTGTTGAGAGGAATTATGATGTTACGGGCTTTCTGAGGTGTGTTAGATTTTGTATTAGTTACTAAGCTCCTCCCTTACGACGGCGATGATGCTGAAGTCACCTCATTATAGCTATGGATTCACAGTACAATCGAAAAGTTAGGCGTATTGGAGTTTCCTGATATCTCACTATCGTCTCGGCGTTTGCAAAGAACGTATCGGACAATTGATGCATGTATGAAAGTTTGGAAATGCACAAATGATATGTGCGTGGTTATGAGATAACTTAGGTGTTTCGAGAGCAAAAACGGCGGGGGTCGGGATTTGGACCAAAAATTGACTACTTGAATTATAGCTGCAATCTGACTCCTCATAGGTGTTTTCCTAACTACACTAGAAAAAATCCTGGCAATTTTTTGAGTACGATCGTCTTGTAAGTGAAATTGCTACGAAATATTGATTTTTCAGTACGAAGTATCAATTTTTTTTCCAATATTCGTATTGAAAATTCAGTACACGCTATTGAAATTCATCCATCATATTTTGAACGTTAATAAAGTAATGGTTTTTAAATTAAAAAAAATTATTGTGAACCATACGCGTACACGATTATCGCACCTTGCAATTTGTCACTTGAAAAGCGCATTCCGAGAAATTCACTATATCCGTGATGAGGTTTGAACCGGGGACTTTCTAGTTTGTAGACTGGAACCTTATCAAGTATGCTACTGAAACAGATGTTCAGGTACGTCTTGTAAGTACTTGGATACTTGCAACGCTCCGGTTTCCATATTTTGCGTTCTCGCTCATGATGGAATTTGGTGATTAATATGTAATTTGATCCACTTAATACGATTAATGATGTTGTGAGAGTCGAAAATGGCTAATGGGAATTGTTATCAACAAATTCCTATGAAAAATTTAAGATGAAATTCTCCAAAAAAAAGAAAATTCTTTACATTTCTTACCACATTTTGGGCAAGACTCGTTTTTGAGCAAGACTTGTTAGCAACACCCTGCGATGAAAACCCATAAATTTTTCAGAAATATTCCCAAATTCTCAATGATTTAATTGGTCTCACCGTTCACCCGTTCACTTCGGACCTCATTTCATGGTCTCGAGAAGATCTTCTGACACTACATGAATCAATGACTACCGTCAATCGGGGTTACTTTGAACACTTTTTGAAAAGTTTCGTCGTAATTTCCCTGTAACTCGTATGTCTTACGTTAGGCATTGTACCTAGGTTCAATTGAAAGCTTATTGTTTCAGCTTCCGATTGCGCTACAGGAGAGTCTATTTGAATGTTGTTGACAGAAATTATGAGCATTTGAGAAGTGTTCAAATTTAGACCCCTTGGTTGAGGTAACTTTGAACATCAGATCAATTTAACGTAAGACCGTCCATGATGGATATGGTAGTGCTCTCTGTTTGTCTCTATGTAATACATTCGCATTCAGGAAAGTATTAAAAACTCATTTTAAGTTACCTGAAGTTGGAACGAAGACTTTAATAATGAATGAGTAGTTTAAGGGAATCATCCGAATTGTGATTACAATCTGCATTTGGATTGAAAAATTCGCTTCTACAAAGATCTAATGCAATCATAAAATGTTCAGTCCTTCATATATGATGATTGAGACAGTCAAGCAGAGCATTTTGAGAATCAAATGATCTCAACCACAAATCTCAAAAGCGAGAATCATCGATGAAATACAAGAATTAATTCGTATGATCTAGAATTAGCCCTGTTTTTGAGTGACAACGGTTTTTTGAAGTCTTCAAAGTTACACCGTTTTGGGGGAAAAAAGAGGTTTCAACGAGGGATTCTTCAAGGTATCGATGAGAATCAATAGAATCCAACTCCGTGAACGTGGATTCACCCTCGAAATGCTCAAACAAGACCAGTTTTTGATGCCTTCCGAAAAGTTTTTCGGAAACTCACTAACAGCTGATAGGGGCTTTTACAACGGTGCACGATGTTAAACACGTATGCCACCATCAAATGAATTATCATTAGAACCCTCACGCACCCCTACTTCGCTGGTTTCGAGAATTAAAAACTCGTACCCGAGTGTTCAAGGTTACCCCGCCTGTTCAAAGTAGCCCCGGTTGACGGTGCAACGTCTGCAGTTTTCAGATAATTTTAAAAATTTCATAAATAAGAATTTTCAGTCAGCCACTTGTGCAGATGACCATCAGACCAGTCGTGTAAGTAGAATCATATACGTTGGTGTCGGTAGTACTAATACTAACCCATATATGCTTGCAATGTTGTGTATTAACCACCACGCATCTAGATATGCACATTAGATCAGTCCATCCCATCGCTCGTCGTAACATATATATAAAGCCGATATAGATCCATACCCTTTCCAATTGATTCCTCATCAATTCACTTATACTATAATTTGACCAATCGCTCCCGATATTCAGAGAGATATTTGCATGTACTCGTAATTACGCGTGTCTATGTCGACGCAGGGTCCAAGCCGCCGAAAAGTGTCTCGAAGTGGGGCTCTGGCCGTCCGAGGGTATATGAATCGCTGCGCGAGCAAAGCTCGCTCTCTTGCTTTTGAAAAGCCGAAGTGTTACTGCTTCCAAAAATCTATACCCACGAACGAGCAGGTCTCCCCGAGATCCAAGTAAGTCATCGCCCGGATGCGATATTATATTAGAATATAAAGAATCCCACCATAAGGCATCCTCGAGATGTATTTGGAATGGGATGAGGCAATAATCGCGGCCCCGGTATGAATAAACCTGCATAGACAGGGACAAAATACTTGGGCATTATATTAGCTCGCGGTGGCTCATGAAATATAAAATCCAGGCACACTGCCAAGCGTGAGTCGGCCGTCTCTTTACCCAGGATGGGGAATTGACTCACGACCGACCCGCATTACCCAGTGCTTATGGATCGTGTAGGTTTTTACAGATAGGAAATTTTATCGTGTACGCGACGGAAAACCATCTTTTTCATAGTTCAAATCTGTGCGATGAGCCGAAAATCACGCGTATTCGAGTCTTTGCGGTGGCCCGAACACCGTCATATAATAATTTATTACACACAAAGTCAATAGGAAATTTGGCAGGGAACAGATCACACTTATCATATGTTACAGATAGACGAGGCATTTATATACCAATATCACATATAAAATCGTATATAAAATCATGAAAATACCAATATATGGACAAATTTTAATATTTCTATGTACACGGTTGCGACCGTGGTTTGAAATATAGTTCCAGTTAATAAATGAGTAATTTAATCGAACGACAATCTTTTCATGAGAGATCACCCCGACAATTTTCTTCCCCAATATTATTTTAAATATTTTCAGGTCCTCCCGTTTAAAATCAAAGTTTTTGCCCAAAGTGCCACTTAGCTATATATGAGATCGATCAGAAAGTAGTATTAGATCAATAGATTTCAATTATATATTCAAGATATCACGAGATCCTGCATGCTTGTTTTAAAGGTAGAATTTCCGTAAAATTAACATTCGATCGGGTACACGTATGGGTAAGCCGATTTTTCTGGGCTATATTATCGTTTGGGCATATGATATAATCCAATATCTTTCATTTGAGCCCACATACATATAGCCATAGCAAAAATTGCCTGTGTACCAGCGTGCGCATCGATTGAAATGTAGAAATACGAAATTTCGATATAATTCACTTATGAGCTTATCTTGCTTATATAAAACGATATATTCACGCTTGAAATAATTTTCTTTGAATAACGTGTGGCCGTAGCATGCCATTCCGGCTAGTATAATTCGAATGCAGATTATCCCAACAGCAGCATCCCCGATTGATCGATCGAAAATACGAGGTGTTCGATCGATCCGAATAACACGTAAGTAGCTGTTCCAGCGCAAGCAGAGTAGCAGAGCGGTATCGCATAGATAGATAGTTGCAAATGGTAAGCTATGCAACTCGTTTGCTCGGAAAATTATAAGTAATATAAATATACTAATATCCCAACCTCGCAAATGGTACCCCTGGTGGGACGTTAACCCTGACACGGACCTATAATAAAATCAGCTCTCATCAAGGGCAAAAATTTGTAGGAAAATCTGCATGAAAATCAATCGATTTTGATTGAAAAATCATCCAAAAAAGGGGAATATCTCATGAGAAGTTCGTCATTACCATATATAAATTAGTGCGATATGAAAATCGCAAGCGTCTATCTGTAACATAGTAGACTCGAAATTATACTTTTAAAGTTCGAACAGCCGAAGTACATTGACTCTGCATTTCGAAAGTTCGAGCAATAGAATCAATTTTGTCAACGTGTAGAGACAGTGCCGAGATACATGGTGTTTGTTTACTTCTCGGAAAGCTATGCATAAGCTCTTTCGTGGAAACAGTGTACCTACTGGATTTATGAATGAGGAAAGTCACGCATGTATCTCGACAACGGGCTCATCTGTATAAGCTGCAAACAAAAATATTGCGATCAATTCATGCATCAAAATCGATTACATTGATTTTGAAGGCATATTTATAGGACATATAGACTATAGTGTGTTATCGGTCAGTCTGCCGATTTCTATCATTCGTTGCCGCACATATAGCTTACACAGGCATAGACGATGTCTATACCTTATTACTCACATTATAGACAGTATACTTCTGTCTCTCTCACACTCATTCGAATGAAGATTACGCGTTCAGGCTCAAGCAAGTGATTGAACTTGCAGTATCAGAAGTATCAATAGGCAATGTCTGACAGTCAAGAAAATGAAAGGCTATTTTTTATACATAACAATTTCTCGCAAATTGTCATACCCCATGCTCAGGCCGGGGGAACTATTGATCAATTTTTTTTTTGTCGTCTTTTTGCGATTAGTACGCATTTTAGTACTCTCGGAGTATAGTCCGGGGGAACTAAAATGTATAATTACTTGTAACGATTTTGGTGCAATTCGATAGGAATTCGTTCAGTTTTGCAAATAATAGTAGTGTTTGTGTAAAAATATCGTCACGTTCATGAAATTTGACGTAATTTGAGTATTTTTGAAACGAATATGCCATTATTTTTGCGAATTTTCCATCCAAAAATTCAAGGAAATATAGTTTACCTGGATCTTCAAACAATTCATTCAATAGAACGTTAGCACGAGTCACGGAGACTATAAGTCCAACCCCGTACAGTACAACAATTATGAACAAAGTAAATTAAAATTATGAGGGTCACAGTCCGACAGCTGATCTAGTCTAGACATTTTTGTCACTCTGTTTGATGGACAGAACGACCATTTCCACACGGCCTAGTGACCAGGCATTTATTCCGTCAGGGACCTTCCGTGATTCATGAACGTAGTAGCAAAAGCTCACTGCCAGTAAGGGGTACATTCGAAAATTTTTTCGAGATGTTGTGAAATCAGCTCACTGTCATCATTCGAGTGGTAATACAGTCAAAACTCATTAGATGTCCGTCACGCCGACCACATTTTAATTTGCTGAAATTTGGAATAAATTGGAAATCTCGTGTCACCGAGAGTTAAATTGAAACAGCTTTAGATGAATTCGAGCCATCATGTGTATGTCTCGAGGGGCAGATCGATAGGCCCGCCTTTGTTAATAAAACCCGGGGAATCGATTCGGTTAGTAATCAGGTTCAGAAAGTTAATCATGAAGAAATACTTATAGGTGAGGCTATTTCGGATTCAATTCATACAGACTGCGCTAGAAGCGAATTGTCGGTGAATTTGAGTTCAATTCATACAGACTGCACTGAAAGCGAATTGTCGGTGAATTTGAGTCCGGTTCATACAGACTGCGTTAAAAACGAATTGTCGGTGAAGTCGAGTTCCTTTCATACAGACTGCGCTGAAAGCGAATTGTCGGTGAAATCGGAGTCGGTTCATACAGACTGCGTAGACAACGAATTGTCGGTGAATTATGAAATAAGCCGAACATGCAAGATGGACGCGGATTTTCAGACGGTATCTGAGAACATCGAATCTATTGAGCCTAGAGGGAGTAGTTCAAAGGGGATAACCGCATCCCTGCGATCAGATATTCATAATGAGAACTCGTCTAATCATTGGCAAGTAGAATCAATTTATTCTCGGTGAGACCACAACACATTTTTTAGAGAACTCTTACGATGCTGATTCCGGAGAGGATCTCGAAACCAGAAAATTTCGCCAAAATGGCACAACCCAAAAAAAAGCTTGTCAGTCGACCTACTAGCTGCGGATATGTATCCAGAAGCATGGTTAGTTAGCTGATGAGTTAGTGCTTATACGTGAAATTGTAGAATTTGCTTGAGATTTCAGTTTTTGACACCGAACTTGGTATATCATTTCAATTAATATCCATTAATAATTGTCGTGCATTGTCTTATCAGCCACACTACGGGCTGGGGGAACTGAAGTTCCAAAATTTTTTTTTTATTCCGGTTTTATGAATTAATACCTGCCCGCTAATAAAGAGTGATGGCGAATATTTAGAGTCGACAAAAATCAAATTTTCTTGAAATAGAGACATTTGGAAGTACATTTTTGAACATCGGAAATATTCTATAGGATCAAATCAGGCCTACTTATTCTTTTTATTGATAATGAGTTTTAGATATTATTGTTGTGATTATCAGTAAAAATCTTGATTTGGAATCATAAATACCCTAAATACTGGGAATTATGGAATCCTTCCAAGAAAATTGCTCAAGATTATAGCAAATCAGTTTCATTCTAGTCCTTTGAACCAAAGCCAACTCACAACCTTGCATGAAAATAGATTTTTTTTATCTTGTGTACGAATATAACGTCATTTCATGTACCATATACGTATGAGAAATAGGTCGATTGATGACCCAAGATTGTTTATAGTTATGTTCAGTAGTGATTTATTCATCATTCTCAGACATTCGAAGCACTTTGCTTCACATTACCGATCCAGAATTGGGGTAGCTAAATCGTTCATCCAGGAATCACCAAATGGATGTACTTTTATTTCTTGAATTATTGTGCATCATATCATTTTAAGACCCAAAGTATAGTGAAATGTTAACATTTTATAGTAAAATCACGGGAATGTTTGTTACACGATCCGATGGTCTGATCTGAAAATTGTTTCGTTTTCTTTTTTAATTTATCTCCATCAATCTTCATGAATGAGATTCGACTCCAATAAATTGGGGGAACTATGCAACGTCTGCAATTTTCAGATAATTTTAAAAATTTCATAAATAAGAATTTCCAGTCAGCCACTTGTGCAGATGACCATCAGACCAGTCGTGTAAGTAGAATCATATACGTTGGTGTCGGTAGTACTAATACTAACCCATATATGCTTGCAATGTTGTGTATTAACCACCACGCATCTAGATATGCACATTAGATCAGTCCATCCCATCGCTCGTCGTAACATATATATAAAGCCGATATAGATCCATACCCTTTCCAATTGATTCCTCATCAATTCACTTATACTATAATTTGACCAATCGCTCCCGATATTCAGAGAGATATTTGCATGTACTCGTAATTACGCGTGTCTATGTCGACGCAGGGTCCAAGCCGCCGAAAAGTGTCTCGAAGTGGGGCTCTGGCCGTCCGAGGGTATATGAATCGCTGCGCGAGCAAAGCTCGCTCTCTTGCTTTTGAAAAGCCGAAGTGTTACTGCTTCCAAAAATCTATACCCACGAACGAGCAGGTCTCCCCGAGATCCAAGTAAGTCATCGCCCGGATGCGATATTATATTAGAATATAAAGAATCCCACCATAAGGCATCCTCGAGATGTATTTGGAATGGGATGAGGCAATAATCGCGGCCCCGGTATGAATAAACCTGCATAGACAGGGACAAAATACTTGGGCATTATATTAGCTCGCGGTGGCTCATGAAATATAAAATCCAGGCACACTGCCAAGCGTGAGTCGGCCGTCTCTTTACCCAGGATGGGGAATTGACTCACGACCGACCCGCATTACCCAGTGCTTATGGATCGTGTAGGTTTTTACAGATAGGAAATTTTATCGTGTACGCGACGGAAAACCATCTTTTTCATAGTTCAAATCTGTGCGATGAGCCGAAAATCACGCGTATTCGAGTCTTTGCGGTGGCCCGAACACCGTCATATAATAATTTATTACACACAAAGTCAATAGGAAATTTGGCAGGGAACAGATCACACTTATCATATGTTACAGATAGACGAGGCATTTATATACCAATATCACATATAAAATCGTATATAAAATCATGAAAATACCAATATATGGACAAATTTTAATATTTCTATGTACACGGTTGCGACCGTGGTTTGAAATATAGTTCCAGTTAATAAATGAGTAATTTAATCGAACGACAATCTTTTCATGAGAGATCACCCCGACAATTTTCTTCCCCAATATTATTTTAAATATTTTCAGGTCCTCCCGTTTAAAATCAAAGTTTTTGCCTAAAGTGCCACTTAGCTATATATGAGATCGATCAGAAAGTAGTATTAGATCAATAGATTTCAATTATATATTCAAGATATCACGAGATCCTGCATGCTTGTTTTAAAGGTAGAATTTCCGTAAAATTAACATTCGATCGGGTACACGTATGGGTAAGCCGATTTTTCTGGGCTATATTATCGTTTGGGCATATAATATAATCCAATATCTTTCATTTGAGCCCACATACATATAGCCATAGCAAAAATTGCCTGTGTACCAGCGTGCGCATCGATTGAAATGTAGAAATACGAAATTTCGATATAATTCACTTATGAGCTTATCTTGCTCATATAAAACGATATATTCACGCTTGAAATAATTTTCTTTGAATAACGTGTGGCCGTAGCATGCCATTCCGGCTAGTATAACTCGAATGCAGATTATCCCAACAGCAGCATCCCCGATTGATCGATCGAAAATACGAGGTGTTCGATCGATCCGAATAACACGTAAGTAGCTGTTCCAGCGCAAGCAGAGTAGCAGAGCGGTATCGCATAGATAGATAGTTGCAAATGGTAAGCTATGCAACTCGTTTGCTCGGAAAATTATTAGTAATATAAATATACTAATATCCCAACCTCGCAACGGTAGTTGTAAACCGACGGAAAATTGCAGTACAGTATTGAAAGTTTTTGGTTCCTTCGTCATTCCTCAGAATTAGGAGTATGTAACGACTTGAAATTTTAGCGGTATTATGCATAGCTAGAAGACTCATATAGCAAGATATTCAGAACGCCTTTTTTGAAATATGAAGAGTTTATTGAATATTCAATACGATCTCATGATACTGATCGTCGACATTAGTTTCAGACGAGATTCAAGGAGATTTTATTCGATTTTCAGTAAATTTCTCCTTAAATCTCAATTCAATGCGAATTTTGCTGGAAATCCAATCCGGATCGTATTGAAAAACGTTCTGAATTTCAGTACTTTTCTTCCAGTGTATCTGACATCCAAAAACAACTCGCAGGCGGGCATAAACGTTAGTCAATTTACACTGTAAATATTTCTAGCAAAGCTTTCAATAATGTTGTATTGAAGCTGCGTTTCCGAGACCTTACTGAAAATTTTTCAAATATTCCTCTTTGAAATTTCAGAAATTATATTGAATATTGAATACGAAATTATTGAAAATCTCGCCGCATGACCAATTAAGATTGTATTAAATTCTCAATAATCTTGTACTGAATTTTCTGTACGGCGTTTTGAATTAACTCCACTCCAGAGAACAAGAAAAAATTAATCCTCAAACAACGGAACGTTTGCAAGTTCCGTAATAAATGGGAATATTCATATCTCATGTTGCTGAAGAGCTGTGATGCTCAGTAACAAATTCTGTAATGGAAAATTATTCAGAAATTATGGGGATCGAACCGGCGCACCTTAGATTAGTAGACTGATTGTTTAAATACAACACCAACGCAGAGCATGCTCGACAGGGACTTATAACACCTTTGAATGTGCGATTTGTGCCCATTTCGTTGATTTTTCATTGCCGGGGTCAAATGTTCGAGCCGTAATGAATTCGCCAGATCTCGTATAGTCTTTTGAATGAATGAGGCTTCGAAAATGAACATTCGTGAGATATTTTCCCATAATTTCAGGAAAGCCGAGTTAGACCCGAGTTTGACAAACCATCTCGATTTACGAACCACCATTGCTTGGTGAAACTGCTTCCCAAAATTAACTTACTCACAAGATCTGCAGATTTAGCGAGATTGTATTGTAAGAATAGTTTAATTAAGTGTACCCAACTTACCCCCATATCTCGTGCTTAGGAATGGGCACTCGTAGACCTTCCCGATAATTTTTTTACATTCGAATAATTTCTGCGTTCCCCAAAAAATCAAAGTGATTTTTTAATTTTTCGTATTTGTACAGCTCAGGAATCACTGAGGGTATCAAGTCCGGTAAAACCGATGTCAAGTATTTCGAGCTCTATCAATCTAAACGTACTTCAATGCATTTGATTACTTTTTTTGAAACCTCCAAAATCCGTTTTTCAGAGTTGCAAAACTCTGATTCGGAGTGATTTTATGTACAAAACACAGAGATGATTTATAATTAAGAAGGCCGACATCGAAGTGTACCGAACATGCCCCCATATGATTATCTTGAGAGGGCGTAAGGTTACGACTTTTTTACCAGCCACGACGTCTTTGTCACGTCGAAATAAGTCAAAAATAATGGTTTGGACCGGCGAAAAGCTCCAAATGTGGTTGCACGGCAATAAAAACGGATGGAAACGGATTGATGCTGTTGAGCACCGATTTACACATTAGTTTTCAATGATGGGGGCAAGTTGTGTACACACTTCTGTGGAGTCTCAAAAACTTCTCTTGCGAAAATTAAAACAACTCGTATCCAGCTCGTTAAAGTTAGATGTACCTCAGCTGATTCTGAAGGTCTTAAAGCGAGCTTTGGAATGAGTTAAAGTACGTTGAAAAATATTGAGGTAAGCCAAATTCATTGGAAGAATAGCTTAATGAGACAAGTTGGGCACACTTACCTTTTTTTCAGTACGAAATTATTGATTTTTCGTATTCTTGTATAGAATTGTCAATAATTTCCATTGATTAAGCTCTCAGGTGCTCATTATCAATTCAATCTCTTTGTAATATAAGGGATTGTGTTGACTTCAAGCGTGGATACGAATATTTTGAAGAATTATAATTCCTTTGACAGCAGAGTAGACCTCTCAGGAATTTCAAAACTATCTCGATAACGGAGATAAGAGCCCTCAAAAAAAGGCTAAATTGGTGTTTTTTTCAACGTTGATATCGATTTTCTCAAAAATGTGACGTGATAGAGCAATTCTGAGAACGGATTTGAATTCTGCATCCCAAACTACGTCGAAAACGGTATTAATAAGTCCATTCACATTTTCATGTAGACTAGTGTTATCCAATATTCAGTACGATTTTGGTTTCAATACGAATGAAATTTCAATATTTTTTCACAGTGTATGTAAAAGATATGAGCAATTTTCGATATGATTTCGCCACGATAAGGACAGCCACGGTAAGGACATTTTGGCATGAGAAGTAATCTCAAAGGCGTAAATCGAAACGGATCGTTTTTTCCGAATACATGGCCCATTTTTACGGTGAGAGTAGACTGTAAAAAAGTTTCTGGACCTTGACGTTGCATAGTACGCGTTTGAGAGCCAGTAACCACGGTAAGGACAATTCTTATTTTGCAACGGAAAAATTGTCCATAAATCATCGCGTGGGAAGCTGTTCACGTAATTCATCATTCCGCTGGTGGTAGAATTTTATTTTTTGGTGTATAAGGAATCCATTACCACCGTTATAGAGCCGTTTGAAGCGATTCGCTGATCCGGAGTCGAATTATCGAGAATCATTCTAAAAATTTGCAGAATTCAAGGACAGAATGTTGGCTATGTTTTGACTATTTTGAAGTGAGACTTGATACTCAATTTGTGCATAATATCACCTATTCATAATCCAACTCTGAGTGGTACGTTTGACTGGTACGGAACCGAGATTGAATGAATATCTCGGTAAACTACACGATTGAAATGTGCAACTCCAGTTTAGGACATGCCACGGTAAGGGCATTTCGACCACGTTTGGTGAGCTCAGGTCTACATTAAACTAATATCTGCTCCCGGAACTATCGATTCATCTTCATCTCAATATAATACACTAGATATCATCGTTAGACTCATCATACAGTAGAACATCGCAATAGCGGACACTTTTCGAGGCACCCAAAGGGTCCGCTATTGCGAGGTGTCTGCTATTCCAAGGGTCTTGAATATGAGTCAACCGTGTCAATTTTCATGTACATATTTTTCATGAAGAATCCATAAAACATTCCCACACGTTCCTCATTCTCACCAGAGTCATCTGGAGTTAGTCAACATGGAAGCATGCGTCTCAAAAAAATGGAATTATAGACACACCTATGATTATCTTTCAGATCAATACTCAGATATAGATGTTTGCTTTGCTCGTTTACATATTATGTCATTTTCATACTGCATTTCAATTTCTGAGATTCTTGACAAAGAAGACAATGAGTTATTTTTGGCAAGTGAAGTTTTTAAGGTAGATAAGCATTTCTGCATATTAGCATGGGGAATAGGGACATCATCAGAAATTTCTTGCGTGCTCTCATCCTCTGACTCATTGTCGCTCTCTTGCGATAGCTCCTCTTCAATTATTTCTTGTATATTTATCGATATTGATGTACTTTCAATGGGCAATCGCTGTCAATATTCATTTACTGGTCAGCTGGACATCTGAATCTGGCCAATGGCTCATTCAACTCGCTCATATCATTATGAATTTGCACCCATTTTTTTGCAATTATCGCACGGAGGTTTTCCTCGTCTTTCATCATTTCACCAACTTGTGCTTTTTCTGTACCAAATTTCACAGCAGCATCACGGAGAGATTCATTCTCTTTCTCACAAACCTCTATGATTTCTAATTCATCTTTGATCGTCAATCTTTCCCGTTTCTGTGCCATGTTAACTTTGATATACTTTGAAATGCAAGGAAGTACTGACGAGAACGGCTCGGAACAGTTGCTATGAATAAACATACGAAGTCAATACTTGTGGAAATTGAACAGCTGTGTTGATTCCTGACAATGAAATTCGCTGTATTTCGCACGTGATTCGATTTTCCTTCTGATCATATCGATGTTCAAGAGTAACTCGGATTTTGGGAGGAAAAGTTAACTGTCCGCTATTGCAAGGTGAAATTGCACTGGAGTGAAACATTTTGCCAGCAAAATTCGTCCGCTATTGCGAGGTCCCACTACTGCGAGGTTCCCGCTATTCCAAGGTTTTAGTTCCATAAAAGCCAATGGAAATCAAATCAAGCGTCGAAAAGTGTCCGCTATATTGAGATGTCCGCTATTACAAGATGTCCGCGAATTAAGGTTCTACTGTATTTTGTCATTTAATATGAATGCGAGGTCAGAACATCAAATGCATAAGTTATCTCAGAATCACCCATGTAAGGACTTGTGTTAGATTATGAACACGTAAGCTTCACCAAAGCGGTCTTATATTGTTAGTCTTCTAAGGGCAACCTCGCTCTCAGTAGAGTGCTACCACTTTGTTTTCAGGAACAAAGCTCTGGGGAACGAAGGACTTCCATGGAAAAATGTCGCATGCCGTGGATTTAACTTGGGGTGTCCCTATACAGTAAGGTGGTCCTTATTTCCCAAACCCTCTTCAGCGACTTCTTCCACGGTTTTTCCGCAGCCTTAAGACTAAGGAATGACATATCAATTGCGACATTATTGGCAAGAGCAATCGATCCAATAGACCCGCCGAAGCTATCTTCAAGCACATCATTTGCTCGATTTTTCTCATTAATGACCGATCGCTAAAATCTCCTTGGAGTTCCTGCTACAGTCCCAGTACCTCCCGAAATCATCCAAATACCGGCAGAATTCAACGGAGGAGATGATGCAATGCTCTCCCAGCCAACGACACACTTCCAAAGGGGTCCAACGCTCCATATGAGCCTGTCTACGGAACTTTCAACATTCGTGTTATCGCACAAAATCTCTGAACATGCAAGCGATTATCAAGGTTTCGAAACTGATTCCGAAAGCTTTCGATGCCTCTGAATGTGGGTGGTATTCGTCGTTTTGCCGGAAGGATCTGTCTATTCGCATCACAGTCCACAACCCTCGTTTTCGAGCAATCTCTCATGTTACTCGCGTCATTCTCTGATTTCCTAAGCCTGCTGCAAAAATAAAATTACTCGAAAAATTCCGCCTAGATCCATTGACCATCCGGATACCTC
The DNA here is from genome assembly GCA_029851415.1 of Eretmocerus hayati. NCBI lineage: Eukaryota > Metazoa > Arthropoda > Insecta > Hymenoptera > Aphelinidae > Eretmocerus > Eretmocerus hayati. The sequence continues at coordinate 107,250,065 of CM056743.1, forward strand.
ATATTTCGAGGAAGCATTGGTTTCAGTCGCGTGCCTTCGGATTAGCACTCATGAAAGAAACCTCGAGTTTGTGTTACCGAGTTTCCACCAGAAATTCAAATTTCTCGTACTAAGCCCACAAAAATTAAAATTCTCGATGATCAAATAATCGAAACGAATTTTGATAGCCCGAAACAATACCAATGATATCACATTTGGCTCAGGCGCGTGCAACAACTTGCGTTGAAATGATAGCCTCAGCACGATGGGTGAGTTCATACGCCCACTCAACTAAAAAAAGTCAAATTCTCATGGAACGCAAAGGGAAAGTAGGCACGCTTCTGAAATATTTTGCCCATTCTTTGTTACTTTTTTATGAACAATATCTCACAGTGTCCAGGTCCTGTCTGAGCGGGAGGCATTACCAAGCTTATATCGATGCAACTCTTATGTGATTAAGCTCACGGGAGCCCTTCTATGACGTAGCAATTATCCATATGGATCTTGAAAACAGCTAAATTACACCAGAGAATCCAGTTCTTTTCTGTAAGTGCCAGTATAGACTCGTTTTCAAGAGTTCATGGTGTATTCTCCAAAATTACTGATGGGGATGCCAAACCGCTGATTGGAGGAACTTGAACGCTCGCGCTTGTCGTACACGGTTAGAAAACAGGAAAAAAATGAAATCCAACGCGTAACTGTATTTAAACTCACTTCTGCGTATTTCAAGTACGTAGATCAAGATCCAACAGGGTCCACTCAGTGTTTCTTAGATTGCTGAATGTGGTCTTTATCGTCACAAGAAATAACATCCTTCCATGCAGTGGGCACGTAATTTTTTACCTGTTTTAGAGGTCCCAGTAAGCAGCAAAATGGATTTCAGACGCGTGCGACAAGAAAAGAAATTTCATCCTCCAGCAGCCCGAATATTAAGGAGACACCAGCGCCCAAACTTTTTAAGTCATTTCGATTTGGAAAAATTATGGCACATACACTGTAAAAAATGTTGAATGAAATTCACCATCTAGCTTGGTAAAAATACAACTCTGGGAGTTGTGAGTTTCATCCCATTTCTTGTAACTTTACAAACGCTTGTAAATTTACTAGTCTCAGAGGGGGTAATAGTTGGATACCAGTCTCAGACTGGTAAAATTTTCTGTAATATTCCCTTGCTCAGGCTTGTAAAATTCAGCTCAACCGAGCATGCGCGGATCTAAGTTTGGTCTGCTGGGCCCACGCACAACTAACCTAAAAAGCTCCTCCGCGGTCGAGTGTTTATGTCTCGAGCGATGAATTTTCGACTCGCACGGGTTTTTTACCCTTTTCAAAATTATCGTGGATTAAGATGCTTCATTCCAAGACTCCATTTCATTAGAAAAAGCCCCTGAGTAGCCCGTACGCTTCAGTTGAACAAGATTTCTTCAGGTCTGAAATTTACCGTCAGCCGGTAAATGAAATTTACAAGCCGCTTGTAAATTTACACGTCCCAGCGCGGTATCCAACTATTACCCTCTCTGAGACTTGTAATTTTACATAAAAATTTTTTACAGTGTACTCCGTGATGCAAGGAATCTATTGCAGTTTCGAAATATGCGGGCTGCCGGCCTTATTTTTGAGAAAGAAATTCTCAAAGTATTGGAATTCAACACGGCTTCTTATGGATGATGACCACGGAATGCGTCATATCTCAAAATTTAACAGTGTTACCGCGACGAGCAACTGTCCAAGCATGGATCATTTATGGACGAATGGAATGACATTCAAAAACATGCATGTTGCCGACGTGTAAAAGGCAGGGAAACATTCGAAAGGATCAAATCTGTCGAAAAACAGGTGTGCAGCGGCTGCTCGACTGCTGGCACGCTTGCCCGAGCGCGAGCTTGGGTTGTGTATGTGTGTCGGTGAAAGAGCGCGTCTCGTAGCCTGGCGCTTGTGTTAGTAGGCGCGGGGCCCTAACTGCTCTTGATACGTTACCCAACGCTGGTGCCTCCTTAAAAGTCCTTTGTACGGACTCATATAGGTTCCCTTTTATGACGTGAATGGCCCCGACGGAGTTCCAAGAGAGTGGCCAAACGTCGGCTCCTGGGAAACCCTTCCCGAAGCAGGGGCCAATGATTACGGGGCTGTATAGGGAATCCTTTAGAATGTCAGCGGAGTTCAAAAATTACGGTTAAAGCGTGGTTGAAAGTAATCAATTGTTCAACCTCAACGAGTCAAGACATGAGTATTCTCCTATAAATTAGTGTCCGTACGGCCGAAAATAAAATTCATCGTCAATTATACGGAGTATGTTATGAGAAATCGCCCTGGAGAACTTTGTATCATCGGATCATTTTACTTAAGGGCTCCACGTTGAATGATCCGATGATTAATTATACCGTCAAATTGGGTAATTTTTGATACGTTTTTGGTTTTCCTCATTTTGTTTGGCTCGGCACCCCAACATACATTGACAAAAGCCACTCTTGTTAGTGATCAATCTAAAGTTCACAGTCTCAGCTTTCGATTGATGAGCTACAGAGTTCAAATTGATATATCTAAGCTGGAGCTGTTAGCAGTTACGCAAGTGTACCAAAATTAGACCCCGATGGAGCGACTTTGGTACACTTACAGAATATCCCAATTCTACCCACCACCACCCACACAGCATGGGAATCTTTCAGGAATATTCCAGGAATATTACATTGAAAGATTGGAATATTCCAAAAACATTACTCTGGAATATTACTGGAATATAGTTATGTCCGCGACTGGGAATCTTTCTGGAAGATTTCATAGGAAGATTCCAGGGAATCTTGCAGAAATCTTCCAGAAATATTACATTGAAATATTTCACTGGAACGTTTCTGTAACATTGCCAGGAATGTTTCAGGGATCTTTCAATGGAAGATCTCTGGGAGATTTCAATGAAACCTTTCGGGAATATAGTTATGTTTGCGGGCAGGAATACTCCTGGAATCATCCATGGAATATTTCTGAAATATCTCATGAAAGATTCCTGGCAATATTATGTCTGCAGTTGGAAATACTCCTAGAATCTCCTATGAAATACTTCTGAAATCCTTCATGAAAGATTCCTCACAATATTTTAAAGATATTTCAGGGAGATTACTATGTAAATTCCGTCTGGATTCTTGGGGAATTGCACGGGATCTCTTACTGTAGTTTCAATTTTCTGAGATCCTTTGAAAACATTCAATGATATTCAGTATAGTTTTTTGCAGACAAAGGGATGGGAAGATTCTGGAACTTGTACGAATTGGAAGAACTTTTACTCACTCATCATGAACTTACCCTTGCGGAGCCACAGTATATAGTTGAAATAATTCGGCACCTTGAAATCTGATCTTAGCGACACATTCTTGTCCCAGAAATACTCTTCTGAGCTTGATAAGGATCGACCCCTCCGGACTTCCAGTCTAAACCTCCATCCGGTTATTAGTAATGGGTTATTGTTCAAGAGCCTGAGAAAATCCAGATCACTTGATAACCTGAGCATATCGTGGAGGCATGTGTGATCTGGACTCAACCAGATATCGCAGAAAAATTTCAGAAAGATATCTATTGAATATTGCACTGACATCTTTCAGAAATATCTATTGAATATTGCACTCGAACCTTTCTGGAATCTTCCGAAAGATTCTCACAGTGCAGAAGGAATATATGGAGATGATGAGATTTACGAAACATTATATTCCACTGAAATCTGTCAGAAAGCATCCAAAAACCTTCCGGAATAAGATTGCTGGAATATTTACAATGAAATTTCTGAGAAAAACTTCGGAATACTACTTTTGGAAGATCCACTTGAATCCTTCAGCAAACCTCCATGAACTTGGCCCGAATATTTTGGGAGAAAATTGAAGATAGATTGCCAGTGGATTATTGCAGGCATAATAAGATGTTTTTGGAGTATTGCACTGGGATCTTTGAAAGAGCTCTCAGGTACCGATCAACATTGTTACAGAAAGCCTTCAGGAAATTCATCGAAAATCTTCCGATGCAAGATTGCTGGGTTATTGTCGTGCAATGTTGCAGAAATATTCGGAAGTCATTTTTTGCAATATTACTCTGGAATATTTCAGTAATCTTTCGGGAATCTTCCAAGAATCCTTCGAATCAGGATTGCTGGAATGTTGTTTGTAGAATATTGCAAGGATATTTTGAAGTGATATCGCTAGAATATTATTGCACTGCAATCTTTCAGGAAGCTTCCAGAAGCCTTTCAAGAATTTTCTCCATCACGATTGCTGAGAAATTGTCAATGGAATATTGAGGAAATGTATGAAAGCCATACTTTTGGGATATTGCAAAAAATCTTTCAAGGACCATTGGGAAACCTCTTGAGAATTTCCCCGAATCAATATTGCTGATAGATTGTCAGTGAAATATTGCAAGAATGTTTGAAGATGATGTTTCGGAGACATTAAAATCGGGAAACTTTCGGAGACCCCCCAGAGACCTTCTAGTGCAAGGTTGCTGGAAAAGTGTACTGCAATATTGCAGAAATATTTCCAAGTCACACTCTTGGGATGTTGCACTGAAATCTTTCAGAAACCTTTCAGGAATCTTTCAGCGTGAGGTTTCTGAGAGATTGTTTGTAATATTCCATAAAATATTCCTGGGAGCTTCCTGGGAGATCGCTATAGAATATTACAACGGAATATTATGAAATATTTCCCGAAATATTCCTGGAAGATTTCTGAAAGATTCCATTGAAATATTCCACTGAAATATCTCCCTGAAATATTCCCATGCTATGTGGGCATGCGAGTAAATTAACTCCAGTCGTTCAGAACTTTTATTTTGAGCTGTTTGAAACATTTTGAAACCTCATAGACCATCACTCGACCCAAGATGAGTTGAAAAGAAGCTGTCATAGGAAGATGTTTTAAAGTTACCCTATCCTCATGCTTCTTACCTACAGTGGGGTAACTTTGGTACGTTATTCGTGGTTTTATTCCTGTTTTTCATTCATTAGAATTCCAAATGCTCTAAATACCCCATTGAAACGAAGGTTTCTCTAAAATGGTGATAGATGTGGTCGGAATGTAGCATTATTCACCCGTAGTTCGTTCCGGAACACTTCTTGCCATTTACACTGACTGGACCACTCGCGTATCGGTGCTAAATCAACCTTCTTGGAAAAAACTTCGATAAACGACTACAGTTATCCACGCGGGATCTACGGTGGTTCAACACATTGTTTATGTGTGCGCCAAGAAGAGAGGATAGGTTCCAGAGCGACAGAATGATTCACCTTGCCAAATGCAGCCCTGAAAGTCATTTTTCAGGGGTGTACCAAAGTTGCACCCACTGTACCAAAGTTACCCAATTTGACGGTATGATCAATTATACCGTCAACCGGAGTAACTTTGGAACACAGGGGGTTTACTTTGGAACAACCCGTGAAAGAGTGGTTATCACGCACAGTTGGCTTGGCAGATGATCCTGAGGCTTCAATACCGGTTCCCTCCACTCGAGGCACGCATAAACAATGTTTCGCATTGACGCGAGGGCCTCCATCAGCTATTAATCCGTTTATAAGCTGACTTCTTCAGGAGTATATTTTCGACCTGGCAGTAGATAGAACTGTACTGATTCTGCAGCAAGCTGGTGATAAATCCTCTACTGGAACAGAACCCCACGACGAGGACCTCCCCATATCGAGGACGTCCCCCAGGGTAGCTCCAGTACGAGGATTCACCAGGTCGTGCAGCCTCAGTACATTTCTATCTATACATCTTTTATGCAAATTAACCCTTGACCTGGTGCAAGTACCCGGGTGACTTGCTGTGCCCGCGGTTACCAAGCGAATGAGCCACACGCAATCGCAATTCAATGCAATCTCTCTCTCTCTCTTTCTTATTTGCATGTCTGGAGAACGAACACACGCACATATAGATACACGATGGCTAAGTAAAGTTATAATGTAGAAATCTCAGACTATTGCAAGAAAATTTTGTGTATGTCTCTCTTACTTCCTTTACATGTCTGGAGGTCAGATCAAATAAGGATGCTGGATGCATCGAATTGATATTCTTTATTTGCAAATTAAGATATTTCACTCTGCAGTACAAGGAACAAAATTCTTGTCATTACTTGTCACACAATCATTGTCTTCAACAATATCAATATTTGATGATTTGATGTAGTCAACAATCTCTACTCCAGCCATACCTTTCTTCCCACTCTTGAACTCAGAGACTTTGTCCGACAATTTACGCAGAAATTCGCACTCCCTCTCCATTTTTCTTGCACAGAATGATTCAGCATCCTCAATTATCAAATTTGAGAAATTGCTATAGTATCTTCGATCCTTGAAACTGTAAAAGTACAAATCATCGATCCACAGTTCGAAATTTAGGATATTGAATTGGAAGCGGGCGCCATCGAGACATTTCTGACACACTTCTTCTTCATGATAGAAATTGACACTGATTTTCGACTCTCCCGGTGATAGTTCGAAATCCTTAGAAACTCTTCGTGCTTTGTATGACTGTAATTCCTCTTTCCTCTTCGTCTTACCACTGCTATCGAGAAAATGTACACAAATATATAACTCGTAACCCATATTGAGCACCAGCTGATTCTGTCGAATTGAGGTTGTGCAGTCTAGCTCGATCTGATGAAGACTGTATACAACCTCGAGCTCAGAACAGTCCATTCGTTCTCTGCCCCTCTTTTTACGCGCACCATCTCTCTTCCGATCCCTGTACACGGTTTTTGACTACGCCAGCTCGTGGTACAGTACAGTTAAGTGTAGAAACCCGGCAGAGCTGTGTCGTCACAAAAAAGAGGGTCATCCGATTCTGTTTGGAGGAAGAAACGAGAAGAATGGATCAGCCCTTTGATCCCCGAGCAGTTACGTATCAAGAGTATTGTGGAGTTAAAAGGATTTTCGAATCGAAGGACGCATTGATGGCTCTCGATCCAAAACTCAGGGAGCTGCGCAATGTGAACTATTGCATACGATTTAACGGTCCTCCAGACGTGCGCAAATTTGTAATTGTCGATAAGCAGACCGATAAAATATTGTTCCAAGTATTTTATAAAAACTCATACTATGATGGATATGTTTCCGTTGATAAAATTGAACAGCCTTGATTGGGTTGGAGCGAGAAAATAAATCTGCCTCCACGACAATAAATGTTGTTCATATCATTGTCTTACACATGTGCCTTTGCCAAAACGGTCCAACAATGAATCTCAAGTAGCTCGATTCACCTTGAATATTTTTACATACCAATTGTCTGACCGAGACGATAGAAGATGAGTGTGGAAAGAGGCAAAGATGAGAGCAAGTAGAATGTGTATAATACGATGGATTTTGCTCACAAATTTGCAGTTGTCAAAGTGCAGAGTTGCGCTACGAACATGTCGATTACCGTCCCATTGCTAGCCGAGGAAAGTCATAAATTTTTATCAAAATTCGACGAAGTGAACCTTGAGGACCTCAGTCGACTGGATCCTAAGCCCGTTTCAGTGCTGCGAAAGAAGTTTCAAGTTTTGATCAAACGTATTTCAGATATTTTGAAACACAAAAAAATTCTATTAAAAGGGCCGACAGGATGTAGAGCTCGACTGGAAACTCTGCACAACGAATTGAAATCGAAAGAAATAATACTGCGGAATATATTCCATTCGCGGTCAAGAGCGGAGTTGGGAGATCTTATCTTTTTCGAAGGAGAGTCAGCCTTCAAGAATCGGATCAGAACTGGCATTGTTGGCAATATTTCTTATCGAGATTGTATGCTTTCTCTCAATGATTCTAGACCACTCGTTTTGAAATATTTACGCCCGATAATCAAGAATTATAAGTCGGTCAAAGTGAATTTGGTGTTTAATGCATATTTTGGGATTGAAGATGAAACTTCGTCTATGAAACATTTTCAAACTCTTTATGAAAATCTGCTGTACCCGACAAAATTGAATAAATGGTATGACGAGTCGTTGAGATTTCTGGATCGCGAGCTATCGGATTTTGAAGATTCTGGAAGTGGATGGACGCTCGAAGAGATTTAGTCACTGAAAATCAATGTTGTGAAGACGAACTTGTTGAGAGGATCTGGTCACATTGAGCTTCCCAAATGGATCAGAGATAAGCATGCTGTGGTGAACATACAAACAAACGAATCTGATTGCTTTGCCTGGGCAGTCCTTGTAGGGCTGTTCCCGCACAAGGCTCGCGCTGCACGCCAAAATTCAACGTCAAGTTATCCCCATTACAAGCATCATTTGAAGTTGAAGGGTATAGAATTTCCCGTGAAAATCAAGTCAATTCCCAAGTTTGAAAATCAAAATCCAAAAATTTCTGTTAATGTCTACGGCGTAGATTTGGAGAAGAACAAGTTTCACCCGTTATATCTGTCAGACGATGAGAAATTGATACATGTGAATTTGCTCTTGATTCAAATTCATGATCAATATCATTATTGCTTCATCAAGAGCCTATCACGCTTAATTTCCAAACAAGTCACTAACTGTCGACATAAAATTCACCTGTGTAATAGATGTTTACATTTTTTCCATTCAGAATCGAAATTGAGTATTCATAGAGAAAGATGTATATCAAAGAACAAATGCGCAATCACTACTCCTTCAGAGGATGAAAAGTACTTGAAATTTTCAAATTTCTACAAGGGACAACCCGTCCCTTACGTAGTCTATGGGGATTTCGAAGCCCTTCTACAAGAGGCCAACGAGAAATATTTCATGGACTCTGACGATATAAATTTGAAGAAGCTTTACCGATTGAAGGTAGTGCAAAACGCATTCCAGAAACATGTGGCCTACAGTGTGGGTTATTATCTACATTCGATATACGATCAAAATAAATGCAAGTATAGCTTCAAGAGAGGGAAAGAATGTATTGACTGGTTCTCACAACAACTACAAGAAATTGCGCATCAAGTTGAGCATGTGAGTATCAGACGGATTTGTTGCAATTTACAGTTGTCCAATCTACTCCGCTCATTACAAATGGAATTCACAGGAGCTCAAAAACCCTATCCCACTGATAATGTCTGATGAAGACGAGGAAAAATTTCGAAATTGCACGCATTGCCACATTTGCCAGAAGCCCTTCGATAAGGAGACAGATGGAGAGAATCGACCTGTCAGAGATCACAATCATTTTACAGGTATGCAAAATAGTCGGGTCTCAATCGGAATTGTTCCATAAAAAAAAAAGTTCATAAATTTACTTCCAGGTGAATTTCGTTCAGCAGCTCATTCATTTTGTAATCTAAACTACCGAAATGTTTACAATATTCCCGTGGTGATCCATAATGGCGCCCGCTATGATAATCACCTACTGATAAGGAGTATTGCAAACAGCATCCCGGGTGAGATAAAGGTAATACCTCGCAATACAGAAAATTACATCTGCTTCTTCAAAATGATACCTGGTACTCGCATAAGACTGTCTTTCATAGATTCAATAAAATTTTTGAACGAAAAATTGGACAAGTTGGGAAGCTATTTACCGACTCATGATAAGAACATTCTGTACAACAATTTCCGCGAGCAGATTGATGAGATTTCGCAAAGGAAGAATATGAAAGCTGAGGACGTATTCAAACTCGTTGAAAAGAAATCGTTCTTCCCTTACGATTATGTCAATAGCCTCTCGCGATTGAGAGAGAAGAAAATTCCCGAGAGGAGCCAATTTTTCAATATTCTGACTGATACAAATATAACCGAGGCTGATTACACACATGCGTGTAGAGTATGGGACACATTCGATTGCCGCAACTTGGGTGAATATTCGGATTTATATTTGAAAATTGACGTTTGTCTTCTGAGCGATATCTTTGAGAATTTTCGCCAGAGTTGCCGAGAAAACTACTCGCTGGACCCCGCTCATTATTGCACACTGCCAAGCTATGCAATGGATGTCATGCTTTTGAAAACCGGTGTAACGCTGGAATTACTCACCGATTTGGACATGATATTATTCTTTGAAGGTGGCATAAGAGGTGGGCTCAGTCAGGTTTCAATGCACTGGGCCAAGGCTAATAATATTTATATGAAAGATCATGATCCCGCCCAAGAAACTTCAACAATTGCATACATTGACATGAACAACATGTATGGAAAGAGCATGACCTTCAAATTACCATACCAGAATTTTGAGTGAGTCGAAGATACATCAGGATTTGATGTGATGTCAATCGACGATGAGTCAGATGTAGGATATATCTTGGAGGTGAATCTTACATACCCCAAGGAACTGCACGAATTACACGCAGATTTTCTATTTTGCCCAGAAAAAATGGTACCCCCCAGTAGCATGAATGATAATGAGAAGCTAATGGCAACTCTCTACGATAAACAAGATTACATTCTACATTATCGCTCTCTGAAGCAAGCAATAAAGTTCGGGTTGCACGCCGAAATCAAGCGTGTACTGAAATTCGATCAGACAGATTGGCTGGCTAGTTACATCTACATGAACACTCGTTTAAGACAGCAAAGCACTAATTCGTTCTCCGCTAATCTATTCAAACTGATGAATAATGCAGTATTTGGAAAATGCATGGAGAACGTTCGCTCTAGAGTCGATTTGAAGATACTGAGACGGTGGAAGGGGAGGTACGGGGTCGAATCGTGCGTCTCCCTCCCCCATTTCAAGAGGATGACTATATTTGACAGCAATTTGGTCTCTGTAGAGTTAGCCCAAATTAGCATAAATTTAAATAAGCCACTTTACGCTGGCCAAGCCATATTGGACCTATCGAAATGTCTAATGTATGATTTTTATTATGAATTCATGAGAGAAAAATTTAAAGATTGCCCAAATAATTGCAAGCTTGCATATTCTGACACAGATTTCCTGATAATGAAGCTTGATTCTTGCGATTTTTACGCCGATATCGTTAAGAACAACAGTGAGAAATTTGACACAAGTAATTTCCCCATCGACAATCAGTTTGGTATCATCCCACAGAATAAACAAGTCCTGGGCTTGATGAAAGTAGAGTACGGACCGAGAATCATTCGTGAGGCTGTATTCATTCGATCGAAATCGTATAGCATACACATGGATGACGAAGAAGAGAAAAACGTCGGGAAAGGAATAAACAGAAGTGTGCTGAGGAACAAGATAGATTTTCAAGATTACAAACGTTGTCTCTTCGAAAGGGAGTACATGTACTGCGATCAAAACAATATTGTATCAAAAAATCATCACCTGTTCACCGTTGAAGAGAGAAAATTGGCTATAAATCCATTCGATGATAAGCGTGTGACTTGCGATGACCACATTCATACCTTCGCACACGGAGACTTCCGTCTAGAATAAAACGATGATGCTATATACTTGTGAGTTGATTCATTGATGACCCCGATCCATTTTAGTGTATTGAATTATGATAAGCCTGATATTATGGTGCGATTGGTGCGCACTCATTCATATCTAGGGGATAAATGATTCAACAGACTTTTAAAGTTGCACACATTTTATTGGTCACGCGATTATTGTCAAATGTCATAAGTGATTAACATTTTAGTTTTTCAAATGTTTTTGGATATTTGTCTCCAGTTTCAAGAATTTTTCAAGAGCGTCACGAATTATTCTCCTGTTGTCATCAATTTTTCGTTCGAGACTCTGATTATTCTGAGGCTCTTTCTTAATTTCATCTTGAAGTGATTCGATGGTCTTCCCAAATGATTTCAACTGATCCTTGAACGTATCCAGTATACCGTAAATGGTACTGTCCTTCACTTCCAACTCGTTCTTGGTTTCTGTCATTCTGCTGATTATTTTAGCCTGCCTGTCAATCAATTCGTCCATGTAAGCTCGGGTGTCATTGTATTTGAAATCCATATGAGCAATATCTCGATCTAATCTCTCAACCAAACCCTGAGTTTTTTGCTTCAATCCGATTATTTCTGAAGTCAGATGACCCGCAACAATCCGAAGAATTCCACTCAATTCATCTTGCATGTATTCTTTGAGAACTTTGAAATCTGAAACAGTTGTCGCGCAAATCTTGGCAATCTTTTTGTACTGTTCCATCGAATACACCATTTTTTCCTCCAACCCTTCAAGTCTGTCCTCAATTTTTGAAAATTTCTCTCCAGAGATTTTAGCATGGTCACTGAACAATTTCACAGCATCGTTCACATGATTCTTGTAGAACAAATTATCGACTTCAGCTCGCATCAATTTATCCTTGGCCTCTTGCAACATCCCTTCATTCTTCTTGAATTTCGCGTAAAATCCATCCATTCTCTTCTCACGATCTTGGTTTTGTTTTTCAATATTTTGCATTTTTGATATGATGTCATTGGTGAACGAGTTGAATTCAGATTTGAATTTGTCGTGCTCTTCCATTGCTCTGGTATAATATGCTTTCTTATCTTTGAAATCCGCTGGAAATGTAAAGTCTCATTAGACATACCATCTCGTTTGCTCTAGTAACAGTAGTACACTTGAATCGATAGCTTACCAATCATTGCATCAAGTATCTTTCCATCATCCGCCATCTTATCAACGTCTTTCGACAATGACGGAGCGATTTGTCTCGTTGACGCGCTTGGGCTCATTTTTCCACTCAATTTTATAGATAGGTCTTCCTTCTTGTGATCTCGAATGGATAATACCAGTGACCATAGGAATTTTGAACTATTCATACTATGTACCCCCCTTCTTTCAGTTCTTCAATTATATTCAATATCTCATTTTCCAAATTTGTATTGCCCGCTGCCGTCGATCTCAGCAATAATTCTAACCGTTGCACGAGCTCATTTACATCGTTCCAGTACACATAATCGGCGGGAGAACTGGTATTATCATGTAACGTCATCGAATCTCTCCTTTGAACTTTATTCAACAGATCTCTCAATCCTGCCCCAGATTGACTCACTGCGTCACTCATTCTGAATAACGGCTGTATAATCTCTTTGTATTTCCAGCTTCTGCTACTTTTTATGCGCCCATCTGGACGATTGTCTCTTTTATGTGCTGACGTTGCGTCCAAAATCTTCCTATACTGCATAAGATCGTTGGAAGTGTAATTTTTTGGCTGAGACTTGAAAATCAGTTCAAAAATTCCCCGAGTCCCTTGGATGGCGAGCTTGTCTCCTATCAATATTCTATCGTCCCCTCTCCCAAAATCTAAGGCCATATTTCCGATTTTTAATTTATTCATATCGTAATATGGTCCAAAAACGGTATCGGATTCAGTACTTTTTTTGAAGAAATCTGACATATAAGTGTGCGACAGAAGCCCCAAATTTTTTTGAGAATAATCAAGGAATTCGTTCCACTCTCTCGGGTTCTCGACCACTTCTTGTATAGATCTTTCTAACAAGTTTGCTTCGCGAGACTCTTGGGAAGTTGAAGCTGCAGTTAACGACGAATCACGATGGAATGAAGTATCGGAATCTCTTTGAGCCAACAGAGAGTGCCCCACCCTTGCAGACGAAGGGATCGTACCCTGAACTTTCGCAAGATTCCGCGGAGATTTCATCACAGTTTCTGAGTCATCGTTGCTATCATACACATCATCGTGAGAATCATCCACATTGGACGATATTGTTGACATATTTTTTTTAAGGAAATCTTCTTTTTTCACTCTTGCATTATCACTCAGCTGACCCAGTGCTCGAGTATTGGTGACTAGTTTTTCCAACGGTTCGACAAGAGGAGCTAAATTTTCAACATTCTCGTTACGATGCTCAATCTGTCCAATCTTGAAGGCTCTGTGTTTTTTCCGATTCATGTCGCTTGTTTTCGCAATTTCACGTTTCATACTCTCATTTCTCAGATCTTTGTCTATCTTGTTCTCATTCCCCGTCTTTTTCTTCTTCCTCTTCCTACTATCATCACTCCGTCTCCGAATCACACGTTTGATGGACTTGTTTTTCACTCTTGCCATAATGACGTCTCATGCGCGACTGGCGACTTTAAATGATGGTGTATTCATTGATACCCCGGCGATATCTACCCTCATTTAAAGGATCGTCCTTGACAATCGTGAGAAATCCGTTTTTGAAATGCCAACACGCTGAACAAATTTCTTTAAACTGATCGAAATTCATGTCAGAGTTGACATGGTTTCGATAAATGTGTCTCAGATTACCCTCATCTTGACTGAATAACATTAACACATTTGCGTTGTCTCGAACCAAAAGCTTTGGGACGCATGCGTAGGACTGCGCTATAAAGAAAGAATCGACTCTTGCATGCCTACCCATAGAGAAAAATGAGGCTACGATTCGCTGATTTTGACAAGAAACGTCATCAAAAATGAATATGGAGTCTGGTCGAGCCTCGCTAGGCTGGATTATCTCAGTATTATTTGTGAAAGTGTAGTAATTTATCCCGTCATCGGCCAAGTTGCTCATGATTCTCTCCAAATATTGATATTTTGGTTGATTGAGTGATTTAGAATAGATATACACATTATCAAACGTGAGTCCATTTGGGCTAATGATGAGATTCAACAATAGATTCGTTTTACCGGATCCTGATGAACCGCAGATCAAACAGCGAATGGCGTTCCGCAAGAGTTTTCCATGACGTTTTCTCTCCTCTGATTCTCCTGTTGGTAGAATGAGATTATTCGGAATGGAATATGCATCGCTCTGCTTGACGAATCTCATAATTGCGTAGGATTATGACCTCGACTAGGCTTATTTCGACATGTCAGGGGGTATAAATACCCCATTCGGGCACGCTCTCTCCTCAGTTTTCGATCGTATTTCTGGTCAGTGACATGTGCAATTTTGATGTCATCTGCTAGAGGCAAAGGACTCGTTAACCGACTCATTAATAGCCTGCCCTTCGAGCTCCATTTGCCCGGCTATAATTTTTGCGGTCCTGGAACAAAGCTCCAGCAGAGGTTAGCCCGGGGAGACAAGGCTATAAACCCTCTCGACCAGGCCTGTTTAACTCATGATATAGCGTATCATCGCAAAAAAGACCTTGCAGAGCGTCACAAAGCTGATTTAGAACTTCAAATTGCTGCTGAGCAACGTGCGACGAGCAAGAGCGCTCCATTTCTCGAAAAACTTGCGGCCACTGGTGTAGCTAGTGCGATGAGAGCCAAACAAAAGTTCGGTATGGGTATGGGTAAGAAGAAGAAGGTAAAGAGAGGGAAAAATAAGAATCGAAGCTCACGCAAACAACCACTGCGCGAATTATTACTTGCTAAACGCGGTGGATTTCTTGTACCTGCGCTCGCCACTATTGGGGCACTCGGATCATTAGCTAGTGGCGCCGCCAATATATTCAAATCTGCCAGCACCGTTCGCTTTAACAATAAAAAATTAGCTGAGATGATACGTCATAACAAAGCTCTTGAGGGCAAGGGGTTGTATCTAAATCCGTACAGGAGAGGAGGTGCTTTAAAAAAAAAAGCCGGTCCGCGAGAAGAAGAAGAGGTCAAAAAAGATGGGAATGAGTGGGCGTGAAATTGTGAAGTTGGCAAAAAATATTCCATATTTCAGAGGAGTATTCACGCGCACAAGCTTGCCCAAACCTCCTGCACGACTCAACGAGAGCTTCATCGTTAATTTATGCGGGAATGGTAAGGGTACTCATTGGGTAGCAGTGAAAAAGCGAGGCAGACATATTGACTACTATGACTCGTTTGGAAATTTAAAACCATTCCGCGAGCTGGTTCAATATTTCAGAAAAAATGATCTAAATTGTCAAATAGAGTACAATCGAGGTCAACAACAAACCTATCGACAGAGTAATTGTGGTCAATTATGTCTCAAATTTCTCAAGCAAAATGAATAAATACGGGAATGACGTCTCATAGTAATCAGTCATGTCGAACCTTTACATGTTATCGGGTCAATCATCGATTCTTGAACACCCCGTTTATCCCGCTATAAAGGACGGTCAGAACTACGAATTAGGTTTAATCAATTTCAGCACATACAATTCCATTCCAAACATCGATGCGAGCAACAATAAATTTCATTACGGAAATGGTCAAGTGTTGGAGATCCCAATCGGTTCTTATGAACTAAGTGATATTGAAGAGTGGTTGCGTTCGGAAATCACTGTACGTAGCGGCGTTGTAGTAGTGGGTGCAAATGAACCCAAACTCGTCAAAAAAGAGGAAAAATACCCGATTGTTATCAGAGGGAACAGAAACACGTTGAAAACCGAGATATTTAGTCATTTCGACATTGATTTTTCCAAGCCCAATAACATCGGAGCATTGCTCGGATTTTGTAGGAAATCAGAACTTGGTACAGTTTTAAAATCTATGCAGTGGCATGAGTCCACTTACCCGGTGAATATCATTAAAGCTAATGTCATACGAGTAGACTGTGATATTGTTACCGGCTCATACTTGAATGGGCAAGAGAGCCACACACTTCACTCATTTTCGCCGTCAGTACCCGTTGGCTACAAAATAACTATAGCTCCTTCACCCGTAATATATCTTCCAGTTCGAGTTAGTACTATACAGAACATCGTCGTATCAATCTGTGATTTGAACGGGGACGTTGCAAATTTTCGCGAGGAAGAAATTACATTGAACATTCATCTGAGGAAAAAGGGGAGGGAATGATCATATATAACGCAGCTCACCTGCCACAGGCACTCGGTTTCATGGTTCGTAAAAATGGCAACAATGACACTAGCTGGAAACCCACTTGATATTCTCGCAAGACCTCAAATGGATGAGAGCATCACAAAGAGAGACGTAAGATTCTATTCGCCTTACAATCTCATGGATTTCCATTTGAACGATGAAATTAGAATCGTGATAAATTCAAACGATTTATACTTATTGCCGAGCCAAAGTTACCTTTACATAGAGGGTACGATAGATTTCGAGAATGAAGACCACACTGTGGCCGTCAATAATTTTGTCTCATATTTATTCGACGGAATTCGACTCGAATTAAATGGTGTTGAAATTGATGCGATCAAAAATGTTGGTATAACGTCAACTCTCAAGTATTACTTGTCGCTCTCACCCCAAGAAGAAGGCTCTGCGTCGAGTGGTGACTGGGATACGAGTAATTTTACAATAACGCCGGCTCACAAATTTAATTTCTGTTTACCCTTGCATAGACTTTTAGGGTTTTGCGAAGATTATAGGAAAATCATCATTCATGCAAAGCTCGAGTTAATATTGATTAGAGCCAAGTCGGACGATAATTGTTTCATCGTCACGAAAGATACATGCAATCCTACCGTGACGTTATCTAGATTACAGTGGTGTGTTCCACACATCATTCTCAATGATATAGTGAAGTTGAATATGCTCAAAATAGTGGAACGGAACGCGTTTGTACCAATTTATTTTAGGTGCTGGGAGCTCATTGAGCTACCCATGCTTCAAGAGGCAGACAAGCATGTTTGGGCAGTCAAATCCACGAATCAGTTAGAAAAGCCGAGATATGTGATACTAGCTCTCCAAACTCAACGCAAGAATAATAAAAAAGCATACGCAACACGTTTTGATCATTGCAAACTTTCAAACGTGAAACTCTTCCTGAATTCAGAAATCTACCCATACGAATCACTGAATATCGATTGGGCGTCGAAAAAGAACACCACCCTACTATATCAAATGTACAAATCATTTCGGAGATCTTACTACAATACGGCAGAAGATGTGAGCTTATTCAAAAGAAGTGATTTTGAGGATAACTATCCTTTTGTCGTGATTGATTGCTCGCGCCAAGTCGAGTCCCTTAAGAACGCAGTCGTGGACATACGTCTGGAATTTGAAACGAAAGGAAATATTCCGAAAAATACGTGCGCTTTCTGCTTAATCATGCATGATAAGATTCTGGAGTATAGCCCAATGACCAATATTGTCCACAAGATCATTTGAATGAATCACAATTCTCATCGTTTAGCAGCAGCAGCAAGAAGAAGGAGAAGAATCGGAAGAGGACGAAGGAGACGAGGTATCTTCCGATCAAAGTGGCAGCTCAAGATCCAAGCTATTCTTGACGCATGCAAATCAATCCATCTGCACCGAGCCAAACATCATATTCATCGATTTGGAAGGATTCGTCGTCGGTGGCAAAACTTTTGTGGTGAAGGAAGCTGCTGTACTCGATTATGTTCGGTATCGCGATGATGATGTGGGTGGGCTAGCCCATTATTTATTCGCCCCACCATTCGAATTTGCAGACTTATCATGGAGAGATTCGCGAAGGGTGCGCTACGCAACTAATTATGAACATAATTTAAAATGGAGCAAAGGAAATAAACCTTGGTTCTCGAAAACTAAACTGATTGGGAGAATTTTCGAAGAAGCTTGGTCGACGAATAAAGCAACATGTGTCTACGTCTCCTCAGAAGAAAAAAAACGGTGGCTGACAGACATCTTGCCAGCGTTCTTCGTGAATAATCCGAAGTTTATCATAAGAAATATATTCGGCGAGCTTAACATCGACCTGATGAATTACTATGCAGATGACTATGAATATTCAGAATGTCCATATCACGACAATACGCAATATAAGTGTCCTTTGAGAAGTGTACAATTCATGGCTCATCTTAAGTATAACATGATGTCTAGCTCAGTTCAATAAATTACTCGAATTAGAAATATGTAATGTATAATGTCAGATCCCCACTCCCCAATCGTTCTTCTCACGAGATGAGTATAAAAGGGTAGAACTCGTCTGATAAATGTCAGTGGCAAAATGAATATAGATAAGTTTGGGGGTTCCACAGGCGTGGGCGTTGGTATTTTCGACGAGACATCTTTGACAAATCACAGACTCAAGCTCGGTGAAATTGCGCTAAAAGTGGAAATTTTGCATGACCAATTTCAGAAGCTTGTGGGCGAGATTGATGCAAAATTTCGAGAAAGAGATCTTGATCACGAAAAAAATTACGCAAATATACGAAATGGGCTTCAAATAGCGATGGAGAATCTCAAAGATAATAAAATCAAAATAATCGATTTGCAACAATGGCGGGAGAGAGAGTTAGCGAAAGAAAATGAATGAGTACAGCCCAGAAAAGATTCAACTTGTGCGAGAGCTGCACGCACCAGCTAGACGAAATTTTCTTCGCCGACGGGTTGAACTGAGAGATGTAGACGAATTATGGCACATGGATTTGGCTGTCATGATTCAGTATGCAAAAGTGAATAGGAATTACAAATATATCTTAGTTGTTATAGATGCGTTCTCCAAACACGCTTGGGCAGAGTCTCCCAGATCCAAATCCGGTCCAGATGTTACAAAAGCCTTTCAAAATATACTCAAAAGAGCAAACCGGGTGCCTAAAAATTTGCAAGCTGACAAGGGTAAGGAATTTTATAACAAGGACTTTTTGAATCTTGTAGAGAAGAACGGTATCAACTTCTATTCCACGTATAGTTTGACTAAAGCGTGTTTCGCAGAGAGAATGATCCGGAGTTTGAAAGGAAAATTATTCAAAATTTTCTCGCTGCGCGGATCTTACAAATGGATTGATGTATTACCAGACGTGCTGGATGAGTACAATAAACACACGATCCATCGAACCATTGGCATGAAAGCTTTCGACGTCTGGAAAAAATCTTCAAAACAGAGAGATATTGTCTCGAAGCTCCTATCCACAGTATACTGTAGAAGCAATGCTGTTCAGAAACACAAATTCAAACTGGGTGACGATGTGAGAGTATCTAAAAATAAATCGATATTCGATAAATCTTACACGGGCAATTGGGGCACAGAGATATTCAAAGTAATTCGAGTGCAAAATACAAACCCAGTCACTTATTTACTCCAAGATAGCGACGGTGCACGAATAGCGGGAGCATTTTACGAGCAAGAGCTCGCTTCCGTAAGAGACCCGAGCGTCTATCTCGTTGAGAAGATCTTGAAACGCAAAGGTGATTAAGTTCTAATTAAATGGCTAGGCTTACCGGAGAAACAAAATAGTTGGATACGCAAGACGGATCTTGTCTAAATATTTCGTTAATCAGATTTCTAATGAATTTTGGTAATTCAACAATTTGTGAGGCGGGTGAAATTATTAACATTCAATCCGATCCTACTCATATGAAAAAAAGCTAAAAATTCTAATACAGACTCAAGGGAGCATCCCCATGAACGCACTTGGGTATACAAAATCCTGGCAAGCGCTCATATTGGCTTTGAATCGCTCGATTTTTTGTCTCATAGACATAGGCTTTTGAGGCTCCCGGATTTATTCGGGAGCTCCTCGACATCCGAGTAGAACGGAATAATATTGTATCCAGAATAACGTTGGATTCTTCTCATCGAAATTCTTGTTAGTGCATTAAAATTCTTCGAATTTTGATGATGTCCGTCAACAATTATGCACAAGTCTGAGTGATTATTTTGCATATTATAACATGAGACGTCTGCAGTGGATCGCGCAGCATCCCAAAACGTTGATTTTTCTCCTCTTTGACATGTATTTCAGGCAATGAAATTCATTCTTGATTTGCCCCACCGATCGCTCACGGCAGAGTTACAGTGGGAGCAATTATTGCATCTGCCCAAATCATCCCCACTTTCCCGTATCATGAGGGTTATATATAAAGTCATGGGAATGACTGCCACATAATTCACGATGTCGTGGCAAAGTGTGAATCGGGCGGGTAAATTCGCGCCCACGGTAAAACTCAATACCCTTAGCACAAAAATTAGATATCGCGTTCTTCAGGGGAA
This sequence comes from Eretmocerus hayati, assembly GCA_029851415.1. Taxonomy (NCBI): domain Eukaryota; kingdom Metazoa; phylum Arthropoda; class Insecta; order Hymenoptera; family Aphelinidae; genus Eretmocerus; species Eretmocerus hayati. The sequence continues at coordinate 107,270,672 of CM056743.1, forward strand.
GATCATTGATAGTGGCTGGGGCGATAGTCTCGCCCTAACCCTGTGCGATCCGACTAGGAAAAAAAAAAAAGAAATTTACAGTGTACGCGCCCAAGTGCACTTTAGAATCGATATCCGAAGATAAAGAACATTACTTGCGTAAACTCAATAAGAAAGGTGGCACAACGCATTGTAGATACAGTCCGATCGGGAAATATAATAGAATCAAGTTCTACGACACTGTAGACGAGGAATCTGAATCGAGTGATAGTGAGGAGGAGGAGGAAGGGGGAGAAGAAGGAGAAGAGCGAGTGACTATCGATCCAGGAACATCGCCAAAGCAAGAATAAAGTTATGGATTCGGGTTGTTGGATTCCTGCGGCGACAGGTGGTGATATAAAAACATATATACCACCCTGTCCACCGGCCGTGCCTTTGTCACATTTTTCGCAAGGCAATGAAGGCAGCAGTATGGCTATGTCTTCAAACGACCAAAATTTCATAAACCTCGAATCAACGCAAAATCAAGGATCATTACCACCATCACTGGCCCATGTTCTGCCCACAACAAACGTGAGCGCACCCAACACCAACACAGCATCCAGAAAGAGGAGATTGTCGTTCTCGGATATTCCTACACCACCGACGCAATCACCGAGGGGATCTATGACCGACAGCGCTGGTTCCAACGAAGAGGAGGAGGATGACTATACTTCCGAGTATGAGGATGAGGAACGAGAGACGTATAACATTGAAAAATCATCGAGTATCACGATCAAAACGAGTTAAATCATATTTTTGCTCATAAACTTGATAGAAAGAGCAAATATGCTCATGGACATAAACTCGAGTCTAATATTGCTTCTTTATTCTGTCCAATTTCATAGCAGAAAGGAGATGAAGCATGTTAGTGAGCTGATGAGAGCTTGTCGGCAAACTATTCGAGTCGAAGTTCGAATGCTGATAAATGAAAAAGATTCCTCATTGGAGATAAACTTGAGAAGTGGTCGAAAAGGGTTAACATTAAGCAGAATGACATGGGACAAGCTTTCAGAAAATTTGCTGAGCCTCAAGAATGATAAAGACTGTAGGCAAAAATTATTGTCGGGTCATAATATTGGGTCGAACATTACTATGTATTTTGAGAAAAGAATGTACTATGAAAGAATAACGTTAGCTCATGAAAACTGTGAGATTTACTCTACTTTGGGAAATTTCCTGAATTTAACTGCGATGGACAGTTTCATCGAGTCAAAAGTTAGTGAATACATAGAATTAGATTTGAGTCTGTCCAGAACGTTCAAATCTCTCAGAAAATTCTTGGAAAAGAGTGCGAGAGATAAAAAAATCAATCTCGACGATAGAATGCAAGTCATAAAGTTCTTGAATGATAGTCATAGAAACAATATGTCAGAATGTAGCGTCATAGCCAATTGCTTAGACGACATTTTATATAACATCAAAATAAAAATGAGAAGAGAACGATAAATATGTCCATAATGAGTGTTGGATATTTACAAATTCTACATATTCATGGTGTTGGTGGTAGTGGGTAAAATATGTATCAATGATTCATCATATCATGTATATCCGAGTGTTATTCTAGTCATAATTGATGAAAAATTACTATCTCATGTATATGACAGTAATTCAATAAAGCCGGATGTGATCCGTCTAGTCCATTATTCAGCTTTTTCAGTGTTACAAAAAAATGAAAAGGCTGAATGATGGATCAAAGGGACGCAACAAATTAACGAGAAAAGATGCGAGTACACTGGCTGTGAACATTGCACTTCCAACAAAAAACTACTCTCGCTCACATTTCTTCGACCAGTCTATCTATTGAGTCAGGAATCTAGAGAGATCAGCCAGAAGATATGAGAGAAAGAGGAGAGCTTCTTCGGAAACTGAGAAACAAGGAGAAGGCTACCTCTTACCTTGTTCACTCTGGGCATGTAATTTTCATGGTTTATTAAATGCACTTAGTGAGCATAGAAAGAGGTAGTCCCGAATCACAGCAAGAGGAGGAAAAGTCACCTGTTAAATTCCTAAAATTCGTCTGCAGCAAATCTCTTACATGATCTGGCTCGACCAATGTGAAAATACTTATTTATTGTTCGTCCCAAACCATGATGAGATAGGCCACAGTTTGCATCGAGGAATGAGAGTTTCCGAGGTGAGCAGAAAGAAGAGAGAGAAATTTTGCTGCCCAGCGAGAAAAAGCTTCCGTCGCATGGTGAGCTCGATCGCTTTCAGGTATATTCGACTGCTGAAAAGACCAAGAAAAGATATTCAAAGCGACCAGCTCCAGTACACCACTTCTGTCTCGTTTGTTAATACACTTCAATCAGTCATTGGTGGTGTGTGGACTATGGGGGCCGATTCCATCGAGATACGATTCGAGCATCTGGGATAATTTCCATATGCTTGAAATGCCGAGGTCTAGTTCTAAGGTATGCACGTTGGTCCATCCGACGGCGGCTGTACTAGATCTCGTCAGTATCCTATATCCACACGGTGAGCGAACATTGCAACAACGTATTGCATACGTTTATGAATGTGAGTGTTTGTGAGAGTGTTTAAATTGCAAAAAAGTGAAAAAGAGTGATTAAGTGTGCTTCCATTCCAGATATTGGTAGAATGGGGCTACCACGTCATCACGGTTTGACAGAAGGTGACTTACGCTCACTAGGTCGCTGGATCTTATATGCACGTACTACTGGGCGTAACAGGGATGAGTCTTGGAGAGAGCAATTCGAATACCATATCACTTCAGAGTATAGCTGGGGTATTGTCGAAGATACAAGTTTAGAAGAGCGAATATCATGCGTAGAATGCTTAGAGGTGAGTTGAATGCTCCACATTAGGTGATGCACTTTCAGTAATTAAAATACTTGGTCGAAATATAGGAATTCACCATAACGATGTACAGGGACCCATCCCTGATTGAACAAGTAGGGCTGAACCGGGAAAGTAGTGGTGGCATCTTTTTGATGCCGCTCTCAGGATACACGGTCGCACCGGTATTCTGCTTTAGATGTGGATTCGTACGTTTCATTTTTTTCAAAATAATTCCTCAAAGTACGAAAGAAGGAGATGCTAATTCTAAAATTTTGCATGTTAGATCGGCAGTCGCGAATATGTATGCCCAGGCTTAATAATGGGCTTTGATCACCACCAAAGAGTCCGCGACAGCATCCCCGTTACTGAACATTTATATGAGGGAGAATGGATTGTCGATCAAACTCGATGCAGAATGGGGCATGTGAGTACAAAAAAAAATCGGTCATCATTTTCGACTGAAGTAGTATCTCATTCTACGAATATTTTCACAGGCTGTCTCGTATACCATCCTTGAACACGAAGATAGATCATTTTATCCGCAAACTGATGCTTTTATTGGACGCAGATCCAGTTTCACGATGGAAATCCCATCACTTTTGCCTTGGGGCACCTCATTAACCTATGCATTAAAGTGTCCGTGTCATGCCGGATTTTTTGAAATACTGATAATTAAGAACCAAGTATTTTCAATTCTTGAAGCGCAAGATGAGATGCGCCGGGTCAATATACATCCAAATCTTGACGATGACAACGATGATAATGATGAGGCGCAGTATGACATGCGTGAAAGGGATATATTCGAGTTACTTGAAGACGATGATGGTTATGATGGGGCATCATCATTATCATCATCATCATCATCATCACCCTAAGAAAAACACATTTTCGATTCGGTGTATGAAGTAGTATATCCATATTATCCATCAAGTATCATGATAATATAACCAATTTGTCAGAATAAAAAAAGTTTGGAAAAATTTTGGATTATCGGTGAATGGTAGATCAAAATCTTGAATTCAGTATTCGGAGTAGAATACATTATTCGTCAGCGGCCATCATGGATATGCAGATGATTCAGAATACATTGTTTTTTCGAAGCCATGATGGGTATGTAAATTTATTCTCTCAATACTGCTGTACCAAATCGAGAACTTTTCGATATAACCACGAGAGCGCAACTAAAACTGTACTCACTCGAAAAATAATCATCAAATCGGCACCATTTTCCTCCAAGATAAACATCATAATGAGGCAAACTTCTTCGATCGGCCTCTGCTGCACTCGCCCGCATTGTAATGGATAAGCCATCACTGAAGCCGAGGCCGATCGCAGCTAACTGTGAACAAATCTGCACCATCTCTATCCAAAGGCAAACTTCTTTGGTCGGCCCGCATAATAATAAATGAGCCATCATTAGTGCTGCGGTCGAGCGTAGCTACCTGTGGAGCTTCCCCGATCGGCGCGCATGGGTATGAAAATATTATACTCGCGGGATGAGGTGTGGGCTGCAGCAAGATGAGCTCAAGAATTATGTATGCTTTAACATCCCAGTATCGAGATGCCGAAGCCGTACCTACCTGTAGTGACCGATGCTAGCATATGGAGCCCTATGGTGTTCTGTAACATCTCGGGTACGAGATGCAGTCGCGTTAAAACTGACTATATATATCTCGTTTGTCCTCCAGACATGCAAATAAGGAAGTGAGAGAGAGAGAGAGAGAGAGAGAGAGAGAGAGAGATTGCATTGAATTGCGATTGCGTGCGGCTCATTCGCTTGACAAACGCGGGCACAGCAAGTCACCCGGGTACTTGCACCAGGTCAAGGGTTAATTTGCATAAAAGATGTATATATAGAACTGTACTGAGGCTGCACGACCTGGTGAATCCTCGTACTGGAGCTACCCTGGGGGACGTCCTCGATATGAGGAGGTCCTCGTCGTGGGGTTCTGTTCCAGTAGAGGATTTATCACCAGCTTGTCGCAGAATCAGTACAGTTCTATCTACTCCTAGCAATTAGTCTCTTGGAAAAAGTGGTGTGGTTTCAACTTTAGCAGGTTGAATCCAAGGTAACTGAGCTAGATTTCACTTGTCTACACATATATAGACAAATCCATTGTTACATCAGAATATCCTTAGCCAGTTTCAATTTTGTACAGTGGAAACTGACAAGTACGTATTTCTTTCAGAAACTGGGGTAACTTTGGAACACTTCTTCATGTACTGAAAATTATTCTCCGAAATCTGTATCATCATCAAATTTTACTTACTGAGTAGCTGTTGATGAGAGCTTCAAAATGAGCCAGAAAACGTCTCATTTCGACCCATGGAAGCCTAGCTATGGCAGTTTTTGTCAGAAACCGACTGTGAAGGTACTTCCCCCCTCAAGAGTTAGCAGCGACGCGGTCAGGTGAGGTATGCTGAAGGTGTCTATGCTCTATTGTAGAAGTTAAATTCAACCAAATGGACTGTTACTATAGGTCAATGGAAAGCTAAGACACTCTGCTTTCGATTACTGATGGTGAGAATCGATTACATGACCTATTTTATGAATTAATTGACGAATGAAAGATGATAAAAATTTATGTTCCAAAGTTACCCCAGTCCGTATCTAATTTTGGAACACGACTTTCAGCGCTCTTCGCCTCAACCAGAGATGTCCAAATGGACATCATGAGCACCTCAATCGAAAGCTGAAACTGTGAACTTTTGTTTGACTACAGATACAATGCGCTTCTGATGCAAGACGTACAAGTTTGGCGAGGTTCATGGAAAAAAATGCGATTTTTGTTCCAAAGTTACCCCGGTTGACGGTATATCAATTAAGGGGGTGCATGGAAGAAGGGCCTAATTACAAAATGGCCATTTCGAGAAAAACGATAAAAACTAACTGTATTTGGCCCGTGGCATAACTCGATGCGCGGACGTGGTTTATTTCAAAGATTACGACATCCTCGAAATTATCGAACAGGAATTGGAAGGTTGCTGCCGATTTTGAGAGGTATACAGCCATTCGAAAAAATGTAATTAGGCCCCATTTCCCAAGACTGGGTCAATTTTTGGGACAATCGCTCCACTAAAAGTTCAAAAATGATGTGAAATCGAGTTCAATGACCTCCAAATTTCATCAGCATATCTATGGGTATGTCACATAAGATATCCGATTGCGATTTTTAAGAATTTTTTGTAAAAGATTAGGCCCTTTTTACCAATACTCTACCACTTAGGCCTTTTATCCCGATATCGATAGTGGAGTTAGGCCCTTTTCACCAACATTGTTGCACTTAGGCCCTTTTTATCAATATTATCGTATTTAGGCGTTTTTTACCAATAATCTTGCACTTAGGCCCTTTTTACCAATACTCTCCCACTTAAGCCCTTTGTATCTATACTGATCGAGAGGCTCTTTCGAGGAATCTTCGCGGCCTTGTTCGCTTTCTAGGTACCTGTCTCCGCGATAAGCCCCCTCCTTATACTCACGTTCTTGCTGAGATTTGGTTGTCACATTGGTCTTTCTTCAGGATTATCATTGTTTCAATCTCTCGTTCGATTCTGAGAGTATCTCTCATGGTGAGCGCAAGATTTTTTTCTCTGTTTTCGAAGTACCAGTGATGTATGTTCGTTCGGATGTAGATTTTGTGAATGAGCTAATGCGTAGGTCTCACGCATGAACATTCACAGGATTTTTCGTTCATTACTTGAGTGAATTTTTTTCTCCTTTACTGAAAGACATGCAAAGTGTTGGTTGATGGCTCCGTAGAGTGTGAAAGAGGAGTCGATTGGCTGTCGCAGCCGGATTCACGGTTCACTAGGAATATTCAGGAAAATCCGAAAAAATTCGATTTCCTTCGCCAAAAAACTGGTTTAGTGAGGAATCTAATCTATTGAAACTGTGATTTGATTAATATAGGTATATCTAATCCTGATATTGATGAATAATGTCACCCGATTATTTTGACTAAGTTAGGGATGGGACCTAATGATCAATGATAAACGAACATCATTTGAATCGGCATTCGAATTCTATCTGCATATTCGCTGGATAGGAAATGAAACAAACTTCGGATTACGCATTTTTGAAAGGAGTTGTTGCGAATGAAGCGAAATCTGGCCCAAACGGATTTGGCTGAAAATCACGCCAGATAATCGTTTTGGATGTCAGAGTATGCATGTAAATTTTTTCCGCATGAAATTGACTTGCAGCGATCTGGCGAGCAAAAGTCCTCCCCATTTAAAATACACGTGAAACGTAATTTTTCGCGTCCCTCGCAAAATTGTCCACAGGCATTGCTACGGAACCACTGCGAACTTGTTCTTGAACAAAAAATAAATCTTCCAGGGGTATTTTCAAGGACAGGAAATGATGCGCTGATACCTGAAAAACACTTTGAAAATGGAAAATGCGAATTTCTTGCGCTAAAATCGAGAAATCCTCGAACGGGGTTGGGTTTATCAAAATGTTGCAGAGGATCAAAGTTGTAGATTTTGTAATAAGCTTTTATTTGGCACTAGCTTTTCATGCATATGTTGATTGGAAGTTCCTAAAAAACGCCCAGAACTGATGAAAAACCATGTTTATCGAATTTCCTGGCGACCTCGAGGTTAAAATGGATGAAATGAGAAGGACAACTTATAGATCTCACCAAAATACATATTTTATGTTCGTATAATTTTTTCGAAAAATGCACCAGATTCGAGTTATGAGCAAAAAAAGTACCGAAAAAGGCACTTTCCAACTTTCTCACACGAAAAACTCGAAAAATTCAAATAGAAACCCTATATAATAATTGTAAAAAAAGTTGGCTCTTTTCATGTACCTTGAAATGAAAAAAAAAATTCATGGTGTTCCAATGTCTCTGCTTCGAGGAATATGCATTTTCATGCGGGATTGCTCTTTCGGAAGGATAAATTGATGGTTCTGAGATGCTGTAGGTGAATTTACGTCGATAGATGATACTACAGCAAAAAAAATGCACTAATATTAATTTCTGATCCCAGTTTAGGGCCCCGCAATATCCCAGACCATGATCGTATTCATCAATTACACCTGTACTGTAGAAACTTCTTGTTCTCGGTGTTCCAATTATCCGTAAAAAATAGAAAGTACTATACTCCTCTGATTTCCACGCAGCTGAAAGCTCAAAGGAGGAATGTGTGTCATGACATTCCCAAGTTCTTATTGAAATACACCTCATTGAGACCTCCTATTGTGCCAAAAAATATGAGACTAGAGTCTATATCTGAAGCCTACCCGGACCCCGTGGTCCCCCCTTGTGAGTCCACTTTTGAAAAGTGCAAAAACTCAGCCTGAAAGATTCACACGTTTAGATTGGTTTGGACTTATGCTTTGCAGAAGGTTTCTGTCATCTCAACCATACTATTCTTGAACTCAACGACCGATTCTCGGATGATTTCCGTATAAGGTTCCATGTTAGGAGACCTAGGAATGTGTAACTCTCATAAGTGGATTTGTAGTCCACTTTGACTTCGAACCATCCGTACATCGCTCAGATAAAACATTGTGATGCTGTACATGTTCTGATCTCAAGAAATGTGGAAAGAGCCAAGTTTCTACGAGAGGATTGGATATGGAATCTACTTAAATTTTTCGAGGAGTTTCTACTTGGTTCTGGAGGGAGTCACTACCGTGCAGGCTTCAGATATAGACTCTAGTCTCATATTTTTTGGCACAATAGAAGGTCTCAATAAGGTGTACTACGATAAGAACTTGGGAATGTCATGACACACATTCCTCGTTTGAGCTCTCAGCTGCAGCTGAGCTCGCACGCATGCGTGGAAATTAGAGGAGTATAGTCTCTCTATATTTTACGGGTAATTTGAACTCCGAGAACAAGAAGTTTCTACGGTACAGGTGTAATTGATGAATATGATCATGGTCTGATGGGATATCGTGGGACCCGAGACCGGGGTCACCCTGCCGAAAAAAATCGGGTGATTAATCAGCTGATTAATCGCCTGATTAATCGAGTGATTAATCAGCTGATTAAGCATGCCAAAATATCACCCAAAAAATCAGCTGATTAATCGGCTGATTAATCAGCCAACTTATCAGGGGATCGTTCACCCAGAATTGCAAATTACAGAATATTCATTTTACTTCCTGGAACGCACCTGGAAGAGTCTGAAAGAAAAAAAAAAGATGAGAATGGCTCAAAAATGAAAAAAAATTATCACCGGCCTTTCCACTGTCGACACCCGTGGCCGATGGTGGGATTCGAACCCACGACCTTTCGGTTAGAAGTCGGACACCTTATCCTCGTGGCCAGCGAGTCAGGTTACCGGATGATCCATAATGGTTCATTAGGAATGTGACACTGGAATTCTTATTAGAAGCCCTCAGAAACCTTTGAGCATTTTCAAGCGCGAGGTTGTTGCAAATTGTCAAGGGGATAATGATGCGATATTTGAGAGTCATACTTCTGGAATACTGTTCTGAAATTTTCTGGCAACCTTTCATACACCTCACGGAATGAACTTCTCCGAATCAAGATTCTTGACAGGTTGCTGGTGAAATATTGTAGAATCAGTTTAAAATATTTTTGAAATTTCGGATTGGGCCGAAATTCCCGAGGAAGCTGTCAGGAAACTTTTGAAAATCTTTCAGAAAGCTTTCAGTAACTCCGCAAAGATCTTTAAGGGCATGTGAAAGCCAACTTTTACCGACGACCCTAACCATTGACAAATCGATTTTTCTCCCGAGTTCTACGGCGAATCTCAAAAAAGTGATTCCAAGTATGGAAGCTTTAGAATCAGATCTATCATTCAAAAAAAGAATCGAGTTGATCGGTTGAATATTGCCTTCAAACTTTGGTTTCGAAGTTGACCATTGCATGAAAAAATACTCACACGCCTGACTTCAAAACCAAAGTTTGAAGGCAATATCCAATCAATTAAATCGATTCTTTTTTTAAATGATAGATCGCATCCGAAAGCTTCCATACTTGGGAGTACTTTTTCCGAGATCTTTCTCAAATAGTTCAGAAAATGATCAGAAGTATGACAGTTCCGAAGGCCCATGAGCTGTGATTTTGGCTGAGTCGAGGTAAGGTTGGGTTAGGTCCTCTAATATACAGCCCACACCAGTTGTTGTTATTGTTTGAATGAACGATGATGGACTGTCGTGAGTTGTCGCGCAGTACTTATTCTGACTTATTCGACGTGCACATAATAATAAGCAGGAACGGATAATTCGTTCGTTGGCAAAACTATACGAAAAATAGTAATAACTATGTTTATATGAGAAGAACAAATTCAAGTATTGACAATCTGAGTGACGTTTCTTGAGGCTATTATTCGCTCCTCGGTTTGAAAAACAGTGAATATATAAGGGTGACAGTGATAATCATTCTGAGCCTTGGAGTGACTCAATAATTAACAATAATAGTAAGCAACGAGGCAAAGCTTTATTGATATTGACATCCAAATCTAAGCCTTTCGAGGTATGAAATTGTCTTTCGTGGACATCAGAAATCTCTATACAGAATGTGGAGTTAGCATTATCCAAGATATTGATGAAGTCATGTACTTGAAAACAGATCAGAAAAGGAACCAGATGATTGATAAATTGAGAGGAAAGGCATGCATCCACCAAACTTGCAAAAAATGCTATACATGAGATAGCTCATCAGAAAGGTTTACAACCTTTCGGTCTCACCAAACTCCAGCTATTTGTGCTAAGAATGGATTGATGCAGCTCAGAATGTTCCTGTAATGTGGAGGCCTTCAGATGATTTCAGAGCGGACTAATGATTCTGTTTTGATGTTTCAACTACAATATGTCAAAATACTTGGTGAAAATAGCAAGCACGGGTAAGTCTTAAAGCAGAAGTAAATATTTGGAAATTGCACTAAGCTTCAATTTGTGTTTACTAAAATCTCTATACTATAGAGGGGTGAATCCACATTCATTCATTTAGATCTATTGAGAATTAGAGCTTAATCGTGGAAATTTTGTGACTTGAGTTGAAAAGTCACAAGGGGGATTTCACTCTACAAAGAATGAAAGTGATGAAATTGAGAATCTTATCATCATGAGTTGACCTCTGGAACATATTTGATTGATCTCACCAAGTTACTAAAGGTTTCAACTAGAATATCTTGAAATTACCTTGATCAAATGGCGCACCCGGGTGACTCTTAGAGCAAAAGTAAATGAGTGGCCATTGCTATGAGCTCCAACTTTGATCTGCTGAGATCCCTGTATTTTAGAGGGGTGATTTCATATCCACTTTTTTTAATCTATTGAGAATTGGCTTAGTTGTGGAGTTTTTATGACTTAATTGAAATTGAAAAGTTACTTGGTAAATTCCATTATACAAAGAATGTAGTGATGAAATTGAGATTCTTTTTGCCATGAGTTGACCTCTGAATCATGTTCAATTGATTTCACCATTCTACTCCAGGTTCCAACTAGAATATCTTGGAATCACCTGGTCCAAATGGAGCGCCCGGGTGAATTTTAGAGCAAAAGTGAATTAGTGGACATTGCAGTGAGCTCCAATTTGTGTCTCCTGAGGTCCCTGTATTTTAGAGGAATGATTTCATATTTATTTGTTCCAATCTGCTGAAATTTGGCCCAGTTGTGGAGCTTTTTTGACTTGGAATTGGAAACTCATAAATTCCATCATACCACGAATTCATTGGTGGAATTGAGAATCTCATTCTTAGTTGTGTGCCTTCGAAATTAACTCTGATCAATCTCATCATTCTTTTCAAGGTATCAACATGAATACCCTAAGATATTTGTTCAGAATAGCTCGCTTGAGCGACTTCGAGAGCAAAAGCTGATCTTGAGTATGCCACGAGCTCCCAATTCTGTCTGTTGAGATCTTTGTATTCGAGAGGTGAGATTTCATCTTCATTTCAAGGTATGTCATGAATGTATGTACTCCAATAACGTCTACATAGCTTCTATCTGTATTTACCAATTTCTAGCTGTTTGATATAAATCATGAACTTTGGATACTAAAATGTTTGGAACAGGTTAACTTTGTGGAGTTGTTTCGCATGAAATTCTGGAATTGTTTTGAGTCCCAAATAGAGTCAAATTTGTGTCTACAATCTGAATGGGTGCCATAACATGAATAGTGATACTGTCACAATGAATCCTTTTAGGTACAGCGATAACATGAATACATGACTTTGGCCAATGAGAGGCAGCGATGTGTCAGAATCACTACCCATTTGAACAGGTTTTCTCTTCTTGGAACTGACAAAACAGCTCAAGAGTGTGTAGAGATGTGCATTCGAGTAATTGCTTAGAAAAAGTTACCGAGGAAGATATTCCTGCAGAAATCACTTCACTAAAAATGAATACACATAGTACAAAAATGTGTTTTCAAGAGTAAAAGTGATGGTTCAACAAAAAAGCCACATAAAAAATATACTTGAATGCAAGTATATACAAAAAATGTGAGCCTCAGCAGAATTAGCACTAGATGTCACATAAAAAATATACTTGACAGTATATAAAAGATGTGATTAGGAACCTTCATTTTTTACATCAATAACTCATCATCAGTGTACCTTGCAGATAGCAATTCAGTCATGAATCTACGTATGCATCAATAAGCATGACGCAGTTATTATGACGCAGAGGAAGGGGGAGGATTCACACCACCCCTCCCCCTCCCTTATAATATATTCATATATGTAACATCTAACCCAACCTCCCTTACCCTTAGTACGGTCCGCTCGGTCGGTAAAAGTCGGCTTTCACATGCCCTTAAATACAAGATTGATGTGAAACTGTTGAGCAGTATTCCACAACTATTTGAAGGCCTATCCATGGAACACTGCACTGAAATATTTCAGAAACCTTTCAAAAATCATTCAGATAAATATATCTCAAACATTCCGAGTAATATTCCATAAAATGTTTCCAGGAGGTTTCCAGAAAGTATTTATGGAATCGCAAAGAAATATTACAAGAACATTTCTTGAAATGTTTCTGCGAGGTTTGTGTGAGATTCCATTGAAATATTGCAATGAAACTTTACAAAAACATTTCTTGAAATATTCCTGCGAGGTTTCTCGAAGATTTCATTGAAATGTTTTTCTGAAATACTCCCATGCTGTGTGGAATACTGGCGTTTTGAGACCGGCCGGTTCCCAGACATGTGTTTCAGTAACGCAGTGGTCATGTCTCCAGACTACTAACCAAAGTGCCCCGGTTCGAAACCCACCAACGACATATTGCAGAATTGAGATACGTTTTTGAGAGAAATATTGATAGGGCGTCGCTTTCAGGTGATGAAGTGTAAGATTCGTAAAAGCTCAACCAAATTTTTACTTTTTTAACATAAAAAACGTTCATTTTACAAACTTTCACGGTATTCGAGACGTAATCGTTTAATATTCAATATAAATTGTTACTTTTCAATCAGCTGTGCTGAAGAATGATTCAATATTGCGCATTGAATATTCAATATGTTCAGTAAGAAAATTCACGTATTGTGAATTTTTTCACAAAATCGTATTGTTGTGTCGTATTAATCGTACTGAAGAACAGGAAGGAGTTTTTCCAGAGTAGTTTGTAAACAACTAAAAGACATCTTCATTTATATTTGTGAGAATTATGATATACTGACCACGAAGCATTTCCAGAGATTATCCCAAAAGAACCGTAAAGGTTTGCATTGATTTTCATTCTTTATGTAAAGATCGGACATTGGAAGGGTGAAAATGCAATCGAAAAATATCGAGTTCGTCGCTTAGTCTTTGAGAAACAAAAAGAGATCTTCATCTATATCTATAGAAATGATGAGATCTTCATCTACATTCATATGAGAATGATGAGATACTATCCTCAAAATACTCACAGAGGTTAGCCCAACCGAGCCATGAAAAACTGATCCATTGATTTGGATTGGTTTATGTGAAGATCAGACATTGGAAGGATGAAAATCCAATCAAAAATATCGAGTACGCCGTTTAGTTTTTAAACAACTAGAAGACATCTTCATCGATATTCATAAGAATGATGAAAGCCTCTTCTTCGAACATTCCCAAAAGTCATCCCAAAAATAACCTAAAAATTCATTGATTTGGATTGGTTTATGTGGAGATGGGACATTGGAAGCATAAAAATTGAATCGGAAAATATCGAGTACGTCGCTTGGTTTTTGAATAACTCAAAGACATCTTCACCTATATCAATGCAGATGAAGATCTCTTTTACTGTTTTAAAAACTGAACGACCCTATCGATAATTGAGGGGGTGGGTGGAAAAAGGGCCTAAGTGCACTTAGGCCCTTTTTCCGGCCTACCGCTTTTTTGAACCCTTGAACCATGATCTATCACCCCATGAAAGTTGTTCTTCCATAAACTTCGAAAACCCCATAGATCAGAAAAAGGGCCTAAGTGCACTTAGGCCCTTTTACATATCCGATAAAAGGGCCTAAGTGCACTTAGGTCCTCTTGTTGATTATATGATGGGAGTTACGCCCTTTTATCGATTGTATGATGAGAGTTAGATCCTCTGTCTATTATCTGAAGGCAGTTAGACCCGGCTAGACTCCTTGGACAGCTAGTTGTACATACGAGTTGAATTTTAACCATCAAGGACGAAAAAAATCTACCAAAATCACTTATGAGCTAATTGTACAGTTTTGATGGGTAAGAACGAATCGCCTAACTACGATGCTGCACCATTGGACACAAATGGTTCGCCAATCATTTTGAAGAGAAAAGCATGACCTCACTATTTCATAAGTTTTGAGTGGGGAAAGAGCTTTCTAACGTCCCAAGGTCATCTCTGTGTCGTACGGTGTTTTAAGTAATCCTCCAAAAAAGTTGAAAAACGGCGTTCCATTAGTAAAATCGTGTTCCGATGGATTCCAATGAAACAACCTGATTTTTTTCAACATATCTTTTGAACTCGGACAAATAGGAGAGCAGTATTCTTATATCAACAACCTGTGTTTGAGGCCTCTAAGAAAATTGATAAAACATAAGGATTGATTTCTAACCATGTTACCTGTAATCAAGACGTTAGTTAACCACTTCATCGTGTTTGCCGGGTCATGTTACAGCGAAAACGGTTTCGAAAACTATCAGTCTTGGCGGTGGAAAGTGGTCAAAAATGCAAAAATTATCTTTGAAACAAATTTCAATCCAGTATTTGCATCTCTTGTGCATGCGCGTCCTCTGATGTCTCTAAAAGTAATTTCAATTGATAGCCGCCTGGTGTAACTCACTTCAGAATGGTCACTCGAGGAAGTCGGTTTGACGCGTTAGATCACGAGATCTAGCTGGTCCAAAAAATGAAAAACTCCAAGGTATCGAGTCCGCGAAACCGCGGCTCCTCCAATAGACGCCAAGAATGCGGATTTTGAGTCGGGTCGTTCCCAAGACGTGAACATGTGTTTTTCGTGTATTTTTTGATGTAGAAACCGAATCCGTGGTCAGTTTCGTCCCCAACCTTCAGGATTATCTGGTAGGCTCAAATGGAGTAAGATAGGCTAAAGTAGGTTCAAGAAACGAGATCAAGTGAGAAATTGATTGGGCCCCGTTCACTGTGGCGCCCGAAAATCGGACTCGCAACGGGAGTTCGGAGGGTCCGGGTCATCATACCTCACTCAACTTTTTTCACAGACTCGTACCACCTAAAAAATGGAGAATCCAGAGTGACTCCCTCAAGTGGGCCGTCTGTCCAGAGCTACAAGCAAAAACGTAAGAATTGCCCATATAGGCCCATGTCAAAAAGTGATATATATATATATATATATATATATATATATATATATATATATATGGGTATACTGGCAATGCTAGCGTTTTTGCTTGTAGCTCTGAAATGAAAGCCCATTTGCTGGAGTTACTCTGGATTCTCCATGTTCTAGGTGGTACGAGCCTGTGGAAAAAGTTTGGTGAGATTTGGTGACCCGGACCCTCCGGACTCTCCTTGTCAGCGTAAGTGTATTTCACGGGCACGATTTCTTCATACATAGCTATTTTTCGGAAAATCATAACTCCGACAGATTGAATTTCTCATCTTATCGTTGTTTGACTGGGGAAACTAGACACCTCCGAATTCCCCTCAAAAGATTATAACAATGAGACTCCGGAAGAGAGTTTTGTTTAGGAATCAAATCTCAGCACAAATGTGACTACGTAAAAGGGTCTTATCACTGCAGAGAGAGGTACCCACAAAGTCACCAAGACCTCGAAGATTTTCTAAAAGAGCCCAAACAACAGGAAAATTTTGTTCGAAAAAAGGGCCCAAGTGCAAGGGTATTGTTAAAAAGAGCCTCAACGTAGAAGTACTGGTAAAAAGGGCCTAAGTGCAACAGTATTGGTAAAAAGGGCCTAAGTGCAACAATATTGATAAAAAGGGCCTAAGTCACCGGAAAAACTCGTTCAAAAGGGCCTAACTCCACTATCGATATCGGGATAAAGGGCCTAAGTGGTGGGGTATTGGTAAAAAGGGCCTAACTTTTTACGAAAAAATTTTAAAAAAATTCTTATGACCTCCATATCTCTTTTCTACCAATTCTGGCTACCAAATCATGTTCTTTGGCCTTCAAAAAATGTATCTTCATGCTTGCTAAGTGAATATTGAGTGACCTCAGTTCCACACACTCGATGGAACCATCTTTCACGTGCAGAATCGATGAAAATGCATTAAGACGTTGAATCGCAATTGGATATATTGTGTGACATACCCATAGATATACTGATGGAATTTGGAGGCCATTGAACTCGATTTTGCAACGTTATCCAACTTTTAGTGGACCAACTATCCCAAAAATTGACCCAGTATTGGGAAAAAGGGCCTAATTACATTTTTTCGAATGGCTGTATACCTCTCAAAATCGACATCTACCTTCCAATTCCTGTGCGGTTTTTTTGGGGATGCCAAAACCTTTGAAATAAGCCAGGTATGCGCATCGAATCATGCCACGGGCATGATATAGTTAGTTTTTATCGTTTTTCTCGAAATGGCCGTTTTGTAATTAGGCCCTTTTTCCACCCACCCCCTCAATTGGCGATTGAATTCTGATCCTTCCAATGTCCAATCTTTACATAAACCAATCAAAATCAATGCAATTCTCTGTGGTTTTGTTGTTCCAGCCTTTCCAAATGTTCGAAAAAGAGTGTCTCATCATTCTCATAAACATGAATGAAGATCTTTATCTTATACACAAATAGTAAGTAACCGGAACACTTAATGCCCCTCAAAGACTGGTATTTATAGTCACGAATCAAATCAAATGAGCTCAGATATTTTCATTTCATTCGAGTTCCGTGACTCTCGAAACCATCGAATTATATTTTTCCGGATCTTACCATTGTTCACCAAGGCCGAAAAGAATTTTTCCGCTTAAATTATTTAAACAACTTTGTTCAAACACATTGTAGAGTGAAAATTCCATCGGATCCGAGTTCCGCGACCCTCAAAACCCTTTAAATATATTTATCCAGATTTTTCCATTTTTCACCAAGGCCGATTACACTTTTTCCGCTTCAATTGTTTACACAACTTTGTTTAAACAAATTGTAGAGGAATAATTCCATCGGATTCGTGTTCAGCGACCCTTAAAACCCCCGAGTTATATTTTTCCGGGTTTTACCATTGTTCACCAAGGCCGAAAAGAATTTTTCCGCTCAAATTATTTAAACAACTTTGTTCAAACACATTGTAGAGTGATAATTCCATCGGATCCGAGTTCCGCGACCCTCAAAACCCTTTAAATATATTTATTCAGATTTTTCCATTTTTTACCGAGGCCGAAAACATTTTTTCCGCTTAAATTGTTTACACAACTTTGTTTAAACGAATTGTAGAGGAATAATTCCACCGGATTCGAGTTCAGCGACCCTCAAAACCCCCGAGATATAATTTTCCGCATTCTTCCATTGTTCACCAAGGCCAAAAATAATTCTTCATTGGATTGAGCGGCTCTCATGCAGATGCTTTGGAATATATTTCTCAAGGTCCCTTATTGTTCACCAAGACCGGGAAGGAATATCGAAAAATCGTCCCATTCGAAATCTTCGACGGATCGGAATAACCCTTTCAAGTATGGCTTTTATGGATCATCCGGTAACCTGACTCGCTGGCCACGAGGATAAGGTGTCCGACTTCTAACCGAAAGGTCGTGGGTTCGAATCCCACCATCGGCCACGGGTGTCGACAGTGGAAAGGCCGGTGATAATTTTTTTTCATTTTTGAGCCATTCTCATCTTTTTTTCCTCCTTCAGATTCTTCCAGGTGCGTTCCAGGAAGTAAAATGAATATTCTGTAATTTGCAATTCTGGGTGAACGATCCCCTGATAAGTTGGCTGATTAATCAGCCGATTAATCAGCTGATTTTTTGGGTGATATTTTGGCATGCTTAATCAGCTGATTAATCACTCGATTGATCAGGCGATTTATCAGCTGATTAATCACCCGATTTTTTTCGGCAGGGCAGAGATTAGTATCAGTGCGTTTTTTGTGCTGTAGTATCATCTATCGACGTAAATTCATCTATAGCATCTCAGAACCATCAATTTATCCTTCCGAAAGAGCAATCCCGCATGAAAATGCATATTCCTCGAAGCAGAGACATTGGAGTGCCATGGAAATTTTTTCCATTTCAAAGTACATGAAAAGAGCCAACTTCTCTTACAATCATTATATAGGGTTTCCATTTGAATTTTTCGAGTTTTTTACGTGAGAAAGTTGGAAAGTGCCTTCTTCGGTACTTTTTTGCTATTAACTCGAATGTGGTGCATTTTTCGAGAAAATTATACCAACATAAAATGTGTATTCTGGTGAGAACTATGAATTGTCCTTCTCATTTCATTCATTTTAACCTCGAGGTTGCCAGGACATTCGATAAACATGGTTTTTCATCAGTTCTGGGGTTTTTAAAGGAACTTTCAATTAACATATGCATAAAAAACTAGTGCCAAATAAAAGCTTATGACAAAATCTACAACTTTGATCCTCTGCAACATTTTGATAAACCCAACCCCGTTCAAGGATTTCTCGATTTCAGCGCAAGAAATTCGCATTTTCTATTTTCAGAGTGTTTTTTAGGTATCAGCGCATCATTTCCTGTCCTTGAAAATACCCCTGGAAGATTTATTTTTTGTTCAGAACAAGTTCGCAGTGGTTCCGTAGCAATGCCTGTGTCCAATTTTGCGAGGGACGCAAAAAATGACGTTTCACGTGTATTTTAAATGGGGAGGACTGTTGCTCGCCAGATCGCTGCAAGTCAATTTCATGCGATAAAAATTTACATCCATACTCTGACACCCGAAACGAGTATCTGGCGTGATTTTCAGCCAAATCCGTTGGGGCCAGATTTCGCCATCTGCGTGGGTAAATTGTGCGGGGGAGGATGTGAGCTCGTTTACAACTTCCGAATAGATCAGAGGTGTACTACTTGTTCGAAATGAAGAAACAGTAAAGAATCTATGCAAAGAGTCGAATTCACATTATCTAATATAGAAAGGGGCCTAACTCCCCTCGTATAATCGACAAAAAGGCCTAACTCCCATCATATGATCAACAAAAGGGCCTAATTCCCATCATATGATCGACGAAAGGGCCTTACTCCCATTACATAATTGACAAAAGAGCCTAACTTCCATCGGATGATCGACGAAAGGGCCTATTGCATGTTAGGCTCTTTTATCGAATACGTGAAAGGGCCTAAAGGCCATTAGGCCCTTTCACGATATTTATGGATGGACCACATCTATACAGATAACAATGACACCATTATCGACTACCAAAATAGAGTACTGCCCAGTTTCGGCAGGCACGCGGTTATAGATGTCACCTTCAGCGTTTTCACCCCTGCTTCTCCGACAGAGTCTCTCAAATGTCGTAATTTCCGTAACATCAACCCGGAGCAACTGAATAACCACCTGCTACGCTGAGACTGGACAGCTCTACAACACCATGAGACCAGCCTGGAAGATGCAGTAAATTGCCTGAATGAAGATTTGAAAATAGTCATTGATGAGTTAGCTCCAGAAAAAACGATATGTCCTCGCAAAGGTGATGCTCCTTGGATTGGTCCCGAGTTGAAGGTGCTCATGATGAAGCGAAATGCGGCGCGTAGGCGTTGGGAGCGCAATCAGCATAATCTACGCAAGTCCCCTGAGCTTCAGAACGAGTATTTTCGGCTCAGTGAAGAAGTCGACGTGCGCTTAGAACAAGAGCGTACCTTATTCCTTCAAAGTCATCTTTCAAACGCTCTTGACTTGAATAAGAACATATGGAAGGAAATGCGCAACCTCGGCCTCTTGCCGAAAAGCAAAGAGGAGGAACTACGTGGCTTCACACCGGACGAGTTGAACGCTCACTTTGCGGGGGTCTCCATCTCGCCTGATGAGGATATTGGAAAAGCAATGAATGAAATAATGTCAGCCCCAGACGAAGGCTTCAAATTTAAGCCCACAAATTTCAGTGATGTAGTCCTTGCTATAAAACACTTCTCCTCGCAGGCTCGTGGGGCAGAAGGGGTCCCCCAAAGCGTGATCGCGAAGGCTCTTCCGGCCTTAGGTGATATTATATTACACATTTTTAACTCCTCTTCCGCTCACAGCATTTTTCCCGAGGCTTGGAAGCAAGCGCAGCTGATTGCTCTAAAGAAGACCGCAGCTCCAGCAGCGGTCACGGACTTCCGTCCCAATGCACTGCTGTGCTTGCTGTCCAAGGTTCTGAAGAAGATTGCACATGACCAAATCACGGAGTATCTGAACAGTGAAAATTTGTTAGATGCCTTCCAAACTGGTTTCGAAAAACATCATAGCACTCAGACTGCCTTGTTGAAGCTGACTGATGACATCAGAGTCGGAATTGACAGGAAGAAGATCACCTTGTTCCTACTGTTTGACTTCAGCAAAGCTTTTGACACAATTTCGCCATCAAAGCTATTGAGTAAACTCAGACATCTTGGTTTCTCGAGATCAGCTCTCTTGTGGTTAAAATCATACCTAGAAGGTCGCACCCAAATAGTTACTTCAAAAAATGGGAATTCTGATTGGCTTACAACCAATCTGGGTGTACCGCAGGGGTCTGTTCTCGGTCCATTACTCTTTAGCTTATATGTCAATGATCTACCTGAGCTACTTGATGGAAAGTCGGCAAGTCATCTATTTTATGCAGATGACGTCCAAATCTATCTCCAAGTCGAGAAAGAGAACATCAGAGAGGGAATTGCTCGGCTGGGAGAAGTCGGAAGGCTTGTTGCTGAGTGGGCCCAGAGCTCTGGTTTGCGCCTCAACGCTGGTAAAACCACGGCAATATTTTTCACATCCGACAGGAACACCGCGGATCTGAAAAGAATGGATTTACCGGGGGTTGTGGTACAGGACGGAGTTTTCATCCCATTCAAAGACACTGTCGTGAGTCTCCGCGTGACATTAGATTGTGAATGGTCTTGGAAACCGCATATAAATCAAGTAACAAAGGAAGTGAACAAGTCCCTATATGGCCTGCGATTTATGAGGGCATACACTACCGAGACTCTCCGTGTTCGACTAGTCGAGACCCTCGTCCAACCACATCTAGACTACTGCACAGTCGTGTATCTGGACGCCACTGACAAACTGAGGGTGCGGGTATTGAGACTGAACAATTCATGTGTACGGTACATCTTTGGGATTGAGAAGAGCGAACACATCACCCCGTACAGAGAGCGTCTGGATTGGTTACGTACTGATTCGCGGAGAATGTCGCAGCTCTCTTGATGCACAAGATCATGCACATGCGTGAACCTGGCTACCTAGCTGCGATGTTTACCAGGTACCAATCCGAGTTCCTTCAGCGTGATGAGGCAGGAGCTCAGGAGCTCAAAATTCCGAAAATGTGCCTCGATTATGGATGAAGATCTTCCCAAAGTCAATGCGCACGTTCCTGGAATTTCCTCCCTCTAGGACTCCGGCAGGTTAAGGAAGTTTCCCTGTTCAAAGGGGCAGTGAAAGAATTTCTATCAACCTTCCCCCCTATGAGGATTAATGTGGACATGGGGCAATTTTTCAACCGTTGAGGGCTTTCTGAAAGTAATGTGTGATTTCTCTTCTTCACTGTTTTGTTTGTTCATTTTATTTCTGATTTCTCCAAATGACACAACTATAATGTCAAATTTTATCATAATCAACTGCCAGCCCTTGTTACTGATGATATTTTTGTAAATTACTTTTTTGCAACTGTGTGCGCGAAGTTGTAAAAAAATGAGAGTTCTCTTCATTATTTACAGTGCGAGAAAAAATGCGTGAATGACTTCTCGCACAGTTTTACATTTACGCACTGGTGGAGTGTGCGTGAATGTAACTTCTCGCTCTAATGCATTTTCATTCACGCACAGTTCCAAAATATGATGTCACGTCATCCCTCTGAATTTGACCTTTCTTGAAAACTTCGTTTCCAAGATAATCTCGCTCGGACAGTGGTGCATTTAATTACAACTTCGCGCACAGTTGCAAAAAATAGTATACACAACACGTGCGAGAAGTTTCCGCACACGTTGCCAACTCGCGCGAGAAGTAGCATTCACGCACTCGTTTGGCAACTTGTGCGGAAATTGACCTTCTCGCACTTGTTGCGTAATATACTATTCTTTTCTTCCTTTCGCTTTTTCGAATGACTAGTCACGACTGTGATAATAAATCCTTAACCAAAATGCAATTAATTAATATATATGTATATGTACATGTTATGTAAATCATTTCTATATTTTTTGCCTACGGGCGAATAGAGGGATATTCTAATCTATTCTATTCCTCTACAGGTTGATAACTCGTGGATAACATAGTTGAGAGCGACATGATGCTTACGATCAAGTATCATTCAATATTACTTCGGGGATCTTCCCACCAAACATCCAAATCTTGAAAGGGTTAGTCATCTCGAAACGATTGTCCGACATATTTTGATTGCCCAAGATGGTGGAGAAAATACATTCGAATACAAATCATGAGAAAAATTTGATTTTATCCTTCGTATGTATGTTCTTATGCACTAATTTGTTTCGCCTGCATGCATGAATTCCTACATGTAGTTACGCAGTCATTCGTCGAGATTCCAGAAATTTCATCCATTTTGCTTCTATCACTCGTTTTGTGGATCGATAGGGTGAAGATGCGGCTGTTTAACCATTCAATTAGTTTCATTTAATTCG
Source organism: Eretmocerus hayati (assembly GCA_029851415.1). NCBI lineage: Eukaryota > Metazoa > Arthropoda > Insecta > Hymenoptera > Aphelinidae > Eretmocerus > Eretmocerus hayati. Next base: position 107,293,636 of record CM056743.1, read on the forward strand.
ACGACGTTTCGAAGGCCTTGATTTGCCTCCTTCTTCAGGTCTACTATGATATTCAGAATTCTGAAGAAACAGCGGATGGAAATTACGACGTGAACTCCCCCGGCTCTCTGATAGCCCTCAATATTCCAAAAGACACGTTTTCTCCGCAGAATTTGACGTTTGAAATGATGAAATACCTTAATAGGTGGAGCCTGTGAGGCGAAGCCCTCTCCCCCGGCTTTGATGCCAATTCCTCGCACACTACTCCTCCGAAACCACCGAATCAATCGAGATGGAATTTCGTGGATGCATTAAGAATTGACTCAAGGGTGCATGGATGAGATTTCGAGTAAAAATATTATGTCATTCCTGAATAAGGCTCCATGCATAGATGGATGGATGGATGGATGGACCCTCCGGTAGCGTGCCACGCGAATCAGACGACCCGTCAAGGATTTCGGGCTCCTTGAGCTCTACATCAACCTTAGTGGAGTCCACTGCGAGCTCTCGATCAAGGAGAGGGTTCGGCTATGTGCTGGTTGCTCATCCCAAAAGAGATAGTTAGCGTCGATTCTCGGTTCGTCCCGGCAATGTCTGCCCATGAGGTCAACGAGAGTAGAGCCAATGAGCGGATACCTGGTACAGGAATCTTGGTAGTGGTTTACGATGCAAATAGTTCCTGGCACTGCGAATGTTATACAACAAATGTCTACTCCGGTCGAGTGATGCGAAGCTCTGCCCTTCCATGCCACTGGTATCCCTAGTTCCATCCTCCAACAACTTTGAATACCAGAGGAAAAGCTCTTCGCTTGAGAGTGACGTGGATTTCTTAAAAATTCGTTCAAGGAAGACCCACTGGATGATTGTACCCGGTTCTCCAATAGCCCTTGAAATTACAATGAAACACGTTTCTCGCATGAAATTTGACGTGAAAAATGGTGGTATACTTCATCGTGCTCTACCTAAACTCAAAATGTGAGAAAGAAGCTTTTTTCTCAATAGCACGTGAATTTCATGATAATTTGCTTATAAGTAATTCCCCGAAGAAATGGTACACCAAAAAATGGTTGGTCTTAGAGTTCTTTCTCGCTTAACTATTTCGACTTTATAGGTTGAAACACGAACATCTGCCAACATGAGTAGAATCGGAGGGGTTCGCTCGGACCCGGATCCATTGATTGAAATAATTGAACGCCCAGCTAAAATTCATCCTTCAGTATCCTGCGTATCAGGTTGCATAAGTGGAAGGGGTGGAGTGCGATGAGTGGCCGTATAGGTCATCGGTGGGTCGATCGGTGGTCGGATGGATGGGTTAGTGGATGGTGGGTTGGGTAGGTCAGAAGGAGGAAGGGGGTAGATAGTCCGTGACTGGAGCTGGGGCTGTGGCTAGGGCTGGGGATGGCAATGGGAATAAGGATGGGTATTCTGTGAAATCAGGTCTAGTTCAATCTACCTCGGTCTGTTACTGTGTAATCAAGCTGATTTCGGTCTTTCTGTCTGTCGTGGTGTAGTTAAACTAAGTTCGGTTTCATTCGATTTGATTTGTACTGTAGTTACCGTGACCAAAGAATCACTCCGGCTCTCTGGTTTTCTGCTGCATCAGCATACTGAAACAATCGGAAGGAAACGCAAAGTCTCTGATTCATTCTCTCGCCACACCGACTGCAGTGCCTAACCCGCAAAACAACTCTCAACCTTCAGTTCACCAACGGCTATGAATACCAGTCTTAATAGCTTCGAACTTTGATTGAACCAACTCAGCTGTTCTGAGATTTGCGAACAACATATCTGAATTCTCTGATATAATATATTCATCCAGGGGTATCATTCAAGATGATATCACTCTAGGAAATCACATGAAAAACTTCTTCCTGGCACCTTGAATTCATCATCAGTATTTCACAATCATCTTCATTGAGCTTAAGAGGATGTTGTACTCTCTTGGGTTATCCGCGGCGGGCTCATACTAGTAGCTTATTCTGAGTGTAGATGGTGACACTCAGAATGAGCTTCTCATATGTAATTTTCTGTTGTTGGCAGCACTGATTTTCTGGCGCACAAGTGGACGATTTGAAGACTAGCTCGAATAAGAATCTGCGCTCAAAAGCTAAGACTAGATCAATCTCAAGTGTAAAAAATTTGAATTACTCTTCAAAAAGAGCAATCCTCAGCGTTCAATCTTTCCACGCTGAGAAATGTGAATGATTTGAAAATATCCCAGATTCTGTCAAATCATAATGGATCCACCATTTACGCCTCTATATCCAATATATCCACGCTCACAAACGTGAATGGTTTGGAAATAAGGCAGCATTTTCCCCAAAACGAGATGAATTCAAAGATTTATGTAGACGAAAAGGGTACACTCATTTTTCAACAAAAATGGGATTCCTCATCAGTGATTCAGGATTCCTCATCAGAAGCAGAAGATCCATCCATTGGGATTTGCCATCCATGAGTTCCAAGATTCAGCGCTTCCTTGGAGAGCAGGTTGATTCACCCTAACAGATCCTCCTTGAGATTCACCATCCGTCAATTCCAAAATTCATGTTCAGAAACAAGAATGGATTCAGAGCTTCCTTGGAGAGCAGGTTGATCCTCCCAAATAGATAGTCATCATCTCCATTCGTATCGATGCAATTCACACATTGGAAAATACATATAAAAGCATGTAAATTCACATGCATAAAAAGATATCCAAGTTCGCACACCAAGTACTCACATGAGCCATCATTGAGAGGAAATCGATTATTCCTTGGACAGCAGGTTGATCCGCCCATATAGATAGTCATCTGCATTCATTTTCATCAACATGGATTGTCTTATTTGATAGCATATACATTCATTAAAAAGCATTCAAATTCACATGCATAAAAAGATATCCAAGTTCGCTCACCAAGTATTTACATAAATCGTTATTGAGAGGAAATCAATCATTCTATAAAACAGCTTCATGAAGGCAATTAGTTTCATTCATGAACTTGAATTATCTTGCATGATACAATAATTTGAGATTGAAACTAAGTATAGTCTTGCGTCATCAAGAATCTGGGAGATGGAGTTGACAGATATTTTATTGACCTATGGTCTTTTCCAACAATGTATAACGTGTCGCTGCAATTGTCCGATTATGGGGGAGCAAGCATTCATAAATAGTTTTCTATCCATCATATTATTACAATATAATTATTAATTTATTGAACCAATTTGGTGATAATTAGCTTACATATAAATACTATCATCCTTAATAGCATCAAATCGAATATATAAATAATAGAAAATAGAATCTCAATCTCTTTGTACTGATTGGCACTTCTTCAACTTAAATGAAAACTTTTTGTACAAAGATAAGTAAGGATAAACTAAGGCTTGTCGTTGCTTGTCTCCTATCTTTCCTACTGCTTGGCTCATGTCTCCCTCTTCCCTGCGTCCTTCCTAACACCTCTACCTTTTCTTCACCTCGCTTTTCAGCATGCCCACAAACTTTCCAAGATTGCTGTTCCACATCATTCTATATAGTACATTTCCTTTCTCTGCATACACTATGTCACCCATTCTTTCCACCTCAAAACCTTCTGCTTTTATTCTTCCTATAGCCAGCTCCTCCTTTCTTTCCTCCCATCTTCTCTGTGCTCCTTTGAATGCTTCAACGACAAACTCTTTTGGCCCTGTCTCCTCCATTGTCATCCATACTTCTTCTATTAGGGTGGGATTGTATGCCTTGAACACCCAGGCTCTTGGGGGTTGCTGACCTCCTTTCTTCTGCAGACCTTCTATCCACCAGGTGTTGCCTCCTTCGCTCCCTCCCACTATTTCTTGGATCCATGCTTCCACCCTCTTTCCTCTGAAAGCCACCCCTTTCCTCATCACTATCATGTGTGGGTCGTCGTTGTATATCATATCTTGCTCCTCTTCTTCTTCCCTTTCACTTTCACTTCCTTTTTCAGAACTTTCCTCCCTTCTCTGCTGCGGCATGCTATATAACCTCTCTGCTTCCAACTTCTCAAACTTCTCTGCCAAACTTCTATTTTCCTCCTGCATTCTCTCCAGTCTCTCCTCCATTCTTCTGATCCGTCTGATTTCTTCTTCTTTCCTTTCTTCTCTTTCTTCCTGCATTTCAATACAATCTTTCCTTTCTGGAGTGCCTTTTTCTATCGCGTGCTCTTGTCGGCTTGCTATGCCACCGCATGTGCGTCGCTGCTGGTTCGCGTGTTCCCGTTCTCGTTCCTCTCCTGTGTTCCATCTTTCCTTGTTCCCCTGTCGTCTGCTTCGTTCGCTCCGTCACACCTCTCTTCTCTTTCTTTCCTCTTTCTTTTCCATTCTATTCTTTTTAGCCAGCCTAGTTTTTCCCAATCTCCTCTAAGAATTTCTTCCCAGGGGCCTGGTGTCTTTGTTTCTTCACATTCTTCAAAGATGTGTCTCATTGTTTCAGGGGCCTTCTTGCACATTCTACAGTTTCTATATTCTTCATCTCTCCAATACTGATTGTGCCTTGCCTCATTACCTAATCCAAATCTGGCTATCGTGCACAGATTATCCTTTACTTTTTTCTCTTTTGAGTCCACATATCTCTCTATTCTTCCCTCTAATAGCCAATTCTTCAACTCATTGCAATATGAGGATTCCCTTACCTTGCTGATGGCTCATTGTCTATCTTGATCTCTCTTGCTCCTCTCGGTGATTCTGTACATTTCTTCCCTGTCCGGCACTCTTAGTTCCAGCTCGCCTTCTGCCCACCCTTTGTCGTTGAACCATTCTTCTCTTTTTTGTTGGAGCAGTTTATCTGTCATGCCTTCTTTCAAGTCTTTCCATAATTCATTCCTCATCTCTCCCTCTTTTTCTTTGTTTATTTTCTCCTCATATTTCAAGCATCTGGTACCAGCTTTTATTGCTATTTTTTCTCTACCTACTTCATTGAGAATTAGGTACCTTGGGGTTTGTCTGTCCAGTTTGAGGACCCATTTGATGTATTTGATCTGGATGTTCTCTATCGCCTCCCATTCTTCCCATCCCCATATCTCCACACCATACATCAGTATGCTTACTATCAGTGTGTCAAGTAGTTTCATCCTTTTCTTCCATTTTTTCCTGAAGAGTTTCTCTCCCAGGCTCCATACCTTTCCTAATGCTGCATTGGCCTTCTTTGTGATGTGTCTCACATGACTCTCATCTCCATTATTTTTCTTCAGGACGTATCCTAAGTACTCAAATTCTTTAACCTGCTCAATTTCTTCACCATCCAGAGGGAATCTATATTTTTTCTCTTTTCCTGTTCCTTTCCTACAGATCATAATCTTGGTTTTTGACACATTTATCTCCAGTCCCTTCTCCTTCACATATTTGCCTGCTTCCCTGAGTAGTTCTTTGAGCCCTTCTTCATTATTTGAGACCAGGCAGAGTTTTCTCCCTTCAGGAGTTTTTCCTCGCTCCACGGGCATGATTTCCGGAAAAAATGCGGAGAAAATCAGGTTAGGGTGAGTGGCAGAATCTCAAACTCGCGACGATAGAACACGAAATGTTAAACCTACGAGATCCGCCCCGGTTGTAATAGTCCATTGATTGAAGACGATCGTCGAACACAATGAGAAAAAAAATCATGTTTTGCAAAATTTTTGTAACCTTCATAATAGAACCGTCATAATTCAGAAGCAATTCAGGTAGAGGAGCGCATTCAGCACACCTGGGAGGTGACCCAAAACCTATCGAAAACCACTCTGAGACGTTGACCTTCATTTTATTTTGGTTATATATGAGTGATTCCGTGGAGGTGACTTCTTCGTTCTCTTCCTCGCCAAGTTATTTCCTGAATCTTCCAATAGTACATTTTCTATTGAAAGAGTTGCGTACTTCATGAGAAAAAAATCAGTTCCAATTCTCTCTGTTATGTCGAGAGCAAATCTCGACAGTAGTTGTGGTCAGTATTGTCAGAGCGCGAGTTCTCGATCACCATTTCAGCTGAAATAACAATGAACGATTGTGAGTGCTAAACATGATAAGCGCGGGGGCAACGTTATGTATTCGATACCGAAATATCAAGTCGATTTTCATCTATTTAAATAATCTATATTAACTACGCTATCAATAAACCTTGTTTTCTCGTCAGTACACGCGCAAGGCGTTGTTGAACCTCAAGTAGCTCATATCGATGAATCATACTCACAAATTCCAATGATCCACGATAATTGAACAATAAGATGAACCCTATTTTTGTCGCTTAGCTACTAACATACGCGCATTGAAGTAATACAATTAATTTGAGCACAGATGGTTCAATATATCCGAAAAAAATGATAAACCTTGGTTGTCTGATAGCAAGCACGTGCAAGCGTTGTTGAACTTTCACGAGTTCATGCCGATGTATTTCACCCATGATCAATATCTTTATCGATATATTGGTTGCTTTTTGAGATCAAGAACGGCACATGCCGAGGATGTTAACTCGTCCCTGTTCGAACACAGATATGAGCCCTGCTTTGAAGAGCGTGCTCAGTTCTCGTTGACCGTGTATCACGGAAACTCCGCGGATCGGTTCTGCCTCAAATTCCGTGTACCAATTCCTCGCAGTTTCGTCTCAGTTCCAGCTCGTGTTTAGTATCCAGTTCTAGTTCAGTTGACCGTAGCAAGTTCAGTTCCTGTTCAGTCAGTAGATCCAGGCCCAGTTCAGTTGATTTCAACAAGTCCAGTTCGAGTTCAGTCAATTTCATCAAGCCCAGTTCAGCCAACTCCAGTTCAGTCAGTTGATCTCAGCAAGTCTAGGTCCAGTTCAGTCGATCTCAAGTCTAATTCCTGTCCAGGCAATCTCAGCCAGTCCAGTTCCAGTTCAGTCAATCTTAGCAAGTTTAGTGCCCGTTCAGCCAGCAGATCCAGTTCCAGTTCAGTTGATCTCAACAATTCAATTCCAGTACAGCCGATCTCAGCAAATCCAGTTCCAGTTCAGTTGATCTCAGCAAGTCTAGTCCTCCTCCACTCAATTTGATCAAGTCCTGTTCAGTCAGTCGATCTCAGCAAGTCTAGTTACAGTTCAGTCAATTTCATCAAATCCAGTGCCAGTTCAGTCATTTTCAGTGGATCTAGTTCCAGTTCAGTAAATTCTATCAAGTCCAGTACCAACGCAGTCAATTTCAGCGATTACAGTTCCAGTTCAGCCAATTTCGTCAAGTCCAGTTCAGTTAGTCGATCCCAGTCGTGTCCAGTTCTAATTCCAGTTGTCTCTAGAGTTCAGTCAAGTTCGAATTCGAAAATGAAAGTGAGTTCATTCAATCGTGTCTACCGTGTACAATCATTCACCCACATATCATCCATCTAATATCGGAATTCATAACAATTGGCCAGATCATTCATCACATACTCAGGTTCTTGTTCAGATTCTCAGGAATCTGGTAAAGAACTTGACTTCACCCTATTATAGAGGGGAAGGTGGGTAACTTTGAGCTCAAATACCATTAGTATCAGCCGAATCTTCTACATTACCGGCAGATATGATAATATTTCATAGCTCCTTCATTAGGGATTCCAGGATTCATTCATCAACCTTTCTGTGGTGAGACCAGCCCAACGAGAAGACGTATTCACTATCACTACGTTATTGAGGTAAGACTTAGGCGCGGATAGTCGAACCGTCTCTACACGCGCCAGCAGAGGCAATTCAGTGTCTTTACCAAAGAATACAAAAAAGTCATATCATGACATAAAAAATGGAGGCCAGCTGGAGGGATCGGTGAGAATCGTCTTCAAGGTGATCTCACCCTCACCGCCATCTCATAACCACCCAATATTGCACGAATCTATCGTTACGATTACGGGGGTATATGGTTCAAGAAATCTCGTATAACGAATCAGCGGGTGACTTTATGGTGCCCAACACAGCCCAGCCAGACGAATTGAGTGAGTTCACGGAACCTTCAGTGAATTGCAGAACGAATCCCTCGTAGAATCTGACCACTTGCGATGCGGTAACTTGTTCTTCGTAGATTAATTGAGATAGGAAGTAATCAAAGAGATTGAATTCAGGGTGTCATAAAAACAGATGGATGAAATCCCGGAATTCCAATCGCTGAATCGGAATCATGGATCCAATTTTGGATCGACGCGTTTAATAACTATCAAGTAATCAGGGAAATTTCCGAGTCATCTTGCATCCGTTAGGTTTCATTACGCGATTGCACTCAGAAAAAAATTTAATCAGCATTTCCAACATTTTGCTTGTAAGACTGGAGGCGTATGGAAATCGTTATCAGGGTTAGATCATCCTTTCAGAATAGAGGATGCGAGAGAATATTTCACGGTTCCTCACGTCAGCGTCGATTCTATAATGTTTGGGTGATGTACGAATAATTGGAGTTGCTCATTACTATAACTAGATTAGTTTATTATAAGTTGAGGATCAATTATTGGTCCACATATCACTCGTGAGCTCACACTGCTCGCCTTCGCGAGTATCAGCTCGCTACCTGATTAACTCTATACGCTCACGCGTGGTGGCAGCACCTACTGGTGCACATACATTACATCTCCCTTTTTTATTGAGTAACAAAATCATTCAAGTACGTAGGGTTTTTCACAACTCTTCCGTATCTACTAACAGGTCCATTGACTTGGATTTGGTTAATGGCACTTTGGTTTGATGGATAAATGGAAGGTTGATCTAGATCATCGCGTGCGATGTCGTTTTGGTTGTTCTGATGTTCATTTGGTTCTACATTTTCATAACTAGTAAATTTTGGTTTTATTCTAAAATGCTGCCCCTTGTCGGTATTCAACTGAACTCTATTTCTCGTTATTACATTTCCATGTTCATTTTTTATTTTATACGATCTTGGGTTTTTCCTTTTCCCATTATTATTGCCGGTTCCCATGTTTTATCATTTCGGAATCTCACCCAATCACCCTCGCTCAACTGCGGCAAGTCTTTGCTGATCACGTCATGGTACTTTTTCTGTTTTAGTTGTCTCTCTTCTAGTTTTTTTTTGAACTCTGGGCAGCTTTTACTAGTTTCGAGAAATTTGTCGTAGGACACCTCTAACATTTCTACCAAACATGGTCTTGTTAGGGGATTGGATCTCATTTGATACAGGCATGTTTCTTAATTCAAGCAAGGCTAGATAAGGGTCTTTGTTATCATAATAGGCTTTCTTCATTACTTTTTTCACCGTTTGTACACATCTTTCTACCATACCATTACTTCTTGGGTATCTTGGACTCGACGTGACATACTGAAATCTCTAAATTCTTGAGAATCGAAGCAAGGACCGTTGTCCGATTGTACAACATTTGGTACTGCTAGTCTGGAGGAATACGATCTCAGTGCTAGTATCACTGAAATTGAGATTTCATCTTTGAGACATCCAACTTCAGTATATTTCGAGTAGTAGTCTATAACAACGATATGTGCTTCTCCATCTACGTAGAATAGGTCTACTCCTACTTTTTCCCAGCTCGCATTTGGTATCTCACTTGGAATCAAGCTTTCTTTGGTGTTTTGCCTTTGAAATTTGGCACACGGGTCACATTTGGCGATCATGTTTTCAATGTCTCGTGTAATACCCGGCCAGAATACGATTTCCCTAGCTCTCATTCTTGTTTTTTCTATGCCTATATGATTATAGTGTAGTTTTTCTAAAACTTCTCTCCTCAAGCTATTCGGAACAATTATTCTGTCATTGTTATATAAAAGTCCTTCATGCTCAAAAATATAACTTTGATACGTATGAAATGCTTTGCAAGTTTCAGGCACATCTTTTATTTCAGAAGGCCATTTTGCTCGAATCAATTCTAAGACTTTTTGCAATTGTGTATCGGCTTTCGTTTCTGTTATGTATTTTTGTTTCATCTTATAGTCCATGTGTCCTGCTAAAACAACATTTAGAATCTGAATATTCATATCCTCACACTCGCTTGCTTCTCTTAAGTGTGCTCTTGATAAGGTATCTGCTATGAAAAGTTCCTTACCCGGTGTATACTGTACTTTCAGATCATATCTCTGAAGACGCATGCGCATTTTTTGCAATCGGATTGGTATGTCACATAAGCTCTTACTGAATATTGGAATTCATGGTTTATGATCGCTTTCTACTGTCGATTTACCTCCTACTATGTACTGATGGAATCTTTCACAAGCAAAGACAATTGCGTACATTTCTTTTTCAATCTGCACCCAGTTCCTTTGACTTCGAGTGAATGCTTTCGACGCATATGCTACCGGTAAGTTACGTTGCAATAGCACCGCACCTACTCCTGTGCTGCTTGCATCTACGCTTAATTTACACTCTAAATTTGCATCATAATATTGCAACACAGGTGCTATTGATAAAAACTCTTTGATTTCTGTGAAAACTTTATCATGGACCTTTGTCCATTCGAACTGTACGTCTTCCTTCACTAGCTCTCTTAGCGGAGCCCTCAAAACCGACTCATTTGGGACAAAGGAGGATGCACACTTTGTATGGGAAAATGGCCCATGAGCGGTAACCTCTAATTCTTTTTGCATCGTGTAGAGCGGGCCGCTGGCAATAACGAGGGCCTGTCTTGGGAGGTGTCACTACTGGGGAACTTTTTAGAACAAGGAAAATGCTTAGGGGGTAGTTTTTTTCGTAGAACGGACCTAGCTGATGCAAAAACGTCGAAACTGAACGAATGCACGATCCAATCATAACGAATGAGGGCTCGATCGATTCGTCTTGATGAGGAGCTTCGTGTGCAGATGGATTGAGACCAGCGCAATGGAAGTCATGGACGTGGAGAGTGTTTGTATCGAGTTTGGAAAAGAACAACCCCTAAGAATCCAGACCTATTCATCGGTAGAACTCAGACTTGCACGATGGGATCTGGATTTTCTTGGTTGCATTTTGTAGATATGGTCCGGCCACGAAGTTATGACCTACTCGGAGACCAGCGCTGGTTTCGGAGGGGGACAGATAGCCGGAAAACCATTCCCAGTAGTAATATACAATTTAGTCAGACACCGATGAACCAAGGGATGATAGGTGGGATCCTGAGAGTTTGCACGACGCGATTGCGACGGGGGCGTGCTCATTTTGTAGCTCGACAACAGTAGCAAGTGTGGGTATTGTCGAAATATCAGCGCTGAATTGCCAACGAGAGCTGCATCTCGGAATGTGAGTAACCTTGAAAAACCACCCCTTTTGATATTTCGACATTTCCCCAGATAAACAACGAATGCACGATGGGATCTAGATTTTCTTGGTTGCATTTTGTAGTTAGGTCCGGCCACGAGGTTATGACCTACTCGGAGACCAGCGCTGGTTTCGGAGGGGGACAGATGGCCGAAAACCCATTCCCAGTAGTAATATACGAGTTTAGTCAGATACAGATAAACCAAAGGATCATAGGTGGGATCCTGAGACTTTGCGAGACGCGATTGCGACGGGGCCGTGCTCATTTTGTAGCTCGACAACAGTAGCAAGTGTGGGTATTCTCGAAATATCAGCGCTGAGTTGCCAACGAGAGCTGCATCTCGGAATGTGAGTAACCTTGAAAAACCACCCCTATTGATATTTCGACATTTCCCCAGATATACAACGAATGCACGATCGGATCTCGGATATTATGGGACCAGTTTGTAGATATCGATGAGGCGCAGCCTATGGACCAGGCGGGATATCAGCGCAGGCAGGAGATCCGGCGAGAGGAGGAAAATACTCCTCCCAGTAATAACAGACGAGATGGGTCAGACATACGACCTGTGGAGAGTATTTGAGATTACGAGAGTTTGCACGATGCGGATGAGACGAGCAAGAGCTCACTTTGAAGCTCGACAACTGTAGCAAGTGTGGGTAGTCTCGGAATATCAGCGCTGAGTCACCGAGGTGATGTATCTCTCAGGATGTATGTGATAGCGGAACAACCCCTATTCAGATTTCGACATTTCCCTCGTATTAAACGAAGGCACGATTGTATCTCGGGCTTCATGGGGCCAGTTTGTAGATATCGATGAGGCGAATCCTATGGACCAGGCGGGATATCAGCGCAGGGAAGAGATTCAGCGGGAGGGGGAAATATGGCTCTCAGTAGTAACAGACGAGATGGGCCAGACATACGACCTCTGGCGAATATTTGAGATTTGATGAGTTTGCATGATGCGATTGAGACGAGCAAGAGCTCACTTCGAAGCTCGACAACTGTAGCAAGTGTGAGTATTCTCGAGATATCAGCGCTGAATTGCCAACGAGAGCTGCATCTCGGAATTGGAGTGACTTTGAAAAACCACCCCTATTGATATTTTGACATTTTCCCAGGTGTACAACGAATGCACGATCGGATCTCGGATTTTATGGGACCAGTTTGTAGATATCGATGAGGCGCAGGAAGCAGATTCAGCGGCAGGAGGGAAATACGCCTTCCAGTAGCAAAAGACGAGATGGGTCAGACATACGACCTGTGGAGAGTATTTGAGATTTGATGAGTTTGCATGATGCGATTGAGACGAGCAAGAGCTCACTTCGAAGCTCGACAACTGTAGCAAGTGTGGGTAGTCTCGGAGTATTAGCGCTGAGTCACTGAGGTGATGTATCTCTCAGGATGTATGTGATAGCGGAACAACCCCTATTCAGATTTCGACATTTCCCTCGAATGAAACGAAGGCACGATTGTATCTCGGGCTTCATGGGGTCAGTTTGTAGATATCGATGAGGCGAAGCCTATGGACCAGGCGGGATATCAGCGCAGGGAAGAGATTCAGCAGGAGGGGGAAATATGGCTCAATATCTCTACACAACAACATTTCCCATACTCTGAGTAAGTTCAATGATACTTTAAGAATCAAACTTTGTTGGAGCAAAACTAATCCCCAAAAGTAACGCATTCGCCAGTATTGAGCCCTAAATGCTGATATGCAAGATCTCCTGGTGCTGAGATGCCTGTCTAACCAATCACGAAAGGATTTCAATAACTATCACTAACGCAGTTGAGTATCTGACAATGCAATTGATATCTTTTTGAGCTTATTTCGGTCCTCAAAATATATGTTCAAAGATCCTCACCCTAAACTTACCGTGGGTATGGAATACGTAGTTTTTGAGAGAAATTGAGTTTTTGGAGGTGATCTTAACCACAGTCAGGAAAAATCCGATGGATTCGATTTCTACTAGAGAGAAAATTGATTGAATGCATCCGTTTTGAATATTAGTATTTCAGCGAGAATTTTGGATATTGAGAGGACGAAAATGTACCAGCCCCGAAATCAACTTTCGAAGGTTTTAATATGTATTCCTCGACTTCTCAAAACCCATGAAGGATAAATTAGCTCGCGCACGAACATGCTCATTTTCGCTCTTCGATACCATGAAGATAACGAGGTTAACACCGTAGCGTCACACAGATCTGATGATTTTTCCACTAAAATTGATCTCACGCCAAAACAATTTGAGCAATTTGAGTTGGATACCTGGGAAATGTCGAAATCTGAATAGGGGTTGTTCCGCTATCACATACATCCTGAGAGACACATCACCTCAGTGACTCAGCGCTGATAATCCGAGAATACCCACACTTGCTACAGTTGCCGAGCTTCAAAGTGAGCCCTTGCTCGTCTCAATCGCATCGTGCAAACTCTTCAAATATCAATTACTCTCCCCAGGTCGTATGTCTGACCCATCTCGTCTGTTACTACTGGGAATCATATTTCCCCCCTCGCCGGATCTCCTGCCTGCGCTGATATCCCGCCTGGTTCATAGGCTCCGCCTCATCGATATCTAAAAACTGGCCCCATGAAGCCCGAGATACAATCGTGCCTCCGTTTAATACGAGGGAAATGTCGAAATCCGAAGAGGGGTTGTTCCGCTATCACATACATCCTAAGAGATACATCACCTCGGTGACTCAGCGCTGATATTCCGAGAATACCCACACTTGCTACAGTTGTCGAGCTTTGAAGCGAGCTCTTGCCCGTCTCAATCGCATCGTGCAAACTCTTCAAATCTCAAATACTCTCACCAGGTCGTATGTCTGACCCATCTCGTCTGTTACTACTGGGAACCATATTTCCCCCCTCTCGCCGGATCTCCTGCCTGCGCTGATATCCCGCCTGGTCCATAGGCTGCGCCTCATCGATATCTACAAACTGGTCCCATGAAATCCGACACCCGATCGTGCATTTGTTGTACATCTGGGAAAATGTCGATATATCAATAGGGGTGGTTTTTCAAGGTCACTCACATCCCGAGATGCAGCTCTCGTTGGCAACTCAGCGCTGATATTCCGAGAATACCCACATTTGCTACAGTTGTCGGGCTTCGAAGTGAGCTCTTGCCCGTCTCAATCGCATCGTGCAAACTCTCGTAATCTCAAATACTCTCCCCAGGTCGTATGTCTGACCCATCTCGTCTGTTACTACTGGGAACCATATTCCCCCCTCTCGCCGGATCTCCTGCCTGAGCTGATATCCCGCCTGATCCATAGGCTGCGCCTCATCGACATCTACAAACTGGTTCCATAAAATCCGAGATCCGTTCGTGTATTCGTTGTATACCTGGGAAAATGTCGAAATATCAATAGGGGTGGTTTTTCAAGGTTACTCACATTCCGAGATGCAGCTCTCGTTGGCAACTCAGCGCTGATATTTCGGGAATACCCAGACTTGCTACTGTTGTCGAGCTACAAAACGAGCACGCCCCCGTCGCAATCGCGTCGTGCAAACTCTCAGGACCCCACCTCTCATCCCTTGGTTTATCTGTGTCTGACTCAACTCGTATATTACTACTGGGAATGGTTTTCCGGCCATCTGTCCCCCTCCGAAACCAGCGCTGGTCTCCGAGTAGGTCATAACCTCGTGGCCGGACCATATCTACAAAATGCAACCAAGAAAATCCAGATCCCATCGTGCATTCGTTGTATATCTGAGGAAATGACGAAATATCAATAGGGGTGGTTTTTCAAGGTCACTCACATTCGGGGATGCAGCTCTCGTTGGCAACTCAGCGCTGATATTCAGAGAATACCCACACTTGCTACAGTTGTCGAGCTTCAAAGTGAGCTCTTCCTCGTCCCAATCGCATCGTGCAAACTCTTCAAATCTCAAATACTCTCCCCAGGTGGTATGTCTGACCCATCTCGTCTGTTACTACTGGGAGCCGTATTTTTCTCCTCCCGCTGAATCTGCTTTCTGCGCTGATATCCCGCCTGGTCCATAGGCTGCGCCTCATCGATATCTACAAACTGGTCCCATAAAATCCGAGATCCGATCGTGCATTCGTCGTATATCTGGGGAAATGTCGAAATATCAATAGGGGTGGTTTTTCAAGGTTACTCACATTCCGAGATGCAGCTCTCGTTGGCAACTCAGCGCTGATAACTCGAGAGTACCCACACTTGCTACTGTTGTCGAGCTACAAAACGAGCACGCCCCCGTCGCAATCGCGTCGTGCAAACTCTCAGGATCCCACCTATCATCCCTTGGTTTAGCTGTGTCTGACTCAACTCGTATATTACTACTGGATATGGTATTCCGGCCATCTGTCCCCCTCTGAAACCAGCGCTGGTCTCCGAGTAGGTCATAACCTCGTGGCTGGATCATATCTACAAAATGCAACCAAGAGAATCCAGATCCCATCGTGCATTCGTTGTATATCTAGGGAAATGTCGAAATATCGATATGGGTGGTTTTTCAAGGTTACTCCCATTCCGAGATGCAGCTCTCGTTGGCAACTCAGCGCTGATAACTCGAGAGTACCCACACTTGCTACTGTTGTCGAGCTACAAAACGAGCACGCCCCCGTCGCAATCGCGTCGTGCAAACTCTCAGGATCCCACCTATCATCCTTTGGTTCATCTGTGTCTGACTAAACTCGTATATTACTACTGGGAATGGTTTTTCGGCCATCTGTCCCCCTCCGAAACCAGCGCTGGTCTCCGAGTAGGTCATTACCTCGTGGCCGGACCATATCTACAAAATGCACTCAAGAAAATCCAGATCCCATCGTGCAAGTCTGAGTTCTACCGATGAATAGGTCTGGATTCTTAGGGGTTGTTTTTTTCCAAAGTCGATACAAACACTCTCCACGTCCATGACTTCCATTGCGCTGGTATCAATCCATCTGCACACGAAGCTCCTCGTCAAGACGAATCGATCGAGCCCTCATTCGTTATGATTGGATCGTGCATTTGTTCAGTTTCGACGTTTTTGCATCAGCTAGGTTCGTTCTGCGAAAAAAACCACCCCCTAAGGCATTTTCCTGGTTCTAAAAAGTTCCCCAGTAGTGACACCTCTCAAAACAGGCCCTCGTTATTGCCAGCGGCCCGCTCTACACGATGCAAAAAGAATTAGAGGTTACCGCTCATGGGCCATTTTCCCATACAAAGTGTGCATCCTCCTATATGTGAGCATGCCAAGCAATCTCTCTACATCATTTGCGTTTTTTGGTTTCTCCGTGTTTTCAATCGCTTCTACCTTTCAATTATCAATTTTCAATCCTTCTGCTGTAAAAATATGACCCAAAAATTTGATCGATGGTTTCTTAAACTCATACTTCTTTAGATTGAACTTTACATTGGCCTTTCTTGCTGCCTTGAATACTCCCTCTAAAGTACGATCATGTTCTTCTTCGTTATCAGCAAAAATCATCATATCATCTCTAAAGATCTTGACTTTCTTAATATGTCCAAAAATTTTCTGGTATTTTTCATCAAATGCGTCGGATGCAACTGATGTACCTGGAGGTAGTCTCAGCCATCTATATTTACCGTAGGGCTTTTGACACGTTGTCAACTTTGGACTCTTTTTTGTTAAAGGAATTTGTGAAAATGCATTTGAAGCATCGATCCTACTAAAAACTTCTGCACCCTTCATTTCTGTAGCCAGTTCTTCAAACGTTGGTGATTGGGTGGGGTGTCTGAGTAAATTTTCATTCCAATCTACGGGGTCAAGCACAATACGAATTGATCCATCCGGTTCTCCCACTATTAAAATTCGGTGCACAAACTCTGTGGGTTCGGTTTCTTCCACCATTATTTCACTTTGTTCCATGAAGTCTAATTGATCTTTGAGCTTGCTTAGTAATTTGAATGGTATTCTACTTCCACTACATATTTTACCTTTATAATTTGGCTTCGAGCAAAATTCATATTCATCGTCAATTTCTCCTATACCCTCAAAAACATCATAATAACTCTTTGTCAACAAGGCTGTTCCATCACTGTTTTCTTTTACTTCGTGTATCCTTTGTACCAAATTTAACCTCTGTAAGGTGGGTCTTCCGAAAACGGGTACTCCCGGATTTTCTGCTATATAGAATTCAATATTCCACTGCTTGTTTTTCACAAGACAATCTAGGTGAACTTTTCCTACGATTGGAATTGGATCGTTTGTGTACGAGGTTGGGAACGTGTTAACCGGTTCGAGTTCACAATTGGGTACTAGTTTCGAAAAATCTCGCTCACATATGACATTCACATCTGCATCACTATCCAACTTAACATTCACATTTTTGCCCGTCTTTATTATTGTGATAGTTTCATACCAATTATCAGTGATACCTAATATTCTTAATTTTCTATCGTCTCTAATTACTCCTACATGGCCAAGCCACGTGGCTTCTCTAGATTCTTCACTTTGATCACGACTCTGATCCACTATCACATTCACTTGCTTTGAACCACACACTCCTTGAAAATGGCCCATTCTATGGCACAAATTACACTCCATGTTGTACGCTGGACACTGCCCGTATTTGTGGAGCCATCCGCATCGGCCGCTTGGCCTGCGCTGCTGCTGTGAAGAAGCTGTCTGCTCCTCGGTCCGTTGTGCACGCAACTGCTGCGATGAGTCATCACCACCCTGCCGCTGCTGCTGCTGGTTTGGCACAGGTGCGTTTATCCTTCTGTTGATTCCTCTGCTGGTTTGCACGCCGTAACCTCTATTTCCTCTAATGATATCCACCTGTTGGATCGTGTTCTTTTTGAGGGATTCCTCTTGCTGCCGCACCATTTCTGCTAAGCGACACTCATTTATACATCGCTTGAGATCAAGCTTTTCTATTGCAAGTAGTTTCGGCCTCAGCTCGTCATCTGTTATTCCAATAATAATTCTATCTCTTATCAACCCATCCTCCAATTCACCAAACTCACAATTTAGGCTCAGTTTTTTCAAATCTGTGAGAAATTCATCGAACGGTTCATCTGTACTTTGCGCTCTTGTGAAAAATTTATGTCTACACATGGTTTCATTCTTTCTTGGTGCACAGTACTCAGCAAATGCTTTCACTACTTCATCAAATTTCTTCTTATCATCATCTGATAGTTCGAACGTTCTGTATCTTTCTTAGGCTTCTTCTCCCAACAAGTTAAGTAGAATTGCAATTTTTACTTCATCTGCTTCTTTATTACTCTTTGAAGCGATCATGAATATATCGAAACTATTCTTCCATTTATTCCAGTTCTCTGAGATATGACCACTAAATGATGGGCGCTCTGGCGGCTTCAAATTCATTGCTTGTGATGGTGCCATTTCAATTTCTGGTTGCTCTATTATTTCGTAAAATATCTCATCCTCTCCGTCTGTCGAGGCCTCGGAGATCTCATTCTCGTCCGTGATGCTGTATGTGCCTTCTAGCACGTGCTGTTATAACCTCCCATGGTCGCACGTTTTTCTCATTCTCACTGTATATTGTGTATATCACCTCCAAACATTTTAGTTTTCACTCGACGACTGCGCCATGTAATGTTTGGGTGATGTACGAATAATTGGAGTTGCTCATTACTATAACTAGATTAGTTTATTATGAGTTGAGGATCAATTATTGGTTCACATATTACTCGTGAGCTCACACTGCTCGCCTTCGCGAGTATCAGCTCGCTACCCGATTAATTCTATACGCTCACGCGTGGTGGCAGCACCTACTGGTGCACATACATTACAGATTCATCGTTACCTGCCTCCGTGGTACGTGATTCATCGCAGTAGTGTTGGTTTTTGGACAATTCCGCGTATTACATCGAAATCAAACTTCCAACTCATCGATATTACGGATCAATTGGTCAACTAGGGTATCACGAAACAATCAAACCCAAGTTAGAAGTCCAAAACGCCGAGAACAATTCATGAGAGTAAATCTCATTTTCGATAGCCGAATTTTCCTTCCATTAGTGCTTCGAGCGAGCGCTTCTTGGAGGAAATGAATTAGCAGTATAGAGATGCCTCACACATTCTTGGAATTGAATAAGGATCGAATGTTAGAATTAAGTATCTCTGGCCCGAAATTGGAGGTTAGAATTATCAGAGGTTTAGCTAAGATATTGTTCGGAGGATTATTATCAAATACACGCATCGATGAAGAGACTTGGGCAACTAATCTTCTTCGGATATGCTCAGCTAATTTGAAATTCGCGAATCCTACACTTATCACCAAATATCTGTGAAAACCCGAATTTCCAGCACTAGCTTGAGATTCCGAATAAAATCAAGGTTGCTTAATTCAGGTCTCGCCCACTGCAAAAAGCGAACATTTAACACAGAGGTTTGGTTAAATTCGCACCTAATAAGTGAAGGTACTAGTCCTCGAGCAGGCAGAGTGTTTGAGAAATCATTGTATATGAGGGTTTCCATGGAACTTTTAACTATTGACCCTCCGAGATAGTTTCCATCCTACACGTTTGAAATGGGTTTTATGTGATTCCTAGACCTTGAAAACATGTAAAAAAAGTGGTGCCACTCTCTATCAAGCCAAGGTATCTGGTTCATAACGACAAGTACGAAATTTCAATCTCGGATCATTTGTAAATCAACTCTAATCGAATAGATTCGATTCAAAACATTGTCTAGACGATTGATAGGGATTATATTTCGCCTGACTCGACTTTAAGATAAACTAGCGATATCGTCGCTCGCTCACGCTCGCTCCGTTCTGTGAGGTATAAATATGCAGCAATGAACTTCTCAAGAAATCCTTGATAAAATTTTGAACGTTGAGTATGTATTGAACATATCCAAAACCCTAACAACAGAAAATTCGAAATCCAAAATCTCACCTACTCCAGTTTCAAGGGAACGTAAAACCTATGACAATCTCAGGTATATCACATATAAACGATCTAAATTGTTGAAAAAATATACAGGAATGGCAATTTGAATCCACAGAATATAAAGTTGAGAAACGTCAATACGAGAAGAAGATTATTATCAATAAGAATAATAGCGTGCATTCAAATAATGTATACATTTCTGTCATGAATGAGAAATTTGTCGAAGCTAAACGGAAACAACTAAGACGTGCGAGAGTGAAAGCTTCAAAGAGTTTTGATAATCGTCACGTGGAATCTAAAAAACGTCCGGATGATCAAAATGAAAATTTGGCGACTGATAACCCTTATCACGATATATCTAATTTAGTTGAAGAACTTTTCTACAATTATGATATATATATATATATATATATATATATATATATATATTTCATAATTTATGATGACTAGACGTAAAGACTGTGATCTTGCGTTCAAAAACTGAACCATCCCTCGTAGGAGAGAAACCGCCAAAAGATGAAGAGATTTCTTCAAACATCAAACTTACACTCGTGGGAAAAACCGCTGAGGAAATAACATAAATCTTCGGATATTTCAGAAATCTTTCAATCAGCACGAAAGAACTCATCCGTAATTCCATACCATTATAATGCGGGCTTTTTGATAGACCATTCTCATACAGTTTGTTCATCATCAATCGACAGTCTCCACCCTGTGAAACGCAGAGAGAGATGGTATAGACTAAGAAAAATTCATTTTTGCAACTGTGTGCGCGAAGTTGTGAAAAAATGAGACTTCTCTTCATTATTTACAGCGCGATCAGTAATGCGTGAATGATTCTTCTCACACAATTTTGCATTTACGTACTGGTGGAGTGTGCGTGAATGTAACTTCTCGCTCTAATGCATTTTCATTCACGCACAGTTCCAAGATATGATGCCACGTCATCCCTCTGAATTTGGCCTTTCTTGAAAACTTCGTTTCCAAGATAATCTCGCTCGGACAGTGGTGCATTTAATTACAACTTCGCGCACAGTTGCAAAAAATAGTATACGCAACACGTGCGAGAAGTTTCCGCACACGTTGCCAACTCGCGCGAGAAGTAACATTCACGCACACTTCGAAACTTCTCGCACACCTAGAAGTACATATTTACGCACGCTCGTCGCGATTTGGCTAAAATTTCCCATTATCATCATCATCATCATCATTACATTTTCATCAGCTTCATCATCATCATCATCATCATTTCAATCGTCATCATAATCATTATCATTACCATTCAATCATCGTCCACTCCATTTTTCCATCATCATTCATCTATCATAACTCCGTCACCACCATTCCTCAACTACATCGACCCAATACGCCAATAATCGCCGAATTAGAGATAGAAAATTATCTCTATTTTGGAGAGTGAGACAAACTTTAAACCTCTTCATCATCATCATCATCAACACTCCATTCAATCATCTTCATCATCAAGCATCATTCATTCTAATATCAAACATTCTTACATCAAACATTAATCGGACCATTCCCATCAACGTACACCAAGACCGATAGACTCACGACCGGATCAGGTGATGAAACCACTTTCCTGCAAATGTTTGAAGACTTAGTGTAGTTTACGAATAGTGTAGTCCGTCTTAGTGTAGTCCGATACGCAGATGCTTGAGGGAATTTGGTGAATTCTAATGGAAAGGAAGGGGTCTAACAGACGCACGGACACTCGACAGTAGACTTGAAACAGTGACGAATAATTGTGCTAATATTCCAAATATATAAGTAACAAATGTAAACATTTCTCAGCAAAACTCAATAAGACAAGAGAATTAATTATGGAGAATTTGAAAAAAAGGGACAAACACGCCGATGATCGCCCTTTTAGAGATAAAAATTTATCTCTATTGAGGAGGGTGAGGCGAACATCAAACTACATCATCATTACATGATCAGCATCATCCATCATCGACATCATCATCATGCATCATCGCCATCATCATCATCATCATCACCAACATCATTTATCAAACATTCTTTGATCGAACATTAATCAAACAATCCATTTACTTCATACACAAAACACGCCGATGAAACATTCATTCATTACAGAGCAACAAAAATCACATCGTTGGATTATCCATGTTTTCACACCTGCAACATCATAATACCTATGTATGGTGATTAGGTGTTGAACTTGGTATATTCTAACGATGGCTCATCGCAACAAACATTCCATTTCATCATTCACGACATTGACTGAGAGATTAGACAGAACAGACTCACGACCGGATCAGGTGATGAAACCACTTTCCTACGAATGTTTGAAGACTTAGTGTAGTTTACGAAGTGAATCCAAGTCCGATACGCAGAAGCTTAAGGGAATTTGGTGAATTCTAATGAAAAGGAAGGAGTCTGACAGACGCACGGGCACTCGACAGTAGACTTGAAACAGTGACGAACAATTGTGCTGATATTCCAATAATAAGTAACACATGTATGCATCTTTCAGCAAAAGTGAATAAAACGAAAGAATTGATTATGGAGCATATTAAAGAAAGGTAAGGATACTTCTTCCTCCAAAATGTATCTAGGGTCTAAAAGTCAAATTGGGGTTAAATATAGGGGAAAAAATATATATTTTAAGGGAAGGTTAGTAGATATACGGGAAAATCTAGTGATTTTCCAAAACGAAGGGTAATCGATATGGGGGAAAAATAGTAAATTTAAGGTGGGATTAGCCTATATACGGGGAAATCTAAAAATGGGTAATAATAAATATAGGGGAAAACTAGTAATTTTAAGGTAGTGTTAGTCTATATACGGGGAAATCTAGTAATTTTCCAAAAAAAGGGTAATCGATATAGCGAAAAAACCAGTAATTTTAAGGTAGAGTTAGTCAATACGCGGGAAAATATAGTGAATTCCCAAAAAAGGGTAATCGATATAGGAAAAAATAGTATTTTGAGGTAAAGTTAGTCGATCTAGGGGAGAATCTAGTGATTTCCCGGGTAAGGTTAGAGCATCTAGGGAAAAATCTAGTGATTTTCCGGGTAAGGTTAGAGCATCTAGGGGAAAATCTAATGGTTTTCCAGGTAAGGTTAGTCAATCTAGGCGAAAATCTAGTGATTCCGGACGATGAATGATCATTCAAATTATTGAAGATAAATTTCATCATTGATTTTTCCGAAATTCGATGTAAATTTCCAACATCGAGTCACGACCTATTAGTCTCATTTTAATTTCTAGAGTATACTGTCCCGTTATTCTATTCATATTTCAGCCGTACACTATGTAAAAATCAAGAAAATTGCCATACCATCACATTTAGAAGCATATTGAGCTTACCATCCGGATTCAAATATTCCTCCTCAGCTTCTCACAGAAATACCAGTCGACAATTGCGACTCAAAACAGTGCGGTTATACCCTTCTTTCGATGAAAAAAAAAGAGTACAACATCCCAATCCTGTGTTTTACGTCTCCTGAGTATGTCATCAGGAAATGCCCATTTTCAAAGCCAGTGTCGCGATAACTTTATGAGCTTTGAAGCTCTATGAAATTTGTCCGGATCAACGCACACTCACGAACCAAACGGGATTCGATTTGTCTTTCCTTTAACTTCGAAAACTTGTTGGTACATTCTCCGTTTCGCGCAAGGTATTTCATCATTTTGGTGAACAATAGCCAGAGGAAGTTTTCCCACGAAACTCGGTTACATCGATAAATGAGAGCTAATATCATAACCAAATTAGTGCACACCTCTGAATTAAACATTTTCTCAGAATATAAGATTGGTAGATGGATATATCATTCCAACAAAGTAGTTGAGGCACAGGTATTTTAGTTACAGCCTCTTCAATTCAAAAAATCGCGGTGGTTCGTTTGTGAACTACTCAAAAGTCATCTTTTGCAGTCTTCTGTTGACGAATCAGGGTGCGTTTCAACAAAAAAGACTGTAGGCCATATTTGATGATGCCAAATACTATACAATGTCACTTCTACGCACTTTTCATAGTTCAGAATACTCCAGGAACATTGCAGTAACACAAAAGTTCCGTGGAAACCCTCATATGGGACATTTCGGAGCATTCCGACGAATGCCTGCACCAGGGGGGGTCTGGAAAAAATCCATAAAAATTTTTTTCCGTTAGTACTATATTAATATAGTACAAAAAAAATATTTTTTGGATTTTTTCTAAGGCCCCCGTGGGCCCTGGGGCCTATGGTAAGTCCTTTTTAGTACCCTCTTTAGCCGATGTCTGAAAAATCATAACTCCGACTAGAATCAACATTTTTGGACGTACTTAGGCGCATTTTCTTCTTCAAGACTAGTCCTTTTGGGAAAAGAATTTTCCATGGTCGATAACACAGTGCGACATCAAAATGTAACATGGGTTCTGAAAACAGATTCTAGTATTTTTTGTGCCACTGAACTCGAATCTGTTCTCAGAATTGCTCCATCACGTCTAGGTTCTTAGATATTTGAGGTCAAAGTTCAAAATATCACTAATTTGAGCATTTTTGGCAGCTATTTACGCGTTCCGCAAATAAGATATTGACATTTGGTTGGGTCTCCGCTGTAGAGGGAGAAATTGTGAACACAATGAGCAAGAGCCGATCAAGATCGGATCAAAACTCGCAAAAGTACATTAACTTGAAAAAAAGAAAATTTTAAAAAAGGGCATCGGATACGATACCGCCCCTGCGCGCACCTCGAGCATAGCGCTGGCTGACGCTTTCCCCTCCCTCGCGGTGGCTCGTGCATAAACACAGGACTGCGGGGGTCCAAAGCCCCGCCTTCATTTCCCACTAGCTTTATTTTTGCGCGTCCAGGCGCCAACGCTCACACCAGTGCCAGGTAACTGTGCCACTATCCAGGTACCAAGTAATACTCTGATTATGCCTTTGATTTTATACGCCGAAAAAGGAGGCTAAAAAATATCTCTTTTCCTAAGAAAATTCTGATGGAAAGCATAAGTGTCTATTAGAGGCCCTCGTGTAGAAAATGTGATGCCAGACTTTGTGAATCAATGTTTCCTTTGTTTAGGATAATCACCTTCTGATTGGTGGCGCATGTTTCTCCAACAAAATTATTTGAGATCTTGTTAGAACAAGGAGATTGGGATAGGTGGGAGTTCGGGGGGAATCCACAATATACATTTTTATTGATTTGGGAACGAGCTTGATAAAGGACAGAAGCTGTTCTCACGTTTCAAATCGTATTTGGTAGCCCTGAAAAGGGCCGAATTGGAGGTGGCCCTGAGAAGGGCCGATTCAAGTATCTGATGCTCTCCCAGGCAAAACACCGTCAAGATATGATGATTCTTCAGTCATAGCCTGGAAGCTACGTTTCCTTGACTTTCGCTTGTAGATGATGTCTATGGCATCACGCTTCAAATACCAGCAGTAATCAGCAAGCATTGTCATCGCGCATCGGCCGTCGTAACGCGCTTCAATTTCCTTGATGTCCTGGTGAAATCGCTCGCCTTGCTCTTCGCTGACGCGCCCCAGGGCTCCATCAGGGAAGAAATCAAGATGACTGTCCAAGTAGTGTAGCTTGGTGCTCATCCTGCAGCCTAATTTCTGGAATTTATTCAGCATATCTTTCACGAGCTTCCTGTGATTGCTATCTTTCTTGTTTCCCAGAAAACCATATACGACCTTCTTGAATGCTGTCCATGCTGCCTTCTCTTTCTTGATCATAGTTCCTTCAAACTTATCGTCTCGAAGTAATTTTCGTATCTGTGGACCAACAAATATTCCCTCTCTCACCTTTGCCTCGCTTAATTGAGGAAATCTTTGGGAAATATATTCGAAACATCTTCCTTCTTTGTTTAGAGCCTTGACAAATTGTTTCATCAATCCTAGTTTTATATGCAACGGAGGCAATAGGACCTTCGAAGGACTAACAAGATGTTCGTTGACGATATTCTGATCACCTACTTTCAGCTCATCTCGTTTTTCCCAATCTTTTTTTGACCAATGCAACGTTACGGCTCTACTATCCCATTTACAAATAAAACAGGGATGTTTTGTATTCCCACCTTGTTGGCCCAAGACAATACTCAGCATTTTGAAGTCCCCACAAATCTCCCAGTTATGCTGAGAGTACTTCAAACATTCCAGAAGGGTCTTCATATTCTCATACGTTTCTTTCATCTTCGTGGAGTAGGCAACAGGGACGGAACCGTAATGGTTGCCGTTATGCAATAAGACAGCTTTTAAACTTTCAGTAGAAGAATCGATGAAAAGTCTCCAATCATCATCGCTGTAGTCTTTCAAACCAAGACTCGACATAATGCCTTCAATATTGTGACAGTATACCAGTGAATCCTTCGTTGCAAAGAATGGAGTGAATTCTTTTTCTCGATGTCGATATTGTGAGAAGGTGGTACCAGGTAGGAGTAAGCCCATCTCTTGGAGGCGCGATCCTAGTAATTGGGCTTGCTCTTTAGTAAGGCCTAGATCCCGCACTGTATCGTTCAATCGCTTCTGGTCAAAAAATGTTGGGCCTCTACTTTTTTCGTCCACAGATTCCACTAAGTCCGAGACATCAAACATGTCGATTCCAGAATCCCGATCTTCTCGCGAATCGTTTGATGAATTCCAAGGCGCAGGTGGCAATGGTAGATCGGGACTGTGCAGCTTAGGTCGCTCTGAACTGGTCAATTCGGGATACACTATATGTTTACGGTTTTTTCTATTAAAACCGTCAACAGGACTCTGGCAGAAATAGCAGTCTTCTGGATGATTCTTGGGCTTGGACCATATCATTGGTTTGCCGAAAGGCAAACCTTTTCTTTCACCTTTACTCCACAATCGAAGGGTCATATAGCAGGTATTACACACACCACTAGGCGCGTAACTTTTCTCTGAGTTACCAACGTCGATCTTGAAGTATGCATGATACAAAGATATGAAACTGGGTGACATTTGCCGCGTTTCATTTTGAAAAGTCAGTTCACCACACACATAGCAGAACCTATCAGGATGGGCACGACAACGAACTCTCGACATGGGTCAAGAGAAAGTTTGTAATTACTGAGCACCAAGTAGATCACTCGCAACTTGCTGTATCCAAAGCCAAGTTGGAACTGGCAAGCAGAGCTTCCGTTCTCAGAGTCAGAGCTAGTGACGGAAACAGCCCTAAACATCGTGAAGAGAGAGGGTTCAATTCTGAGGATTGTCAAGGATATTTGGGTGGGGTGATTCTAACAAGACTGCAATTTTCTCTAAATGAAATAAATCCGGTGCTATGTATAATAAATATCAATAAAACCCAGGGCTCCTTCTGCCATCTCGGCCGAGTTGAGATTTTAGGAAGATTAGATGACTTCTAACTTTATTGGTACTGTCTCATATTCATGGATAAATGCTGCCGTTCTCGGAGAAGGGATTATCAATTTCCCAAATGCACGTACTTAATCAACGCTGCGCGCCAATTTTTATGAGTTCTCATTAGAACGACGCATTGGATGTTATAAATTTTACTGTGAATGCTTGCATTGTTAATCTTATGCATCAATAGTCCATACTCAAATAGCTTTCAGAATCTATCTCAAACGTTCGAGAATGCGCACACTGTCTGCAGTATAGGCGATAATTGTAGCAAAGTTATTATCAACTTCTAGTGAAACGACTTACTTAAGGCAATAAATCTTGGTGAGACCCGTGGACGCAAGATCTATTAGGAGAATGTCAAGTATTGACACCTTGCGACGAAAACCATTCTTCCCACTCATGATGAGACATATACATATATCTGGCGCTGGTATGAGAGTTAACACCTGCGAGCATGTGAAAATAGGGCTAGTAGGGAATGGAGGCGGGGCCTTGGACCCCCGCAGTTCTATACTAATGCACAGGCCACCACGAGCGAAAGAAAAGAGTCAGCCAGCGCTTTGCTTGAGGGCCACGCAGAGGCGGTGCCGTATCTAATGCTCTTTTTTAAAATTTTCTTTCTTTTCAATTTAATGTACTTTTGCGAGTTTTGATCTGATCTTGATCGGCTCTTGGTCATTGTGTTCACAATGTTCCCCTCTACAGCGGAGACCCAACCGAATGTCATGATCTAATTTGGGGTTCTCGTAAATAGCTACCAAAGATGCTCAAAATAAGGATTTTTTGAACTTTGACTCGAAATATCTAAAAAACTAGACGTGCTGGAGCAATTCTGAGAACGGATTTGAGTTCAGAGGCACAAAAACTACCAGAATCCGTTCTCAGAATCCATGTTACATGGAATTTGCCAAAATATGTCGCACTGTGTAATTGAGTCTAGCAACTTCTAGGAGCTATTTGCTGAAAGCACATTTTAGCGATTCTTGAGCTTGTTTCAAAGTGATGTAGCTCCTACTAGACATGAGATAGTCGACTTGTACAAGTGATCATTTTGAAGGTCTTGAAAAAACCTACAATTTGACAACTGGTAAAAGTCTATTACTGTACTTTCTCTAGGAGTTACAGTCATTACAAGCTGAGCAAATTCGTAAAAATACCAAACTTTGAGCTCAATCAAAACAAATCATTCTCTTCATTCGACCCCAAACCTGTGCAAATATGTTTTTCGATAAAAATATCACCGATTCGAACAATGACCTGGGTGGGATATTGAATTGTCGATTCATTCAGCCAATTTAAAACACCCTCTTCTGACTTTTTGCTCAAAATGACCTCAAAGGTATGGCTCGCATATGCTTCTATCTGAACTAATGTGCACCAATCTGTGTGGGATTACTCCCCAATGTACCCCCAAATATGTGTGGACACTTTCGGTGCGAGCCTCGAGCTGGATGCGAGCAGTCGGTCCTATTTCACGAGTTGAAAATGGGCATTATTTCGTCTATTTGGAAGCAGGCGAGTGCGAGTGGGATTTCACTCATTCTAGCTCACAAATGAGATGAGCAGCTAAAGTAGCGGAACGAACATGATTTTCTGACTCAAAATGATCAACTTAACACGTTCTCATGGTCGATTTGGCTTTTGTTCAACGTCTGAAGCCACTCAATCGAAAAACATGTAACTAAAGTGTTTCCTAGTCTAAGAGCAAGTATCAATATTTTGGAGCCAAACTGACTCCGAAATCGTGTTGAGATGATCATTCTGAGTCAGATTACTATGTTCGTATCCCTCTTTTAGCCGTGAAACACGCTCCGACTCAATATCATTGTTTTGTTCTGATGGCTCGGTGTGCTGTCCGACTTACAAAATATGCTTACACCACGGTGTCCTTGAACCAACTTTAAATGAGTCGGAAGACCACCTTGCCAAATATTTTCTTAAATGATTGTTCAGGGCTCAAATAACATTTTCCAACTGTTTTCAAAATCGCCTACGTTAGAATTTTCAAATAAAACGACTTTTATGATTTTTTTGGGAAAAATTTTCAAAAAACGACTTTCACGCGCTTTGGTGATGATAAACGCTTAGTTAAATGCTTCAAATTTCACAAAAATTTCGTCACAAAGTGCAGATGGTTCATGACACTCTATCCCAAACGATTCGCAATGTAATACGTAGAGGAAGGGATAGGCTCCGTGAGCTGTGACTAATGCTTGGGTAGAGAGTCAGATATGGCGAATATAGAAAGGTCCACCTATCTTTATTGGGAAATTTGTCGTCTGCTCACGGCTCTGTCTTCTTCTTACTCACATTGGTCCTAATAATATGTACAAAATGCCTTGGACTCTCGGCAAGGTCCTCATCGCGTAACAAAAGCTCTCACTCCGGTTCTGGAGAGCTTGCAGGTTCGTCATACCTGCTCCACATCTCGCATTTGAGTGGAGGGGGTAGCTCTATCGTAGTCCTAAGATGCCATGTGCTCGCTTTCATGAAGAGAATCGACTCAAACTTTGGGTATTGTGCATGAAAAAGGAGGTGGGAGTGCAGAAGCTGAAAAGAGACATGGAAGACTGCTCCAAAAATGTTCAGCGATTGATGGTCAGAATGATGAAGTACCTTTATCTATATGTCAGACATGGGTGAGTCAAATAGGTCAATCTATCATTCTGACCGACAATCGCTGAACATTTTTGGAGCAGTCTTCCATGTCTCTTTTCAGCTTCTGCACTCCCGCCTCCTTTTTCATGCACAATACCCAAAATTTGAGTCGATTCTCTTCATGAAAGCGAGCACATGGCATCTTAGAACTACGATAGAGCTACCCCCTCCACTCAAATGCGAGATGTGGAGCAGGTATGACGAACCTGCAAGCTCTCCAGAACCGGAGTGAGAGCTTTTGTTACGCGATGAGGACCTTGCCGAGAGTCCAAGGCAGTTTGTACATATTATTAGGACCAATGTGAGTAAGAAGAAGACAGAGTCGTGAGCAGACGACAAATTTCCCAATGTAGATAGGTGGACCTTTCTATATTCGCCATATCTGACTCTCTACCCAAGCATTAGTCACAGCTCACGGAGCCTATCCCTTCCGCTACGTATTACATTGCGAATCGTTTGGGATAGAGTGTCATGAACCATCTGCACTTTGTGACGAAATTTTTGTGAAATTTGAAGCATTTAACTAAGCGTTTATCATCACCAAAGCGCGTGAAAGTCGTTTTTTGAAAATTTTTCCAAAAAAAATCATAAAAGTCGTTTTATTTGAAAATTCTAACGTAGGCGATTTTAAAAACAGTTGAAAGATGTTATTTGAGCCCTGAACAACCATTTAAGAAGATATTTGGCGAGGTGGTCTTCCGACTCATTTAAAGTTGGTTCAAGGACACCGTGACACTAAATATACACTTTTTGTTCATTGATTTCTTGAAAAATTACGTATTAAGACGTAACAGCTGAATGAAATCGGCAACTCAATATCCCACCCAGGTTATTGTTCGAATTGGTAGTATTTGTATCGAAAAATATAGTCGCACAGGTTTGGGGCCGAAGGAAGGAAAATGTTTTTCTTGAATTGAGCTCAAAGTTTGGCATTTTTACGAATTTGCTCAGCTTGTAATAACCGTAACTCCTAGAGAAAGTACAGTAATCGACTTCCAACATTAGTCGAATTGTAGGTTTCTTCAAGACCTTCAGAATGACCACTTGTGAGAGTCGATTATCTCATGTCTAGTAGGAGCTACATCACTTTGAAACAAGCCTAAAAATCGCTAGATTATGCTCTCAGCAAATAGCTCCTATAGGTTGCTAGGCTTAAGTATCGACCATGTACAATTTTTCTCTCAAAAGGACTAGTTTTGAGGGAGGAAATGTACCTAGATACGTCCGGAAATGTTGATTCTAGTCGGAGTTATGATTTTTCAGAAATAGGCTGAAAAAGGGCCTCTAAAAAGGACCTTTCATAGGCTCCAGGGCTCACGGGGGCCTTAGAAAAAATCCAAAAAAAATTTTTTTGTACTATATCAATATAGTACTAACGGGAAAAAATTTTTATGGATTTTTCCCAGACCCCCCTGGTGCAGGCATTCGTCAAAATTCTCCGAAATGGCCCATATTCATTCGAGTAAGGTTCAGTCTTCAAAGCAGTGTCGGATATTCAGCGCAGTAATAGCATGAAAACCGCGGGTATACAAACACCACGGAAGTGACGCAAAGCCAAGGAGTTAGCCTGGGAGACCATAAAAGAGTAGACAGCCATTTGCAAGAGAAGCACGCGTAACAATAGCGTGAATCCTAACGTCGAAACGGATAGTTTCGCTCGCGTCCGAGAGTTTCCGACAAAGAGACCACCAATTCTTTTGCACTTGATAGCTTATTCTCAGTCCGTCGCTCTTACCGTTTTCTGCCAACTGATGAACGTTGGAATAGCTTCTATATCCGAACTTCCGGAAGAAATCCTGATTGAGCTACACCATTATAAGGCCGTTAAAATCTGCGAAGCCTTTAAGGTGGTGAGGAACGAGGAACCAAACGTCTATTTCTCCCACCGAAGAATAAATCGAGGGAGATCGACATGTATAGATTATAAGTGTGAACGATTATTCTATCTGATCAACGACGCAGGGTTCATCTCGCCAAATACCTCTTACAATTTTCCTTCAGGAAGGGCGACATTAGGTGATTTGAGAATTGCCACGGAGATTATAAATATAAACGTATCTCGGCAGAAAATAGTTAGATATTCTGGACGTACAGATTCCACGAACTCTTTCCACTTATATCTTTCACCTATTTTTTCCACCCATTGTTTTCTTCTCTTTTCTGTACCTACATATTCCACGTATCACGGGCAAGATACGTGTATAGAACGAGGCGGCGGGGCCGTAGGCCGTATACGTTTGTGATGCTGTCTGCTGCGCTGCGCTTGCTGCGCTACAGCTGGTTGCGGCGGATGCTCGCAGGGCGACGCAATTTCGGGTTGAGAATAATCGGGTACCCAAAAATTAAATTCATACTGGCTCGTAGCAGTGTGAACCATGCAAGAGCTTCTTTTAATGTGTTTGGAGTGCCAATGGAGAACGAAATTTACTCCTCCGTATGTCTTCAAAGGATTGACACTTAACCTCATCAAAACCTGGCCTCCACCTTCATCTCCACAAAGTGTGTGAATAACAAGTCAAAAGTAGCTCTACAGTTTACCAGAGTGGAAGAGCATTATAATAGATAAGTATTATTGGTTACCGACAATACTTTTCTTTTTACACGTTGAACAGCCAATGTCTCACCGGTAAGGAGAATGGAGTTTGCCTAGTACAGAACCAAATTGAACACTTGATTTGCAGTTTTGAATTTACCATTGTACTGGGATGTTTATATTTCAGTGCAACTTGAAAATCAGAGTATTTGAGTGTCCAGCGTTTAGAAGTACCAGTTATGAACCAAGATCTCCTTGCTAAGGTCAACACTTGTGTAGCATTGTGCACTCTCTTCCTACCATTCACTTTTGAAACAAGACTTTTTTATATAACCCGATTGAATTCTAAGCACCATAAAAGTAGGTATACATACATTGTACAAGTGCATAGGATTGCTCGACTGTGGCGTTCTGGAATACTTGAAATTAATGAATCTAGTGAATGTACACTTTCTTGTTCACTCTCGCCCATCTCAAGCAGACATTACACAGTGAAATATCACATTCTCAATAGTTGGTAATAATTTGGAATTATTGACATTTGGAAATGAACACACCACCTCAATTCTGATAATACTCTATTCTCATTCGAATATACACTTTTTAACTCCCTCGAATAATACTAACATGCTCAAGTATGCAATAATTTGTCGTGAAATGTTGAACTCATGATGTA
Organism: Eretmocerus hayati; assembly: GCA_029851415.1. Taxonomy (NCBI): domain Eukaryota; kingdom Metazoa; phylum Arthropoda; class Insecta; order Hymenoptera; family Aphelinidae; genus Eretmocerus; species Eretmocerus hayati. Next base: position 107,326,799 of record CM056743.1, read on the forward strand.
CGCTCAGTAATACATGTAAAAAATCCATTTAGTCAACGCTCAGTTTAATTCACAAACAGCTGTTCTAAGGCACTCTCACAATATAATTGTTTGCATCATTTTCCAAAACAAATAGTATCTTGAAATCATATCGCCGGACTGCTACATGCCTGGATGGAGCACTGGGATGGGAGGTTTGTACTATCATAGTATTAACCACTATTCCTCACACTAAATATACAATTATTGATTATTGATTTCTTGAAAAGTTACGTACTAAGACGTAACACCTCCCCGGCTAGACGTTGCATTTCGGTACGATATGTAACATATAAACAAATTCCGATTTGTTCGATTATTGGAAAGTCCCGATGAAAATCACTCTAAAATGAGACTAAATCTATTCAGAAGTATTTGTTGATTGATATTTTTGCTTTTTCCCTTCTTCTCCGATTTTCATCAATCATGGATATCCGCGGAATCTCCACTCAATTATCTCTACCACTCTGGCTTTGCGTCGAACATGCACATCATAAAATCTCAGGCAAGCTTTTATCCATAACCGACTGTGCATATTTCCAAATTTCGCTATGGTCAGCACTTTGCCCAAGTGACTTGACTCCATGTACCTGTCGTGCCTTATGCATTGGTGGTCAAGCGCATTATAAAATATCCAGACACATAAATGCTTCTCCGTGTCTGGCTTCTTTTGCATTGAGCCATGAACGTATGTTAAAGTATCCAGACATGTACACGCTTCTCCGTGTCTGGCCTCTTTTGCATTGGTCGTTGATGGTAGAGTGTGCGTCTAACCTCATGTACGCACTGCTACAATAACTCAGTTATCTATTTGAATTCAATTCATCAATATAGGTATCTCATGTTACAAACAAAATACTAGCAGGTCCAAACCTGGATTACAGAGTAAAAAATAAAGATTATCCTCATATCCAACGGGGAGAAAGAAAACAATTGTATACGATTCTGAATCTTCTATAAGATGCACAGATAGTTGAAATTTATCGAAAGGTGAATAATCAGTGATTATTAACTTGCCTCGTCGCTGAAATTAGTCCACAGGGTCTGATTTTGCACGGAACTGACGGATCTGTTTGCAAAAGTTTGATAGTACGTATTGCAAATACCTTAATGTATGAGTAGGAGAAATCTACGACTTATTCTAAACGACGCTCCGGCATGTGAAAACTCATCCAAGAGCATAGAAAATCAGTTATTTTACTCAATATCTAATGAAAGAATTGTATGAGAAGAAGAATTTCGGATGGGAAGAGATTTCGAGGAGATAATATTTTTTTCTGGAAGTTATGGGATTGGTGGTCTCGAAGGTAGAGGTGGTGGTAACCTTTGCTGGGTGGTCGACCTCGTGATTGTAATCGGCGTCGTTGGTACTGGTGATTGATGGCTGGAAGTCCTATGAATTCTGACCTCTTGTGAATCAAAACCCTTGTTGTTTTGATTCTTTTCCCTCTGATATTTTTCTCTTCCCAAATTGATCAGGAGAAACGTGACTGAGCTGAAGATTGCTCCCAGTAGATGTATGGAAAACAGATGTGTAATATGACGAATATCATGATCACTGCTGATAATATCGATCCAAACTTCGTCAGGTCCTCCAGAATTCTCCTCCAAGTGTTCTCGGCAATATGAGATAATGTGCTTTCAGTGAGTAAGTTCTCAATTGACTCCTCATGTATCGTAGTTTCTCCAGACATCTTTCTTGCTACGTCGTTGAGAAGCGAAGATCTATCAATAGGAAAAATGAGATGTTCCCGTGGGTTGTCCAGGTCATTTTGTGAGTATACACCACTGTTAGCAAGTGTATTTGCTGACTTGTAAGACCAAGATATCTTCGTATTCGGTTTGAAGATATGTGGTTCCTCTGCCTTCCTCGGGGTTGACAGGAATTTGATCCATTCATTCCCTATTTTGTAGTAAGTGGGCAGAATGGAGTTGCAACTCACTTGTGTTCCACGTTTCACTAGAACATGAGTTCGTGGAGTAAGGAACCAAGTTTCGTTGGCTGATGGAACTTGTAGTTGGTGGAAGCAAGATTCTGAATGTACTATCTTCACTTCTTTCGGAGTACATTGCAGCAGGTGAACCACTTCTCCTGCAACTTTTGCTATATATCCTGGTTTCCCCATTACATTGAAGGCAAACTTGTCCGGGGATAGAATTGCAATGGATCAGGAATTTTGGATAGTCTTCTTCTCTACGTAACACTTTTGTGTTATCAAATCTAAATATAAATCACTTATCTCTGCTCTCAGATGTTTTTCCACGTATACAAATTATGAATTTATATAAGTGAAAAGATCTAAGTTATTAATTTCCTTACGAACTGAATAATCCTCATTGAAAAAATAAGCATTTGAACCGATCGATTGTTCGTAAATGAATAGGTTTGGGTGTTCTGTTTTGATGATTTCTCGATTGCATTGGATAAAATGATTTTTCGCAGTTAAAGCAAATGTGATTTCACTTGAGTTAAGAGAATAAATAATTTCATGATTTCTATGACTAGACAATTCTACCGCGGGGCCTCTATATAAAATGTCATATGAAGACTCAAAACATTCATTTTTGGGTAATGTATCCTAAAAAGTGTGTCCCCCTTCCATGTCTATACAATGTTCATCAGAAAACTTACGAATCGTACCCGAAGTTAGTCTAACTATATCGCTATTAAAATTGATTTTAATAGCGATATAGTTAGTTTAGTATTGAACTCCATCAAAGTAACATGTATCATTCCTTGGACGAATACTTCATTATAAGATCCATAACCATCTGCACAAGAGGCTCCAGAGCAAGATTTTTCTGCTGCGCTTCCAGCAAAATCAACTCCAGTTGCGGATGATGAATTTACCTTGAGATTGGCCATAGTATGGCTGCTGTCGTATTTGAAAATCCCAGTCTCATGTATGGTTTTGCACCTCTCGTGGCCGATGTCGTACAAATATCCTTGATGGCCCTTTTCTGTTGGTATGAGATGCCCAAAAATTCCACAGTGATAAACTGTTCTTTGAACTTCTATTTTACATTGGATGACCTTGCTCGATTTGTACTCAGAAGTCTGTATCAATTCTACCATGACGTTGGTTGAATTGACGGATGTATCATGGAATTCGCAGTCGCCAGAGTCCAGCAATGAAAACGTTGTTATATTAGGCGTTGTTGTTCCACAGTCAAATCCTATGATTGCCTCATTCTGTTTGAGAAGTAACAGCATTATTAGTAGATGCATGATCTTGTTCCTAAACAGAAAAATGAATCGTTCTTCTGCGCCTGCTCAGAATCAGTTTATTTGCATGAACTACTTTCGATACTCCTCCCATATCAATTGTTATATTACATTTATCATGAACTTTTTTTATGATAAATGGTCTCAAATTATGGTTTTTGTCTAACTTTCCAGGTTTTGGTTCTTTGACCATCCAAACTTCATCGCCAACTTCAAAATCTACTTGCTTGGCTCTACGATCGTAGTAAGTTTTGGAAGAATTTTTCGAAACAATTAGATTTTCTCTAGCAAATGAAGCTATCTCTTCCACATTTTTTTTCAAATTTTCTAAGTAGCTCTTGGAGGTTGGCAATTGTTCATATTTCCTGAGAGGTTCAGAAGAAGGTAGCCTGGGTGGAGATCCAAAAACTATCTCATGCGGAGAATAATTGTTTAATACTTGTGTTATAGTGGAATTGAGATAGTTCCAATAAAGAATCCCATTCAATTCTTTTATCTGAAAAATTCTTCAAATATTCGCAAAGGAGATGGTGAGCCCTTTCTAGGGATCCATTTGATGACGGTGAAGATGAGGTTGTCTCTATTTTTGAGAATTTGAACCTTCGAGCGACAGCTTTCAAAAGTTTGCTGGTAAAATTACTTCCTCGATCTGTGAGAACAACTTTTGGTGAGCTGAATATACATATGAATTTTTTCATGAATGAATCTGCAACAGACTCTGCGGTTTGATCTGGTAAAGCTACCATAACAATAAATTTCGATAGATTATCCTGAATAGTTAAAATATATTAATTATGATTTTTGCTCTCATTCAATGGGCCAACAATATCCATTGAAATTTTATCGAAAGTTTTGAAAAGAGTATCTGTAATGACCATAGGTTGCCTAGTTTTATTTCTTTTCAGTTTATTTCTTTGACAAATCTCGCAGTCTCTGATTCTATTCTGAATTTCTCCTTTCAAATTTTCCCAAATGTATCTATCTTCTATTCTGTTGTATGTCCTATTTACCCCCGAATGTCCTCCTAAGGCTGATGAGTGATGTAAGTGAAAAATCTTATTTCTGCCTTCATGTTTAACGTACAAGGCGTGGTTCAGACATACGATAATTCTAATTTTTGTGCAGCAAAAAATTTCGAAAAGAAACTCTTCTATTTTGGACCAATCCAAATTCGTGATTTGTAATGATTTTGAGATGCTGAAAGTATTGCATTTATGCTTTTCTAGTGATTCTTTTAAGAGAATCAATAGACCTTTGAGGTTTTCCCGAACTGTTGAAATAGATTGTTTCACGTCTAGGCACAAGACAAAGAGCTTTTTCTTATCGATATTAACGATTTGAATTTCATTTCTCTTTAGCTCGGGATCTATTGTGATACTTTTACTCCGTAAGAGTTTATTGCTTAACTCATCCAAGGGAATACCATCCGGTGTTACTAGGTGGACGATATTGTCATTTCGGAATTGAATTGAATTCTTTGTATGAGCAATGATGTCTTTCTGAGTAATCTGAGTTTGATGAGAGTCAGATATCTCTCTACTGGTGATATGATTGTTATTCTTTTTAATCTTACGTTTCGAGCTTTTTCTTGATTCATTCTCTCTCAATCTAGTACGTTCATCATTTATTCGTTTCACTTTCATCTCATTTGATGGAATCTCCTTTTGGGTTTTTGGTGGATTTGAAAGTTTTGCCTTCTGAGCTCTGGTAGTCACAAAAACATTATTTGACTCTACAGGGTTCCTTGAAAGTGAGTCTGCCACAATATTCTGCTTCCCGGGTGTGTATTCTATGTCGAAATCATAGTCAAGTAATTTTAACCTCCATTTTTGTACACTACTGTTGACGTCTGCAGATTTTAATGTTAAAAGTGGCTTATGATCCGTGTAAATTGTGAATTTATTCTCGTATACGTACGATCTGAACGATTTTATGGCAAACATGATAGCGAGGGCCTCACGTTCATATGTGTGGTGAGAAAGTTCGGAATTTTTCAACATTCTTGATGCAAAAGCTATAGGTTTGTCTAAGCCCCTGTGATTTTGTGAAATTACTGCTGCAACCGCAAATTGGGACGCATCTGTACAAATATTACACGGTTTATCTAGCATAGGAAACTCTAGGATTGGGGCAGTACATAGACTCTTTTTCGAAGATTCAAACGCGTCTTGCGCTTCATCATTCCACGAAAACTTTGTGTTGACTTGAAGGAGCATTGTCAAGGGTTTGGATATTTCTGCGAATCCTTGAATGAAACGTCTATAGTAGCCTGCAAGACCTAAAAACTCCCGAACATTTTTAACATTCTTCGGTCTCGGAAACGATTGAATTGCTTCTATCTTCTTAGGATCAGGTTTAAGATCATCCTCACTCAGAACATGACCAAAAAATTTAACCTCTGACTTCAAAAAGTCGCATTTGCTAGGTTCTATTTTCAAACCTGCTTCTCGTAACCGTTGTGCTATAATATCGAATCTCTCAACTAAATCGTGTATTGTATTAGCAGAAATAATGATGTCATCGATATAAACAAAACAAAAATGTTAATCAAGTCACCAAGTATGGATATCATCACCCTTTGAAAAGTTCGGGGCGAGTTAGTCATGCCTAACGGGAGAACTATGAATTCAAATCTTTTCAATGGATAAGCACTCAATGCAATTTTGTGTGTATCTGACGCCTTCACCTTTACTTGATGGAATTCTGGAGCTAAATCAACCGTGATAAAATATTTGTTGCGACCGATATTATCAAAAATCTCTGTTATTAATGGAATTATGTAAGGATCCGGAATAGTCTTCGCATTCAATTTCCTATAGTCGACGACCATTCTCCAACGTTTCTTACCATCAGCTGATGGTTTCTTTCCAACAATCCAAATTGGTGCATTGAAACTAGTCTTTGAACTCTTTACTAGGCCATAATTGATAAGCTTGTGGGGTTCTCCCACCGCGATGTCCTTTAGGGCGTGTGGCAAGGGAAATTGTTTCACATACACTGGTGTATCATCCAGAAGATTTATCTCACGTTGTTCGACATTACAGCAACCAAAATTTTCTCCTTCTAGCCAAAAGACATCAGCATTCCGAAGAACTAGTGATTTTGCTACTCTTTTGTCATTCTCAGTCAAGTGACTGAGATCAATTTTTTCAAGTAAACACTTTTCTCGAATTTCATTATTCTCAAAGGTAATGATATTTTCAAGAGTTTTGAAACTCAATTGACCACAATTGAAAGTTTCTGTTTCGTCAATATCAATGTCATCCTTATGTTGTACAAAATCATGAGGCATGTCCCCAATATCAAATGAGAGGAAATTCACTCTTCCAGTTGATCTCATTATTTCGTATCATCCACATTCCACAAGTGAATACTCTCATTCTCTCGTAGAATGTCCAAGAAATCAGTATATTTTTCGCAATCAGAATCAGTTTGAGAATTTGAATTATTTTCAAATGTCGATGTGATGTTATTTATGAATCGTTGCCTTATTTCTTTGCTATTCTGCAAAGAATCAACAATTCCAGTGCAATTATTTACCACAGGATCATCATTTCCCTGACTAACATCAGATTGTTCATCTAGACAAATGATTGACTCTAAAATCTTGACTGTATCTTTGTGGAAACGATCAAATTCTTCAGAGTTTTCAGAAAAATGGGTATCCATCCTGAATACTCTCGCTTGATCAACCAATGGCTCAAAATTATCAATGAGGACACAAGCTGTAATATGATCCAATCCAGTTGGCATTTGCTCTACACACTCTTCGTGAAAACCGTCGATCAAAGTAGTCGTTCCATAATTCATTTCAGTAAGCTTACTCTTCATAGGTTCTTTCGCTATGAAATCCTTTGAAATTGTTCTGAATGAATTCAATGAACACTCTTTTGTTGAATAACTTGGGAAGATCTGGAGCTTTCTACTATTCATTTCTAGATAACCTTCATCTAATCTCAGTTTTTGTTCAGCTAAAATTTTGATCCCTAATATCCCGTCATGAGGTAGAGAAAATTCTTCTGGAGCCATGTGAAACTCCAGATTTAATCCATTGATCGTCAAATTAACAGTTCCTAAGGTGCGAATGGGGGTATCAGTAATTCCAGTGAGATGAATCACTGTGTTTTTGTTTATTTCTGAATATGGAACGAGTTTTAGCTTGAATATGTTCAATTGAGCTCCAGTATCAATCAGAGTTGTTATGATTTTATTCTCCTCCATGCACTGAACAAAAAGTGTGGCCACCGGGAAACGATCCGGCGACCTCTAGATCAAGAGTCTGACACGCTGTTGACTGAGCTAGTCCGACCGCACCAAGCGGCTGTCCTTACATGTGATACACTTGAAGTGCGGGCGCCTGTGTAGCTTGCGCCCGTAACACACCCCCTGGGCAGAGTCGACGATGTCCTCATCGTCTAAACTTAATGTCATTGACTTCTAATTGTCATCTATGTAGATCCTGAGTCCATCTTGTCGGTACAACAGGTCTACACGTGGGCAGCGCCACCTGATTATCATCGTTGATTATCCTCCGAGTACGCAGTCCACTTGTGGGCGGGGTTCGTTCCGCTTCCTGACACCAGTTGTTAAGATTTTATTCTCCTCCATGCACTGAATAAAAAGTGCGGCCGCCGGGAAACGATCCGGCGACCTCTTGATCAAGAGTCTGACACGCTGTTGACTGAGCTAGTCTGGCCGCACCAAGCGGCGGTCCTTATATGTGATACACTTGAAGTGCGGGCGCCTGTGTAGCTTGCGCCCGTAACAAAGCATCCATTATTTTCCTTGTGAAAGGATTCTCTATTTGCACTTATCTTAGGAGGTTTTCGAGTTTGATAGTATAAACATGCATCGCATTACCCGAAACCATTATATTTTCCGAAGATTCTTCGTGATTTTCTTGAGAAATTTTATCTTGTATACATGAAAAAGTCATGTCATGCGATGTATCATCTAATGAATTTACAGGACTACTTCGTTCTGGACGGAGAGAGAGCGTCTTGTATAGCAAATTTCTTTCTATGCGCTCTGTTGAGGAAGGGAATTGGAGTTTCCCTGATTCATTTGGATCCCATCCTTACGAACACATTCTCGTTCAATATGACCAAGACTTTTGCAGAAATTGCAGAATTTACCAGCTGGATTTTGCAATTTTTGAAGTTCAATGCACGAATCTATTGTGTGGTTATATTTTTTGCAAACAGAACATTGAATTTTATTTTGACTTCCGAAATGATTTTTGAGGGCTTGAAGTTTCCTGCATTCACCAATTAGATGACCTGACATATTACAGAAGTCACATTTCTTAGACTGAAAATTCCTTTGAGGTATACTTTGGCCATTTCGTCCTTCATATCTTTGCTGATTGGGGTAATTCTGTCTCGAAATATTTCTATCATAGTTATTCCTGTCACGATAATTCCTATAAGCATCATTGGAATTGCGGAAATTCGGTCGTGCATTGGTGGGATTGGACAGATCTCTACAAAACTTTGCTGAATGAACACGTTTGCCACAGATTTGACATTCTACTTGCTGACTCGACTGATTAAACATGACTCGATTTTGTTCATTCTTATCCTCATTCTTGGAGCAGCCTTTTGCAGTGTGACCCCGTTTTTCACATGATTGACAGACAATGTTTGGACAAGAAGCTGATTCGTGACCAGATTTATGACAGAAGCCACAATGATTGCCATTTATCCAATCATTATTATATTCCAGTTCACTCTCTATTATAATGGCCTTCTTGGAAGCGGCATCAAAATTATTTTCTGCAGTCATTTGGATTTCAATTTCCAATTTCAATCCTTTCATGAAGATTTTGAGTGCGTCAGCATCCAATTTATCACAAAAGATCCGATGAGCCTCAGCAGTACTATCTGCTTTATCTAACTCTTTTATGCGTCAAGCTAGTTTTTGTATTTTCGATGCGAAATCAGTGACACTTTCATTCGGGTTTTGAAAATAATGATTCAATTTGCTATATAAACCGTACTTATCCTCGACAACGGGATACAACAACTTTACTGCTTGTATGAAATCGCTCATTTTTGTGCATGATACATGATATAGAAGATCTTCAGCTGTACCTTTGAGTTTGATTTTGATCAATGGGACAAGAGTCTCCTCATCCTCATCTGCTATAATTGTTTTAGCCTCTTCCAAACATTCAATATACTGTCTGACTGCGATTTTTTTCCCGTCAAATTCGGGCACCATAGAAATCACATTTTTTGAAGGTAACTTCAATTTTTGAGGCATGATTTCAACAGTGTTATTAGGTAAGCCCAAATCGATCAAATCTTTTTTTTCGTCAACTAGATTGAGTGATTGAGACGACTCGTGAATGGTAGGTGAATCAGTGAGAAGATCTTGGTGTTCACTGCTATCTAATGACTCTTGATCAGATGTAATCTTTCCAATATTTGAATAAGTATGATCTAAATTGTCGGATTGTTGTTGGAAACTAGGATTTGCGCGTTCACTATTCCCAGGCAAATTCTCCTGGATATTGAGAAGTCTCTCTTCTAAATTATTGGATTCTTGATCTAAACTTGGAGTAGAAGGATGAGATTCGTCAGGTGATGTACTATTCTTGGGAGGGGAGCGTTTCAACTTTGAACTACGAGAAAATATTCTTTCAGCAGGTATAGAATTGGGATCTATCAATTCGTTTTTCAATTCGGGGTTACTATCCACTCTAGCTCTTGTTAGTGGTGGTTCATCTGAATTCAGCTGAATTGCTTTCTCATTCATTTGATAAATGCATCACCGAAGTGTGTAAGCAGTCGCGAAATTTCATGTAGCGCATGCAGTTTTCAGTGGTTCGCTCACTAACGAGGTCACAGCACTGTATGGTACGATATTCTATATAGCAATGCACCGGCACGTCTTGAAATTTGAGAGATCGATGTAGGAAGGTATATATAGAGTAACTCACAGATCTCTCGTCTTTAAAATTGCGATGAAATTTAGAATTGTATAAACATTCGTATGAAAATCGTTTGGACCACTTTCAAGAAGATTCTTGCTTTTGATATTGGGATCCAATGATACTATGACACTCAGCTCAAACACCAGGTATGTAATGTATAAATTTCACAGAAAAGAATATAGATCCTCATTCAATATCTTGGGATATTATTCCTGAAACACTATCCGATTGATGCTCGATTTTAGCACAGTTTTCAACTGTCGATTTCCGGAAATATCCAAAATATGCAAATAATAAAGTATATCAGATTTTTCAATAGTATAGGAATATCAATTATCAAATCGTGCGATAATATGTGAATAATCAAGAGATCCAAATCTCAATTAATTTCGGTACCGGAACCAATTGTTAGTTCCGCTTTAGAAAGGGAAAATCTCATATATCAAGAATCATATCCAACCCTCAATCAATTTCGGTACCGGAACCAATTGTTACGTCGGGATGACGCGTATGAGCCTAGTGGCAAGCTCACAAAATCTCCTCTCGATTGGGAGAAGGATACTTCTTGATTCTTTGTGGAAGGTAGATTAAATGAATGGGATAACTTACATTTGTTCTGCTGTTGACCAGGCAGTAGATCACCGCATTTATTGACACTTTCAAAATTCAAATTATATCCACAAATGATAGCTTCGATAAGTCTTCTATGGACTTCCAAAAGAAGTATTTTTCAATCAGTTGATGATTATATCATCTTGATACACGTATGCGTCAATCATATGAATCAAATGAAATTGTATCTTTTCCTTGCTAAATTCTTGAGAGTTGAGATTTTTGAATATGTGTGAATCTGAAATATACTTAGATTTATAATTACAACAATTGAATTGCGCGGGCCGGAGCGATCGCATGCGAATGAAATATAATTGTCGAAAGCCGTGGCTCACGGAGTCGCGACGATGCCTGGTTCGTGCTAACAACTACTCTTGTGTCCAGACGCGGGACATTTATTGAACTTTTCTGCTAATGCAGAATTTTCAAAAAGTGGATCGCGCCACAACGTGAAACACGCTCTGACTCAATATCATTGTTTTGTTCTGATGGCTCGGTGTGCTGCCCGACTGACAAAATATGCTTACACTAAATATACACTTTTTGATTATTGATTTCTTGAAAAGTTACGTATTAAGACGTAACAGCTGATTGAAATCGGCAATTCAATATCCCACCCAGGTTATTGTTCGAATTGGTAGTATTTGTATAAAAAAACATAGTCGCACAGGTTTGGGGTCGAAGGAAGGAAAATGATTTTCTTAAATTGAGCTCAAAGTTTGGCATTTTTACGAATTTGCTCAGCTTGTAATAACTGTAACTCCTAGAGAAAGTACAGTAATCGACTTTTAGCATTGGTCAAATTGTAGGTTTCTTCAAGACCTTCGAAATGACCACTTGTGAGAGTCGATTATCTCATGTCTAGTAAGTGCTACATCACTTTGAAACAAGCCTAAAAATCGCTAGATTGTGCTCTCAGCACATAGCTCCTAGAAGTTGCTAGGCTCAAGTATCGACCATGGACAATTTTTCTCTCAAAAGGACTAGTCTTGAGGGAGGAAATGTACCTAGATACGTCCGGAAATGTTGATTCTAGTCGGAGTTATGATTTTTCAGAAATAGGCTGAAAAAGGGCCTCTAAAAAGGACCTTTCATAGGCTCCAGGGCTCACGGGGGCCTTAGAAAAAATCAAAAAAAAATTTCTTTGTACTTTATTAATATAGCACTAACGGAAAAAAATTTTTATGGATTTTTCCCAGACCCCCCTGGTGCAGGCATTCGTCAAAATTCTCCGAAATGTCCCATATTCATTCGAGTAAGGTTCAGTCTTCAAAGCAGTGTCGGATATTCAGCGCAGTAATAGCATGAAAACCGCGGGTATACAAACACCACGGAAGTGACGCGAAGCTAAGGAGTTAGCCTGGGAGGCCATAAGAGAGAAGACAGCCATTTGCAAGAGAAGCACGCGTAACAATAGCGTGAATCCTAACGTCGAAACGGATAGTTTCGCTCGCGTCCGAGAGTTTCCAGCAAAGAGACCACCAATTCTTTCGCACTTGATAGCTTATCCTCAGTCCGTCGCTCTTACCGTTTTCTGCCAACTGATGAACGTTTGAATAGCTTCTATATCCCAACTTCCGGAAGAAAGCCTGATTGAGCTACACTATTATAAGGCCGTTAAAATCTGCGAAGCCTTTAAGGTGGTGAGGAACGAGGAACCAAACGTCTATTTCTCCCACCCAAGAATAAATCAAGGGAGATTGACATATTTATATAGATTATAAGTGTGAACGATTATTCTATCTGATCAACGACGCAGGGTTCATCTCGCCAGATACCTCTTACAATTTTCCTTCAAAAAGCGCGACATTAGGTGATTTGAGAAAAGCCACGGAGATTATATATATATAAACGTATCTCGGCCAAAAATAGTTAGATATTCTGGACGTACAGATTCCACGTACTCTTCCCACTCATATCTTCCACCTATTTTTTCCACCCATTGTTTTCTTCTACTTTCTGTACCTACATATTACACGTACCACGGGCAAGATACGTGTATAGAACGAGGCGGCGGGGCCGTAGGCCGTATATGTTTGTGATGCTGTCTGCTGCGCTGCGCTTGCTGCGCTACAGCTGGTTGCGGCGGATGCTCGCAGGGCGACGCAATTTCGGGTTGAGAATAATCGGGTACCCAAAAATTAAATTCATACTGGCTCGTAGCAGTGTGAACCATGCAAGAGCTTCTTTTAATGTGTTTGGAGTGCCAATGGAGAACGAAATTTACTCCTCCGTATGTCTTCAAAGGATTGACACTTAACCTCATCAAAACCTGGCCTCCACCTTCATCTCCACAAAGTGTGTGAATAACAAGTCAAAAGTAGCTCTACAGTTTACCAGAGTGGAAGAGCATTATAATAGATAAGTATTATTGGTTACCGACAATACTTTTCTTTTTACACGTTGAACAGCCAATGTCTCACCGGTAAGGAGAATGGAGTTTGCCTAGTACAGAACCAAATTGAACACTTGATTTGCAGTTTTGAATTTACCATTGTACTGGGATGTTTATATTTCAGTGCAACTTGAAAATCAGAGTATTTGAGTGTCCAGCGTTTAGAAATACCAGTTATGAACCAAGTTCCCCTTGCTAAGGTCAACACTTGTGTAGCATTGTGCACTCTCTTCCTACCATTCACTTTTGAAACAAGACTTTTTTATATAACCCGATTGAATTCTAAGCACCATAAAAGTAGGTATACATAAATTGTACAAGTGCATAGGATTGCTCGACTGTGGCGTTCTGGAATACTTGAAATTAATGAATCTAGTGAATGTACACTTTCTTGTTCACTCTCGCCCATCTCAAGCAGACATTACACAGTGAAATATCACATTCTCAATAGTTGGTAATAATTTGGAATTATTGACATTTGGAAATGAACACACCGCCTCAATTCTGATAATACTCTATCCTCATTCGAATATACACTTTTTAACTCCCTCGAATAATACTAACATGCTCAAGTATGCAATAATTTGTCGTGAAATGTTGAACTCATGATGTACGCTCAGTAATACATGTAAAAAATCCATTTAGTCAACGCTCAGTTTAATTCACAAACAGCTGTTCTAAGGCACTCTCACAATATAATTGTTTGCATCATTTTCCAAAACAAATAGTATCTTGAAATCATATCGCCGGACTGCTACATGCCTGGATGGAGCACTGGGATGGGAGGTTTGTACTATCATAGTATTAACCACTATTCCTACGTGCAGCCTCTATGAAGGCAAAAATACATCGTTGATAACATGTGGTTTAGCAAAGAATGAGGAATAATGACATCCTTCCCGAAATGATTCTAGAGAATCTGGAATTACCGTCAAATCGGGTAACGTTGGTACAGTGGGCGCAAATTTGGTACACCCCTGAAAAATGACTTTCAAAGCTGCATTCGGCAAGGTGAATTATTCTGTCGCTCTGGAACCTATCCTCCTTTCTTGGCGCACACATAAACAATGTGTTAATCCACCGTAGATCACGTGTGAATGATTGTAATCGTTCATCGAAGTTTTTTCCAAAAGAGTGACTTAGCACCGATACGCGACTGGTCCACTCAGTGTACTTGGCAAGAAGTGTTCTGGAACGAACTACGGGTGGATAATGTTACATTTTGACCACATATATCGCGATATTGAAGGAACCATCGTTACATTAGAGGATTTACAGCATTTTGAATTTTAATGAATACAAATCAGGGGAAAAAACCATGAAAAAACGTACCAAAGTTACCCCACTCTAGGTAAGAAGCACGAGCATAGGGTGACTTCAGAAGACCTTCCTATGACAGCTTCTTTTCAACTCATCTTGAGTCGAGTGATGGTTTTGAAATGTTTCAAACAGCTTAAAATGAAAGTTCTGAACGATACAAATTGATTCACTCGCATGGTGATGGATAGAATTGAGATATTCTGTAAGTGTACCAAAGTTGCCCCATCGGGGTCTAACTTTGGTACACTTATTCAACTGCTAATAGCTCCAGCTCAGACACATCGAATTGATTTTTGTAGCCCATCAATCGAAAGCTGAGACTGTAAGCTTTAGATTGACTACTAATAGAAGTGGGTTTCATCAATGTATGGTGGAATACCGAGCCAGAGAAAATGAAAAGCACCGAAAACGTACAAAAACTACCCAATTTGACGGTAATTATACTCAAATATGACGGAATCAACATTTCTCAACAACTTTCATCATACACTTTTTATCAAAGGTAATGTTTTTTTGGAGTGATAGCAAAGCCTACATCTGGAAATAATTTTCCCCAGTAATTACTTGCTCGCCATTGATTCTTTGGTCGACCATTGTTGATTAACATAGTTCCCGAAGTGGTAGAAGCATTCATATAAGTGCTCTTGTTTTTTTCGGATACCTCTCTCGCAAATATCGTCGATAGGCCCCTGCGAAAGATATCAATTTAAGGATTCAATGCGTGATAGATGATCCATATGATGACTGGCAGTGGTTGGCTTACTGAACATGCATACCTTCTTTGTTGGGTCACCGGTATCCTCTCTATTTTTTCCTCTCCCTCTTTCTTCGGTTGGGATCTCACCATGTCAACTGTTTTATAAACTATAACTTCATTTATCTAAAAACCTCGAGCCATCGTTCTCACAAACGCGCTAGGTGACCCAGTTTTCTTGGCAGCATTCTACGAATCGAGAGGCATCGTTTGGTTTTAATAAAGATTGATATAGCTAACCTGCAAAGATACATTTTCGTTACAAATATGACTAATACTCGATAGCAATCAGGGTGTCTACCCGATTTTTTTCGGAGCAGTTAAGGACTTTGAAGGTCCTTTTGAGGACTTGAATGAGTCATTTTGAGGAGTGGATTTCAAGTTAACAATAATCCCATAGTTTAATTGAAATATCGAATGCAATCTTTTCATTGCGGATATCAATCTAATATGATAATACCATTGACAAATGATATGAGGAATTACGCAAATCTCGTCATTAGAGTCGACCTAAAATAATCCACGGACGGATTTCTGGCTATATAAACTTATCATTGAAGAATTCCAAGCCAAAAAAGACGGAAAAATGAATTTGATCTTGTGGCACGATTATTGGTGATAATCATTCAATGATTAAGATTCCTTGAGATTCGCTGAGAGCAATATAACGATTCAAAAGCGAAACTGTATCTCAATTTAAGAAAAGTTGTGGTCAGGATTCAATCATGTATTTCGTGAAATTGTTAATTGACCGATAGTTTCAGCTGATATACTGATTATGTCATACCTCGATATTCAATTACTTCAATTCGAACCAAGTATAACTTCAAGGCCTCTTTGAAGAAGCTTTGCGTTACAGGGGCCCGGCATTGAGGGTACATGGTTCGAATTGGAATAATACTGAATCGACGAATATTTAATGTATTTATTTTTCGATGAGATGTGTTCCTTCCGAGTTATGGTGTCGAAACCGTGGAAAATGACAGATAAAATATGAGTCTTAGACGAAACAAGTTACGGGAACAGGTGGTCTTATATGGAAAAATGTGTAGAGACCTTTTCTGTTCATCATTTTAAGTTCTACAAGAAGTTGCCCTACATATTTTTCGACAAAATGCGTTTCTTTCGAGTTTTTGAGGGCCAAAAAGGAGAAATCATCGAAAAAACACGTTTTTCCGCCTTTTTTAAAAAACGGCCTAAGTGCCGATTTTGATTCTTAGTAGGTTGTGACCCCACAGATGTCCCAAACCATATCCAACAAGAATCCCACTTGCTGTCGTCAGCGGAGGATAGATTTGGTTCAGGACCACCGTGATACATCAGGACTATACTATATTTTTTCCAAACATACTGGATGGCTGATGTCAATAAGCGTTACCAAGTCCACAATCGTCCAAACGCGAGTCAATGTCTTTACAGTGACACGTGAAATCGAAATATTTAACACAACTTTGATCCAAGTTGAAAAAAATTTGTGCCCGATGGGGTATGTTTTCTGGACGATGTAGACCAGAAATAATCATCGCGGGACCAGTTTGGAACGATTTTTTCTCGCGCCGTTTTAGAGACCGAAATGCACTAGTCATCTCAAAATGATCATATATGTGCGATTTCTTCAAACAATTTCCCACTTTCAAATTCCGCGATTCACTATTTCGATGGAATTTTCTGATCTTAATAGTAAAGGGTTCTTGTAATTTTTCGAGATAATCTATGTTTTTCGAGCTCTGAGTCGTTTCAGCGAGAAATTTCAAATTCTTGACACGAAAAAATGTACCCAGTACCACAGAATTTAATGGATCGGTCTGTAAATTTTTTTTGGGAGTACTTTTCATGGTTTCATATGGGTTCAGCGATCCGACAAAGGGAGCGCGAAGCAGAGAATAAATATGATAGACATTCTTTTTCTCAAAAATCGACTAAGTCATCGTTTTTTGCTCAAAAAATACGTATAAATCCAGATCTTTAGCCCCCCCTTGATTTCTCAGGCCAGATTTCAAACCAAGGGTATACCATGACCTTTATGATACTGGAGCAGTACTATGCAATCAGTTCCATTCAGCGCACATACATTTGATGAGCTATGGGTGCGTTAGCGACAGTTACGATATTAATTGGGTTTTCCCGATTTTGGACCCAATATTTGAAACCAGGCCAGGAATTATGTGTGAGATTGCAAGAAATATCAGAATGACTGCGATTGTACGGAGATTTTCCCAAGCTGTCACAATGTAATGCTTGCTTAAACATCATAGTTTTGCCTGCGCGGATATCGAGAAAAAATACAATCCAACTCCCCTTACCATCACCGATGCAAGCGCTTGGATCATCCGCTTGGCGGGAATTAGGGTGGGATGCTGCATTTGTTGCTTCATTATTAGCCTTTGCTCGATCTGCGATAGTTTGCTGTCATGGAGCTAGTGTAAGCTCCATGCCTACGAGTTGTAGCTATTGCAAGATTCAATGGAATGTGGTGCAACTATAGCCGCACGTGCAAGAATTTATAGCTGTGCGTCATGAATCGAGTCTAGAAACACGAGCTCCAGATATTGCAGTATCCATTGTGATGCGGTGCAACTAAGCGTCACGAGCCGCGCGTGCAAAAATTAATAGCCATGACTCATAGGCGCCAGCCTAAAGCTTTCGAGAACGTTCGAGCACAGGCGCACTGACGTAAGAATGCGCGAGAACAAATGCGCTCACGCGCATTTGATCTCGATGTGGGAACGAGTATAAAACCGGCGTAAGAACGCTGATCCCGGCTTCTGTCCGAACAGTTGACCGCGGACTCTCACCGCGGACAGTAGGCTTCTAGAATCACGGTCGACCACGTACACTCGTAGCGTAGACTCCGCGATTAGCAGCATTCCCGGACGAGTAGTCTCAGCCCTTGATACTCTCGCACCATCATAGAATCAGTAGAATAACGAACAATTGTAACAGTCTCTCTCTCGGATTTATAACTTACAATTGGATAAAATCTATACTGCACTCAACGTCTTAAATTCATCATTCAGAGAATACCTTGCACCCCAACTTACTGACCCGACGGTCTGGTAAGGACAGAATAGAACCCATAGCACATGAACCTGAAGAACCCTGGTTCATAACGAACTGGTGGCATCGTTGGGATTATGTTGCAAGGATTTGGAAGTATTTTTCAAGCAGTATCGAACCAGTCAAAATTTTTCTTTCCTTATAGGGATTTCAGGCCAAATCGCGGCGCGGTTTTGAAACTATCAGCATTCAAGAAGCATTGATGAATTCCTAACTACGGAGAAACAGGGAGGATGTTCATCTGAATTTACGCCATCGCAGTCTTCGCTACTAGCGGGTAAGAAAATTTATTCACCCCAATTTTTGTCCCTCGTGGGGAGAGTCGTGAGGCGAAGACTCATTCTTTTTCAAACCATCTGGAAGCCGAAAACTGCTTTTACAGGTTTGAACTATTTCATCTATTCCGATTCTAGACCCTAAGCCCAAAAATTGAAGCTCTTGAGAGCTATGATTCCTAATTGTCGAATAGGAGAGGTGGTCCCCGAGTCAGAAATTTTCTCAAGTAACTTCCATCTCATTCACGGGTCAAATCCTGCTGAAATTGTCATTGGAATTGTGTGATAATTTTTCACGCATCGCGCAACTCTGTATACTTGGCATTGTGAAATTAAAACTGTCAACTGTGCAGTTAAATAGACTTTCACCATATACCGGGATCATGGCAAGAGGTCGTAAGGCCTCTCACCAATCTTCCAACATCATGGACATCAACTTAGAATCTAATGGATATAATCAAATCCCTGAAGAACAGCAAGGAGCTGTAGGGGAGAATTAACTCAAAATAATATCGAGATTAAGAATGTCGACCAACTAAAATTGGAATACCTAGGAAAAATGCGGGAAGGCGATTTGAGAGCTTGCGATACTTATTTTGCGCTTATGGCAGCTGATATCGGATTAGAGCAGCCAGGAGGAATACACGCCGAATTCGCGATCCGCGACCTGAGCTGCGTTCTCGCAACCGAAACAGAATATTTTTCGGAAGACAAAATGACCCTTTTGGAAAGTTTGAGAGATCATCTGGAAATTTCGCAGATAGTGACCGGGGCGCGACCAAAATTTGCCAGAAACGAGGAAGGATTTTCCAATGAGAATTACGCGAATTTCGGGGACTCGCGCTTCAAAGCAGAATTGTCACGTTCAGACCAACCATCTGGGTCACCGATTCGAGATGCGCGAATGAGCGAACAGTTTAATGACAAATGGATCGATCACTCAACTCCGGGAAACGAATATGTAATGGCTGAGACAGATCCGTGGCCTCTCAATAATGTCAATAGTGAAAACTCGCACCCTTGGGTTACGAGTGGAAATGCTCGAGTAGGTCGTTCTTCACAATACCAGAGTTTCTGCCACCGACTGAATTGTAAGGACGGAGTACTCACTAGCCACTCGATTCGTTGGAGCTGCAAAGGACCTGACAACGAGCTGAGCGAATATTGGTTCAATAATCGAAAGACAAAACAGAATCCGAAAAGTCCCCGACTCATTAGTATGGACGCTGGATTTGCTAGTCACTCAGATCATCAGATACCTAACAATCTCGATACTGAGTTGAACGACAATAAAATGAACTCTCATACCAACATAATGAAGAATTGTGACCAGCCAAATCATCGAGTTGTCAATGAGAAGCCACGCGATACGCGCGAATACTCGCCGAACAGATATCGATCCGATCGTCGATCTCGCGGACATATGCGTCGCGCTAATCGAAAAAATGTTGAAGACTCATGCGATGATGAGCAGGAATTCGAAAAACCGAGTCGTCTGAGACGATCAAGACGTGACCGTTATTTGGATAAAATAAAATACGAGGATGACTTCTCGTCCTCTACTGACCCAGATGCTTCGGACAACGACAGCCTCGGACGTTACAGTAGCTGTAGCGGTGATGAGAATTACGCGAAGAACAGTCAAAATCAGACAATCAATTCAAACCGGATCGAAAGAGCGAACCGGAGCACTCGCTCATCAAACCAGTCCCCAAGGAACGATAGTAAAGGATCGTCAACAGGAAGTGACCATGAGTCGAATACAAACACGAAGGTCAGACGCTTGACTGCGAAAGATCCGGAAATTCAAGCTCTTGTTGATAGACGTCGTACATCCAAATTCAAACTCACCCTAAATCAAGCTCTTAATAATATCATGCCATACGACGGAATCCCCGACATGTTAGCTTTTTTCTGTCAATCCGTGAGGTACATTGTGGACGAATATGGCCCAGACGCGGAGCCGTGGATATTAACATTTTTGCTTCGTAAGCTTCAAGGCAGAGCTGCCGAAGGTTACACTGCACGTCTGACGCAATATTCATCAATCGAAAAATTGTTATCGGAAATGACTATCTAATAGAGTGGAGTTGGCGGAGCGGATAGAGTTTTGACAGAATTGAAATAAGTACAACAGAGAGAGCTTGAAGGTGCAGGAGACTTTGAGCTGCGGGTCCAAGCACTTCACAACCGTCTGCTCAATGTGTACGACTCGGATTGAAACCTTAAAGATTGTGAGCGAGAGACTTATAAAAACAACGCGGATAACAAGGCATTGCAACAATTCATTTCTGGTCTTTCGGGAGCATTGGAACACCAGGTTAGATCGACAAACCCCAAGACCTTACGCAAAGCCATTTCAGAAGCAGTAAATTTCAAGAGCAAAACGAGCACCCGCCCTGTATTTTCAAACACCAATAGCTCTGAAATGAATGGAGATAAAATAATGGCGCTTGTAAACACACTGGTTGAACAGAAAATGAAAGAAATTACAAAAAATGCACACTCACCAACCGAATCGGTAACGGTAAATCGAGCCATGGTATTAGACAAAGGTAGATATTGTCATGTTGAAGGACATTTAGAACGGGGATGCCCAGAAAACTGGGAATCCGTATTTTGCAGATATTGTAGGAAGAACGGCCACGATTTGAATGACTGCCGATCATTGATTGAAGCAATCGACTCAGGCAATTTATTCCAAGACCAAGCGCGACGTCGAGACCGAAACACGAGTCGAATCGACAATCACACGGGTGCGCCCGTCAACAAAATGGCGTCAACCTCGGCCATTAGATCATCTCGGATACAGGTCGAATGTCATTATTGTCTCGGGGAAGGACATTTCGAAGAAGACTGCTCTAAGAGGATCCGGCATTCAAAATTTTGTAATTACTGTTTCATACGTGGGCATGATCTGAATGAATGCCGTTCTTTAGAAGAT
Source organism: Eretmocerus hayati (assembly GCA_029851415.1). NCBI lineage: Eukaryota > Metazoa > Arthropoda > Insecta > Hymenoptera > Aphelinidae > Eretmocerus > Eretmocerus hayati. The sequence goes on from CM056743.1 coordinate 107,348,337, forward strand.
GCATTACAACTGGGCTTCATTCCTAAACGTCAAATAGAGATGGCACGAGAAAGGCAAAACATTCCAATGCAATACGACTTCCTACCCGATAGGTCAGGAGAAAGATATAATGCCAAGCAAGACAACTCTAGATACGACACACCACGTAACTACAACGACCGTCACTTTGAAGGCCGTATGAGCAATCATAGCAATAGAAATTCCAACTCTCGTGGCAATAACTCAAAGTTCGATCGGAATCATGGCACTAATCAACATGAGAATTTCATCCATGACTATGAGGGTCCCAATCAAAATTATTACGAGGGTGATAGAGGGAATAATGTGCTGAGACCACCACAGAATGCCAATCATAACTCACATAGCAATTGGGCCACCAAAAGATATCCAGAAAACTACAGACATCAGAGTAACAATTACGGCCCAAATCACGATAATATAGAAGGAGATGGCCGAAACCCGTTAAATAGCAATAGGGCGAATTTTTCGAATCACAATGACGATTATGCTCATCTCACGGAGAAGCCCGTGAGAAGTAGTTCACTAGCATCTCATGAACAGCATCAAAAAAACTTATTGATTTTCCAAATACGGAAAGCGCCTATTCCAATGGTTGAAAACCCATTTGAGTGATAGAATTTGTATATGGCTGAGAATTGCGCATTCCAATGAATGGCCTATGTGGTTAAGAACTAAGGTAAGTATACCCAACTTGCCCCCATTAAGCCATTTTCTTAATAACTTTGGCCCATCTCCATATTTTCCAACGTATCTTAGCTCATTTGAAAGCTTGTCTCAAGACCCTTGAAATGAGCTGAAATACGTCCAATTTGAATATAGTGGAGCCGAGCTGTTTGATATTTCCCAAAAGGTGATTTTTGAGAGCTTACAAAAGTGTGTACCCAACTTGCCCCCATCACTTAAAACAATGTAAATCGGCGATGAAGTGAATAAAATCGCTTTGATCCGTTTTGATCACCGCGCAGCGGCATTTGTAGCTTTTAGTTGGCCCAAAACACTGTTTCCGACCTATTTTGACGTGATTAACACGTTCTGAGTTGTAAAAAAAGCCACACTGCACGCCTTTCCGAGATAACCATATGGGGGCATGTTGGGTACACTCCGATGTCGGCCTTCTTGATTCTCAAACCATCTTCGTGTTTTGTACATAAAATCGCTCCAAATCAGAGTTCTGCAACCCTTAAGAGCGGATTTTGAAGGTTTTGAGACAAGGAATCGAATGCGCTAAGGTACGTCAAGATTGGTCGAATAAAAATAAATTGGCACCGGTTTTAGTGAACGCGATTTCCTCCTCGATTTCTTAGCCGTGCAAACACGAAAAATGGAAAACTCACTTTATATTTTCTGGAGAACGCAGAAATGATCCAGGGTCGATGAAAACCACGTATTTTCTCATATTTCAACATAAGTAACGTAAAAAAAAATTGCGGGAAGGTCAACGAGCGCCCATTCCTGAGATCGGCATATGGGGGCAAGTTGGGTACAGAGGCAAGTTGGGTACACTTACCTTACATCATTACAATCATAGAGATATTGAGAGTATCAAAAACGCATGGATGTTTTTCAATTCCAGAGCAATTAAAACACGCGAATTCGGAAATTTATAGTGGTTAGAACCCACATACAGTATTCAATCACTTGAATCAGTTAGCTTTATCTTAACGTTTTATATGTAGTTAGAACCCACGTCTCTTTTGTAATTTCTGAGGTGGTTAGAACCCACTACACCAGGGCATCATGTGGTTAAAACCCACGTATATTTTCGCAATTTCTAAGGCGGTTGACGTTTATTTTATCAGAGCGCCATGTGGTTAGAACCCACGCACTCTTTTTTCCGAATGTTAAAGTGGTTAGAGCCCACTTAGCCAGATAGCAATGTGGTGAGAACCCACGCACTCTTATTTTCGAACGTTAGAGTGGTTGGAGCCCACCGTACCAGCGAGCAATGCTGCTAGAACCCACGCTTATTTCTCAAATTGTTTGAGTGGTTAAAACCCATGCACTCCCAAGATTATTATTATAGTAGTTGAAGTCCACTATGGAACCCACGTGACTTGTAACATTTTTTCTGTAATTAAGATTCATTGGAACCTAGATTTACAAGAATGAAACTTGGGTGAGAGGAGTCAGCTTTAGTGGGTTGGAACCCACGAATGTTCAAATTTATTGAGCGGATATGAATCTCCTGAAACTCAGAATTTTGTTCTTGGAATACACATTTTAAGTTCATCATATAAATAATTGAGTATACATCAAGGGAGATATCACATACGAGGTTAAAGCCCTCAAATTTAAAATCTTCATTCGGTTGGAGTTATTCCATTATCTGAATAAGCATAACCACGAATTCATATTGATGGATTGAGTATATTTTAGTGGTCAAAATTCACCCAAAGGTGAAAATTTTGATAATATGGTCAAATATGTTCGAGAATCCAAGCACTGCGAACGATATGAACTTCAGCTAGGAATTCATTGTTCATATAACGTGTTATACGAGCTTCAGTAAGAGCAGTGCTGCAGAACATTAGATGCATATTCGATTCGTTTTTGCGCGGCCAATGAAGGTCCTTCGCCGCGCAAGAATAGAAGCAGTCTTCAGAGCAGTAATACCGATGAACACTGCATTTCGCAACGAATATTGACAAGCAGAGTCTTATTTAGATATGTTAAGAATCACGATTGCCGGATTGAACGATTGGATATGAAGAAAATGGTTGCAATTTGCTTTGAATCATTAATCTAGAATTGCGTTACTGAGAGTAGAATTCAGAGAAGAATCATAGTTCTCCAAATCAGGGAGTCACTTGAGGATGCGCGTATTCATTCGCAAGTGATATAAGAGCGTCGAATTAAGATTATCATAGAGCACGAAGCCAGGAGTGCTTATCCAAGTCAGTGAGATGCTGAACGTGGGTCAATCCGCGCTTCATCGAATGATTCATAGTAAGTGGATCCTACTGGTCTCGCAGAGGGTAGAAATTTATTTGCTATAGCCACATCAAGATGTCTAGATGGGAATCCCAATAATGCCCTTAGAGGCCCAGAGGTTTCATAAGAAAGGTTCTATCCTCTCCCAGTTTCCCAACAGTCCTATATACGCAAAATTTGCTTCAAACAATCCGACACGAACAAAAAGGAAAAGGGAAAAAGAAGAGAGAGAAATACCAGAGTAGAAGGCGCAATGTTGAACAACAAGCATTCATTCACTGCAAAAGAAGGCGTCCAACACCAAGAAGGCGTCTCCCAAATTCACGACAAGGGAATGACGGAAGGAAATGCGCTGAATGCAAACAAGTCTTTCCCTTATCGATATCCTATCCAAAAACAGAACCGATCGTTAACCAAATTTTTGGGCTTGAGAAATTGGAGGACAGGAATGAAATAATGGGGCGTAAAAGTATACATACTTTGACTCGGAAAAGAATGATGAGCATACTCATTGATGTGGTTGCTCAAAATGGCAGCGCGAGTTGACTCGGAGAGACGAATGATTAATGCTCATCTGTCTGTGCCGGTTGCGTTTGCTTCACGGACCTCGTATTTGTTTTTCTCTTGACCATGGTATGTGAGAAATAGTACTTCGCTCAACCTTCACTTGATACACGGTTTATTTTCAAGATAATTTTGAACACGCATTGAGTCACGAGAGGATGATACGGTGGGCCGTTTTGGATTCGTTCCCCTGGAACAACTCCTTTTCAAGACTACTTCGAGGCGAGGTAAGTTTTTGAAATATTCCTCCGGAGACTTTCCATATTCTATGACGCGGATTCATTTCACGAAATTCGGTCACACTGAAGAAGAGCGAATGAATGCGAGTAGTTATCCTGACTCTGGATTATGCGCAATCTATTCCAGGTTCAGCACAGTAAACTTCCACTGTAATCAATTCTCCTCCGCATCATGATATCCAAATGTATTCAGCGCTGCCGATGAACGCAGCGCATCAATTTTTTCCACTTTCTATTCTTTATCCGCACTGTCGTACTGTAAACACAATGATAAACTTCCAAGGCACAACAATTGGAGATAAAAGAAAAGGGAATACATAATGACCATAGTAAATGAAAATGGAGATGAGAACTAAGTTACTCGCGTGTGAGCTGAACACAAAAAATCTGTCGAAAGTTCTTATCATATGTGAACTATGAAACATTTCAGTTACAGAAGCAGAATTGGGAAAAATCGGAAAGAAACAGTTGATAGCTCAGGGATATGTATGGAAAATTGAGGAATACAGATCAGTACTAGTAGATATCAAGTTCGTGATATTAATTCATCGATTTTAGAGGTAGTTCCATTCTACCCTACCCCGTTCCATTTGATCCCATCTGAAAGAAACACGATAGAAAACATTGAGTTCCATAATAATTGAACCTAATTTACTGATTCCAAACGGAATTTGAGTCATTTTGACTGATTTGGCGATTTCAACCCCTTCTCAACCCCCACCCTCTCAATTCAAAAATTTAAAAAGTTTAGAAAGTTGAATCATACCGTGAAAGTAGTATCCTCACAGTAGAGTTTCCACTCTTGAAGAATTTTTTCTCAAGAAACTACCCCCACTGCACCACCTTGAAACACCCAAACCAACCCCAATCAACGTAAAACTCACCCTCAGATTATCCGGCGTCTAAATCCGATGAGCAGTGGTTCACGAAAAAAGTGACCCAGAACGCGACAAAATGTTCCATAATGCCCCATAAGTAATACCCTATGTGCCATATAGACCGAAAATAACAAGTATCTCGCGAAAATCCAAAAACTCCCACCCCCCAAGACGTCCAAATCAACTCCACCCAAAATCCCAATTCTTCATCACTGAGACAAAGGAGATGAATGAATCAAGATGCAAGCTCGTGGTTCCGCACGCACACTACTAACCTATCGGTGAGCCTGCAAATCGATCTCCAGATCATAGTGCGTGCAATGCATCTCGTCTCGAGACGATGGATCTTGTCATGCTATAAAGCACACACACTACTATGCTATCCGTGGGGCTGCGAATCGATCTCCAGCCACAGCACAGCTGCATTCAACGAGCATGATCTCTGAATGTGAATCCGCACGCACACCAACAACCTGTCGGTGAGACTGCAAATCGATCTCCATTTGCCATGCATACAGCACGCGTTCGTACTCACCACGCATCGGAGTCTCCGTTGAAAATCAATGCAGTTTGACACTCACATTGTTGTACTGTCCGTGAGACTGCAAATCGATCTTCTCTCAGAGCGCATACAATTTATATGCGTATATAAAGAGATAGTAGAGCTGACACTTACATCACTGTTACTCTATAAATTGTTCGAGTAATGCATACATTTTTTGGCAAACGTCGATCAATACGAAGTCATTAAGATGTGCCTATCAGATGGCTGAATTTTGGTTTTTCGGCTCAAACAAAAATGATCATAATTGAACAACTATTTGGTGGAACCGACTTCAATTTAGCTTCAAATGTGCGTGAAGGAGTAACCTACGTAGCAAATAACTGGGCATAGTGAGTTCTACCATGATTGTTGGGTTGTTCATGAAACCTGAGTTGCGTCTGATACGCTAGAGATATAGGCGAAAGTGGGTATCACGGTTGAATATCTTCATTCCAAGCACTTGAGATGAGTTTGAATCTGAGAATTCATCTACTGGTACCTTTGAAATACTCTGAAGAAAACTTGATGGCCCCCTGAATGGGTTCACCTTGCGATATAATCGGATCGAAGAGAGAAAAATGCATTTCCCGCCATTCAGGTTGGCTAACGAGAAATCGATGATTTTATCTCGTCAGATGTAATATTATGGGAGAATATCTCGTAGATGTTCCAAAAGGTGGATGATCTACGTATCTCACTTTTCAAATACTTCCACGAGTCAAAAAATGAAAAATGAAGTAATTACGGGTGGTTAATGGTAGAGGATTGCAGTTACTTGCACGAAAAATCAGAAGGTGCGTGAAGGTCGATTACTCAAAATCTAAAAGTGCGATTGAAGCTTACAACAGCTTCTTCCAAAGCTGAGACATTTAGCAAGAAGACAATACAGGTAGAATCTTCTATTCAGTTGATAGGAGCGGATGGCGGATGGATTCTGGAGCACTTTGAAAGTACTCGAGTGACCCTAAAATCGGACGGTAAAAATATATTTATCTCTTGTGGTGGCTCGAAATGATCGTTTGAGAAACCCGGCACCTTCTTTGGAGTTCACTTGATCTTGACAAAACGTAATCCGAGAAGAACTACACGCGTGGTCCGAGTGAGCTCAAATGTTATAGCCCACAGCATAAGTTTGGAACCGTATTTTCACCGAGAAACATAATTCAATCAAGCATGGAATGCGATAAAAACCGGATGTAGCAAAAGAAATCAGGTTGCATCGTAGCCATGCAGTTTAGTCAAAAGAATGCATACAAATATGACAACTTATTCTCCCACCTCATTCATTTAGGACTTCATCATATATTGATTCTCATCATTGTTGTATGCGCTGCGAGAGTCTTTTGCCTGGGGGGCTCCCTTGTCTAATCACGAGAAGATTTGTTTCAGGATATGTCATGTCTATCCAGAGATAAATTGTACATCGGAAATCATATCAAGTATGGGACAAGAAATGCAATCAGGAGCATCATAAGCAAATAAGTTACATGTAAATGAATATTTGGGACCGAAGGACACGAATATTCACACGGAAGAGAATCCCACCTATGATGAATTGATTGGGAATACCAAAGTCGACGGAAATTTCGTACTGGTAAAATCAAGATTCATAATGGGCGAGTGAAATACAGGATACGTTGACGAAATATTGTGTGAGGATGGCATGCCAATACTTGTGAATGGAGATTCTCAAAAAAGAGTTAGAATGGGATATTCCTCACTATCAGAATTTCATAATCAAATTTTGAGACAATCTTTGATGCGTGGGAGAGAGACTGGTTGAATTAAGTAAACTATAACTTTTGAGGATAAGATGAATATATTCATTCCTTCAGCAGTAAATGCTAAGAGTATTCCATATATCTAACACAGTGAATATCTAGAGGAATAGAGAGAGCATCAAAATTAAACAATCAACATCCTCCCTTGTCAATCATAATATAGTAATAATCGCTCGGTCACGAAATATCTTCACTTCCGAATTTCAAGAACACGCTAACATTTCAGTCAATCATGAGTCTGATGATAGGTTGAATGTATTGATGCTACCAGATTGAATTCATTTTGGGACTTCCCGGGAAATAGATTTTCACGCCACTATTTCAACTGGTTATAAATCTCTTGGGAAACGGTTTCCACGCTACCAAAATGTCATCCGTGAGAGATTTCAATCACGTTTTTTCTGCTACTGAAGTGGATTTGAATCTCCTATATGTTTAAATATCTTCCTTGCGCTACCAAATCAAATTCACAACTTGAACAGTTTATCTTTACTACAACGGAATTCATCGACTTCCTGAAGAAAATTGGATGGTATCCGCGTTACTGCACGAACATATGGTCCTAATCTAATGGAATTTTCTCAGTTATGGCCTTTTACGCTACCAAAATTAATCATCATACCATTTATATGATATTTACTAAGAAACTCGTGTATTGAAGCGGAAATGAGCTACTGTAAGAAATTACTTGAAGACTATATATGTCGAAAATACTACCAAATTTTGTGACGGTTTTGGTGACTCGTCACTTGCGGGCCAGGCCTGCTTCCATTTGAGAGGCTCAGGGAGTGAGCAATTGCTGTAATTGTTCAAAAAATCAGGAGAGGGGAGCACTGAATGAGCACACACTCGATCGAAATTAAGAATGGAAGGGCATATATTCAAGTAAAGACTATTTACAAATCGGTCCGCTGACCGTTCGGATGAATCAAACCCGAGCACGATTATCGAGGGCGCATTTAAGGGGAAATACAATCTATAAGCCCAGAAAGAAGAGAGAGAGATTTGCGAGAGGCACTTACAATATGAAATGCCTTGACGCAGGATGGTCACTTGACCTCAGATCGGGTACCGGCCCTCGCAGCTCTCGGCGATCAGGCAGCTCGCAATTGTCCCAGACGATGGTGATTTTGGTCGTTGACCACGGCACAGAGTATATAAAATGCACGCACCGGAGCCCCGGCTGAATCATGCCAAGGACGGGCTTCGAGCGGCGTGGACAACGCGCACGATAATAAGCTCGATTGGCGCGTGCGAGCGCTCCGAAACGTCACGACGGAATGTATAGCGAAAGGTTGCTGGCCGGAACAGCATTGGCTTGCGCCAGGGACGGCTCAAAATATGGGGCACGCGGGTCCTACTACGGTGCCATTTCTCTGTCTCTCTTCCTCTTACCTGGCTAAACTATGCAGCAACTCTTCTCGTGCTCAAGCTGTAACATGAAATATTATTAGTACAATATCCGGTCCAGGGAGAGAGGAAGACGGAATGACTCGGCCGTCACGACCCTCCCCCAGACGCTGGGTAGCCGGCTGGCGTACCAGCTCGGAAACCTACCTCTCTCACTCTGGGCCGAGAACTAAAGGGATTGAGCCATTCGCTCAGTATATTTGAAAGGAAGGTGAATTATTCTGATCGAAGAGATCATGAATCAATAATAAAGATCAAACATCATTCAGATAATATGAATTTCGAAAAAAATTAGACTATATTCCCTGGAAAAATTGAAACGCGGTCACTCATACAGACATACAATTTATCCCATATCAGTTCATACAGGATCTATAGTTCTTTTGGACTCCAAAATTCTTCATGGGAGCGTTCATTTCACTGTACTGTCTTTACACTTGTGGCATATTCCAGGTAAATTTCACTGTATGGATATCACAACTTCACTAGGTCTCTTTGTTTGACCCTTGGGCACTTATGGAGCACTTTATGCATACTACATACAAATCATATTCTTGGACATTAGTCCCATAGACCATACTGCACTACATTCATACTAGGCCTGATACATACTCATGAATTCATACAAGAATTAAATCATACAATAATATCATGGTCAATTGACCTCATTCATCATTGTCTATGGGGTGAGTCCGCATAACTTTGATTGGCCAATGATCTATTGGAAATAAAAATATATCTACTTATGAGCTAGATGGACATGTAATAATCCGTGTTCACATACGTAAGAACGTCTAACTTTTTTTAAACACACTTAGTTCGCGCATAATAGTTCGGACACAACCTAACCCCTGAGTGAGACTGGCGCGCACACATCCCTCGCTGTCCATCGACGAATCTTCTTCCGGAACGATGACGATCCTCAGCTGCAGTCAGTAGCACGTGGTTGTCTGCTACGGGCACTAGGCTGCTCCTGCGCCTATGAAGTCGCTATGCCCCCTCCTGGACTAGTCTCGCGGTCTAAATTTGTCGTATTGTCCTGACACGGTCGTATTGACCAAATTGGCCTCGAGACAATTGAGAGAAATCGATCGGCTGATCGATGGCCATGGGTTGCATCAAATATAAGCATACTATCACGACTATAGAGTGTCGGAAATAGTTCGTCGAAATCGGGGTTGAATTGCTCAAGCCACGTGGACAGTTGCGTCCTGTGCAGTAAGCTAATGAATTCCAGATGATAGGTCAGTTCTTCATGACCAAAAAATTCAAGAGTCTTCGCTGTCAGCAAGAGGCTATCGCACACTGAATTCTGCGAAGTATCGCATTCAGGCAAGAAAGGTGCCATATTAGATGAGAGTGCGTGCCGAGACTCTACTAATATCAAAATTAGGAATGGTACCTGAGAATGGTACTGTGGTACTCGCACAATGCTTGTGCATAGATGGAAAGAATTGGAATAATCATTTTCTATTATTTCTTGATCATGAGCATGGGGCTCGGCCTCGATTCCAGTCAAAACGAAGTAAAATGCTTCATTGGTCGGTCGCGATTGCTCAAACACGACCTCATACTCAGACCAGTATTTGTGATCGATCTTGCGGCCATGAAGTGTTTTATATGGGTCCCAACAATTTTCAAACATGAGATATTGCAAGTCGGTACGAGACAAATTCAGTTGCCTGGGAAATGTCGCATTGTTCTTAAAGTGAAAGGCGAAATTGAATAGACTAGGGTTGATCAGGCCCACTCCTAATCTTAATGCATTTCCAGATTCAAGAAACATGACAATCTCATTAGACGAACAAGTTTGCACTACAACACGCGCGTGCTTGTCATATTTTACATTTTCGACTGCACTCATCAAATGGGAACCGGATGGTCGTATAAATGATCGGTATGGATTGATGTTGAAATCATTCAATGACTCACAAGGGCGATATAAATCAATGACATCCAGAGGATTTGTGAAGGACTCAGAAGGTGTACCTTCTCCTGGAGCGCTGCCACGTTTTTCTGCTCTAATGAGATGGGAAGATTCCATTTCTCGGTTCAATTGAGAAGATACCAAATCAAAATGATCATCTGAGTAGAGCCACTCTTGCTCGTGCGAAATTTTATGCCCGAATTGGCTGAATTGAACAGTCGTCATGCCTGGCAATGAAGGATAGGCACAAGATTGAGCCATGTGGACATCCGTCAATACAGATGAGTAATAATCTTGCCTGTAAAAATCAATATTTGACAAGAGGTCATGATCTGGTGATATATTTTTGAATGGATCCAACGATAAGCTTGATTGTTCATCAGACTCAGGAATTTGGGGTGAGAAGACCTGCACCGACTTTACGATCTGAAATGGTCTTGGTGACACAGAAATCTCATTAGAGAAATTGCAAAGATCAGCGCTCTCAGGAAATTTATCCGAATTATCAAAATTATTCGATGGAAGGGGATGATGAGTCTGAATATTACTATCGATCGTGTGATCGGGAAATAAAATTGAATTTGAATTGACAAGCTGCGTGCTCGGCGAAACTGTCGATGATGACGCTGAATTTCCGTAATTGAGCATATTGCAAGTCTTTCCATCATTGACAGTAGTACAACGTATATTGGATATGAATGGCCTTGACGCAGGATTGTTACTCGTCCTCAGATCGGGCACCGGCCCTCGCAGCTCACGGCGATCAGGCAGCTCGCAATTATCCCAGACGTTGGTGATTTTGGTCGTAGACCACGGCACAGAGTATATCAAATGCACGCACCGGAGTCCCGGCTAAATCATGCCAAGGACGGGTTCCGGGCGGCGTGGACAACGCGCACGATAATAAGCTCGATTGGCGCATGCGAGCGCTCCGAAACGTCACGACGGAATGTATAGCAAAAGGCTGCTGGCCGGAGCAGCATTGGCTTGCGCCAAGGACGGCTCAAAATATGGGGTGCACGGGCCCTACTACGGTGTCATCTCTCTGTCTCTCTCCCTCTTACCTGGCTAAACTATGCAGTAACTCTTCTCGTGCTTAAGCTGTAACATAAAATATTATTAGTACAATATTCGGTCCAGGGAATGACTCGGCCGTGACAATTTTAACTTATTAATGTACCCAAGATATATTTGCGCTATCGAATGGATGTATTGATCTCATCTTCCATACATCCACTGACAGTACGAGAATTCCATTTCAGTTGTAATGTCCTATGGTGGCAGTATTTTCAAATGTATGCTACCCTAGAATGATTTCGATCAGGAAAATTCTTGAAAATTTCGAAGCAAAATGAGACCATACCTGCTCATAATTCTCTGATCTGGGGATCAGTTGCACGCCAATGAACGTGTCATGGAGCTAGTCTGAGCTCCATGCCTACGAGTTGTAGCTATTGCAAGATTCAATGGAATGTGGTGCAACTATAGCCGCAAGTGCAAGAATCTATAGCTATGCGTCATGGATCGAGTCTAGAAACACGAGCTCCGGCTATTGCAGTATTCATTGTAATGCGGTGCAATTAAGCGTCACGAACCGCGCGTGCAGAAATTGATAGCCATGACTCATAAGCGCCAGTATAGAGCCTTCGAGAACGTTTGAGCACAGGCGCACTGACGCAAGAATGCGCGAGAACAAATGCACTCACGCGCATTCGACCTCGATGTGGGAACGGGTGTGAAACTTGCGTAAGAACGCTGATCCAGGCTTCTGTCCGAATAGTTGACCGCGGACTCTCACCGCGTACAGTAGGCTTCTAGAGTCACAGTCGACCACGTACAACCGTCGCGTAGACTCCGCGATTAGCAGCATTCCCGGACGAGTAGTCTCAGCCCTTCATACTCTCGTACCACCATATAATCAGTAGAATAACGAACAATTGTAACAGTCTCTCTCTCTCGGATTTATAACTTACCATTGGATAAAATCTATACTGCACTCAACGCCTTAGACTCATCATTCAAAGAATACCTTGCACCCCAACTTACTGACTCGACGGTCTGGTAAGGACAGAATAGAGTCCATAGCACATGGACCTGAAGAACCCTGGTTCATAACATTGCAAGCCTTGGATAGTGGCAAGTGATGTCTCTATAAGTACTTGCACGGGAACTCCGTTGGGCTCACTCGAAGACTCTGCAATGATGTTCAATTTATGTGCCATTGAGAATTGGTCAGATGGAACTCCTTGGACACCGGGCGAGCGCAAATTCGGAACAGTTCCGTTTTCCTCCCTGATTTTTGGAAAAGTCGCCCTCATCTTCCGCTTTTTACTTCCTCTAAAGAGAAAGCTTTGTTCTCGGCACAGCAAATTCTTGATCAATTTTTCCATTAAACTCGATATTTTCTTCAACAAAATTCCTCCTATCACGAAAATGCTTCAACCATCTTGTTCCTCTTGCCAAAATCTAACGATTTCTCTTCTGAAAACCTTTAATATCCCAGGGACTCATCTCTTCGTCCCTTTGCATGTGTCTGTGTGTGTACGTTTTCCGCCACGCTTTCTCTCCTACACTCCACTCTATCGATTTTTGCCTTCCTGCAAGTTGTAGAGAATCATTCAGGAATGAGACCAGTGATTTGGCTGCTCTCCTCTTCCAATTGAATTTGATTAAGACGTGTTTTGAGTTAAATTGGCTGAAATTGTTTACTTTTATAGTAAAATATCTCTTTCTAACTTGATCTTACGTCAATTTGGGTTACCTCGGCTATGGTTTTTTGGCTTGATCCATCGCTTGGTTAATACCGAAATTCCATTCAATCTCCACAAACCTTAATTTTTAGAAAAAAAATCGAAAATTTTCGAGAAAAACTTCATTTTGAGCATATTGAAACCAATTGTATCAAAATTCCGTCTCGACCAAATTACAGACATTACTAGAAAGAACCTCAGTTCAGATAGCCCAAATCGCCCTAACAAGCTTCATCGAAAAGATAACTCAAAATATACAAGAATATTGTTTTCAATATTCATACTTTCCTCATATCTTCCCCTCAAACCGGCCCATTCAAATTTTAATAAACTAAGCTGATACTTCTCTGTCATCCTTAATCGATTGGTTGATACCGAATTTTTTCAAAATTTGTTTTAGTACAGTCAAAATCAAATTCATCCTCGAAAAATCCAAATTTTTTGAAAATACTCCATTTCTATCATCTTTACACCAACTATATCAAAATTTTGTCTCAACCAGACGATATATCTTGCACAGAAAACACAAGTGTAGGTCATCTGAATTCGCTTGAAAGGGAATCTTGTAAAAATAGCTCAAAATATGAGAGAAAAATTTCATCCAAAATTCATTTTTGCTCGTATTTCCCTCTACAACTAATCTATTTACCTTTTGATGAACTAGAGAGATACTTTTTCAGCATCCTACATCAATCGGTTGAAATCAAATTTGATTCAACAACGTTTAAGTCTGATTCAAATCCAATTTTCACTCCAAGAATCGAAATTCCCTCCAAGAACTCCATTTTCATCATCTATAAACCATTTGTATCAAAACTCCGCCTTAACCAAACGATTATTCTCACTTGTAAAACTAGAGTCTAGATCATCTTAATCACCCTGAAAGTGTTTCTCGAGAAAATGAATCAAGATATACTATCAAAATTTGATCTAAAATCAATTTTTTTGATATACTGTGCGTAAAGTTGTGCGTGAAAGTTCATTTTGGTGTGGGTGTGCGGTGCGCAAGGTTGATCATGATTCCATTAACGTTCAGATTTTAGTGCGTAAAAGTGGAACTGTACGTAAAAGTAACTTTGCGCACAGTTTTACAGTGCGCAAAGTTCTCGAAATCGTGCGCAAAGTAAAATCTGTGCGTAAAAAAACATTAATCAACCGTTTTCCAATTTCGATTTTTACGGCAAAAAAGGCTGATTCCTCCGGCCCCTTTGTGGATTGGTACCTATGGAGTTGAAGTCAAAGATGTTGCAGTTAGATATCAAATTATGAGCATGCGGTTGCCTTGCAACCCGGCTGTTGAGAATGATTAAGTGGCTGATCACCTTCTAATCTATACTATGAGTACATTTTCGTCCCCATCTTGAGCGAATTCTCTTTGGATTTGTGATAACTGAATTATTGTCGCATACAAGTTAGAAATTAAACAAGATTGCGAGAATTCGCCGTTGATTCCAAATGTAAAGAGAATTTAAGTGAGCATGAGGACAGATACTGTCCTCATCGGGGTTTGATCTACAAGATCACGAGTACACACGAAGATTCGTAGGTCAGACGGCGATTCAATGAGAAATTGCAAGTCATAGGTAGTGAATAATCATGAACATGAGAGATGTTGGTCATCGGCAGAATATTGTATATTAACGGAGTTTCTATATCGACAACAATTCCACTAAGTTTCCCATATAAGTTTCATCAAGGACATTTTTGAATGCAATCCTGTTCTTCATGTACCAATGCATTCAAGTAAACTTCTACGTTCTGATGGGAATCAGGATATTTGGGATGACATGAATCACGTGACGTCTCTGATTCTCTTCCCTGAATACATCAAATTGGAACGGAAGTTGGGATGTTACACGGAGTTACTTTTCTTGCAACGAGATTACAATATTCGAGATGAATTCTAGCACCTTATTTTGGTTATGAACTGGTTCAGGATAAATTTTTCTTCAGGATTTTTTTTCAACCTCCTCCCCCTTTCGCGCCCTCCACCAACTTCGGTGGTATGGCCCGGACACCAACTTTCCGCACAGATATATCAAAAAGAATCGTAAGCAACTCGGGCACAATTTTACGCCCTCGTTCCCGAAATTTTCGTGCGTGAAAGTGAACTTTTTACGCACAGTTGTAACTTTGCGCATTGCGCAAAGGTTACAACTGTGCGCAAAGTTCACTTTTACGCACCCATTTCGGGAACTCGTGCGTATAATTTCTTTGCGCCCTTGTTGCTTAATGTACTATTCTCTTATATCTACTTCTGAGTATGAGTTGCGTCTGAAATGGATTGGACCACAGGGGAAATGAAACTATTTTGTGGGAATTTCAATCATGATTTCGGAATTTGATCAGTTCTCCAAATTTCTCATCAATCCGAATGAACCTCTGAGACTATTTCGCTAAGAGAAAGCATTCTGCTAATCTCTTTTAGCAGCGTATTTGTTGCTACTTTTGTAGCTATATCGTCACTGGCCTATTGTCAAATCAATATTCTGGCGTCAAGTTATGCTCATTTTCAGTCAACTCACTCATTTGCGAACAGTTCCAGTACTCACGTTCTTTTCTAGTATTTTCATTATCTCTGTTGTGAATCAATTCTTCGGCGAAACTTCTCGTCATGTTGGTATATTCTATATGAGTTGTAGAGTTTTCAACTACTTCTCTAAGTTCTGCTTTATTCTCTGTATGAATGGAATGTATATACATCAGACATGAAAAATTTCTCGGTCTCCTGTCTCGTATCTCATAGAATAAATATCACTACATGAGATTTTCTGGTGGAAACCGCGATCACTCGGGTATTGATTACACTGTGAGGAGACGTGAACAGTCTTGGACAACAAATTCATAGATTCACTTCTCGTGGATCCAGTGTTATCTGGGTTACTATGATCCCAACTGTTATTCCGAAAAATGATGAAATTGTAGTTTCCTATTGTTGCGCGATATTCGTTTTCACGCTAGCCGTAGCATGATTAACCAAAGTCGTTAATTCTTAATTTCCATTGCGAATAATTTAATGACGTATGCGCCGGATCACTGAAAACTGGCCATAGACCGTTAATAGAAACTCGTAATGATAGAGCAGTGAAAGTGGCCGAGAGAGTGGGCGCAGCTTCAATCGAGCTTCAATGCGTGACATAAAATTTTCTCGTAAAATGCAAGCTCTCCTCACATTCAACAAACAATACTTGTGCTGGTCCGTCAAGAATCATTCCATCGTCGTCCACTGTGACATTGTATACCTTCCCCTCTTGAGATTTCTCTCTCGATTTTTCTCGAAATCGTGGAATATCAAAATTCTCCACTGTTTTGAGACGAACATAATGCACCTTTTCGCTTATTTGATCAATGTATCTTATAGCCACCCAGTTGTCGCTATCGTCAATTTCAGTTGTCATATTCGTATTTCAATGATGGTGTCAGCATTAGCCAAAGACACACGGCGTGATGAGCAGCCCACTACGGCAAATAATTGACTACAGTAAGCCCCCGCTATTGGCGGTCCTGGTATTCGCGGAATTCGCTTATTCGCGGTTCCTGGTTTGCGACATCCCCCGGTATTCGCGGTGTCCTGACTCGCTTATTCGCGGTTTGGATCTGGATTTCCTAGATAACTTAGCTCATGAAACGTCAACTTTCAATGGATTTCATCCGAATGTGTTCTTCCAAACTAATTTTGTGATCGAATGTTCACCATTTCAAGGGTGTTACTATTGTTATTGTTTCCCAAGATTGATTGATTCGTTATACGACACAGTTATTAGTGTACCTGTGTACTATCTGAATTCTACTCATGGCACCGTGGGTAGAAAGAACCCATATTCGTCAGTTAGAAAATGTGATAATCAACTGGGTGCCTTTCGAATGAATTGAAAATGTCAAATTTGCTTCTTAGAACTTCCAATGGCTACTCACCAGAGATTGTATGTTCGTCGATCTCGCTAATCAAAAATGACAGAGCTCTTCATCCGCAAGCTCGTGGATGAATTTTTTCAACTGATTTTCGAGTGAATTCCAGTAGTTTTCCAATCGTACCATACTCTTACTTCGTATCTTGCACATTATTGAGTCAACTTGCTAGGCTTTTTACATGAATTCGTTTATTGAAGATGATGTGTAGATTTTTTTACTTACTCACGGATCCACATATACGTATACGCAACCCCCCTTTCCCCATGAGGCCAAGGTCCCGGTATTCGCGGTACAGCTATTCGCGGCATTTTCTTCATACGCATTAACCGCGAATAGCGAGGATTGCCTGAATCGACACCACCCATCTTAAGAGTGATATCTTGAGCTGCTCAAATCTGATTGTTTGTTGGTAGATGATATAGAAAAGATCCTGAAACTGATCAGTTTATGAAAATCAATTCTGTATAGGTAACTACGAAGAGACACAATGTCATGTGCCTGCCGACAATGTTCCGGTGCAAATGATGATGTATAACAGAGTATACTGGTTCTCGACAAATATTCTCTGTACAGAGGCGCTCCCACAACTTGCGCATAATGGTCGAGCCGATTAAGATACCATCATAGATATCAAATCGACTTTCATGGTTTCTCTTGCGGACCTCGTGTTTGTTTACTCGCAGCCATTTGATGCCATTTTTTCATTGACGTGAGTTGCTACCGTAAATTTGCCTCAACGGACATTTCTAAGTAATTTGTAAGAAGTATCACACATTGGTTATAAAATCCGCCCCTCATTTGAATGAACATTCACTCGCAACAGATTCATCTTCATACATACTCAACACTGTGAAGATCGCGGATGTTATAATGTCGTTGTAAACAACACCAACTGCTGGCAATTTATTCATTAGTACATCGATTGTTGTATTCAATTCGTTGAGTATGGAAAAAACGATCCCTTTTTGCGTAGAAAATATGATTACGCTAAGAAGTAGGAGGTGCAACTTTCATGGATAGTGAAAAATTCTGAGAAAATTCGTACATTCAAAATCATCCCTGCGTTTATTACCCATGGAATACAACTCACCTCATTTGATTTGTGACGTGGGGAGTTTCGAGCATGAGACTCTCACCTCCCCGCGCCACGCCGACGAGGCACCAGCCGTCGCAGGTGCATCGTCAGCTTTCCTGACGGAAACTCGCGCGTCCCCCCCCCCCCCCCCAAAGCGCGGAGGCGCGTCGCGACCCATCGTCGTGGACGACGGGCCTCGCCGCGTCAGATCGCTCAGACCAATCTAACAATTCGGACACTCTCTCACTTCAATACTTCCATTAAAGTCACTATTCACTTGGTATAGCTCGTGTCCATTCTCAAAGCGCCTAGCCACGTCACATCTCTTCTGGTGCTAGGTGGAGTCATTTTCCACGAGGTTTTTTTTGAAAAAGTTGAAAAATTTATTTTTGGAAAATTTCCTGCGGTTCTGCCTGTTGTAACGAGAGTGTTATAACGAAAAGTGACGAAGTGGAAGATAATAGGTAGAACAAACTGAACCAACGGAGTCGCAGTCCTGGTGGATCAACCATCCACAACCGCAAAGGATCATCGAGCTCGAGTATCATCGTGTCAGCGGGAGATAAGCGACCGTCTCATACAATCAACCGGGGAGCGTGGTGGAATGCAGTTCTACGTATTCATCGTCGCCCTTGTCTGCCACATCTGTTCTGCGTAAATACCGCTTTATATATAATTCACCTTTGCCTCTTTCTGTGAGTTAGATAGCGCATTCGCATTCATTTCCGAGTCAAATCGTTGAATTGCCCACCATGTCGAGGATGCTCAACATTTTTTCTACATCAAAAAGCAAGGAAAATATCAACCGCTCGGGGACGATGCCAAAAGCGAATCACCCGTGCCCCGAAATGTTTGAGAGACAGAATCAGGGCGATGTGCCTGACAACATTGATGATTTGAATGATGATTATAATAACGCGGGAATCTGGCACTTTGAATAAAATGAGCAGAACGAAGCGTGGGGGATTGATGCGAGTGCGTTTAACAATGAAAGAGACGAGGATGAACACTTAGAGAATAGCCGATGCAATAGCCCTCGAGGCAAATATACGGGACCTACATACCAACAATGGCGAACGCCCAACCCTCTGATAGAGGAGTCCCCAATACTAGCCAACCCGATCCAAACACCCATACGCAACGAAGTACCAATGACTGAATACCCAGAGGCATTTTATTTAACCGGGCCTAATGGACAATTATTTCTGTGCAAAAAACAGCCATCTCACGAATCGATGATGAGAATTACGGATACCTTTTCACTCATGCCGGAGCAGACTCAACCCCAAAACGTTCAACAAATTGCGTTTGATAATAACCTCCAAAATTCCGAAAACTATACGAATTCACCTGGAAATCAAAATCTCGAAAACAACTCAGATTCACACAGAAACCAAAATTTCGAAAACAACACAGATTCACTCAGAAATCAAAATCCCGATAATCACACAAATGTACTTAGAAGCCAAAACAATTCCAGACCGAACACACCAGTAACCACCGCCCATGTAGTGCCCCAAACTCCATGGGACCTTCCGTTAATTAGTGGAATTTTACCAAATGAGTCAGATCAGAACCTCATACGGAACAATATCCCGCAAAATCAAACAAATCAGAACTTAACGGGAAACCAACAGATTCGTGAGAACGCTGTGTTCGCCAGAAAGTCGTCCCCCGGTCAGTACGGACCATCACTTGAAAATATTCTCCGTGGAATGAGTTCTACGAAAATAGCGGAATTATGGGAAGAAGTCAATATAGGCGATAATCGGCAGAGCCAGAATGTGAATCAACAGCAAAATCCGACCGACACCAAAAATGAGACCTGATAGACTAGTCCAAGCTACGACACAGAGATTTTCACGACAAAATTCCACTCTTACCGGAACGCAAACACAAAGAATACATCCCCAAATTGCCGAAGAACAAACGCGTGTAACCCAGCGTCAAACTCATTCAACGGGACAAATTTCGAGAATGGGAAAAACCTTCAGTTTACACGAAGTGTTGAAAAGCGTGGGTGAGTTCAACGGAGAAGGAGACACATTGGATGCATACTGTACAGCAGTAAGAATTGCGTCAAGTGTTGGTGGTCCCGAAGCAGACCGTATAATTCTCATGAACATCGCGAGTGAATTACGAGGAACCGCCAGGACATTATTTGGATCGGTGGTATTGAAATTTGAGTCAGTAGACCTTTTTTTGAAAGAATCAGAGGAGCAGTTTATGATGGTAGAGTCACCGGACGATATTATGTCCGAACTGAAAACCTGCGCAAAGACAGAAGATGGAACATTAGAATCATACGGAACGGGGATACAGGAAATATTGAATGAATTCGAAAGCACGGCAGGCTCTAAATCGCAGCACACTCGTTCCGAGATAGAATCTCGAACACGAGACGCCGACGAGGCAGCGCTAACACGGTTCGTGATGGGTATAGGCTCAGAGTTGGAAGGCGTTGTGAGAAGCAACCGCCCGGGCAATATTCGTGGAGCAGTCAAATTCGCTCAACAAGCTGCATTGCAGCGCAAAAACTACCCAAATTCAGAGGACTCAGCAAGACCCAAAGCTATGCCAATTTCCGTGAATATTCGGATGGCAGACTCACAAGTCATTTGTCCATATTGCAACCTTATGGGCCACGTTGAGGCGAAATGTTACAAGAAGCGAAATGATGACAAAACGTGTCAGTACTGCGAAAGACCGGGCCACGATGCGAAAGTATGCTGGAAATTAGAAGCGTATTATAAGAAAGCTGAGGTCAACATAGATCGCCCGAGTACGAATCGCGACAGAGGAGGCGGATATAGGGGGAGAGGCCGAGGAGGGGGATATAACAGGAATTATCAATCGCGAATTGACACACAACCCCAGAGCAAAAATAACACGTGACGGGAGTCATATCGAAACTACCCTCAACGGCAACATGCGAATCAGCAAGCGCCGCAATCAGAACACCAAGCGTCGCAATCGCAACCCCAAGCCCCGCAGCACCAATCCCAGACCACGCAAAACGTGAATGGTAATTTAAACTAACAACACGTCCGCCGCGACCCCCAAGCGACGGGCGCATTGATAACGTCAAAATCGATACGTCGTCGATGGATCGCGACATTGGCGATGGAGTGATAGAGAACGATTCACCATCAAGCGAGCATACGTCAGGTGATGATGAGTTGAGTCCAATAACATCAAACGATAGCAATGATACAGTGAATTCTCAAACATTGACCCAGGCAAATATTCGAAAGGTATCCGTAAAATTTTTAAAGACCGGCAGAATGCCACCAGTTGCAACTTTTGAAAGCCAAGAAGCAAAGAACGGAAAATGTAATTCATACATAGACTCCCGAGCCGATGTGTGCATTATTAAAGCCAGTAAATTTGGAAACATTGAGGATATAGACAAATCGGAGATACTAAGCATTAATGGCGTAGCAGAAGGAGAATTTTATTCAATGGGAATGATTATAATGAATATAAACGGCATGCGATGGCAATTCTACGTAGTCCCCGATTCAATACTTTTAGATTGTGATGGACTGATCGGGTGGGACTTTTTGACTGAATTTGGAGGTGAATCAAACCCCAGAGCCCGCTGCCTTGAATTCGAAAACTTTCCGATTCCCTCCAAATGCACAGAGAAAATCAAGCTACCACCAAGAGTCAGACGAATTATTAAATTCGAGGTTTTGAACGATGTAAAAGAAGGCTGGGTGCCACGCACACATTTAGAGAACGGAGTCCTTTTTGGCAAGTTTGTCACGAAGAATTTTAATGGCCACGGAATTGCAGAAGTAGTGAATACTTCATACAGAACCATTTATATTGATACCCTAGCGGTAAAGTTGAGGAAGTTTTCAAGAGTAATCCCCTGGGGAAATGTTGAAGAGAAACGTGTCATTGGGGAAGACGCGGTTCATTGTATTCGCAGATTATTTACCGGATCGGGCTCAGCTAGTGAGCTAGTTTCTGAGAACTCGCAAAGTAGTAATAAGAGCGCGCGCGATAAGGCAGTGGCCGAGCGAGTAGAAATCATAATGAAACAAGTAGATATCGAGGGGTGTAGTGAAGAGGAGATTGAGCACGTGCGCAGACTGATTAGCATCGACCCGTGGCGTTTTGGATTAGAAGGCGAGCCACTTGAAGCCACGAGTCTGAATATAAAACATAAAATCACTTCGAAATCGGGAAAACCGTTCAAAGCTAAGAGGTATAGACTGCCACCCGCTTTGAGAGGCCCGATGATAGAAGAAGTCGAAAAATTACGCGATCTCGGCATATTGCGCCCTTCTAGATCGCCCTGGAGGTCAAATTGTTTTTTAGTACCGAAATCACCGGACAAAGACGGGACAAAAAGGTACCGTTTCGTCGCGGACTTCCGCCCGCTCAATGAAGACACGGTAGGCTCATGCCAGCCACTCTCATTCACCGCGGGTATAATCGATCAACTATCGAACGCTCGCTATATAACGGTAGTTGATTTATTGAATGGATTTTATCAGCTCGAGATGGATGATGAGTCAGCGAGGTACAGTGCGATAAGCACACCATTAGGGCACATGGAATTCGCACGTATGGCGCAAGGGACGGAAGGGAGTCCAGACACTTTCAATGGAGCCGTTTTCATGGCAATAGCCGGACTTTCGCTGGAAGATGTAGCCACCTATTGCGACGATATGTATATTTGGGCAGATTCGCTAGAAGTTAACGAAATAAAACTCCGGAAGTTCATGTCTTGCATAATCGCAGCGAATTTCACGATATCACCAAAAAAACGCCAATTGCTGAAACGCGAGGCCAAGGTTCTAGGCTACATCGTCGGTAATGGCAAAATCAAACCGGACCCCAAGTAAGTGGAAGCAGTGCGCGAGTACCCTGCACCCACGAACGTACGCAAAGTCAGGCAATTCCTTGGGTTAACGGGATACTACCGACGATTCATCGAGAATAACGCGAAGATCGCGAAACCCCTCACTGATCTGACGAAAAAAGACCAACCATTTGAGTGCGGTTCAGAGCAACAACAGGCATTCGAGAGTTTACGCGACGCGTTATGCTCGGATAGCGTTTTAGCGAGTCCGGAAATCTTGGGAAATGAGAAGTACATCATCTCTACCGACAGTAGCGACTGGGCTGTGGGATCCGTATTGGCAATCGGCGATATCAAAAATAATAGACCGGTGGCGTACGCATCGAGAATTCTGAAAGGAGCAGAAATGAAGTGGTCGACTTACAGTAAAGAATTTGAAAGTATAGTACACGCGTGCCAATCTTACCAGCCATATCTATACGGCCGACACTTTGAAGTGATCACCAATCACGAACCCTTGAGTCATCTTCACAGAGCGAAGGGTGACACAAGATACAGTCGTCAGAAGGCCAAGATTCGTGACTTCTCGTTCACTATAAAATATAGGTCCGGAAAACTTAATGATGCGGCTGATGCTCTATCGCGAAATCCTGTGATCAGAGAGGGGGGAATTAACCCAGAACTCCCACGTAAAAAATTATACGCATTAGCCGAGCAGCAAGAGGCAGAGGAGTCACCCGAAAGTACCGATTTTCCGTCAAATCAAGTACGAAAAACACGCGCGCATCGCATAGTAGGCGCCGAAAAATTGAAGATCGTCGAAACTGAATCAACTGAAGCGAAAGCTCAGCCTACAGGAAAGAAAATACCGGAGAACCCATGCGAATCGACATCCGAAATGGAAACAAGTCAAAAACCGCAAAAGCAAAACAGACCCAGAAGAGTCTTTCAGAATACGTGGTCATCGAAACGCCTGAGAGACCGGTACCCAGCTCTCAATATCCGGAATCAGCTGCGAGCGCAACCAACAGCTGACTCGTCAAGACCCTTCGGATCATCGTCAGCACAGAACCTGAGCACTGAGAATACCCACACACGCGAGTCGGCAAATGAGAACGCAGTCCGAGAGACAACCGTGGATCAATATCAAAGGGCAAAGAGATCTGACGGGGGGAGTGAATTGCTGCAAGATCCCCCGTTAGAAACAATGATTCTATCTCATTCTATACAGGACGGTGTTACACCAAACGTATATCAAATTCGCGCGAAAAGCCACCATGGGCATTGGGGGACAGTGAACTAGCACAACCTCTGCAGAAACTGCTTACAGTAGACGAGCATGGATTTCGCTACAGAGAGAATGTGGCATTCTTTGCGTCATGTGATGGGCATACAAATACTGAAACGATTGCTTCGCTGCTTGAGAGGGATTATATCGAGGCAAAAACGATGCAAACGCGGAACTCTTCAATTGGCGACATTCATGAATTTCAAGCAGGCGATTTGAGCATCTTTGCAGCTTTCGTGGAAAATTATATTGGCAAAAAGCCATTGCAAAAAAACATCGAAAAAGTGTTACAAAATGTGTCCGAAGATAATTTCATTATTTGAACAAGTATTTGAAGGATTACCTATCAAAGCTGTGCTCTTGATACACAACCTCAAAGTACCTCCAGCAAGCGATCAATTCAAAATCATCAACGAATTTCACGCATCGACGAGCGGAGCCCACCGCGGGATAAATAAAACGTACAATCAACTCGCGCGCAGTTGTTATTGGAAGACTATGCGTGAAGATGTCAAGAGTACAGTCGAGCGATGTGACGGGTGCGCAATTGACAAATTAGTACGCCAAAAAGTACGCCTGCCACTGAGGCTGGTTGACACACCAGCACGCCCGTTTGACAAAATTGCAATCGGTTTTTATACGCCACCGTGCCCTTCGAAATATGGTTACAAACACATCTTATCAGTCCAGGATCAGCTGACTAGATATGTCATTCTGATACCAACGCGTCATGCAACAGCTCACGAAGTAGCGAGAGGACTATTGGGGAAAGTAATTGCTTACTTTGGACCACCCGGCTCAATTTTGAGCGACATGGGCAAACACTTTATTAATAGAATTTTGGAAGATTTCGCAGAAGCTTTTGGTATACGGGAATATAACACATCACCATACTCCCCCATGAGTAACAGCATGATTGAGCGAATGCATGCCACGCTGACTGAATTCCTCGAGGCCTTCGCCAAGGACCGGTCGGATTGGGACAAAGTACTACCAATAGCACAGTTCTCGATTAATGCCATGGAGAGCGCGTCGACAGGGTACCCTCCATTCACTCTTATACTGGGTCACAACGTCAGGCTGCCAGGACCAGTCAAACAACAGGAAGACCCACCGACCTACGACGATTATGTAGAGGACAGGATGACTGAACTACAACAAATCCAGACCCTGGCTGCCCTCCATGCCAATTATGCTAAGTATCGCTATAAACATAACTACGATATGAAAGCCTCGAATTCATGCCATTTTCGCGAAGGCGTATTAGTCTACGTACTAAAATTACCAATTAAGCATGAATTAGACCCCAATATACAGGGCCATATGAAATTGTAGATATAAATTACAAAACGAAGAATGCAACTCTCATAAACAATGACACCACGAAAGTGGTCCGCATCGATCAAATCAAGAGATGCGCAGAGGTCAAGACTGACATGGCCGAAGCCAACTTTTCATTGCAAAAAGCTGACGTCTTGATTTTAAACACCTCAGAAGAAAAACCTGATGTCCCAGCAGACTCGACCTCGGCCGTCGTAAGAATTACTTCGGCCCAGAGACGAGCCGCTGAAGAGGACAAAATTAACCCACAGTACGGAAATTCAGAAGGAAATCACCCTCGCGCAATTTTTCTGTAGCAAAAAAGATCATAAAAACAGTAAGGAAGCGACTTCGACCTTGACCCTCGTAGGAATTACTCCGGCCCAGGAACGAAGTTCGCATTACAAACCGAAATTCAAACCGATTCACTTTTTGGAAATGTTGAGAAATTGATTTTCATACGATAAAGTATTGCAAAGAAAATTTTCCTCTACAGTACAGACAGAGGCGCGCAGCAGAGCAAATTCATGACACGGTTGGAACACACACCGGGAGTACTCGTAGAACGCATGGCTTCACTGTTCACAACGTCAACAAGGTGGAAGATCGTCCAGCGCATAGAACTCGACAATTTGGCATCGACCGCAGACACATTGAGGGAAGCATGGGTCCAACTCAGCACAGCCTGCAGTGACAAACTACATAACGCGCAATTGAACTCAATCCACGGGCAGATCGTCGAGACGAGAGTTGGACCTGAATGTATCACATTTAATGAGCAAGCATGAACGGGAGATTGACCGAGACCACCTGCACGAGGCATTGGAAATCACATTACAACAGGACCAGATATCGCTGGCACCAACACACATTGAGGCACTGGAAGCAGCACCGAGTCTACGCGACATTATCTCGAAGGCTCGAGAGATTAGCAAGTACAAAAACGTATCGAAAAAATTTATTAGTTTGGAGAATAGCCTCACAACGTATCTTATTTTGGCAGCCACCATATCAATAAGCGCGATTCTAGCGACGAGGATTTTTGGGAAAATAATAAGCCCATAATTGACAATATTTAATACGGCAAGATCTTTCATATGTTCAGAAACCACTGGGAAAGTGGACGCACGCACGCTACCCGTCGGTCGCCGTCGCACGAGCACGACAACCTCAACTTCAGAAATCATCACGCGCAACGCATGCCGTCGGACCAGCGTAGCCGACGAGCACGGAAATAACGGTAGCAGCCACACACCATCACCATCAAAATCCACGCCAAGTAGTGTCACCTAACATCATTGAGGATTACCGGTACCATATGGGTAAATAATTTTAAGCGAAGGGAGAAATAGAAGTTTGAAAGTCGCAAGCGAGTGCAGAGTAAATTTACCACGATAGTAGAATGAAGAAAAGCCAGTTTTGACGAAGATCAAAGCTCAAAGGAGGGTAAATACAAATGAGCCGATTTGTTGACAAGAAAGGTGAGGGGGAAAACGTACACACCACACTACATACATCGCCCACACAAGTCACACAATACGACCGAGGATCAGACAAGGCACGAACCTCGACCGTCGGAAACACAATCACCGAGAGGTACTCACCACACGTAAAGGTGCAATCCAAAATCACATTGCTGAACAAAAATCTGCATTCGGTGGAGATCATATATCCCCAAGAGCAGATAGCGATGGCATGGCACGCGAAGTTGAGAATGCCAGGTCGCGTTCCACGGCCACATTCTGGCCGCAGTGCTATATACACGGTCCAGAACGCGGACCCGGATCGCGTACCTAAGCTCCACCTGTCCGAGCAGACAGCAGCCAGCAGCGCAGCAATTCACACAAAACACAACCACCGTGGGACACTCTTCACATACACTAGCATCACAATTCACAAAACACGGCAAATTCAAGCCCCCGGAAAAGCTCGGGAACTGAGCAGAACCAGAGAAAAACTCGAAAAATCCCGAGAGTTTAAACGCGCGGATCTGTCCGGGGAGACAGCCAGATTGGCACTGCCGATGTCGGTGTTTGACATCAAGAACCGGGATCGAGTGACCTCAGAGTTAGAAGAACAAACTCGAACCACGGGCTCCGTTATCAACTCTTAAGAGAAACGGAGTGGGCAACACTGTACATACCATGGGTCAACTGAATAAAGCGAAGTATATAAGTCTCCTTCGGAGGCTGGATATGACAATTCAGCACGGCACGGTCTCGAAAGACGACCGTTGCGTTGCGAAGCATATCAGTGGGATCGGGTTACGACCATGCCCCAAATCACGAAAATCAATTTCGCCGAATTTCCGAAATTTTCCAGGAAACCCCATGGGAATAACACTTTTATTACTCAAAGGACACACTATCCAAATTTCAGCTCGATTGGACGTTTTGATCCAGAGCTATCGCGCGCCCCGAGGCACACCGAAATCACAGATCACCGATATTGACCGTAAAACACATTAGGCCACTCACACTACACATACAGTTACCTATACGAATACGCGTAAAGTCATCTCAAACCCCACACCTAGCTCGAAGTCGAGAAAACGGCCGAATTTTCAGTTAAACTCATCGAAAAAGTCAACTCCAGCGATTTTTGAAAAAAGTTGGGAGAACGTAAAAATCCATTTTGTTGATAATCAGGTACCTTAAATAACACTTACAAGTACCCGTTCTCATCACTTTCATTGATGGGGGAATCTCGGAATCACAGAAATCTCAATTTGAGACGTTGAAACATATTTGTCAAGAATGACAAAAAAAATGCGTATTTCAATCTTTGAAACGGATACCACGACGTGAATTTTAAGAAAATAACCTTTGTAAACATTGATGATCGTCACAAATGTATATAGTTGAGTATACCAATAGCCACGAAGTTCATTAAAAGCTTGAGAAACGAAATCACAGGATTCCAAACGGAAAAATGTAGGTTTCCAACACGTAAAACGGCCATAGGCCAAATTGCAAATTTCTCACCTCATTCTTCAAATCTGGTTACAAAATGGTGAAAGATAGATAGTTTAACACAACAGGTTGGAAAAGAACGAACAACAAAGATCCGAAAGCGAACAGAAAAATTTTATGATCAAAAAGTTACATAGTCGAATTCCACCCGAAAAGGCTAGTGTCAGCACCAAAATAGGTGCGCATCTGGTCATAAGTGTAATAATTCCAATGTTATCAATGTAGAAATTCGTACAAAGCTCCTTTAGGGTGTATCCTACTAGAATCAAATTCGACCGATAAGCCGGAAAATTTTTGATGACTACGGTAAAGCGAAAATTCACGTAAAATGCACCTTTTCATGCGTAAACGAGGGTACCCAGAAAAGTACCGTAACTCGGACGATTGTTATCCGATTTTGACGTTCGAAGGACTTCCAGAGAGCGATATAACCATATCAGAGAAAAATTCCAGAAAAATCGAAATTTTGAACATTTTAATAGTTTAAGGTTCATAATTTTACATGCCGAAAGAATCATTCGGCATGGAATTCCAAGAAAAACTCCATGTAGTATTGACTTTGAAAATGTCGCAATATATCCATAATCGAGATTTAAAACCAACTCGAGAAAGAAAAAGATCTCTTGTGGCTGATGGAAAAAAATTCCACAGCTGCAAGCGATAAAAATAATATAGCACTAGTATATCTATACATAACATACCTATTGTATGCGTACGAACAGAAAAAGAAACGGTGAGAGAGCCCGATAGAAATGATCGGCCTCTCCTCAACTCAATTTTTCAGCATTCACGATTTCGACAAACACGAATATGGAAACCCGACTATGGACATTCATATTAATTATATAATTTGTTTACCATCTATATTATTATTATTATTCAGGGAACTGTTCATATAAAAATGAACCTTGTTGGGTAGAAATAAATGAAAGAGAAATGAGACATAGAATCTCATATAAATAATCCTAGAATTAAGGAACATTGTGTATAAACAACTTATTGTTACTTATTTTGAAGTGTCTCAAATATTTCTATAACTTTGTAAACTACCTATCAGACTGAGATATAGGATCTCATGCCAACAAGTATGAATTTGAGAAATATTCATTTATCAACAAATTTTATTGTTAATAATTTTCGAAATTTGTCATCAAACAACTCATGATTTTGAAAACGGGTGTTAAGCAAACTTGTAGTTTTGATTAGACCATTGTGAAAAATCACATTCTGGACATCTAGAAATGAGGGAATAGAATTATTTAAGTTGAAAAAAAACGATTATAATGAGAGAGAGTTTGCGATGAAGAATTGTCGACGCGACACTCACAGACATTGACACTCTCGCTCTCACATGATTCCATACACGCGCTCGTTCGTGCGAGTGCTACTTCAACATATGATTCCAAATCATATGAATTGAAGGCCGTCAAAGAGGCCACAACAGCTGTAACATTATAATGTAGGTCACCGCTTCGGGACGATGCGAGACTCCGGCCAGGCACGCATGTGACGTGTGGAGTTTCGAGCATGAGACTCTCACCTCCCCGCGTCACGCCGACGAGGCACCAGCCGTCGCAGGTGCATCGTCAGCTTTCCTGACGGAAACTCGCGCATTTCCCCCCAAAGCGCAAAGGCGCGTCGCGACCCATCGTCGTGGACGACGGGCCTCGCCGCGTCAGACCGCTTAGACCAATCTAACAATTCGGACACTCTCTCACTTCAATACTTCCATTAAAGTCACTAATCACTTGGTATAGCTCGTGTTCATTCTGAAAGCGCCTACCCACGTCACAGATTCAATTTTCACGATTGCCGGAATTTCTCGATCAGCACTTTTATGACAACGACATTCAACAAGTATGACGAACAGCCAAAACTGTCACTTACATTATCAGATGCCACATTTTGACACCATCACAAGACGTTATGTTAAAGGCGTGCTAAAAAGTGAACTTTTGGCTCAATTATCATCAGAAACGACGGTGAGATTCGAAGCCGATCAATTCGATTGCTCGTTTATGATGACAAAACGCGCGAATGCCGAATGCTTGTGCAGTACCCGTGAGGTTTAATGCGCAAGTCCTTCGATACTACTGTCCAGGCAATGATCTGTTCCGTCAGCACTTGCCGATTCCGCAGAGTTATTGTATGGGCAAATCTTACGAAGTATGCAGTTTGGCCGAACAGGCCTATTTCCACGTTGTCAGAAGAACAGTCGCGTTTATTACGATGCTCGCATTAGATCATTCTGGAGATCCACTCATATTTAACAGTTCTGCATCATTTAGAAGTCTATCACTTGCTATAGAAAGATACTGGGAGACGCTTCTTCGTGACGAAATCGCGGGTGAATCGCAATTTTCGACCGAACAGGGCCATAATTCTCTCACGCCTTAGCTCGCCACAGGCGGGGCTGTTAATTGATCGGTCTGAAAATTGGATATGTGATGGATTATGATATATAGAAACATATAATTTTTACCCGAGGCTGTGCCTATCAGTGCGTCAGAGTGGCGATGATTCGTTGGAGCGAACTCCGATTTTACTTTTTTTCTTGTGTCGCTTTTTTAATGGATGCAGCACTCGGGGCGGTGAATATTTCGTATCTGTAGAAACGACATCTCATTCTACATTCAAAAACCTACAAATCTAGCTCAGGAACAATAGTGTGCTCGATTCCGCACGACGATGCGGCTTAGAACGAGAAAAGTTATTTTTGCGTAAATGGGGTAAAAAAATCGTTTTTCGTGTAGCACACGAAAATTTCGATTCCGTTGGAATTGAAACCACGTGTAAATTGATTCTCATACCTCAAGAAATGACTATGAAAATCGCCCCTATTACAGACCCATCTCGGTTGTGATGCGAGTCTTGTGACATTCACAAATGACGAAAATGAGCGTTTGGGCAGCTGTGGCACATCTGCATTTTGTACCACAGACCTTCAGGAGACACTGTGGAGTATTAAACTTATCCCTTCTCCT
This sequence comes from Eretmocerus hayati, assembly GCA_029851415.1. Classification (NCBI taxonomy): domain Eukaryota; kingdom Metazoa; phylum Arthropoda; class Insecta; order Hymenoptera; family Aphelinidae; genus Eretmocerus; species Eretmocerus hayati. The sequence continues at coordinate 107,379,749 of CM056743.1, forward strand.
CTATTCCAACACCGAGGATGCCATGTATTCACATACACATGAGCCAATTAGAATTACGGAAATATGAGGGTCCCATCCAAATACATGGGAAAATCTTCTGTTCCCTCACAAATCCACGGCGGAGCTCCGAAATGATTTACGCAAGTATTTCATCATTGTTTGAGCATTACTTGGACCGAACAGAAGTTCATGGGAGGGATGCTGCCAATCTGGAAATTCTCAGAATTTCAAAGTCAAAATCGCATAGTTCCTGAGATTTGCCAATACATATATTGACGAGACTAAGTACACATATTCTAGCTCCAATATGTGTGATCATTATGAGTTTCGAACCGCAAGCATATAAAGGTCAGTGCGGGGCAGAGCTCTCAAGGGAGCAGGAAATATTTTTGCATCAGGCAGTGTACATCTGAAACGTAGTGACGAGATGAATTGGTGAACACGATTTTGGAGAATGAACCTTGGAATCCGACAATCAAAGCGGATAATTATGCATGTGTTCAAGAACATCCTTGGTCCAAAATTCACTCATAACCACGCACGTACTTTGCAACATGCGAGGCAACATATTCGCCTGTACACAGGCCTCTAATTCGTATGAGTGTATTTAAATTTGAAGTGAAGATACTTAGAAACTAGTGACTCGTGATCGAGCGTGGTGCAGTTGAACGAAATCAACACGTCGTGTAATTAACTGTTCGAATTGTCTCTTTCGCTAAAATACGCTGAGTCCCGACCGGACGCCACGGCGTCCGCCCTGCTGGATCTAAGATTAGATGTCATGATGAGTGATTTTGTCTATTAGTTAATAATGAAACGGCGTAGAGAATCAGATTCAGCAGTACCTCAATGGGTGCAAGTGACAGACGGTCGAAGAAAAGATATAGATGGTACGAGCGTGAGTATGCTTTTCCATTGCATTAGAACTTTATATTTATTGAACAAATTGAATTTCTTGAATTTGAAACACTCAAGATTGAATTTTTGCGAAAAAAAAATCTTATGATTTCTCAGAACAGAGAATGTGCACCAAATCCAAATAACCCCAACAATCGTGGGAATCAACGAGTACACGTCCTTGCAAATATTGCATCACGCGGGAGGTTTATGTTGAATCACGCTTCTTGTCTTCGTGGCTGTATATATATAACCAAATTCCACCATCAGATATGTTTTTCCAGAACAAATGTAGTGTTTGAATTCAGTTTTGGTTTGAATGAAATTATGAAAGTCAAGAGACAAGGGGGGTCCCCTCCCCTCACAGAATCCCTATATCAGGCTTGCTAACATAAAATCGAAATCAGGGTTGCCAACCTCACGTTACAAATGTCCCTAGATTTGTTTCTATTGTGCGTATATACATCTATCGATGGGTTGGTGGATGGGTAGGTGTCTTGGTGGGTTGGTGGGTCGGTGGGTCGATGAGTCGGTGTGTGTGTGTGTGTGTGTGTGTGTGTGTGTGTGTGTGTGATGGAGAGAGAGTTCGTGGTATCCTCTCTTGTGAGGCAGTCTAATACACGTACACTTACTAGACGAATATGATGAATATATTCACATTTTACGGCGTGCTGTCACCGGCTCGAGGATATGGATTTGTGTTTATGTGTGTGTGTTTCTATTTTTGCATCTTGTGTTTGTGAGTGTGAGTAGAATCCTCTTTTGTGACGCAGCCCGGTACACGAGATACATTATGTATCCTCCTTACCGCACCAACATATGTCGTATATATTGACGTCTTTACTGCGTGTGGGAACCGGCTCGAGGATATAGATTCGAGTTTGTATGTGTGTGTGTGTGTGTGTTTGAGCATGAGAGTCGTTACTCATTCACATTCAGAAGGCTCATGAATTCGCGATTTTTCGAATTTCCTATTCAATTTCCGAATTTTTTGCGAAGTTTCAGTGGTGGCCCAATTATCGAACTGACTCAATCCAGTTAAGATCGGGCAGCCAAAAAGGTCGATGAAACGGATCTTCTCTCCTCTGAAATATATGATTCTATGGTCAAAATAACGAGATACGTATTTTTTTGTTTTGCCCTAAACCTCACCACATGAGAGATATGAGAATTTTCAGTTCATAAGCCAAATTTCAATTTCTGACCTTTTCGGGTCGGTGAGGTTCGATAAATCAGCGGGGTCTTCGAATTTCCTCGGAAATTTTTTGCATATGATCATATTTCATGGAATGAATGGGTCGCCACCATCAAAGGGCCAATATAGGCCGACAATCCCTTGAAAATGGATATTTTACGAATAACACCAAAACTTCGATTTCTCAAAAACATCATCCTCAATCTTGCTGAATATTTTTTTGGTACAACTTGAATACACAAAAATCAAGGTAGAATTAGTTTGGTTTACTTTCCAAGACTGGCAGAGGCAGTATAAATCATTTTCGGTGATGTATTGTCGAAAAATCATTTTTCTCACACGTACAAGGCTTGCAAACGTAATACTTCGCTCGTGTGTAATCAGGATTGGGTAATTTCACTACCGGATGAGTTTGAGGAATGTCAAGTGGCACTTTCGTTCGTCGATGCATATTCATTCTCCAGGAAGACGAAACTACAACTGCCTCCCCATACGGATAAAAGCTTCGAAAATCAGCGCCAGCTCCGTCCATGTGAATTTCTTCATCCAAAAAGTTTATAACAGTAGAGACTACCATAAATCAAAGAAAGAATGATGCCATCCGACTACTTTGCTCTGCTAAGTTGGATCGCGTTCCAAAATTGACTATTTCAGAGCCGAGAGACAGATCTTCATCTTCAATCTCCGCCCAACTCTCTGAAAAACAACATCGAATATGGTATGTCTACACTTAAGGGATACGTGTCTATGATCCATATGAAGATTTGTCACAAACCTGTGGAACTTCAGTATCGTGATTCAGATCGTCACTCGTGACTGCAAAGCTCACCGTTTCCCCTCGATAATAGCACACTGCTGTGAATATCGAAATCTGTTTGGATTCCCAATTATTATCATATATTATCAATATTATGAGTCAGCTAGAAAGACCTTCAGTTCCAAAGGTTTGTGACAAATCTTCATATGAATCATAGACACATATCACTTCAGTATAGACATACAGTATTTGATGTCGTTTTTCAGAGAGTTGGGCGGAGATTGAAGATGAAGATCTGTCTCTCGGCTCTGGAATAGTCAATTTTGGAACGCGATTCAACTTAGCAGAGCAAAGTGGTCGGATAGCATCATTCTTTCTTTGATTTATGGTAGTCTCTACTGTTATAAACTTTTTGGATGAAGAAATTCACATGGACGGAGCTGGCGCTGATTTTCGAAGCTTTTATCCGTATGGGGAGGCGGTTGTAGTTTCGTCTTCCTGGAGAATGAATATGCATCGACAAACGGAAGTGCCACTTGACATTTTTCAAGCTCATCCGGTAGTGAAATTACCCAATCCTGATTACACACGAGCGAAGTATCACGTTTGCAAGCCTTGTACGTGTGAGAAAAATGATTTTTCGACAATTCATCACCGAAAATGATTCATACTAGTAAACCAAACTAATTCCACCTTGACTGTTGTGTATTCAAGTTGTACCAAAAAAATTTTCAGCAAGATTGAGGATGATGTTTTTGAGAAATCGAAGTTTTAGTGTTATCCGTAGAATATCCATTTTCAAGGAATTGTCGGCCTATATTGGCCCTTTAATGATGGTGACCCATTCATTTCATGAAATATGATCATATGCAAAAAAGGTTCCGAGGAAAGTCGAAGATCCCGCTGATTTATCGAACTTCACCGATCCAAAAAGGTCAGAAATTGAAATTTGGCTTATGAACTAAAAATTCTCATATCTCTCATGTGGTGAGGTTTAGGGCAAAACAAAAAAATACGTATCTCGTTAATTTGACCATAGAATCATATTTCCGGAGCGGGGAAGATCCGTTTCATCGACCTTCTTGGCTGCCCGATCTTAACTGGATTGAGTCAACTATGATTTGAATCATTTAAGACGATGCGGTCACCGTGCACAGTGCACGAAAAAAGTTATTCGCACTTTTCTCCGATATTCTTGCGATTTGGACAAAACGAGGAGAGGATGAATACTTATTATCATCTAACTTGAGTTCGTCTTCTCGTCGCTTAGCTCAAATCGCAAGAGAATTTGATAAAAGTGTGAACAACTCGAGCGCAGGCACCTCCTAACCTACAATATAGGTACTTTATAATTCTCACTTTTATCCAATTCTCTTGCAATTTGGGCTAAACGACGAGAAGACGAACTCAAGTTAGATGATAATGAACGCGGGTCTTCTCGTCGTTTAGCCCAAATCGCAAGAGAATTGGATGAAAGTGCGAATAACTTTCAGCGTCCACGGTGACCGCATCGCCTTAAGGAGGAGAGAGATTGAAATTCTATTCATCAGACCATTCTTCAAGAACTTTCAATGCTATATCATCACTGTAACGTAGTAGAATGAATTGAGCCTTTCATTTCAAATAAACTCGTATGATTTCAATTTGATTGTCATTCCCAATATGAGTTTTTAGTGTTGATTTTGTTAGGTCAGGTTTTTTGTAAATTTCGAATACTGAGTGAAGCTCACCATCACAAGAATCGAGGGAGACATGTTCAGATGAGTCTGATACGCTATTTGGTTGTCCAATATCGGGCCCAGAAATCGCTGCTCAGAACAGAGGAAATCCAACGACATGATCTGTGTGAGCTGTGTCAGTAAAGTATTTTTATGTTTTTTGAGATACGCCTTGCCTACATCTACAGTAGCTAGGCAACATACATTCGCAATCTGTCGCACTCAGGGATGAAAATCTCGATCTCTTTGTGAGCCAAGGGATCATGCTTTGATGTTGCAACTCGTAGTTGTATTCGATTGTACTCAGAGATATTATTCCTTTGATGGGTTCTTATTTGTTGTTATGGTGTTTGGAGATAGATTGAACCATCTGATTTGAAATTATGATTGCTAAAAACTCTTCGATTCGAATTTGCCATGGTCAGTATCACATGATCACTTTTGATCCTGTTAGCAGTGTCGAACGATGAATCGACCCATGATATAGTTACTATAACATGGACGATAATGAGTATAATGATACTGTAAATAGTCGCGAGATTCTACTGATGATGATCAGCATGGAAATTCTCGATATTGAATCCTGTCTTAATCGTATGAGAAGCAGGTGGGGGAAGACCCCACTGGAAATGATTGGCCACCCAGTCGGCCGCCCGGACGCCCGCCCGAGCGGCCTCTTCCGAAATTACCTTTTCTATCTTTATTTTTCAGTTTTTGACCCGGGATTCGTCTGTTGAATGCCGCAGATTGGGAATTTCAAACTGAGATTCACGAATCTATCCAGATTTGCCCCAGAGTGGGAATTTTGGAGATTCCTCGAGGAAATGTCCCAGAATGGGTTTTTTTGAAAACATTTTGGAGAAACTTTCTGTAAATCAGATTTTTTATATTTTTGTTTTCCCGAAGTCACGTTGAAATTTTTCAGAATTTTATTATCTCCATCCTGCTGTGATTGCACAAGAGTTTTTGAAAGGTCTTAAGGATGCATAATCTTCGGGGCTGTGGGTGCTGATATTAAATTTGCTGACTCAACTGAGCTAGGTTACGTATTCTAGAAGAATCTGAAGCCTCTGGTTCAGGAGGACAATGATTTGAGTATTTCTAATCTATGTAAGGACATATATTCAATGGCGCACAAATGAATTCATTCTTGCACTCTTGGCAACTAAAATTCCACTAGGGGTACTCAAGTTTTTCGCTGATGCAGATACCTGGTCGTTTTGTATCACCTGCTGGTGATCTTCGCTTACTGGTCGTCCTACCTGATTTCTTCTGGTGATGATTCGCTCCTTCTTAGTCTCCATGTGTTGCTCTGCTGCGCCTTGGTCCTTCTCCTGGTTGTTTTTTCAATGCGCGGTCGGCTTGGCCACGATTGTCAGGTTTTGGAATGTGGCAAATGGAAAGAGTGGATGATGAAAGATGTTCGACGGTGAAGTTGCGCTTTTGAACATATATGGGTGAATGATTGATTGTGATAATGTCAGAAGATGGAGTCGACGGCCGCACAACGAGAATTGACGCAAGCCGCGGAAGGCGCCGAGTGCAACGAAGAGGATAGCAGAACGGCGCGAAGTTGCGAAAACAAGATGGCGACTGCGCGCGGCAGATCGGATTCTTAATGAGAGCTCCATACAATTCTAAACAGAATGAAAGGGATACCTCACCCTGCTAATTGGAAATGAAACCGGACGCATTGTCTGCACCGTAAGGCGGTTGACGTGGATACCAAAAACAGCTCAGAATAGTTTTTGAGTAGATGAATTTCCAGGGTTCCTACTCACAAACTTGGATCAATCTCCATGATATTCCCAGGTTTTCCAGGGGTGAAATTTGAAGAAACAGTGAAAGAAATATTATTATATTTAATTCGTGTAATTTGGATCTATATTTATATATTGATTGAATAACTATAATATTCATTTTTATGATTCCTCCTTTAATTTCTTCTATGAGTATATTCTATTGTTGTGATTATATATACACAGATAAATTTGATATTCGAATGTTTTAACCCTGGAAATTCATCCAATCAGAAACTCTTCTGAGCTGTTTTTGCTACTCACATAAACCGCCTCGCGGTGCAGATAATGCGTCCGGTCTCATCTCCAATCAGTAGGGGAAGGTAATCCTTTCATCCTGTTTAGAATTGTATGGAGCTCTCATTGATAATTTGAACTGCCGCGCGCAATCGCCATCTTGTTTTCACGACTTCACGCCCTTCTGCTATTCTCTTCGTTGCGCTCGTCGCTTTCCACGCCTTGCGTCGATTCTCGTTGCACGACCGTCGGCTCTATCTTGTGACATCATCACAATCAATCATCCTTTCATATATGTTCAGAAGCACAACTCCACAGTCAAACACCTTTCATCATCTATTCTCTTCATTTGCCACAATCCAGAACCTGACAAATGCGGCCAAGCCGACCGCGCAGCAAAACAACAATCAGGGGGAGGACCAAGGCGCAGCAGAGCAACACAAGAAGACTAAGAAGAAGCGAATCATCACCTGAAAGAATCAGGTAGGACGACCAGGAAGCGGAGATTACCAGCAGGTAATACAAAACGACCAGGTATCTGCATCAGCGGAAAATGTGAGTACACCTAGTGGGATTTTCATTAGCAAGAGTGCAAGAATGAATTCATTTGTGCGCCATTGAATATAGGTCCATAAATTAGAGACACTTCAATCATTGTCCTCTTGAACCAGAGGCTTTAGATATTTCTAGAATACGTAACATACTGAGTTAAGTCAAGAAATTCAATGTGAGCACCCACACCCGAAGAATTATAAATCCTGAAGACCTTTCAAAAACTCTTGTGCAATCTCAGCAGGATGGAGATAGTGGAATTTTGAGAAATTCAAACGTGACTTCGGGAAAACGAAAATATAAAAAATTTAATTTTCAGAAAGTTTCTCCAAAATGTTCTTAAGAGTACCCATTCTGACACATTTCCTCGAAGAATTTCCAAAATCCTCACTCTGGGGCAAATCTGGATAGATTCGTAAATCTCAGTTTGAAATTCCCAATCTGGGGCATACAACAGACGAATTCCGGGTCGAAAACTAGAAAATAAAGATAAAAAAAAAAATTCTTGGTAGTGGCCTCCCGGACGCCCGCCTTGGCGTCCGTCGGTTCGAACATTTTCATTCTACCGCCCGTGCGGCCGCCTGTTCACCCGCCCGGACGGCTGCTCGGGCGGACGTCCGGGCGGCCGACCTGGCGGACAATCATTTCCAGTGGGGGATAGCCTGGAAGGGGGACTCAAGACGCTCTGTGAAAAAATTCCTGACATGTATTTGGTGGTCATTGTTTCTTATTTACCCAATCGTGTTCCGAGAATTTCCAATTTTATCTCATCACGTTAATGTAGTTGAATGGATTCATTCTACTGTTCCAGATTCATTTGTATGATTTTCCTTTGATTGACATTCTTATCATGAGTTTATGGAGTTGAATTTGTTGGGATTCGTTGTGTATGCTCCTTGAGTACTGAATGTAGTTTAGCATCACAAGGATCGAGGGAGACATGTTCAGATGAGTCTGATACGCTATTCGGTTGTCTAATATCGGGCCAAAAACTCGCTGCTCAGAACAGAGAAAATCCAACGATATGATCTGTGTGAGCTGTGTTAGTGTAGTGTTTCTATGTTCCTATGAGAGTGAAACTCGTAATCGCATTCGGTTGAATTCAGGGGTGTCAAATTTATTGAATGGATTCGAGGTGGTGTAAAAACTGATTCTTTGGAATATTTTGATTGATTTTGAAGTGAATAATTCAAGCAAATGTGATATTTTTGTATATGATTCGATAATAACTGTAAAAGGATATGAAATTTTGTTAACTGTTGCGGCATTGTAATTGATGGTATTATTGAAAATGTTCGAAATTTTCCGAACCTAATCGGATATAGATGAGTTTACGGGGGATGAGTATTGAACATTAATGCGCCATTTTTTTAGAATTTGAATCGAAATTACTCGATTCTGCTGAGCTTTTTCAACAGAAACAAACTGGTGATCGGTGAGTCAATCAAAACCTATTTCATGGGAACCTTATGGCTTCCATTTGTCATGGAGCTAGTCTAAGCTCCATGCCTACGAGTTAGATTCAATGGAATGTGGTGCAACTATACCCGCACGTGCAAGAATCTATAGCTGTGCGTCATGGATCGAGTCTAGAAACACGAGCTTCAGATATTGCAGTATTTATTGTGATGCGGTGCAACTAAGCGTCACGAACCGCGCGTGCAAGAATTGATAGACATGACTCAGAGGCGCCAGCCTAGAGCCTTCGAGAACGTTCGAGTACAAGCGCACTGACGCAAGAATACACGAGAACGAATGCGCTGACGTGCATTTGAACTCGATGTGTTAACAAGTATAAAAGCGGCGTAAGAACGCTGATCCAGGCTCCTGTTCAAACAGTTGACCGCGGACTCTCGCCGCGTTCATTAGGCTTCTAGAATCACAGTCGACCACGTACACTCGTAGCGTAGACTCCGCAATTAGTAGCATTCCAGGAGAAGTAGTCTCAGCCCTCGATACTCTCGTACCATCGTAGAATCAGTAGAATGACGAACAGTTGTTACAGTCTCTCTCTCGAATTATAACTTACCTTTGAATAAAATCTATACTGCTCTCAACATCTTGGACTTATCATTCAGAGGATACCTTGCATCCCAACTAACTGACCCGACGGTCTGGTAAGGACAGAATAGAACCCATAGCACATGAACCTGAAGGACCCTGGTTCATAACAAACTGGTGGCAGCGCTGGGATTCTGTCTGCAAGGATTTGGATCTATTTTTCAAGCATTATAGAATCAGTCAAAAAATTTTTCTCCGAACAGGGATTCCAGGTCAAAACGCGCCGGATGAATTACCCAAGCGTGAGCTCCCCACTGTCGATGACGATGAAGAACTTGAACCTGCAGGATACTTCATTCAAGTAAAAAATCAGGATCTTGTGCGAACGAGTGAACACGATATTGTAACGCGTAACGAAACGAAGGAATGTAAAGTAACTATTAAGGCCATGTAAAAGCTCTACCTTACCATATGAGCCGATAACGACTAGAATGAATTTTCCTAAAAAATTGGCAAAATATCTCAAAATCCTTCATAGTTCAGGATGTTGTTTGTGATCAGATCTACTATTTGGTGGAAGTTCCAAAATGATTGGAATTGTTGTTTTGTCAGAAGTCTGAGGACTGTAATTACGCCGATTAACATGGATTACAGTCCTCACACTCCTGGCTAAGCGATCATTCCAATCAACTTCAGACTTCCAGCAAATAATAGATTCGATCTTCAAGTACAACCTAAACTATATACGGTTCCATAATTCTCCCGAAAAAGATAGGAGCCGAATGGAAAACGAGTTGCGATGCTTATACCGACGTAATCAAGACGTCCGCGGCGCATAATCCGTCGTCTGCTGCAGCCACCTGCAACGACTACAACAACGACGCACACGTAGGTACCCATCCTCATACGGCCTCGCTCCGGTATCGTTGTCACCGATTTCGGGCTTCCCGGTGCCGCATGCCGTCGCGGGTGCCCGATTTGTTATCCTCGAGTGCTCGAGTAGACGGGAGCGCCCCGGTTGTGGGTGATATTGTAGTGCTAGTGGAGAAGTGATTGTGATTGTGGGATGAGGGTGCTCACATCTACCAACAGTCTCGCATCTCTTCGCAGCAACGACAGCTTGACGACTGCTTTCACGACGATTCTTTGTACGTGAGTATAGGAAGAAAATTGAGTTTTTCGTGAAAATTATTGGACGTTGGAGGTACTTGATATCAGTAGCATCCGACGATGCTTGAAGCTTGCACAGCGAGTTGTGCAATATAGTTCTTCTACCCGCGAGGTTATAAGTTGGCTGCTTTTGCTACGTTGCTCAATGGGGCTAGATGTCAATAACTCTTGTTGCACAGATACTTTCTATGAATTCCACCTCAACTCAAAGTTTTTGTATACAAATGATTGCAAAAATTGTGATCTCCCTGTTACAATTCATATGAGATGGGAATCAATGAGTTTTCTTTACTTTTTTCTCTTTCCAGAACCTCGCACTTTAAGACAGAGGTATATGTTCTGGTCCGAAACATACCCAGAGCGTCTCAAAAGCCAATTACTCACTCCGGATACTCATGCAGACCCCCAGCAACCACTTTTGGGTAGCTAATTAACAAATCGGAAGGAAATCCAGGTATTCATGGCGTGGTGGTCTAGTTGGACCAATTGCGGATCTCTGACTGTATATTTTGATGAAGAAGAGTGAGTAGACTGGACTATTATTGATTCAAACTGCCTCTGTATGGGGAGATTTTTCTGATTGTCATGGTGGTAAGCTTCATGGTTTTCTACTTCTACTCAGAAAGAGTTCAAAAATCCATCTTGCTTTACGTTATTCTTCCAAGTGACAGGAGTGATATCTATCTGACTCGGTTGAATGTGATGGTTCATCGGTTAATCATTGAAAACTAATTGTACTAATCTTCACAGGGGAAAATTCAAAGTAATCGCTTGCTCTAGTTCCAACACATGCATTGGAATCTAGTGAAGGGCATGTGGCATACACTTGATACTGTATTAGATTTTAAGAGCCAGCGAGATACTGCAACGCCACCAGTTTCTCATGCAAAAGTTCATAAAGGAAAGTACTTTGTCGTTTCTAACTCGTAGCACAGGTAACTTGCTGATTCACTAGCTCTATATTTACATGACTAATAATAATTTCTTACTGATAAATCATATTGGTAATGTATTTATTTTTTTTTCCAGGTATTCGAGATGTCCCACGACCGTAGCGCACCTACCGGATTTTGTGCCCAAGCTCTTGGACTGCTATCATCTTTTAATGCATTAAGTATACCTATATCGATTTTCATATATATAGAACTGGCAGTCTAAGGGCTTCGCATTTTGACCACTCGCACGCTTTTACACGTAGAAGTTGGCGCTTGAGTCGGCTGACATGTCGAATAGGTTCAGAAGGAATTTATATTATGATTGTCATTTTTTCTATAAATGGAAATTTGATACTTCGAGAACTCCCCCGCCGCAAGTGACAATAACAGGAATTCAAGCAGATTTCTGCAATAAGAATACCTGAGTCAAGGATGGGAAGTTGAATTTCAGATTAGATATTCAAGCAGTTTTCTATGCTCAGAATTTCTCAGCTAGAATATGAAGTGAGTGTCGACAAAAGAAATTCGAGCAGATTCTGCAATAAGAATTTCTGATTCACCACTCCATCAGTTGGGAAATTGAAGCCAGTGATAATCAGTTTGTGTGTGAGTGAAGTAAAAAAAGTGTTATGTATTTTAGTGAAGTGAAGTGGAACAGTGAGAGTGAGATGGGCGGAATATGTTTAGGATGCAGTTTTGTCATGGCGTGCTATTCTCCCTTGATTTCATAAAATAGTGTAGATGTGTTGTTGTGGAAACGCGTTATTTCACACTCGTGAAAAACACGCGTTTTCCCAGCCCTACTCCTGATAGTGACTATATATGTCGGAGTGGTTTACTATGGCGCCTCTGTAGGGCTGCTTTGAAACTATTCCCCTAAACGAGTACCCGCTCGGTCGGTAAGGGTCGAGCTTTCACATGCCCTTGAAAAACGTCAGTTTATAAGATATGATTACTCTGTACCATATGGATATAAGCATCCTGTGTAAATAAAAGACCCCGATCTATATTATTTCTGAATTCTCAATGATTACCAGAATACTAGCAGCAGTGGCGGTGGCGGCGGTGGCAAGTGCCACTCTTCTAGCGGCCGCGGATGGCTCTTGAGCGAAACCGCGCTTGCAGAGTTCATCAGTGGCCGCGGGTAAGGCTGATTACCGCGGTGAGTGTTTTGAGGTCTAATCAACAAACCAGAGATAGAATTCAGTTTTCGATATTTATTCAAAGACAATTCGAGAATTCAAGCGATTTTCATCCAAATTCTGATTCATCCACAAAACACATTGGGCGATGTACTTCATCTGTAATTAGAGTTGCTGTATCGAATGCAATCAGTAAGATATTCACGTGTACTATACTATTATCTCTGCCAACACTGGTCAAAACAACATGAAGAGAATTTTTATCGTCAACTCGTCTCACAAACTACACGCATAGATCACGACCTTCAGCCACAATTTTGAACAATCCGCTGGCTCGCAAACTCCAGAAGCATCCATGTCTTGACTTTGGCAAGACGGGCCCAAGTCCACACAAGACGGCGCGAGGAGACGTTGAGGTTAAACGTGATGAGAGCTCATAAACTCCATTCACAAAATTTGATAGCGAGAGCGTTCTGTGACGGCCATCATCGACACACTTACAGAATTTAGAATGGAGTACCTCGTATCGAAGCCATCTACTATTGATATCGGTGGTTACCATCATACGAAGCTGTAAATATAGATGAATACAAGAGTTTTGTGAATTTTCACATTCGAATATTCACAGTATCAAATATTTACCTTCAACTCTTTCGAATTCAATTTCTTGAGTACTGCACCTCGTAATCCGGACCAAATAGTGGACAATTGATCATCCAAATTTTCGCTGCCGTGAAAATCTAACAATTCCAACTCTAGCCTGTTGTATATGATATCTTCGTCCAGGAGCTCCACGTAGAAAAACAATGGAGTGACGAAATTCGAAATCCTGACGTATTTGAGTATGTTGAGTAACGAGCCGATATCTTTGTTCTTGAGAACCTCCATCATCGATAGCACGGTCAAACTAACCTCTCTGCAGCAGTTTGGTTCGACTTTTGTGCTCTTGACCTCCTCTACAACCGAGGCTATGCGGTAAGAGGAATGATGCTGATTGTCCACAGGTCCATTTTCAGCCAATCGTCACTATGATCCTTCTTTTCCAGCTTACGCGATGGCATCGGTGTAGATGTCCTTTGTTTGGCCTTTTTACTATAATTCAGGATAACAGTATCGTCGGAATCATCTTGAGAGCGCGCAGAATTATCATCTACAGAACTTTTTGTCAAGACAAGCTGTCTTTTCAAACGCGACTGAGCCAAAGAATCATCCAGTTCCCAGAGCTCTGTATTACCGACAAATTCTCGAGGTACACCCGTCTCTCTTAAAATGTCTGCAAATTCGTGCCTACCAACTGCAGAACGGATCTTCTTCCGATCTCTCGCTGCAAAATTCACCAAATCGACAATATTGCTGTCATTCAACATCTCACCATTGATAATCACAGCTCCTTCATCATTCCATTCAGTTCGATCGATCACATTTCTCAAGTTTTCTAGGAACAGCTCAGATCTTTGCTTGAATGCCTTGGGTACGCTCGCTAGAATCACGTCATCGGGTAGCTGATCTTTGCTCGTCATCGGTGCAACTCGTTGGGTTTGCCCTGATCGCTTGCTTGGATTACGTTTTTCATCGATAAAAAATAAATAGCGACGCAGTGCTTGTAAAAAATTCGTACATTTTTTGCTCTCGTTATCGTAATTATTCGAGTCAAAAATATCACACATCTCTCGATCAATTCGAGTAAGATTTGTCCCGAGCGTTTGGATAGATTTTGACTCGGGCTCGGTTGACGGTATTTGATTGGTGTCCTGAATCCTCTGCAGACTATCTTGAGAACCAAAAAACCGTCTTCTTAGCTCTCTCCATCTTGCGCTCACTGCATTCCAAGAATACGCACGAGAATATCCAGGACGGGCGGCAACAGGTTAGACAGGACGTCCCCTCCTCACTGGACGATGATTCTTTTCTCATGTTTCCAGGGATTTTTCGGAGATTCCCTCGCAAGATTTCTCAATATTGATTTGTATTCCTGTATATTCTTTTCCTGATGCGATTCAACCTCGACGACACCTCGCAGTACGTTCAATGCCCACTCACAGATGTACTCCACAAGTTCCTTATCTGCTCCTTGGAGTATGGTCGTTCCTTTGACTATTTTTTAGGATATAACAGAGCGTTCAGTAGCACAAGATATTTTTTCTCGAATGGTTGAGATGATGAAACTTTCCGACGTCGAGAGCAAGCGTTTGATCCTTTCTTGAGCATAGTCGAAATGGTAATGAAACTTCATACTCTGCGCGCTCACTATTTGAGTTAAAACAAGCGATCGTAATGATGACTAGCGTATTTGAGTGAATACACAATCTCACCATCCTCGTCAGGGGAAATACAGGAACTGTAACGCCATTCATCGGCAGTTTGTTGCTTGAGATCGATGAGCAGATAGGAATGGGGCCTCGATGTGCTGTCGTGATACACTCCTTGCACGAAACGCCAGTCTCCCGGATGAATTTGCCTCGCCAAACGCTGACTCTAGCCTCGGTCACGGGGGCTCTTGAATAGGACGATATAATTTGAATTCAGTGAGATCTCGCGTTGACTTTTATGGAACAGATTCTGTGAGATGTAGATCATACTTATATTCTTATGATGAGACCCTCTAGTGAACAAATCAAGGATCGTGCTACTCTTTTCTGTAGCCTTACGCATGAGATCATCGATTATAACGAGTTTTTTCTTCTGTAGATCACTCGAATAGTCTTCGGTTCGAGGTAAACCTTCTCGAAATCCGATAGTGGGTCCTGTATTCACGCGTATCATATCGCGATGAGCGTCTTGCCATTCGGCATAGTAGAAGAGTATCCTATCAAAGCGCACGGACGCAATCGAATCGATATTTTGTAACATATTGAGTACGAATATCGTCTTGCCTTATCCAGTAGGTCTGCAAACCGAGGCCGTCCAAGGATGGACCCATCTTATATCCATTTTGCGGGGCTGTCGCGCATCAACTGGATCCACCCACCTTCACAAGTGTGAATATACTCCACGTCGACTAACGTGTACAGTTTTTCGACAGTAGTCGATCGCAGTCGGCTTCACAGGAGCTAGAAATTCAGTACGTTACAATAAACGTTTGCCTGAGAAACAGGTGAAAGACTGGTTAACGACTCTTATACATTACCCAAACCAGTTCAAAGAAAATTCACTCGTATGTATTACGATGTACCGGGTATAGACCAAGTATGGGAAGCTGATCTTATATCATTAATCGATCTCAAAAATTACAACAACGGAACCATCTATATCCTGGTAGTACTAGATGTACTAAGGAAATTTTCATGGGCCGAGCCATTACATGACAAAACAGGCCAGGAAATGACTGAAGCTCTCGATGAAATAATCAATAGTTCTGATGGTTGCATTCATGTTGCGAACAGACCGCGGCAAAGAATTTGTAGGACGTGTTTTTCAGAAACTACTGGAAGATATCGGTATTATATTCCGTTTAGTACGCGATCCAACGGTCGAGGCAGCCTGTGTCGAACGCTTCATACGTACATTCGAAGAGCGTCTTTGTCGCTATCTATCCCATAACAATACACGCCGTTACATAGACGTGATACAACCGATACTCGATGCGTATAACGACAATATTCACACCACCATCAAAATGAGGCCAGCAGCAGTGACGATCTATCATGCGCATGAGGCCTACAAAAATCTATTGAAACGCGCGGAGAGAGTGCAAAAATCACAGAAAAGACCTGAATATCGAGTCGGTGATTACAATAGGGTCAGTAGAAAATGCCACGTCTTCTCGGTTGAGATGAGGATTCACTCTATTTTTACTCGCTTTGGACATTGTATAATTTTACTCAAAAAGGACAATCCTTTCAGGTTATGAAGGTGGCTGGAGTGAAGAAATCAAGATTCACAAGGTTTTGAAACACCAGGGTTTGTACGTTTACGAACTCCATGATCTGAACGACGAGTCCTTAGATGGTTTCTTCTATCAGCAAGAGCTCAGTCCTGTTCACAAAGATCGTGTATCTCACGATCAAGAATTCAGAGTTGAGAAAGTTTTGGCATCGAGAGGCAAAGGATCGCAGAAACGATATCTTGTCAGTTGGATAGGTTATCCAGCAGAATTCAACTCTTGGGTAGATGCTAAAGTGTTGAGAGAAATTTGAAATGGATACCCAGCAATTTTCCATTATTCTACGAAGCAATAGAAGCGCCGATGTTTTCCCCGATTACACGACCACTAATTTCTCAACTTAATTACCACTCGCCACGGGAGGCAGACCTGCGCGGAAAGTGGTCAGTGGGCCTGAGTGAGATACATATACTGTGCAGCGTGCTGCATTTGAACCACGATGATTGCAAGTTGGCCGTGGGCTGCCATTTCCCTCATATAGTATATACGAGTATTCAATCGTCAATTGACGCAATGAACGATGCTCTGTCTGAACTCTCCAAAAGTGATATGTTGCAGAAATTCCACGATGACCGTGGTGGGTACGTCAGCGTTCGGCATTATGAAGCGGGAGACAATAATACTGTGAGAGAAGGACTGAATCTCTCAAAGACTTTCAAACGCATACTTGGCTTCGAGTAGGGTAGTATACCTATCCCTGTACCCCTCAGTGGAGACAATGATAGACTGATCAAGACATGCGAGTTGGAGCGCACCCCGCCAGCCTGGCACGAGCCGTACCGGATCAACTTTCTATCTACACCAATATTTGTGAACCTTGCATAGTGGGCGATGCTAATGTCTCTCTGTTATAGATTGTGAGCATAGACCCTCAATCATACAAATTTGGAAGTACAATCGTAAAACGCTACACACCCTGTACATATATACTTCTGATGAATAATAAGTTCAAGATTATAGACCTAGATATAAAGGACGAGTTCGCTTCTGCCATCCCATTCGAGTTTGGGACGCTCACCGCTGCGCTTCATTTCAGACGCAATCACTGAAGATGAGCTATCACACAGCATTTTTGGGATAGGCTGGCGGTGACGGTTGCAGTGTTCCCAACGTGTTTGTGGGCTCGCGAAACCAGCGGGCGCATGGCATCGGTGCCTTCTTGAGTGGATTACTTAGGCGAGCCATTCCATATCTCACCAGAGGCGCGCAAGTAGTAGGCCGAGAAGCCTTCAAAACCGGTTTGAACGTTTTTGATGACATCACCGAGAACAATATATCATTCCGAGACTCGTTGAAGAGCCGTGCTACCGAATCAGGCAAGACGCTTACTCGCCAGGCAACCACCAAGTTGGCGGACATGATGACCGGCTCGGGATATAAGAATCTGATGTTACGCAACAGGCCGCAGTTAAAATGCACTCCTCGTCTCCTCAAGGAGTCGAAGAGAGCAACTAAGAAGAGGAAAAAGTTGGGTTCGAAGAAAGTCAGGAGGTTGACTAATACGAAACATCAGAAAGTAAGAAAATTGAAAAATCGTCGACGGGGTACAAGAAAGAGGAGGATTACTCTCAAAAAACGTATAGATAAGCTAGACGACATCTTTGCTTGAGATGGCGTTCTCACATCAGTCAAGCTGCGAGTGTATCGAATCCGAGGCCGATCTCTCTACCCTCCCGATGACGCAGACTACGATAGAGGGTACTTCTTGCATCGAATACAAACCCGTATCAGCTTCATCGGACAATTCTGCTATAGAATTTATCATAGCTGGAACTGGCGATGAGTACTCTCATGTGGCTCATACTATGCTCAAACTCAATGTATCAATCAAGCCATACGCTGAAGCAACTGATAAATTGATTGCACCCGTGAATAATTTTTCACACTCACTATTCAGTCAAGTTGATGTTTATTTCAATCAAAAGCATGTGTCACCCGCTAATAACGCCTACCCTTACCGAGCATACATCGAAACTCTTCTGAACTACGGACCCGATGCCAAAGAGTCTCATTCCTTGGCCGGTCTTTGGGTTGCTGATACTGCCTCAGAAATGAATGAATTACCGAATAGTGGCAAGAATGACGGTATGATTAAGCGGCAAGAATTCATGAAGGGTGACAAGTCTGTGGACCTACTCGGTCATCTACATTGCGACGTCATGAATTGTGAACGATTATTGCTGAATGTCGTAGACGTGAGAATCCGTCTTGTAAGAGCTAAAGATGCATTCTGTCTGATGGATGCTTCGAATGCCAACTATACTGTGCACATTTCTGAAGCAACATTACTAGTGCGTCGCACGGAGATTAACCCCAGTGTACCCATTGCACACGCGAAGACTCTGGGCACAACAACCGCAAAATACCCTCTCACGCGTGTGGAAGTGCAATCATCCACGCTTCATAGCGCCATACTAGGAGAATGTTTGGATAATGTGATTTTAGGTCCATTACCCAAACGTATCATAATCGGATCTGTCGACATAAAAGCTCTCAACGGTGACAGGAAGAAGAATCCCTTCAATTTCCAAAATTATATGATCAATTATCTCTCACTCTACGTCGATGGAAAACAAATACCCAGCAAGCCTCTACAACCTAATTTCAAAGCTACATCCCCGCGCTATGTCGAATCATACCATACTCTCTTTTCAGGAACTGGAATACATTTTCCGAACGAGGGCATGGGTATTGATCGTGAAGATTATCCAAATGGATACTGTCTTTTTGCTTTCGACCTGACATCCGATATGTCCGCTCACTGCGGTACCCATTGGTCCCTCATCAGACATGGAAACATTGGAATCGGAGTCCGTTTCGAAAGAGCCCTCACCGAGACCATAAATTGCATCGTCCACTCAGAGTTCGATAATATCCTAGAAATAGAAGTTGATTATTTGGTCTCGTCGATCTTGAAGGACCGACCCAAATTTTCGGGAATTTATTTAGTTCCCCACCGTCCTTCGAGATCGACGTGACCAAATAACCAACTTGTATATTGTGACGGGTTTCCCCGAAGTGGGTTCTTTGGTACTGCGCCTGGTAAGTCCGAGGACTAACCAGATTGGTTTGTGGAAAATGGGCGGTGGTCTTAATAAATGCTGGGTTTGATGTAAGCTAGGTTTATTAGATCCAAAGTATAATAATGAGAGAGAGAGACTGTACAATACGTAAATGATTCTACGAGACGAGTTCCCCAAGGGCTGAGGAAGCTCGGCTCAAAATGGCTATGTGAAACGAGCTCGACTGGGTTTCTAGAAGCACCTGTGGAGGGTGCGTGGTGTCGCGTTGGAGTGCGCGTCTAGAAGCCCTGGACGGAGCTTTTGAGGCCCCATTTATACCCTTCTGTAGGCGAGCGTCCCTCTGATGCATGTCCAGGATTGGTGCAATTCAGGGTCTTCTATCGTAGCGTCCTTGTGCTGTGATTGGAGGGTCGAGATCGCGTCCCACTTACGATCGTGCGCCGGATGCAGCTGCAGATGCAGGTGGTCTCATGGGATATATTTATCCAGTGGCGAGCGTGTAGAGTATTTATAGTAATATGTAGGGCTAGTTGGGAACCTATATGGGTTCCTGACACGTCCATAGCCGCATTCATTGCTCTCCTGAGCAATCCCAAGGATATCGTAAAAAAAAAATATATATATTTTTTTTTGTTTTTCCATACAATTTCCATTGTCCGCGTATTCTAATCAACATTTTACATGAAAATTCCTACTTGTAGTTGACAAACTAAATGGCATGAACTGATAAAGGTATTGAGTATGCTTTAGCTGCGTAATACTATGAGCCTCGTCTCGATAATTGATAGAAAATATACTGACTAAAGCTAGGAGATTATTGATGATAAAAATAGGTCTAGTGAATCTACAATAACATTACAATGATTGAAATTGATACATATTTAAAAGAATCTGAGTTATTTATAAGATAGGATGAGGAACATTTTGTTAACTAGGTGAATTTTCAAATGACGTAGATTCTATTTTGGTTACAATAATTATGATATCTAAATACTCTAGAAATTAAAATCTCAACAATAAGGAGAGATGTGCTGATTCCAGCGTTCAACTAATGAAAATGTGACTTTTTTTTTTTTTTTTTTTTTTGAAATAGAAAATTTCTTCTTTGTTTCATAATGAGCTAGGTTATTTATGAAGCAGTAAGAGATGGTGTGAATTTTAATACTAAAGAGTGAAAACGTGCTGTATTTTACTAGAATAAGAGAATCAACTATCAACTTCCGTTTGATGTACTATTAGCTAGGTAGCCCAAGGCAAATGTTAGGAATACTGATACTATGACTTAATTTTAGGTTGCTTACACTTAACGAAAGGAATCTGAACTCCGTCGGAGCTTGATATTATGATGAACTAAATTGTCCACGGTATACAATATAAGTTTTAATATCGAAGTTAAGCTTTTTTTTTTTTTTTTTTGATATGTGTGGATTTTGTAAAAAATTTTGAATAGCATTATGATAAGCTGAGTTAACTACGGTATACAATCTAAGGTCTAACAGTTAAGAGTAATTTGAGCTAATTTTCTTCTTCTTCTTCTTTTTTGTTTCTTCTTTTTCTTTCATTTTGCAAACTTTTTATATAGTTTTTGGGAGTTGAAATTATGATATGCTAGGTTGGAGATTGCCCGAGCGGTCAACAATCCTAATCATGTTCTTGAATAATCTTTGGATGAGTGAGTATGAGAAAAAAGAGAAGAGAGAAAACCAAAACTACTCAAAATTGTACGATACTGGATTGAGCTTGAAATCTTATCATTAACGCAAATAATTTAGAATGAATTTGGTTCTGTTTGGTATGACCAGAAAAGTAGCTCGTTTTCATATGAACTATTGAGATTACTGTACCTTAGATAATAGTTACAGTGTGATAATGGAAAGTTGACAAATCGTGGTTAAGATCATGAATAACTAGTATAATACTACCCTATCAATACAGGTCTACCTGGGTCTCTCTCTCTTGTTCCTAAAAATTGATTGTTCATATCATTTTCAAAAATGAGTCATTGTTTGGTTATGGTTGCAATCTTCATCATGTATTCCTGTTGGTCAACTGGGCTGTTGATTTATGAAAAACTTCATGGTCCTGGCGTTTATATTCCATCACTCTGCTGAATGATTTGTGGAAATTTTCCAAACACTGCGAATTACATCCTTCATACATATGTCCCCGGGATTTCCATGTTTCCTTCCAAATCTTGGGATGACATTGTTGGTTGATTTTCTGTATTGCCTATGGCAGTAGCCTCAACAATAATGTTTGGGGAATTTTCTGTAACATGAGGTTGAACTCGTCGTTCGATTGTATGCAAGGTAATGACATCATTCCTCCCATATTCCAATACTTGCTCCCGTCTTCTACGGTGTGGGATAAAACCTGAAACAAGTCTTCGAACAGTGAAACAAGGGCACCCCCCCAGGCAACAGACTCTTGCTGCGAAGATAAATGCCATGATGGCAAATAGAAATGAATATTCCATGATACTAAATGAATTTTGAAGGCTTTCGAATCTTTTTGAAATGAACTTGAGCTGGCTCATGCTCCGAGCTTTGTTTATGATATCTTTCAGATCGTCTCCTTTCTCTAATGATTTGAGCGGCGCGTCTCCGTGTAGCTGTATACTCGGAGTTACATCCGCGCTTTTGATTGGATCGTCAGACATTTGTTTGAGTTCGTTGTTCAGTAAGAGTGACAAATCTAGGGTTCTGTCATTGAAGACAAATACTTCCGAGGTTACTGTAATTTTCCGAGATGCTGTGAGTTTTACATTCTCTGTGCGAGCTGAGCAACCTGAAGGTAAGTGAACTATTCCAATACCCTTTATATTTACTTCCTTGTCTACCTGTTTCCCGCAAGATTCAAATATTGTGTCTGCCCTATTCGTGGAGTATACCCAAGTGTTTTCTCTCTCCAATTTTGCCCAGAAGGTTTCTTGTATTCTAGCTAATTTCATTTCACAATTAGACAGATCTTTTATAAATCTTTGCGCAACAAATTTGACTTCGCAAGGTGACGTATTACTAATTTTGTGTACCGGAGTAGAACCCTCGCAAATGTATGTTTTCTTTAATCTCTTACACAAGCTAAGAGCTTCTGCGCTGAAAGGCACATAAACTCCAGCCTCCACATTGATTGCAGTATATACAGCGTCTGGCCGAATGTAAGCGAAAACTGAAGTGTTAAGTTGTCGTACCGGTACAGGTAAGGCCTTGTAGAGATCGAAATCTATACGATCGAGTAGTGGTAGTCGTACGTAGTATAATAGTTTTGGGTAGCTAAACATAATAGACAGATCCGCAACCTTTAAGAGCTCCAGAAGAGGCTCATTCTCTCCAATTTCTGGAAACTTGGCGTCAGTGACAGTCCCCATCACTGTATTCCTTGTATTTTTCAGGATCGAAGGTGGGACGAATCGTGGGTGTAATATACCTTGCAGCCAAAAAGAATAGATTCTGTGAGCTGTTCCGTTGTAATTTCGTATCGTAGCACGCTTTCTATGAGAATTTCCATTACTATTGAGAAATCAAGACGGTCGCTTAATTTTTCATTTTCGAGTTTCAGCTTAGGTATGACAGAATTCAATCTGTCAATTTTATCTTGTTGAAGACCAAACTGGTTATAAATGATTTCTGATTGATTGGCTAAGAGACCCGCTAGCTGACTTGTGTCATTAGATGCTGATTGTATCAATTCTTTCAATTCAATTTCGTTATCCTCATCCAGTTGTCCGTATAAATATTTGTAAAATTTTCCCATGATGTTTAAAAGTGCCCTCTCAACTCGCATATGGGGCATATCTGGGTCTGTTCCTTGTAGCAGTTCTAGCAGTCTATTCGCATTCTTTTGTGTGTCACGAATTCGTTCTCCCAATCTGTCAATCTGATCCTTGCTCTTACATTCTGCACCCCGTTCATCGCAATTTTGTTTTATCACATCCCAAGTATCGTATAGATTCATTCCTTGAGAAAAATATGGCTGAAGGTTGACTTCGTTCACAATTTTCCACACTACTCGAGATGTGTGCAGTTGCTCTAGTTTTTCCATAATCAAGCCCGGATTGTGTTTGATGGGTCGCAAATCCATTCGATCTTTTGGAAATTCTGGAGTTCTGCAATAAAATTAAATTCAGACAGTAATTTTATGATCCCCGGTGAGGAGAGTTCTGTCGGCTATGCTCTGGTTCGACCACTGATATTGATTAATATTCGATGTTTATTTACTACGATTTTGATATTTCTGATGATCTCGCGCAGATAAGAAATTTCACATATATTCGGCTGTGCGTGTTCCATGTGTGCCATGTGTCCATTCTGCCTCTTAATTAATAAGCCTTGAATTTTATGTGTGAAGCGATAGATAACCTCGACTTCGTATTGGTTCCTAAAAGGGTAGCGCTGTTGCGGTATCTCCTCCCGCGCATTGAATGAGAAAGTGTATCGCTTGGGATGATCTGGTGACCACCTGGTTAGCCTGACAAGTTGTTAAGAAGTCTAATTCTGCACTGAATGGTGGTTCTTGTGTGGAGCACTTGACGTGTCGGCGCTGAGTGACTCGTGCACGTCACCGTATACTTTTCGCAAGACATCAGTCAAGCGCCACTTCATCGCTCTTACTTGCTTCTTGAGTTTGCACTTGACAGACAGACGCTTGTTGGCACTGGATTTGTTGATTGATCATTCCGCCGGTTTTATTTTGATAAACGTTACCCATCTTACCTCCCTCTCTCGTACTTTGAACTATCGCGTGCCCCTTATGGTCAATCTGAGCTCTTGAGACTGCTGTTTTTGGTTTCACTGGCAAGCTATATAATTCTCATCTGCAGTTTCGTGTTTACCTCGGTTTGGTGAAGTAGATTTTTCTTCACCTTACACCCTCATAAAAACGTTTACATAATGAGTTTTGCTCGTGAAAGTGACGATTGTGAAGTGAGCGATTATGATTATTTGGAGCACGGAGAAGAAGATTATGAGACCGGCAGTGATAATAGACATTCTGGTCCTGGTGACGAAGACTATGATTTCGACAGTTATTGTTATGTCACTTCTGATGATGACAATGATGAAAGTGGGCCTTGTAGATTTGCCCATTGCGAAAGGGTGCACGAGGTTATGTGTCAGCACGACACTGATCTAAATGAACATGGAGATTCGAGTGAGTCCGGGTTTCCAGGGCCTATTATTACAAGTGTTACAAGTTTGTCATCAGCCATCAAAATACCAGGGTTTTCGGATCCTTTGGATTTTGTGCAACCTGACGGTGCTGTACCGTCAACGAGCGGACTTCAGACATCTCGTCAGCGTACGGTGAGATTCAAAGAGCAGACTGTGCGTGATGTGCGTAGCAATGAAATTTCTTGTGATAGTATGGCTGTAAACCAAGATGCGTCCGTTTCTTCTACAAGCCATAGTACAGGACTGACCGAATGCCTCGAGAACATTGATGACCGTGTAGTAGCTACCCTTGCAAGCCGCATTGGATCTGATTCTGGCGTGGGGGCGGACGTTCCTACTGTCACCCCTGATTATTTACAAGATAGTGAAGAGTTCGATCCTCTACTTGCTGATGACTCGGAAATGGATATTTATGATCAGGTATTTATCAGACCACCACTTCTCATGGAAGAAATTGTTCCTGAGGTTGACAGCGAGTCACTTCCCGATGTAAATGGAAAGAGTGAGGTATCATCAATGAATCACCTTAACAAAGTGACTATAACTGCCGGTGAGAGGCCATTGCTTCCTGTGCTTGT
Source organism: Eretmocerus hayati (assembly GCA_029851415.1). Taxonomy (NCBI): domain Eukaryota; kingdom Metazoa; phylum Arthropoda; class Insecta; order Hymenoptera; family Aphelinidae; genus Eretmocerus; species Eretmocerus hayati. The sequence continues at coordinate 107,404,804 of CM056743.1, forward strand.
GAGACAAAAGCGAATTAGCGTCTCCAAGTATAATCAACTAAATAAACATTTGTTTCCTTCGCCTAAACGAGGTGGTAGACCTCGCAAAAAGTCGAAAAAACAGTCGATGAAAAATAGTGCATACTGTCCAGGTTTAGGAAAACGTAAGACAGACCCGCAGTCCGAGCGAAAATTGAAGAAACCCCTCTTGCAAACTCGCAGTGAGCCTATTCAAACACGGGGCAGAACTGCGAGAGCTGCTCCCTCGTTGATCGACGTACCAGACCCCAGAGCAGAACAGTGCTCTGATGATGCCGAGAGAAAAACGTCCATAACCCTCGAGGTAGATTCTACACTTGATAAGAAAGGGTTAAGCATTACTTCTGAACTCATTATTCCGACAATTATCGACGTTTTCAGAGTCCACTTGCTGGTAGAGATATTGTTGATACGTCAGAGAAATTGTTGTCTTGTAAGAAGAGAAGACTTTCTCTCCATATGGAAGAACCAGAGGATTCCGATTTAGACAGTGATCCTGTCATTCGTCAACTTCAGTTGTCAATCGCAGGGCTGCGAGTCACGGATACCCGGCGCAGGACTCGGTGTCTCGAGCGCGACGAGCGAATGGCTCGCCTCCATCAACTAATTGTCGACCGACAATATGATCTGAAATATGGTGGTGAAAAGAGGCCAGAAACCCATGCAAACCGCTGCCCCAATTGTTGGACAGTTCAACGGAAGTTGATGGATCATATGTACGGGTTCTGCAAGAGTTGTATGTAAGTAGAGCTTCAAATATGGAAAGAACCAAATTTTTGATTGAATGTTTGCGAGTGATAAAAAATTTTTTTTTTTTTTCCATACAAAATTACAGCTCTAAGATGGATAGTCAGAGAGACCTTCACTGAGGTTATTTTCGGCAGGCTGCTAAGCTTTTTCTCTATTCACCGAAATTCATTACTTCAAAAGATTCACCATTTTTAGCTATTTATCGATGAATAGAATAAGTGTTCTGAATATGGACGAAGATAACTGCAGTGTGTACTGGTTCTCTGTAATACTTTTGCTCTGTGCTTAGGTTTACCCCTCGTTTCCTTCTGAATAGTAGGAAATATCAGTCGTCGAACAAACTTTTTGACACAAGAGAAATTATTCAGTAGATGGGCTAACATGCCTGAGTATTGAGTTGCGGTGGTCATTTGATCTCAAGAGCCTGCACTCATCATCATTTTTCTATGTCCCCTTCTTTCCTTCCTAATTCCTCTGCCGATAAAATTAATCGAGCGTGAGCGAGAGGCTACACTTTGATCGTGCTGTCATTTCGTTTCCGCGCTTACGAGTTAGTGGTTCTATTTGATTTGTTCAATATTTTGAAGTTTTCTGGTTTACAAAATTTGCTTCAATGTCTCCGCACGTTTTTGCAAACCTTAATGCCCTACTTTCTGTTCATCCGGATCGTAATCGAGTTTCACAATACAAAAATCAGCACTGCCTTGATGCGTTTAGAAAACTTCCTGTTGTAACGTTACGACGAGTGCAGCTTCCAAAGCGATTGCAGAGGAGCCACCAACGTCGATCGCAAAGGCTACGACCAGAGATTATAAATCCTGCGAACATCGAGTTAGAAGATTCTATAATCATTGCCCTGTATGAGTACCAGATAGCTTACGAGAAAGCCATCTTACCCCTTGTCAGCGAAATTAATGGTATGGAGAGATGGATCCGCGATCGTATCTCGAACCTCTATGGACTAATTGAGTACTTTAAACATCATTCATCACCTGATGACTGTCCCGTTGAAGCAAGCACAGTTTGTTTACATTGCGAATCAACTGGACCTTTTACAAACAACGATTTCTCTACGCTCTGCGCAAGGTGTTTGTAAGTATTATCATTCTGAAGATGGTGAATTCGACACATGTTCTTTCGATATTGATGATAATAAAAATTTTCTATCTCTAGGTCGGCTATGAAGGAAGACGATTATTGGTGCCGATAGTTGTTTATCCTCAATATCTTCAATACAGAATATTCCGTGTACGTTTAGTTAGTAATTTTATTGCGGAAACCCAAAACTTCTCTACGATTTTACAATTTTCCTTAGCTGATTTTCTTGATTAATTTTGCGATGCACGTGATTTGGTTTTTCATCCGCAGTATGTCTTCCTTGATTGCTCATTTGGGAGAAAAGTTTACATTGTGATTGAAAATTTGTTGAGAGGCTATAAATTGTTGATACAAATCTAGAATATTTTACCGTAAAAAGTATGTGTATAGTTTCCTTTTAAAAGAGACTCTGAGATGGGTTATAACACAACGTCTCAATTAGCTTTCAAAAGCTTGCCTATAGGATCCTCGCACTATATGAAAAAAATCTTCAGCCCATTTCGGTACTGCGAGGGCTATTGCTAGAGTTACGCGTCCCGGTGTGAAGCAAGTAGACGCCTGATCTTCATACGCTTAGTAGAGCATCTATCCTCTTATCTATTGGATTTGCCCCGAGTTTTTTCTCTTTAGTATGGTCTAATAGATTGGTCCATGTGTTCTGGTATTTCAATCTGGCTAACAGCACTATTCTCCAGAACCGTCAGTATGCCCTTGGACATCTTCTCGTGAAGTTCATAGTTAACCATGCTCTCTATTCTTTTGTGAGTCGTTCTTTTGGATTTTTATTGAACGCAATGAAATGTGTGAGATCTTATTCATGTTGCTTTTGTGTTCACAGCTTATACTTTGTTACTCCGGAATTGCCGGGTGATAACAATATCGACGTCCCCCAGGAGACGGATGAATCTGATTCTGCCTCCGAAAGCCTTGATTTAATCGATATTTTCGAGGATATTGATTTGGATGTGGGTGAACACCAGCCCGATTTCTTTGATTACGTTAATGATGCTCGCGATGCAGACTTCGATGCTCTCATGCGAGGAGCGCTGCTCGGGCCTCCCGAACCTGTTGAAGACGACGCTCCCCCTATGGAACCCGGTAAAGTGAGTCGTCTTTCGTTTTCTACTACACTTTGGCAGAATTTTAATTCAGGATTTGCGAGATATATGTATAATTTGGCTGCGGACAGTTGTAATTTCGAGGCTTGAGTGAATAAATTTTTTTTCGTGTCCGTCTTAGGTGAAATATGAACCTGAGAGGCTAAAATTTCCATCTAGCTGATCGTGCCTTTTTCATTATAATATTGTGCCACGCCTATACCGCATGGGGTTTTCGTTCAATTCGATTAGAGACCTTCTGGTAATTGATAGAGATATTAGTCAGTTTGTCCAAGAGTTCATGGTTCGATTTTTCTGCAAATAGTAATGTACTTTCGATTGTAATGTGACCAGAGCTATCAATGAAAATGTGAATGTGAATGAGATTTGATTTGTGCAAACATAATTCCATTAGATAAAGGTGTTGTTCAAGAACCTGGGGTGTTTGGGATTATCTCAATTTTTACCACAAATTTGAATGAGCTCTTGTAACGTCCGAGTAAACCTAATATGAATTGTATGAACGCCATGCTGCTATAGCGTGATGCCGGTCGATGTGTCATTTGTCCAAGATGAGAACCCCTGAGCGCTTTGACTACAGTGTTTTACAGATGTTTTGATTTCGAGGCTCAATGTAGGGTGGTTAGCTTTCCGGTTTGAGGAAGTTTCGATTTGGAGCTTATTTGTTTTCTTTCCTTTCTTACAGGATTCAGTTCGAGCTGAAATTGAAGCAGACATGCGTTGGTTTTTGTCTACTGCACTTCGTCAAGGATATATAACGTTGCAACCGTCTGAGTTCGAAGCTCATTTTGCTGAAGCGAGTAGCCTATGCGGAACGGTGGAAGAACTTATAGCCCTCTTCTTTCACGTTGCTAATGGCTTTCGCCACCCCTAATTCTGAAAAAAATTGTGATTTGCGAACCCAAAATAATTTTGTATGCTTGTTGGATTCATGTATTAGCTCATCTATGCCCGAATTTACATTAAAGGTTCGATACAATTTTGCGGAGAGAAATTGTGAGTTGGAATGCTCATTTTTTAGACGGCTTAATTCTGTACTACTGGCAAAACTTCGCATAGTTGCCGATTTTTCCAGAAATTTCATCCAAGAAAAAATGTCATTGCTTTCTTTCATAACCTGTTTTACGGCCTTGCCTCTCGTACTTATGTAGTGAAAGGGGTTTCCAAATGTAAAGTGAGTGTTTAAATGGATGTAGCATTTGATAACACAACCCCTCTTTGAATAATATTGAGTTTATAAAAATATCTCTAGGATTTCTGTTGTAAGCATTCTCAATCTACCATTATTTTGTTCATCATGGGCATTTATCACGTATTTTAACTCCAAATCATCGGTTTGTGTAGCTTTGCATAAGCATTGATGGTGTTATTGTATAGTGACCTGAAGTCATACCAATATTTGATCTAAAAGTTATCATACATATAAGCACTTGCTCCGCCTAGTAGAACAGTTTGCTCAGCAGAATACTTCGACTGATTTTGATATTGTGGATCTTATTCAAATGATTATGGGACTTATGTGGGACATTACTGCATCTTGTGATGTTTGCAGAGTTATGAGGAGATTGGGTGATTTTTTTTTTTCTGTTCCAGCTGTTCTCAACTGTGGGCTGATAAATTTTGCGTGGTTCTCTTTCTGTCAGACTGTGATTTCTTTTTTTTTCTATTGAATAATGGGATCTGTTTCTCATGATTGCTTTATGGAGAGGGAATACTGCTCAGCAGATAAGGTGTATAAGTTCTGGATTCAACAATTTTGGTAGTTCATTTATGTATAGCATGAATGGCACACTTTATCTGATTCTATTGGTTTTTTTCAATAAATATTGTTCAAAAAGATGTTAGATCTCTGTAACAGTTTAATACTTACTCTACCTATCTACCAGAATTATGAGGAGAAAGAAGGAAAGAAAAAAAAAATTTGGAAATTTTGGTATGCATTTTCCTGGGTTTGGAGTGGGTCAAACTTCCATCAGGTGTAGTTCAAAACCGGTGGGTTTCTCAGAGAAGTGTCCTAGACCAAAATTATTCAGCTTCCAAAGCAAAACGTTTTTGATCTCTTGTAAGATTTCGATTGGAGTCATAGTTCACGAGTAATCGGCCCTCAACTTTAAAAAACTCCGCATACTTGCCGATTTTTCAAGTGAATTCGCTTGGGAAAAAAAAATTCTTTTGCTTTCCTAACTTATTTCATGGCTTTGCCCATCCTGTTTAAGCAGTCAGATGCAGTGAAAGGGAGTTCCAAATTTATTTTAAAGTGAGTTAAAGGCTGCCTAGACAAACATTAAAAAAAATTCATGATTCCTGAGGAATACAAAAAAAAAACCTTGAAAATTCATTGTGAGCATTTCTCAATCAGAAAAGAGTTCATCTTTTGTCACTATTATCCAAGCATTGTAACTCAGAGTTACTTGCTTTCATGTTGCTTCTTAAGTATGGAACTCACTGTTATTGTAGACTTGACCTAAAGACATACCAAATGTTGAACCAAAAGTAAGATTGATTCTATAATCTACTCTACTACATATGGTCACTCATTCTTGGCTAGCAGACTAGCTTGCTAGAGAGAATGCCTTGATTGTGATAAATTCAATCTTATGTCAATGAAAACTGGATTCCTCATGAGATCCTCTGATCATGAGATCTTTGGACCAATTGAAAAGAAAACTTGATGTTTCTTCTACAGGTGATGCTCATATGAAGTTATTCAGGGAATATTTTGACAGCTGCAGCAGAGTAGCATTCATAGTAGCAGTACAGTTTAATAACTCAGTGAATAAAAGTTATGATTATGATGAATTTGTTCTCCTATGTTGGTAGAGTATTGGATGGTTACAAGAGTTTATGGATTCTTGAAGCTTCTATATCATGTCTGATGTTTACGGGTATCTCAGATATCAATCTTTGCTCATCTGTAAGACACTTGTTTTGAGGGATCACTTATGCATGACATGATTGGCCCTTTTTAGCTGATTCTTATGAGTACTTGAAGTTAGTACTCACTATGAACTATTCTGCAACATTAAATGCTTTAACAGTGATGCTGATCAGCTTATGGCGTTATAGTTCACCATCCAGTTAGACAGTTTCAAAACATGAAAGTTTGGCTCATTTGGTTAACTTGGTGATGTGGTTGTTTATAATATTTGACAATATCAACCATCAAGGACGAAAAATCTACCAAATTACTTATGATATCCTAGAAATAGATTCAACACGCCAAGTGATCAAGGACTATGGTGCCTAGAACGCTGCCCCCACTACCCGATACATACCCCACTCTAGTGTCCCATGACTCCCACCCATAGGTGAACGCTGAAAAAGAGCTAGGGGAACGCCCACTCCGCCGAACTCAGTCATTTTTAAACGCTTTTATTCTACTTCGCCTTGGCCATAGTTCTGACATGGTATTTTTTCTCCATTTCTGGAACAAGATTTTGGCTTCCTGTTTCTCGTTTGCTTAGGGACCCCATGATTGACGTTTTCAATCAATTGAGTAGGGAGGGTAGACAATTGAGCGTTAGCGGTCGTACGCGGTGGGGGCGGGGGGGAGGTTGTCCTTGACTACAGTATCTGCTGCACGTAATGATGAGTGTGTGACATTCTAATACGAGACACCCATAGGGCTTATAGGCTGTCCAGTGTTATACGCATAGTTTCTTATGTACCGTGCAATTCCTTTCTGTGCGATTCTTTTTTATCGGTCTCTCGAATTCTATCTCTAATACACTACGCCGAGCTCCGACAAGCCGTTTGGATCAGTGAATGAAAGCGTTTTTTAAAAATTCTTTTTAACCCTTACTTATTGGTAGTTGATTGTGCACACATCAAGTTACTCCACTCCTCCTGTCGACAGCCGAAACCATCAAAATGGATCGCCCCGATTTTGTGATCGATGTGCAAGGATTCCACGATAAGGAGGGTGCTTTTTCAACCCAAAGAAATTGCTATCTTGGCTCTCGATAGCAATTTTTCGTCGCACTGGATCGTGAAACCACCTCATCGATTCAACGTGTTATACAGTGGTATAATCCCAACCAAATCTTATTTTACTTGTTATCATCATGCCATAAAAAGGTACGCAGGCGAGTCAAACTTGAGTGTTACAAGAGCCTCCGTGTCATCTACAGTGGCGCTCAAAACATCCACGTCCGTGGCTATAAAAAAGTCAAGTTACTAGAAGGTGTACTAGGCAGACAAACTGTAAACCTCGAGGACTACAGTTGTCCGTCTTTCAAGAGCCTTATCAACACCAACGTACAGTATTGCTTTTATCACGGCACCAAACAAGGATTCGCATGCGCTCTCTTCTACGCAAATAAACTACGCTACTGGCTACAAAAACAGATTTATAAGACAACCGCTCATAACCCGCAGAAGAAAATCAAGAATGTCCAAATAGTTATTCCTAACACATCGAAACCCTCCACGTCTGGAAAGGTAGAAGGTACTTCCGCGGATACTGAATCCCTCTACTCCAAACCTTACGATGAATACCCTCCAGATTCGACAGCACTCCGGCACGTTCACGCGGTGACAGTTGGAGTTTACCCGGCCGACCAGATACCCCAGGTGTGGGATAGACCCACTTGCATCATAGCCAATTTTCAAGATCACACTTTGTCAGGTGGTCATTGGCTGGCTTTCTCCGTTGACAAAAATGGATCCGGTGTATTCTTCGACAGCTACGGCGAACCACCCACAATCAGTCATCATATTGCTCGACTCAGAAGAAATTGCACCCTCTTCTCATGGAATAATCAACAACTCCAATCAATCGACTCTCGAGTATGTGAGAACTATTGCGTATTGTTTCTGTATTTTATGTCTCGGTATAATTCTCTTGATACTTTTCTATATCTTCTCTCATTAAACCATCGAGACAATGATGAAATATGAATGGAACTTTTCAAGAAACTCATGAAGAAAAAGAGAAGGGAATTCCACCCTTCCATCAACGGATGTTCTCACTGTAATCAATCTTGTTCATCAAAATCATGTTAATCGGTATAATCTTAATTTACTCATACATAGCATTAATAAAAGTAGCATACCGGCCTAATACTGAATGTCATTATCAGCGGAAAAATCGAACCTCGGATTTGAAGTTACTAATAATCTCTCGTACTCTTCTCCAATACTTTTAAGCGTAATATTCTATAGATTTAGTACTCACTTATCTCACATGCGACTTCACACCAAAGGACACGTTCTACTGTAATTCAGGAAGTTTTCATTCTGTTGAGGAATTATTTCTCTCATGTTACCAGGCATCACCATTGTGAACATAATCCTAAATCCAAAGAATATATATGCGTATCTTCCACCATACTCATTCCATCATATACGTAAAAATAAGCCTCTAAATAGAATATAAGTTCTCATAATTACGCTTCCTCATTTACCCTTAAATACTTACTTTACTAAGCATAATTTTTGAACCTCTTGAACGTTTCACATTTTGTCACTCTTTCATTATTCAACATAGTTTGATCTTGACACTCTCCCCAAGATCATACAAAAGAGGAGCACGATCAGCATTACTATGCTGATTACCCATATTTCAATTAACGACAATCTCAAATAACAGAGGATGCGCACGAGGGTGACAAACTCATCCCCTCTACAATACATAGACAATCTGCTCTTCACATCCCCACCACATGGATCTGCGCGCGCCAGGGGTGTCAAGCATGGTGCTTACCCTCCGCTCAAGCCCCTTTCGCAACGCGCAGAGCGCACCATCCGACTATCATCTGCAGGGCAGTGAACAAGAGGGGCTTGGGGTGGGTAAGCACTACGCTTGTCACTTCTGGCGCGCGCCACGATCGATACTCGCCCCACCCTTTTGCCATCGCCCCACCCATTCTGCTCTGGCGCCTCCCCCTACCCCGCCCCCCCCCCTTTAGCAAAGACAATTGTTTCCTTGGCTGATGACACAGGCTTCTCATTATGAGTCTGGAGTTAGCAGACATATGAGATGATGACGCGAAGGATCATATAATCGGAAAAATAGACAATGTCCATTCCTTGAAATCGTAAAAGAAGAAATGGACATCTTGTAGAAATTCGATATCAGCAGACAGATGGCAGACAAATGAGCTAATTTGAAAATGACGTTTTCAGATGGAAAACGGAAGAATGTCCATTGTCATGAATTGTTCAGAAACACTTACACGACAAGGGAAACCCGCCTTTCAGTTCATCTGTGCGGGAAAATCCATCTTTACGACTGGAAAAACGATATCCTGAGCTGAATTCTCGTCAAAATTGGGTTTTGGGGGATATTCATCCTCTGGAGCCGACATATATGTCAGAAAATACTATTTTGAATGTGTATGCAGAGTGACAGGAAATGGACATCTCTAGATTCGGTCGGAGGTGTCGATTTTGATGCCCCCCCCCCCCAAGTGTCTGCTGGTCATAATCGGGTCGCAGTGCCATTTTGGGGCATGTCCATTCTCTGGATCTGACATATATGTTTGAGAAGAACATTTTGGACATGTATGCAGAGTGACAGGAAATGGACATCTGTAGATTCGGCCTGAGGTGTCGATTTCGATGGCCCCGAAAAAGTCTGCTGGCCATAATCGGGTCGCAGCGCCATTTTGGGACATGTCCATTCTCTGGATTCGACATATATGTTCGAGAAGACCATTTTGAACATGTATGCAGAGTGACAGAAGATGGACATCTCTAGATTCGAACTGAGGTGTTGATTTCGATGGCCCCCCAAGCGTCTGCTGGCCATAATCGGGTCGCAGCACCATTTTGGGGCATGTTAATCCTCTGGATCCGACATATATGTTTGAGGACAACATTTTGAACATCCATGCAGAGTTACACGGAATGAATCTCTAGATTTGGCCTGAGGTGTCGATTTCGATGGCCCCCCAAAAGTCTGCTGGCCATAATCGGGTTGCAGCGCTATTTTGGGGCATGTCCATTCTCTGGATCCGACATATATGTTTGAGAAGACCATTTTGAACACGTGTGCAGAGTTACAGAGAATTCGTGATCATGTGTGTATGTCTATATACATATATCCACCTATACATAGGTATATACATGTACACACATGAATACAGAGATACTTACATATTGTACACCATCAATATTATCTGGATAACACCCTGATATGGGTCGTTTTTCGATGAATGGGAATTTGAATACGTCAAACAACTTCGAAGACTACGAACTATCTGATTAGAGGGAATAATCAATTCAATTGACAAATATCTTGTTTGTTGAATATGCAACATATCTGTTGGGTGTATTGGTCACTCAGAAGGGTTCTTTTCGTCATACAAAAGGATGGACATGCTTCATTTCATGTGTTTATTGCTTCAAATACGCGTGAGCCATCTGTCTGCTAACTTCAGACTCATCTTCTCATTCAAGCCCACTAACCAAGTTGATGTCATGTTTCACATTTTCATCACAAGCACGTGGGGTGGATGGAATTCCTCAGATTGTGATCGCCAAAGCTCTCCCGGCCATGAGTGATATTATTGTTAAGATCTTCGATTCCTCCTTTGCTCTAGGCGTCTTTCCTGAGACGTGGAAGAGAGCGCAATTAATAGCACTGGAAAAGCCAACTACTCCATCTGCTACATCCGATTTTCGACCCATTGCTTTGCTATGTTTCCTCTCCAAAGTCCTTGAAAAGATAGCTCACGACCAACTCATGGAGTACCTCAAAGATAAAAAGTTGTTGGACTCCCTCCAGACAGGATTTCGCCAAAACAATAGCACACAGACAGCCTTACTGAAGCTAACTGATGACGTTCGAATGGCTCGAGATAACAAGAGAATCACGTTGCTCCTGCTATTCGACTTCAGCAAAGCATTTGACACCATTTCTCCATCAAAGTTGCTACAAAAACTGCGTCTATTGGGATTTTCGAAGACAGCATTTATGTGGATTAGATCATATCTTCAAGGGCGCTCCCAACTAGTTACTTCAAAGAATAGTGGTGACTCTGATTGGCTAACCACCAATTCGGGAGTGCCTCAAGGCTCTGTCTTAGGGCCACTTTTGTTCAGTTTGTATGTAAATGACCTGCCTGAAGTACTTCGTGGACAACCAATCAAGCACGTTCTCTTTGCGGATGACCTCCAAATTTATCTTCACGTCGAGAAGAGTAAATTAGATGAGGGCATTGCTCGACTCGAGGAAGCAGCTCAACTCATCGCTGGGTGGGCTAGGGCCTCCGGACTGCGTCTCAACGCTGGCAAGACCAAAGCCATCTATTTCGGATCAAGAGATAATATCAATGAGCTGAGGTAGCTGGGTCTTGCGGGTGTTGCGATGTCGGGCGAGGTGACGGTCCCCTTCAGTGATACGGTGGTGATTCTTGGTGTGACACTGGACAGTAAACTTAAATGGGAATCTCAGATTGATCAAGTAACGAAAAAAGTCAATAGAGCCCTGTATGGTCTGAGATTCATCAGGGCGTGTACCACCGAGACTCTCCGCTGTAGACTAGTCGAAAGCCTAGTCCAACCTCACCTGGACTACTGTACAGTAGTGTATTTAGATGCGGATGACAAACAACGGACGCGACTGCAACGAGTGAGCAATTCATGTGTGCGATATATCTTTGGCGTTAAGGAGGCTCGCGCAAATTTCAACAAAACGTAGAAACCGCATAAGAGTTACTTATATTAATAGATAAACTAATGAAGAATCATAATCCATCAAGAAAAGTAGAGGTTGGCGATGAAAATCTCGAGTAAACCCGTTTGTCAGGAAAAATCCTTACACACGTAATCTTATGGGATAAACACGTTAAAACCAGCTGGTGCGCCAACTAAACGACCAAAATCGACAATCAAGGAATAATTCGACGCTATTTCACATCAAGCGTTTAATGGTGTGAAAAAATTAATACGTTGGCGATCTAAATTTCGAGTAAATTGAGTTCAAAGTGAGTTTTGAGCGTGGAGCAGCGCGCCACATTGCACAGCTTGCACTGTGAGTATACCTATATTTAGCGTCAGGATCGTAACGGAAAATAGAAAGGCCTGACTACTTGCGCGTAGGGCCCCGCGCTCGGTACGGCACCATGCGCGCGAGCCTCCTTAAGAGGGATCAACACATCACTCCGTACAGGGGACGCCTGGGCTGGCTACGCTCAGACTCACGTAGAATTTATTTTGCAGCCATTCTCATGTACAAAATACTGAAATTGAAAGAGCCTGGCTATTTGGCTGCAATGTTTACTAAGTATCAGCACAGGTCTATCAGTCGGAGTGATGGAAGAGAGCTCCACATCCCCAGGATTCGACTCGCCACCACTGAATACTCTTTTCAGTATCGGGATGCTCGACTCTGGAACTCTTTTTCCCCTTCTTTCCGCCACTTCCCATCACTCTCATCATTCAAGGCAGCGCTCAAGGCTTACCTCCTCGAGCTTGATTCCCAAGATCTCCCATCATCCCTGAGGTCCGAAACTGAACTCCACCAGTATTACTCTATTTTGTATTCAAATTTTCTACGGAAGTATTTCTTTTTTTTTCATATCTTTCCCCTCCGCGTCAATTGTTAGCAAATGACGCATCATAACTGTAATATAGCATGTAACTGATTATGGCCTTGACCAAATTAAGCATTACGACTCAGTATTAATAAGTACTGTTGTGCAGACATGATATTATTGTTGGTAATTATCAAATTTATATGACCAAATGTATATATATTTTCTTTGCCAACTAGAGCAAATGAAGGCTTATCTATCTATCTACCCCTACTGTCTGGACAATCTGCTCCCTAACTACTGTGGAGATATCCATTTTGAATGAAGTGTGATTATTTGATCATCATTTATTGATGAAAAATCTATGATTGATTCTTCACCTTCGAACCTGCGACCTTCGGATTACGGGACAGCGGCGTACACCACTCGATCACTCTGCTCATGTCAGAGTTGAACAAAAACACGTACAAGATCTGTGTGGCCCACTGGAATGTACTTTAAAGTGTCCGAAGAGATAACCAAATCGAGACGGATCAACGTCGATCGTCTATTTGGTCATTTATATCTTGCGTTACAAAATATCATGGACGAAATGATCTTGCTATGAGCCAATCTCTTCCAATGATAAGAAGTGATATTGGACTGCGATCACCTGGAAGTGCTTTAAATTATCAAACATATCTAATTCGCATGAATCAAATACGGCCTATTCAGTTCCGATCGGCTACAACTGCCAATGCGCTAACTCTTCGATATCATTCAACTGCCTATGCCGCTATTCATCTATTGTTTCACAGGATATCACGAATGGTATGATGCCACTGTTGGCCAATTATTCTCCACGCCAAACAGTAAATGTTGCCTCAACGTTCCTGGAACGTTGCAATTGCAAACTTGAAACGTTCCGTATATAGTCAGAAACCCCGTAGGTGGAACATGTGAGCAACGTAAGATGTCTACGAGATGTCTATTCTCTCAACGTCTCCAGCCCGTTTCTGGGACGAATCAACGGTTTTTCGAAGGTTGCACAATGGTTCCCGAGATGATTCTTGTGCTACTAAGACTCAGAAAATATTTTGTTGAATAAATAAATAAAAAGTTTCCAAAATTCTCTTTTCGATACACTGTGCGTAAAAGTGCATTTTGCGCACAGTTTGTCGACTTTTACTCACAGTTCATCGAAAAGTATAGTTAGATACACGGGCGTAAAACCTATTATCCGCATCCTCGTGATGATTCCGATTCTCGCCTGCGGCTTGGCCCGGAAACCCATCACTCGGACGCGAATAACACGTTTCACACCCTTGTATCGAAATGTACTATTCTCGCAAGCTATCAGCTCCATCCCCGTTCAATCCCGTCGATTGCGCTTAATCAGAAACACGTCCACTTACAAGGGGAGCACTCGACTTCCGGGTCATCAATCTTCCCCAAAATTTTTTCACATAATTTAAAGAATCCAGAATAACTCCGACAAATGGGCCTTGTGTTCAGAGCTACAAGCAAAAATGGTAGCATTGCGAGTATATCTATATGAGTCATTCTTTTTGATCCGGCACATTAAATGCCATCGGGTCACGGATTCTCCTGAAACTTTGGGAATATCTTTTATATGATGAACTGAGATGGAACGCAAAGTTTTTAGGCCCTTAGGGTCCCCTGCGTGATTGTATTGAGCTATATTCGTTTTTGAAATTTCGAAAAAAACGCTCTTTCTTCTCTTTGATTGATTCGTAACGAGTACTGGACTCCTCAGGAAAAATATTGAAGGTACATATTTCGACGTGAAATGAGCTGAATTTTACAAAAAAATACTTTAGGGTCCGAAAAAACTCAACATAACCTCAGAAAAGGCATTTTTTCAGAAAAACTCATTTTTAATCCTCTAATCAAAATTTTTTATGCAGATTTGATATTTTTATCGTGTTCCTCGCAATTTTTTTACATCAAAAACCGTTTTGAACTGATTGGGGTAGGCTTCGATTCCACCCCAGTAAAAATAATAACGAAACAGGATGAGCAATATTTAACCGGATTCGTCACCAAGGTTGAACCAGACTTAGACTCACATGGCGGGTGCTAGGCCTTCGGATCACCAATCCTTCTGGAACTCTGGGATATGTTTTTTCTCACCAAAACATGTAACGAATCACTCTTATAACGTGCCAACGCTCTCTCGAATCATCCTGAGCACCAAGGTCAATATCCGGGGAAATAGGCCCTCCCCAGGGTAGGGTTTCAGCGTTTACGAATTTACGAATTTACAGATTTACAGATTTACGAATTTACAGATTCAGCAGAGCGCATGCCCAGTGCGTTGCAGTCAGCAAGCTTCATTCACATAATTGGGCCCCACCGGATCGGGCCGCTGATTTGTATACGAATTTAGACAAATTTTGGACTAATTTTTCTTGTGCTCATACATTCTTGATTTGTTGTTTCCGAGGTTGTTTCACTCCAACATTCCAAACTAGGAAACTTTTGACCAAATGAATTTGTCTGAATTCGTATACAAATCAGCGGCCCGATCCGACGGGCCGAATCGTGTGAATGAAGCTTGTTGAATGCAACGCACTGGGCATGCGCCTCGCTAAATCTGTAAATTCGTAAATTTGTAAATCCGTCAATTCGTAAATTCGTAAACGCTGAAACCCAACCCAGGTGGGTTGACGTATCCACAGCTCTGCACAATTGTTCCTACCACAGTCATCTCATAGTGTGGGGTTTTCGTCAGAACAGATAAGGTTACACTCAGTAGAGAACAGAAAGAACGAAATTCAGCCACATGGGACTGGTATAGGCTTGTCATAGCTATATGAATGGAGCGAGTTGGGAATCAAAAAACTCGCAATATGGAATCTTTCAATAACGGAATGGTGAGTTTGGGATGACATGAGGCTTGCCAATGAACATACGGTAATGGACGTGGTTCACCTTCGCTCAAAGACCTCCACTATTTAGAT
The DNA here is from genome assembly GCA_029851415.1 of Eretmocerus hayati. NCBI lineage: Eukaryota > Metazoa > Arthropoda > Insecta > Hymenoptera > Aphelinidae > Eretmocerus > Eretmocerus hayati. Next base: position 107,420,230 of record CM056743.1, read on the forward strand.
TAGTGTTGTCAAAAAGTAGCTGTACTCCCGTCCAAAAAGGTGAGGTATACTATCATATATGATAGTATATCCGATGCGGTGTACTATTATATATGATAGTATACAAAAATTGGGAATTCACTATTCTACTCACTCAGACTAACTCATACTTAGTCATAGAGTTTTTATATGGCGCGGGAAAATAATATGAAGCGCGCGAAAAAATCACGTTTGGCAAAAGTACTCGCCTTGATCGATTGGATCTTCTCAAGAAATGTATTCACATTCAATTTCTCCTTCTCAATAAGAAATAGGTGATGATACTTTCTCGTTTATCATTTCACTCCCATATAGCCTACACATGTTTAAGGCGATGCGGTCACCGGGCACCGCGACCATGGACCTTGAAAATACACCTGACATAAAAAGTTTGATGATTTAAAGTGTGAGACGAGTTGTCGAATACTTGTTATTGTCCAACTTGTATTCCTCAATCCGTCGCTTAGCCCAAATCACAAAAGAATCGGAGAAAAATGGGAACAACTCGGCCGCGGGAACCTCCTAACCTATAATATACGCACATTTTCATTCCCAACTTTCTCCGATTCTATTGCAATTTGGGCTTAACGAAGAGCAGACAAATCTGAGTTAGATGATAACAAATATTTGTGTGCTCGTCGTTTAGTCCAAATCGAAATAGAACCAGAGGAAGTTGGGGATGATTTTCAGCTTGCATGGTGACCGCATCGCCTTAATTCATATAAATCATCAGCTATAATTTGAAAAATTGATAATTACACATGCATGGTCATCCCAGTATAACACATTTTACAGACGGTCGTCAGGTTGGTAAATCGGTCGCTGAATGAATTGAGCCGTTCATTCTTGGGGGAATTGATTTATTTTGACGAAGAATCGTACAGTCTTTGAGAATGTCGGTATAAGTACTATGTGAATACAAAGTTTCGATTTTGATTGTGAGTTCACTCTAGATTGACAATGAAGAATAATAAAAAATGAAAAATTGTTACTCAATATTAATTAAGCTAACTACGCACATAAGTTGAGTACACTTTGAAAGACTTCAGAAAAAGAATTAGAATTTTTAAAATTAACAATTATAAAGTTTAAAAATAATTTACAATTCAATTTATGAATTCAATTATGAATTTATTCAACAATTGACAATGACGAACGATGAAAATTTTAAAAATGATACTTAATATTAGTTGAGCTAATCATACATGAGTTGAGTACGCTTTAAATTATCTTGCTCGTTTCTGATATTGTCAACGAGGAGCGGAACTAATATGATGGCATTATTTCGATTCTGATTATGAGTTCACTCTAGACCGACAATGACGAAGAATAAAACCAGTAATATCAACGCCAGTTATTGATACTATAATTGAAATATGTTCATATGGAATGTCATTCTCTCATATTTAGTTCCCGCGCTTCAGAAAGTACAAAGTTTGGACTATTTTATGTACGATTCACTTAATTGGAGCCAATGAAAGTATGTGAACAAACATCAAATGGGAAGCGTAATAGAAAAGTTACCTAGTACACGAACGTCACGGGAATGGGGATTTTGAAGATATACAATTGTCTAACTTTTGGAATCAATTGACGTAACTGAGTGTCAAGACTAATAGTCGCCATAAGCGTATTGTCTGTACTGCTCGAGCGCTAGTTTAAAGTCAGTACGGACTCTGTCAATTTTTCGCCGAAAGCCATCTCTCAGCTCACTAATGTTCATTTTCGTCCACCCCTTCTTTTTTGTCCATTTTTTGGAGTAAGCTGTGAAAAATATTTCTTACGTTAGATAAACACGGTAATCTCCTAGAAATCGTATAGTATTACTCCCTTATTATTGCTCTTACTGCAGGCCCATATAAAGCTTTCGAAGTTCGTTGACTATTTCTTCTTCTAACTTCTGGTGGTAAAAAGCTCTTTCCCGTCAGGGTACATTCTAATAAAGCTTCTAATCGAAATACGCCCGTTAGCATCTTCCGACAGCATTGGCGAGGGTTTTTCGAACGATGAATAGCGTTTTTCAAAATCCGTCGCTTACATAGAAAACCTCCGCCAATTGGATGCATCTACAAATGAGATTTCGTAATGTTTTAGTATAATCTTGGATCAAATTGGGTTATTAATCCTCTCACCTGCTCATCACAGGTGTCACCAAATAGTTAGTCATTGTGGAGCAAATTCTCCCGATTGGAAGTCATAGAACTTTTGCCCACAGGTCTTGAATTTGCAGATACCTTTTTATTCGTTTTGGAAGAATTCTCGCGGCCCTCATCATTCGACGAAAACTGATTTTTCGACAAAGAGCGTGTACTAACTGGATCTCTAAGAATGTCCGATCGGCCGGAAGAGTGGGGTCCATGATCGATAGACTTTTTTCGAGTCCCACATTGACTTGTTTTATCATTCAGTCTTTTCGATGAAGTTTCTACTGGGAACGGACCTGAAAATTTCAGCAAAGCAATTAGTAAGTGGGCGACAGTGGCAGTGAAGAAAAGCAATCCAGTCTTCATCGTCGTGACATCGTTGTGAGGTTAATTCAATACTGGTCAAATAAAGTAATCAGACTCACTTCGAATTGTTGTATCGTCGGGTGTGGAGGTAATTGTGGCTGGTGTATTCGCTGTATCATTCAATAAATTAGCACCTAATTGCTGGCCTTTGAGAAGCGGATTTTCGAGATTGGAAGCCATAGAACTGTCTCCAACCGGTCGTGAGTTTACAGCTAGCTTTTCATTCCTTTTGGAAGGATTCTCGCGGCCCACATCATTCGACGAAAACTGATTTTTCGACAAAGAGCGTGTACTAACTGGATCTCTAAGAATGTCCGATCGGCCGGAAGAGTGGGGTCCATGATCGATAGACTTTTTTTGAGTCCCACATTGACTTGTTTTACCATTCAGTCTTTCCGATGAAGTTTCTACTGGGAACGGACCTGAAAATTTCAGCAAAGCAATTAGTAAGTGGGCGACAGCGGCAGTGAAGAAAAACAATCCAGTCTTCATCGTCGTGAAATCGTTGTGAGGTTCATTAAGAACTAGCAAAGTGAAGTAATCAGACTCACTTCGAATTGTCCTATCGTCGGGTGTAGGGGTAATCGTGGCTGATGTATTCGTTGCATCATTCAATAAGTTAGCGCCAAATAATTGGTCATTGAGAAGCGGATGTCCGGAATTGAAACTGGTTCCGACAAGTCTTGAGTTTGCAGCTACCTTTCCGCTCGTTTTAGAGGAATTCTTGCGACTCACATCATTCAACGAGAGTTGATTTTTCGACATACGAGCTGTATCTCTCGGAATGTCCGATCGGCCGGAAGGGCGGGGCCCATGATCGATAGACCTTGTACGAGTCCCACATTGACTTGTTACACCATTCAGTCTCTTCTTACTTCGAATTGTTGTATTATCGGAGGCGGAGGCGATTTGGGCTGATGCACTCTCTGCACCATCAAATAAGTTAGAATTCATAGTAGTAAGCTTCAATTTCTTGAAGGCCAGGATATCTTACTTTTCTCCTTGTTTTCTGTCTCTCATCAGCTTCCTCTTCTTCGAAGCCTTGGATCTCTCATCTTCACTGCTACTTTGAGGCGAAATTCGACACTTTTCATATTCTCTTTCATCAATATGATGAACTTCCTCAATTTGAGATCTGATACTTTTGATTTGAGCTACTCGAGCTTCCCTCAATCGCTCGCTCTGAAAAAGATTCACGAGTTTCCATGATTGAATATTGGAATACTCAATTGATTATCATCATCACAGCTATTCAATCGACCATTAGGTGCAAACCGTTATCGTACCTGTTCTATCATTTCTAATTTAATTTTGTAGGTTGGAGCTAACGCTTTCGAGGATTGTGACTGTGTATTTCTCATCTCCGTGAACATTCGTTTTTTTCCTTTGGCTCTCATCGTGCTTGGCTCTGGACTACTCTCGGCTTCTACCTGAGAAAATAATAAAAGGGAATACAATCCCGAGGTACTTGAGAGTTGACGAATAAATTGGATATTCCAGTCTTATAAATCATATCAAATTGAGAAGTTACAATGATTGACTAACTTTGAATGATGATGGATGCACTGTTTCATGCCTGAGGAGCAAGGCATGGGTATCTCGTAGTATGATTTACAACACCGGATGAAACAGTTTCAGAAGCGTTGATCACTAGTAATTTGGATAACTTACAGCTACTGTCTGCAATCACGAAAGTTACAAAGGTCAGATCATGTGAGTACCTCTCTTCCTTCGGATTTCAATGGGATTTACTATCGTCGTTTTAAAATCGATGTCTCGTGAACTATGAGAGTATGAGTTCCAATTAAAGATGATAAAAACACGAAGTTTGAGTTATCCGGTTCAATGGCTGGCCTATGAAGTAGTTGATTCGAAGCTCTTTCTTCTACTCCTGTAACAAAATGCAGAGATAGGAATTTGAGAAATAGAAAATGAGGAAACGATATCCCACACGAGAGCCACCCATGGAGGTCAAGAATGTATCCAAAACTGCCTTCTAGATGACAGCCGATGTAAAGTGTAAAAAATTGCAAAACAACGCGACACCAAGATCACAGAGAGACTAACAACCCTAAATAAAGCAGAATAAGACACGAGAAAAACTGTCAATCCTATGTCGCAAAATGGAGATAAATGTTCCTAGCTCGTTTTAGTACGCATTTTGAGAATTTTCTCTGGGATGAGAAAATTGTCTCCATCTGTACTTGTAGGTATTCCCCAGGATTAGCTCATTCATGAGTCAACTCAGTCTTATCACAGTGAAAATTCCCTCCGAGTCTTTTCCAACTCGCACCGAAGACGGCTAGTCCAAAATTATTAGAAAAAGCACTTCAATTAGACGAAACTCTAGGCACTGACTTTTCAAACTTCTCAATCAATGATCATGACGCTCACAACGAAATCATGACTTCAATCTTATCCTTCTGGAACAAACTTTTTCGGTGTGTAGATGTAATATAACTAGCTACTTCGATGAAATACTGTGACTGTTCAAGACTCAATGCGGAACTCTGATGAGTGATGGCAGTTTCATGGAATAATGAATATGACATTCATACAGCTCAATGACGAAAGCAGCCACTAGTCTAATCTTAACTCCGGGGTCGACTTGTCTCTTCGTAAATCAATTCTGAAAGTTGAAAGGAATAGTAATAATGTCGAGAGCAGAAATTTTATGGGCGCAAGTATCAACAGTTCGATTCAATCTCTAGTCCTCTTCTTCCAATCTAACTTCTACATATCAGAGTACTGTGCAATGTTCCTCACGTGAATATCAGCATACACCACTGCAGATTGACAGATTCAGTCACGTACTTAGTTGGGTCCTCAGTAATAATTCATCACCACAAAAGGATGGACAGTTGTCTTTGACGCTCGAAGTTCAACGAGACTGGGACATTGTTGGAGTTGCAGGCGAGGAAATCTTCAAATCGAGACATGGTCTTTTCTTTCCCTTCTCAAAATACCTAAAACATAACAGAGGCCACGTGAAATATAATATTTGCCACCTTTTGATATATTCATGTGGAATGATTCTTCGCCCTTCTAGGCTAAATTATCTTATATTCGATGGACATCCTCATCTTGCACACTTACTCCATTGAAAATAGTAGGTTTTCACAAGATCTTTCGCAAATGATTTGGCATTTTACAAATGTAATTCTTAACTCTTGTCACAGGATTGATCTCTCTTATTTCTTCTTTATTGATGAATATATCATCTTCTGATTCTTCAAATGGCAAAATGTGCTCAACTACAGCTCCTGTAGCATCATGCCTGATCATTTCTCCATGTTTGATCTTCAACTTCTTCAACAAGATGAAATCAGCATCACCTTTGTTCACGTATAACAAAATAACTCCATAAATGTGCCTCGGATTTTTTTTCAGTTGAATATCAACATAAGATGTATCTGTCTTCAGTTCTTTATGTAATTTTGAAGTATAACTGATCCCATTTATTTCAACTCGTTTGTAGATGAGTGTGCTGCTACAGGTATTCGAGACAGTTTCCATACTTCTCAGGCGGTCAAGTTGAATTTCGCTCAGCAGCTTAGAATTGCTTCGGAGATCTGTTGGGCGGCCAAGCATCTCGAATGAGAAATCAAGCTCCTCTATTGAGATGGGTTGTCGGAATTTATTCTTTAAAACGGTGTATCCCTCATGAACTCGAATATTTGTCACCAACTCTTTGCCCACATTTTTGGTTCCGTGAATGAATCTGGCCAAAAAACAGTTATAACTCTCAAAGCCAAAAGCCCAATTAGCCCACAGTGTTCCCCATTTCTCTACATAGTCTGCTAAGTGTTCTGATATCTGATGCATGTAATATGTTAGAATTCTGTCACCGTATAACTTCTCTAAATCACGGCCAAACATTCTCAACAAGATCTTCACTTTTTGAACTGCATCTATGGGGATTTTCCTCTTCTAAAGAGTAAATATTGAAATGACCAGTAAGACCCAGTGATCAAAGTATTCTCTCTTCAAAATGTCTCCTAAAATGGGGATCGAGTATATCAATAGCCAGTTGAGATGCTCATGTCCTTTCATTTGTCCGTATTGGCTGATATCTTTTGGAGGAAGGCATTTGAAGGTATTAGGCGGGCGTATGCTCCGTAGCTCGTGATTGATGAATTCTATATTTTCCTTGAAACCACTCTGTTGTGGAGTTGATACTAGTCTTGCTAATATGGTCTTGCTTCCCCCGAGACAAACAGCGTGTAGTATCTCGGGGAAAAAACAAGTACTTGGATCCAACGAAAACAAAATTGTTATGATGGAACTACCTGCAATGCCTTTTATATTTATTCTGCTCGAATTTGCGACGACTAGATCGCCCCTGCTGTTGAGATCGTCAGCTTTTTTGGCTTGAGCCAGCATCCTCTTTTTTGTCCGTGGTATGGGTTCTTCTTCCGTAGGAGAATATATCCGCTTACGTTTACGGCCTGATACTCGAGCGCACTTTATAGTTCTGAGTTCACAAGTCTCGCAGCCATACCTGCAGTTGTGGTGCATAAAATTGCCTATTTCAGATCGAGCGGGCTTATCGGCGATCATGGATGGTGCGTTAACTCGAGTGATGCGCTCTTCTCCCGTTTCTGGGCACGTCCATGTAATACCATCTTCGAAAGCTTCCTTGAGTTTCGTGTAGATCGGTCCCAGGAATGTATTCATATTTGGTTTTACATCATCCGCCCAAACCAGTCCAACCGTTAAAAATTCCTCTCTTAGGTGTTCCGGAAGTTCTGCTATCGTATAGTAGTACGGCCAGACGTTGGATTTGGAGACTTTTCTGTACTTCATTCCATCGGTGAATGGTAAAGGATTGATGTCATAAGGACCCTTCGGGGCTCCCTTCTTACCAAAGTCACCATCGGCTCGGATGGCTTCAGATCCATCACAATAGTCGGCAATAAATCCCTGGTCCCTGGAGAATTTAGCCTGAAGGAGGCTGCCCAGATTCCTGTGTTCGAATAAAAACTTAATTTGTTTTTTGATATCGAATTCATAGAAAACGCCATAACCCCTTGTTGAATCGCAGGATTTACACTTTGCGTTATTGGGCAGAACACTTTTGAAATCTGTGCGACAGTCTTTACAGTAGTAGTGTGGAATGGGCCGATTATCTGGTGCATATCCTTTCAGATTCTGTAAAAACAGATATCCGCTGCTCGGAAAACTGTGACCCCTTGGTAAGATAGTATTGAACATTTTCACGATCTTTTCTAAAGCGTCTTTCGTCAGTTTACAATGAACGTAAATGTCTGCTAGCAGGAACATGACATGCTCAAGTGTCACTTCACTGTTATCGTACAAGAGAGTGCTGGAGATCAATGAATCCGGGGTTTCTGTAATATCCAATGACTCTTCAATTTCACTATCGCTACCATCCAAAGCTCTCATCACTTGAATGCTGGTCATCGGGAAGGTCACTTGATACGTCAGAGTCATCATCTGATGCATCTGATGATTGTTCCGATATGTCAGACACGGATTCAGTCTCATCTTCATCCTCATCTTCGCCAGATGCTGACAATACCATTGGCTCGGGAAATTGAGGTTGAGAATCATCAAATCTGCGACTAGGACCTGCAGGTGCCATATCCTGGTCAACGGTAGTGTTTTGACGAGAAAAGGTATTGATGGGCATCCGTAAAAGAATCAATATAAGTCTATCAATTATTGAATCAAGAAAACAGCCAAGTACTGATTCAAGGGTGTATTCTGGACTTCCTGACAGAAGAGACTATCAAATAAATAGAAAATCCATCGTATAGGAATGTTGTTCTTGAAACAGAAAATCATCAATCTGATTCTTCGTGCAATCTACCTTTTGAGCGAGAAACATCATCGATTTTCCAAGAAGACCGTGTAGGTGACATAAGTAATGGAGAATAATCGTCATCCTATATACGTGGACGGCAACGGTCTAAGTTTGTCAGTTAGTCTAGTGGTTTACCGAAAGAAAAATCTCTGTCAAAACCTTATGGAACAAGATCCATCTGAATATCAAAGCCTGAAACCAAATACGAACAATTACATCATAACTTATTTTACACGTACCAGTTGCAAAATTTTGAATCTCGATGAATCAATATTCGCAAACGAAGTTCACTGTCTTACCCAATTGACCTAATCATGATACTTTCAATTCGGAAATCATTTTCATACGGTACTTCACGTAAACTTGACTTTTTCACTCTTCAAAAGCTGTTGAGATTATTTGAAATATCTGCGTATCGGAGAATGCCTCGAGTCAGCTACCGATGCGAGGTCTCAAATCTTGAATTCATACGCGAAATATTCAACATCATTGGTCTACGGACTCGTATGATGAGTCTCAGATCAATTCTCGAAGTTTGAATTCCTTGCGAAGCAAAAGTGACGTGGCACAAGGCCTATAGAGTTTTGAGGTGACTTTGCTCTCATAATGGTGGAAAAGCGTACACTCGTCTCTTGGGTTCTTGAATTCGAGTTACTTACTTTATGTGAGTTAGGAAGCAAATCGACGGAAAATTGGCTCAGCTAATGGATTTTTCAGCTGATGTGGTTCAATTTTTTAATAGGTGTGTATGCACCATCGATAATCAAGTTACACGTATGATCGGTGAAACTATATAGTGCGTCTTATTACGTGACAACACAGGTCCTCATCGCCAATCCCTCTTTCTCAGTGTCTCTGAGCGTCATTCGTGTAAAAAAGCGTACTGTACTTTCAAAATGAATTTTCTTCAAGGAATAACACTCAGAGCTCATGTTTTCGTTAGATCATTGATTGCCAAAACTTCGATTGCAGATATCTTTTTGGAATTGATTGCAGGAGGCAGTTGAAGTGAGAAAGATGTAGCCCTAGTGAGGTGAGAGAGAATTCGAATCATTGATCTTCAAAATGAAAGAAGCGAATTTGAGAAAGGCTATTGTTGACATTGTGTATGATATTGGAAAAGATTCAAACGTGTTTACGGATGCAAGAACTGAAGTCAGCCCGACGAATCCATCCGAGTTTTTCGACAGACAAGAATACGCTTCTAGCAGGAATTATGTGAGTAGAATACCACCTGTCGGGCCACTGAAGCACCATACCAAACTCTACCAAACTCTTTTTATGCTACTTCTCTTTTTGTAGTACTATATTCTCTCCTTGTAGTACTATAGCTTCTTCATTCGCTTTAGTTGGCCAAAAATGGCAGAGCTGATGGTACATAACCTACTTGTCGCTAAATCAAGCTATTGGAGACGTTGACATCACAAAGAATTATCACGTCATCTTGATCAAAGTGCTCTAGTTAACTCCGAGTTTATAGATTAGGAATCACATTCCCTTCGGGTGAAATGCATATTACCATTTGTTTACCTACAAAAATAAAAACCTCTTCTTCAATTGTATCTTCATGGTTTACCTACAGATACATGTCACTTGTAGTTGTGAACACTCTCTTAAAATTGTGGAAGGCTACACTCATCATCGGAGTCAAAATGTGAAGTGGATTATATTTGGAGAAGTGCGAACAAACATCTAAGTATTTTAGACCAAGGCTCATCTTTCATTTTGGATTTAGATTCGTCTAAGAAACTAGATGCTTCTGTAAGTTTACAGATGGCTATAATATAACTTGTATGATTTCTTTGCTATATTGTAAAGATGCAAGCTTATTTCCATACTCTTTCATATCAATGCGTGAACTTTGTTCTTTCTCATCAGTACAAGATTGGAAAGGAAGTCTTGATTGAAAAGTATAGGTATTTTAGATGAAAATTTGATATAGGATTACTTCATAACAAGGGAATCAAATACTTCTATACCTTGTCAATTGAGCTCTAATTCAGCCATTAGTGAGCTAATCAAGGTTCTCGGGGCTTATAGATTGGCTCCCATATAGTTAGATCAGTGACAAGATGTGATCTATCTTGACTATACAGATTCCATCACTCTGAGTTATCAAGCATCATCACGAGAGTTGGACAAGCCAGAAGTAAGTTTCAGATACTTGTCACATCCTATGGGAAAGATTTTTTCATGAATGATTCTCATTTCGAATGGTTTATTTTAACTATATTCATGCTACTCTAACTATCTCAACAAGACAAATGATAAGTTGGGCGGATCATATCTTTTGAAATATGAAACATTAATATGGTGTGAGCTCCATCTGTCACACAAGCTTCTCATTAAGACCACCATTGACAAATTCATTAAGCACTCCTGCCATTATGGGTATCGGTGATTATTTGAAAGGAATAATGTGTATACACCCCTGAAGTTGGCTAGAGAGTTTAGTTTCCCAAGAAAATTTCAATTGGCGAGATGGAACACGCATTCTATGATTGGAAAATTTTGATAAGAATCTTAGAAATGAATGTTTTCACGCAAGTTTTACATGTGTCATACAGCTCAAAAATTGTCATTGCAGAAACTTTTTGAAATGATTCTGATAAAATGCAAAGCATATATTGGGAAGTGACCATTACACTAAGAGACATATACACATTCATGATTTATGAGCTATGATATAAGCTCCGAAACCGAGAGTATAATTGTTTCGAGTAAAATTCAAATTATGTCAGCTTGTACACATAACGGATAGACTCTATTATCTCTCTTCGTGGTGTAAAAGCACTGCAGAGACTTACCTAGAGCGAGTTATCAATTCTCATAGAATCTTCTGCAAACTGCTACAAGTAATATTCATATCGGCCTCATTAGCGTCGCCTCGCCTCTATATTGCCATGGAAAAGTAGTCAGCTAATGGGAAACTATCCAAGAACCATGAGATATTCCAAGGTTTTCTGCAGAATCGTCAATAATAGCATTCTTCACATATCCTCTTCGAATAAAATGTTCTGTCAGAGTTGACTGATTATCATTGGCCATCAGTACTCCCTGAAATACAAAGATCGCATATCATTCACCATGATCACCAGATATCACATGTCCACCAACACAAATTGAATATACTAAGAGCCACCTTTCCTTCTGATAAATCCAAATTTACATATTTCCCTCCGCAATCAATTCCAATTATTAACGAGGATCACCAGACTTCTTTGGAATCTCGAATATAGTTCCACCATGTAGAAGAAAAAAATTGTGCCAATATTTATATTCAGAATAAAACCTAACAGATCTGTCCGAATGCAGAGGAATGAATTGAAAGTATTCGTTTGTCAAGAGTGGTGGAAAGAATTGAGATGAGAATGCAAGCAATGCATGTATTTGTTTTGAAATGCTGTCTAACTCAAAAAAGTAAAAAACTTATGACTACTGCTGAATTACATTCGAAGCACTCGATTAGGCTTGAGCAACAAATCTCTCTTATCCAGAGTTCGAAATAGAGAAATGCAATATATCCAACTCACCTTGGTAACACTTTTTTATGCCTCTTGAATGCTATACAGTAATTCGAGTAATTCGCTGAGACTTTCGCACGTGAAAGACAGTGGGCAAACTCCTCTCGAGTTCGATTTGAAAACAAACTTGAAATGTGGATGCGTTAGCAAGAAGAATCAGATTGAAAGAAGAAAGAGGTTGAACGACGCTTGATAAATTTGTATAATTAACGAATATAGTATTAAAAAACGAGATTGAATCGAACCCAATCAGGTAAGATGATAGCAAGCTTACGTACTGATCTCCAGCTTTCCACGCTTTGTACTTCTTCGCTGGCATTTCATCGTCGGTAATGTCGGAATCTACGTCGGACATATCTCTGCTTTTTGTTGTTGTTGTTGAGCGTGAGGTTATGAGCGTGCAGGTAGTGCGGTGCGGACTATGATCCCGGCGAGGGTCTAGGAATACAATTCGTTGAGCCCTGGGTGATATATGATGTCGAAGCTGTTTTTAAATTGCGAGGGTTCTTGTCATTTCAAAGTGTGTCCATCAGTTGCACCTATATAGATAAACGAGCTGATCAGCAATTTGTCTCTGTGCAAGGGCGGGTGCTATCCGGCGGCAGCTCAGCGAATATTCAACATAACCTCAATTGATGATTGTTTACATGGATGGATTATGAGTCGCACTTACTCGTATCCGATCAGCAGGTCAGAATTTTCTTCCCTCTTCCTGGCAAGGAACCTTTTGGAATATGCCTACCGAAGCAGTGTCTGTGCTACCCGGATCCCGACGTCCTTGTTGGTGCCGAGCACGATTCCGGCCACTACACTCGCTAGCCGCCAACCAAGCTATGCTCGCGACTCGCGATTCCCGCAAATTCATCGTTGGACGTTCCATAGTTTGAATTTTTAACGGTTGTTGACAATTATGTGTTAGTTAAAAACGCTCCAATAGAATCAACTTTTGGACGTTCCACAATAGTTTGAATATTCAACGGTCTTTGACAAATTAGTTTTGATTCGAATCAGTACGTTTGATCCTTCGAGCTCCGACGCGCAATCGAGCTGCGAGCTGACTGATCGAATAAGTGAGAAAAATCAGAATTCCGGACCATGTTTGTTCTTCGATGTAAAGAAGATAATAAGATATGTCTGGTGAAAGATGGAGCAGTAATTTGTGATATGGACAGCGTTGGAGAGGGAGATACTGTGCCTTTCTTATACAACGAGAAAATTTACTCAGGCGTTGTTCTATTCCTATCCGGTGAGTACTCATTAAGCTAATCTAATGGCACAATTGCACTCTTTTCTTTTTTTATCGATTACTGCTCTTTTGCACTCTTCTGAGTTCACTCATTTGTACTTGTCTCATAACCTCATCTTTGAACGAGTGTTTTGCATCTAAAAATTCTCCTGCAGATGATGAAGAACTCATGAATCGAGAATATACTAACTTGACACAGGAGAAGCTTCCCTCGAATGATGGAACAAGAAGTAAAAAGGATTGCTCAAGAGGGTCTAAAATATCTGTGGACAATCTCCGTGAGGGGCAGGTATTGTGGTTTCCCTCTCAGTATGGAATTCTGTGATATTGAGTCAAAAGTATTCTTGTAAACGTAATGATTTTTTCTAGAAACCACAACCGAAAAAAGGATCTGCAAAATCAGTCGATGATGCTAATAGAATGAGGATAGAACTTTCTAGGAAAAAACAAAAGCCTATCGTTCAAGACTTTGAGGATATAGTTATGGATGCCAATTTATTCGAGATGGTTGATACACAAGGTCCATCGAAAAGTGCAGCATTGAAAAGACTATCCAATTACAATTTGAGAGAGAAAAGTGGAGGAAGTTCCAAAAAATCTAAACTGAATGTTGGAGATGAGGTACAAGCGCCTTCCTCTCCACCGCCATCAGAAGATGACATATCGCCACCAACATCTCCTCAACTGTCGAGTGGAGAAGAGATGTCTGAATCTGATGATGAAATTTCTCGTTCAAGAAGACATTCAAGATTTCCCAGAGGTAAATTGATTCATTCGTTTACCCAACCAGAAAACCTATGTGTATAGAATTTGAAAATTATTCATCAGAAATTCGAGGCCATACGTCCACTAGAAAAAGAAATAGAGCAGTAGCTAGTTCGGGTGCATCTAAAAAAGTGCAGCAAGCTCGTAACGACTACTCAGAATATGATGGTTCAACTGATGATGATGATGATGATACTAACAACAATCAGCCTATACAAGCTCAAGAGCATGACCATCTTTTTGGACCAAACTATCCAGCAGTCGAGGTAAACACTCATGAATATTTTGACATACTATGAGGATAAATCCCAACTGAAGTGGATCAATGCTTTATGATATTCAATCAATAGACAAAAACCTTGAATCATAGATGATTTTATAAGGGTCTCATTTTGCATAACTTAATTAACTTTTTAGATGGAACATCTGCAGGATGGTTTATTTTGCAAGGCTCCTATCAAAGCTTACGCTGTGGACGGTTCTCAAAATGCAAGACGATGTGCTAGAAAATTGATGGTCGGAGTGTTTCATTTAAAAGCGATTTTCAACTGTAATCGTGTGTTGAGCAAACCAAGGGGATACAGCAAACAAAAACATAGGTCACACAATGGAAACGGGGCCCCGAGCGGAAATCAGCAGTCTCAAATACAACCCAAAGAAAAAGGCATCCTGTATGGTCCTGCGATTCGAGCTATAATAGGTCAATAACAAGGATTCTAAGTTTTCTTCAGCATATTTCATTTCGATAATGATCTTCGTTGATTTAAATCAGCCATCAAAAACTAATTTCTACACACTCCACTACAGATTTTGCGAGACAACAAGCCAAAAAAATGGAGGGATCGTGGCCAAAAGTATCCCGACCCTCTATCCAGGAAGGTTTGACTCAGAAAATTACAGAAATAAGGATTGGATACAAAAGAGCAATTCAACTGGGCCAAGAATTTGAATACGGTGGCGAGTGGTTTTCCGGTAATGATGAGCGGATAAAATGACTTCATTTTCCCTTATATTTTGATGAGTGGATGAGTTTGAAACTAATGTACCATTATTTCATGAATAAAATCGTATAATTGGTATCTTTGGAGATGTTTGATACCAATAACGATGAATATATAGTTTATGTAATTTTTCTTAAAGTGGATATAATTTGCCACCATATTAGTTCCGCTCCTCGTTGACAATATCAAAAACGAGCAAGATAATTCAAAGCGTACTCAACTTATGTATGATTAGCTCAACTAATATCAAGTATCATTTTTAAAATTTTCATCGTTCGTCATTGTCAATTAATGAATAAATTTATAATTGAATTCATAAATTGAATTGTAAATTATTTTTGAACTTTATAATTGTTAGTTTTAAAAATTCTAATTCTTTTTCTGAAGTCTTTCAAAGTGTACTCAACTTATGTGCGTAGCTAGCTCAATTAATATTGAGTAACAATTTTTCATTTTTTATTATTCTTCATTGTCAATCCAGAGTGAACTCATAATCAAAATCGAAATAATGCCATCATATTAGTTCCGCTCCTCGTTGACAATATCAAAAACGAGCAAGATAATTCAAAGCGTACTCAACTTATGTATGATTAGCTCAACTAATATTAAGTATCATTTTTAAAATTTTCATCGTTCGTCATTGTCAATTAATGAATAAATTTATAATTGAATTCATAAATTGAATTGTAAATTATTTTTGAACTCTATAATTGTTAGTTTTAAAAATTCTAATTCTTTTTCTGAAGTCTTTCAAAGTGTACTCAACTTATGTGCGTAGCTAGCTTAATTAATATTGAGTAACAATTTTTCATTTTTGATTATTCTTCATGGTCAATCTAGAGTGAACTCATAATCAAAATCGAAATAATGCCATCATATTAGTTCCGCTCCTCGGTGACAATATCAAAAACGAGCAAGATAATTCAAAGCGTACTCAACTTATGTATGATTAGCTCAACTAATATTAAGTATCACTTTTAAAATTTTCATCGTTCGTCATTGTCAATTGTTGAATAAATTTATAATTGAATTCATAAATTGAATTGTAAATTATTTTTGAACTTTATGATTGTTAATTTAAAAAATTCTATTTCTTTTTCTGAAGTCCTTCAAAGTGTACTCAACTTATGTGCGTAGCTAGCTTAATTGATATTGAGTAACAATTTTTCATTTTTTATTATTCTTCATTGTCAATCTAGAGTGAACTCATAATCAAAATCGAAATAATGCCATCATATTAGTTCCGCTCTTCGTTGACAATATCAAAAACGAGCAAGATAATTCAAAGCGTACTCAACTTATGTATGATTAGCTCAACTAATATTAAGTATCATTCTTAAAAATTTTATCGTTCCTCATTGTCAATTGTTATATAGATTTATAATTGAATTCATGAATCGAATTGTAAATTATTTTTAAACTTTATGATTGTTAATTGTTAAAATTCTAATTTTTTTTCTGAAGTCTTTCAAAGTGTACTCAACTTATGTGCGTAGTTAGCTTAATTAATATTGAGTAACAATTTTTCATTTTTTATCATTCTTCATTGTCAATCTAGAGTGAACTCATAATCAAAATCGAAATAATGCCATCATATTAGTTCCGCTCCTCGTTGACAATATCAAAAACGAGCAAGATAATTCGAAGCGTACTCAACTTATGTATGATTAGCTCAACTAATATTAAGTATCATTTTTAAAATTTTCATCGTTCGTCATTGTCAATTGTTAAATAAATTTATAATTGAATTCATAAATTGAATTGTAAATTATTTCTGAACTTTATAATTGTTAATTTAAAAAATTCTATTTCTTTTTCTGAAGTCTTTCAAAGTGTACTCAACTTATGTGCGTAGCTAGCTTAATTGATATTGAGTAACAATTTTCCATTTTTTATTATTCTTCATTGTCAATCTAGAGTGAACTCATAATCAAAATCGTAATAATGCCATCATATTAGTTCCGCTCTTCGTCGACAATATCAAAAACGAGCAAGATAATTCAAAGCGTACTCAACTTATGTATGATTAGCTCAACTAATGTTAAGTATCATTTTAAAAAATGTCATCGTTCGTCATTGTCAATTGTTATATAGATTTATAATTGAATTCATAAATCGAATTGTAAATTATTTTTAAACTTTATAATTGTTAATTGTAAAAATTCTAATTCTTTTTCTGAAGTCTTTCAAAGTGTACTCAACTTATGTGCGTAGTTAGCTTAATTAATATTGAGTAACAATTTTTCATTTTTTATCATTCTCCATTGTCAATCTAGAGTGAACTCACAATCAAAATCGAAACTTTGTATCCACATAGTACTTATACCGACATTCTCAAAGACTGTACGATTCTTCGTCAAAATAAATCAATTCCCCCAAGAATGAACGGCTCAATTCATTCAGCGACCGATTTACTAACCTGACGATCGTCTGTAAAATGTGTTATACTGGGATGACTATGCATGTGTAATCATCAATTTTTCGAATTATAGCTGATGATTTATATGAATTAAACATGTGTAGGCTATATGGGAGTGAAATGATGAACGAGAAAGTATCATCACCTATTTCTTATTGAAGAGGAGAAATTGAATGTGAATACATTTCTTGAGAAGATCCAATCGATCAAGGCGAGTTCTTTTTCCAAACGTGATTTTTTCGCGCGTTTCATATTATTTCCCCGCTCCATATAAAAACTCTATGATTTAGTATAAGTTAGTCTGAGTGAGTAGAATAGTGAATTCCCAATTTTTGTATACTATCATATATGATAGTACACCGCATCGGATATACTATCATATATGATAGTATACCTCACCTTTTTGGACGGGCTGTGAAAACTGGAACCAGCCGAAGAGAGTCACAACCAATACTAGACCCTGCGACTGGCCTTGAAAAATTTGACAACAAAGTATCGTGCTCAACTCAAACACTCATTCTATTACATATTCTAGTATGTAGGATGTGTGACGTAGGTTCGGGTGGGAAAGTTCGATAGAATAATACAGTATCGATGTTGAGATGAAATGTATACAGGCGTAACCCGTTATCTGCGGCTTCCGCATCTGCGGATTCGCTGAGTGCGGATTTTTTCGATGAGACCACTTCCCGCTATGTGCGGTATAAAATTCCGTAAATGCGGATGGTTTTCGATTTTGAAAATTTCCCTGGCGAACAACGGAATGTCAACAACTTCAGTTTGTTGACATTTTGGCTGGCTGAATTTCAAGTTCAAAATTGAGTGTAAATATTTCTACATTCCTCTTAAAATGGCCCCCTCAAAGAAAGATACAACGGCAAAGAAACAAAATCGGAAAGTGCTAAATCTGGCTCAAAAGTTAGAAATTTTGGATAGCTTGAAGAAAGGAGAGAAAATCGCCCATGTCGCAAGAAAATTTGAGGTTGGAGAATCGACAATACGAAGTATACGTGATAATGAAGCCAAAATCCGAGATAGCGCGCAGATTCTTGGCACGCATGCTCAAGTAAGCAAGATCAGCCGTAGTCCAGGTCAAGAGCGGATGGAGCAAATGCTGAAATTTTGGAGGCAGTTCAACATCTTTCATTCTATTGGATACGTCAAAGAATCATGGGATGAAATCAACTCGTCAACCTTGATTGGGTGCTGGAAAAAATTACTGCCAGGTCTTGTGGATGGTCAGCTTTCTCAAGTTGAGCCTGTACGTGATGTTGTGCACGAAATTATTGGTCTTGCTGGACATGTTGGTGGCGAGGGTTTCTCAAATGTTGAGGAAAATGAGATCTTAGAATTGGTGGAACCCATAGTTGAGCCTCTGTCAATCGATGAAATTGAAATCATCCTCAACGAACCCGACGAAGCATCCAAGGATGAAACTCAAGAATCACAGCCTCCCGTATTCCAAGCCAAATCGATAGCAAAAATCATCAAGATGATCGAAGATGCTATGGATGAAGCTATGGACAGTGACCCAGTGATGGTTCGAAGTCTTCAGTTCAAGCACCATTGTGAAATCGCTTTAAAGGGGTACCGCGAGCTGTATGCGGACACTATCAGACGAGCAAAACAAACCCAAATGACCGATTTTTTCTCAAAAAGTTGATCAGTTATCAATTTTGTAATAGAGATCGTTATTTATATCACTTTATTTCGTTTATAAACACTATTATTTTTACACTAAAATTTTTTCGAACGAACTTTCTTCCAATCACAGTCTGTATCCCCCCTTCTCCCATAAGAACAATGCTTCCGTATCTGCGGATTCGGTATCTGCGGCACCTTTCCGATCTGTATCATCCGCAGATAACGGGTTACGCCTGTATTCAGAATAACAAGTGAGTTGTGTATGAGTGGAGTGCTTGGTTGTCGAGCGGTCCGGCGCGGCGTGAGCGGGCAGTGGCTTATATGCCCATGGTCCGCCACGTCGTGCCTGACCAAAATGTGCAAGTTCGGCAACTTACAACTCGGGCGATGCGTCTTTCGAGGTTCATCGCACTGTTGCGAAGCCGAACGAACGATGGTGCAAATGTGCATACATATGCACTATCGTTACAGATGTCAGAAAATGATTTTTCAATCATTTCTTCAATCAATTTGATTGAAGAAATTCAATCTAAACTAATCTCAACTAGCTCTGTTGACTCCAAAGTTGACCTCATTTTGACAACGCTCATAATAATATCACGAGCAAAATCCTATTCAGGACTCGCAAATGAACACTTATCTGAGAATCCCAAACTGCAAATCCATCTACGACGGAGTGTCAGGGTGCTTGTGGACGATTGTAAAGATAGGGAAATGGTCAAGAATCAATCCCGCTCGAGCAAAGTAACAAAATAACGCGAACTATACTCTGTGAGACTTCTGTCGTCTGCATCTGCATAGCAGAAGCTCTAACATTTGGTTAGTTACTCGCAAGTCCTGTGGCCGTGTTGGTACTATCTCTGAGAGGAATACACACTTGATCCTATCTCTATCACTAGAATTGTCGACAAGAATCCGAACATTCCGTCGTAAATGGACTGCACTTGGGATTCTCAGATGAGGGATCATTTGCGGGTCCTAAATAGGATTTTGCTCGGATATCGTTATGAGCGTTGTCAAAGTGAGGTCCACTTCAAGTCAACAGAGCTAGTTGAGATTAGTTTAGATTGAATTTTTTCAATCATCCTACATACTGGAATATGTGGTGGAATGAGTGTTTGAGTTGAGCACAATACTCTGTAATCAAATTTTTCCAGGTCAGTAGTTGGTTGTGACTCTCTTCGGCTGGTTCCAGTTTTCACAGGACAGCTACTTTTTGACAACACTAATCCAAGAAGTGGAGGTCTTTGAGCAAAGGTGAACCACGTCCGTTACCGTATGTTCATTGGCAAGCCTTATATCACCCCAAACTCACTATTCTGTTATTGAGAGATTCCACATTGCGAGTTTTTTGATTCCCAACTCCCTCCATTCATAGCTATGACAAGCTATACGAGTAGTTCCGCACGAAACAGACCTACGAAAAAGGGTCATGTCTTAAATTTTTTTTCGATACACTGTGCGTAAAAGTGCACTTTGCGCACAGTTTGTCAACTTTTAATCACAGTTTATCGAAAAGTATAGTTAGATACACGGCGGTAAAACCTATTATTCGCATCCTCGTGATGATTCCGGCCCGAGCCGCAGGCGAGGGTCGGAAACCCATCACTCGGACGTTAATAAAACGTTTTACGCCCTTGTATCGAAATGTACTATTTTGCAACTGTGTGCGCGAAATTGTAAAAAAATGAAACTTCTCTTCATTATTTACAGTGCGAGAAGTAATGCGTGAATGACTTCTCGCACAGTTCTACATTTACGCACTGGTGGAGTGTGCGTGAATGTAACTTCTCGCTCTAATGCATTTTCATTCACGCACAGTTCCAAAATATGATGTCACGTCATCCCTCTGAATTTGGCCTTTCTTGAAAACTTCGTTTTCAAGATAATCTTACTCGGACAGTGGTGCATTTAATTACAACTTCGCGCACAGTTGCAAAAAATAGTATACGCAACACGTGCGAGAAGTTTCCGCACTCGTTTGGCAACTTGTGCGGAAATTGACCTTCTCGCACTCGTTGCGTAATATACTATTCTCGACTTTTTTACACGATTCTATGGTACAGAATATGAACTCTTCACTACCTATGGGGCCCCAAAAAATTTTTCCAGGTACCTTCAACGTACATTACTTTGTTCTTTTGAACTATTTTCGACAAGAAAGGTAGGGTATTTCTTTCAATAAAATGAGTTTTTCTCGAATTCGTTCACAGATACAGAGATGCGGCTTGCGGCATTCGAAAGGTCTTTGAAAAACCTATCGGAATCGGTCTTGTAAAATTGATTTCGATACCTTGGGTGATTCTACCGAGCAAAAGAGTGAAAAACATAGAAGATCAAATTTCTCGAAAACCCAATTTTTTAAAATTTTGAAAATTTGATATTCGATGTAAAATTTTGTGTTCTTCCAGAAAAAAATAGTCCCGAATTCCTTTTTTGCATTCTAACACCTATTTTTGCCAATTATCACAATTCCATCTCCCAAGCTTTTGATTTTCGTCTGTTCTCCGCGCATGCGCAGAAATTTGGATGCTTGAAACCAATGCCCTTGGAAAGCCAAGAAAATTTCCTCCAAAATGACCACCTACCGAAGTAAATTCCATGTATTTGAGCCAGAGTTGCAACGTTCAAAAGACCATTGAATCTTGATAGTTCCTCAGAGGTGGGTCGGAGGTACTGGAGACAGCAGTAAGGAAAATCCACGCCGGCTCCAGTTCGATGGCGTTCATCGACGTGTCGCACTCGAACTGGAGGCTCATCTTTCATACGTTGTAGATTTGGTCCAAATGCATGGAATTCACTTCAGCAGGTGGTCATTTTGAAGAAAATTTCCTTGGCTTTCTAATGGAATTGGTTTCAAGGATCCAAATTCCTGCGCATGCGCAGAAAACAGACGATTTCCGAAAGCCTGGGAATGGATTTGTGATAATTGGCAAAAATAGGTGTTAGAATCATCATCATCATCATCATCATCATCATCATCATCATGATGATGATGATGATGATGATGATGATGTGATAATTGGCAAAAATAGGTGTTAGAGTCATCATCATCATCATCATCATCATCATCATCATCATCATCATCATCATCATCATCATCATCATCATCATCATCATCATCATCATCATCATCATCATCATCATCATCATCATCATCAGCATCATCATCATCATCATCATCATCATCATCATCATCATCATCATCATCATCATCATCATCATCATCATCATCATCATCATCATCATCATCATCATCATCATCATCATCATCATCATCATCATCATCATCAGCATCATCATCATCATCATCATCATCATCATCATCATCATCATCATCATCATCATCATCATCATCATCATCATCATCATCATCATCATCATCATCATCATCATCATCATCATCATCATCATCATCATCATCATCATCATCATCATCATCATCATCATCATCATCATCATCATCATCATCATCATCATCATCATCATCATCATCATCATCATCATCATCATCATCATCATCATCATCATCATCATCATCATCATCATCATCATCATCATCATCATCATCATCATCATCATCATCATCATCATCATCATCATCATCATCATCATCATCATCATCATCATCATCATCATCATCATCATCATCATCATCATCATCATCATCATCATCATCATCATCATCATCATCATCATCATCATCATCATCATCATCATCATCATCATCATCATCATCATCATCATCATCATCATCATCATCATCATCATCATCATCATCATCATCATCATCATCATCATCATCATCATCATCATCATCATCATCATCATCATCATCATCATCATCATCATCATCATCATCATCATCATCATCATCATCATCATCATCATCATCATCATCATCATCATCATCATCATCATCATCATCATCATCATCATCATCATCATCATCATCATCATCATCATCATCATCATCATCATCATCATCATCATCATCATCATCATCATCATCATCATCATCATCATCATCATCATCATCATCATCATCATCATCATCATCAGTTGGATGATGATGATGATGATGATGATGATGATGATGATGATGATGATGATGATGATGATGATGATGATGATGATGATGATGATGATGATGATGATGATGATGATGATGATGATGATGATGATGATGATGATGATGATGATGATGATGATGATGATGATGATGATGATGATGATGATGATGATGATGATGATGATGATGATGATGATGATGATGATGATGATGATGATGATGATGATGATGATGATGATGATGATGATGATGATGATGATGATGATGATGATGATGATGATGATGATGATGATGATGATGATGATGATGATGATGATGATGATGATGATGATGATGATGATGATGATGATGATGATGATGATGATGATGATGATGATGATCTTTCTGTGATATGATCTTTGATAATGTAGATCTTGGAATTTTAAAACTACCAGCTATTTCACTCTTTTTCTTAACAGACCGATTAGCCTCATCTAGTATCGCAAGTTAGGTGCTCTAATCAATGCACGACTGCTTGCGCTTACTCATCGCGATGTACTGAGCTATTCTTCGCGAACATTGACTCTGTTTACAAATTTGAATTCGTATCAACCAAGATCTTGAGTCAGACGGGACCGAAAAATCGTTCGAAATTCGTGTTAAGGAAAATTCGTGTTAACTCAAAAAATGTCCATAAGAGCCAATGCATTCTCAACGAGACAAGAATTTCGTTCGTGTTAATGAACGAATTCGTGTTAAAGGTGTTCGTGTTAACGAGGGATGACTGTATAAAAATGGTTCTTCGCATTCTTGACTACTCTTCAAATTACTACGAATGGTATCTTCTATGGTAATTTTCGGAGTAGAATGACTTTGGAAACGTGGTATAATAGTTCACTGGCGTCTCAATTATGAATTACAGTGTCGAAGGCAACTTCGATTCTTTATGAATTTCCGGGGGTCTTGAACCAAAAATCGTCAGGATGGAAATATTCTGCCTCAATTTGTGAACTTTTTGGAGAATTCTCGAAAGAATATCAGATTGATTCATTGATAGGCGTCAGAACACTAAGTTCATTGATGGAATATTGAGTTGAAGCGTTCAGGAGGGGGCTTCGAGGGTGCCGTACAGAGCAAGGGTTACCTTGGAACTTGAACAACTCCACATTCCTCATAGCTCGGTATTAAGATATGGATAAAACTGCTCTTGTGATCATACCTGGCAGGGGAAAATCTACGATGTTTACCTTCCCAGCCCGTTCACTCAGGAATCTGGAACTGTGTATCAGATGGGAACTGGTACCGTATTCCTTTCATTGCAGAGCCAGTTTCATGAATTATTGACCTACAAGTGGACCTATATTTGGAGAAAGGGGATTATGAATCAGTAAAATACCATTTATAGGCTCATCTTCCCATACATGGATCCGGAGGAGCTTACATTTGGGAGAGACTCACTATTAGGGTGGGCTAAAAATCCATTTTTCTCGAGAATCGCTTCGCGCTAGTGGAATTTCACTGTCTTTTGATGAGAAAATACGGTAATTTCTCCGTTGCATGCTCAAAAGTGAGTTGTTCAGGTGAAGCAAGAGCCTCAGAGGTCAAGGAAAATAGAGGAAACCGTGTTTTTCGACCCTTTTCTGTGATTGTTTTGCATGAAACTCCGGTGCATCTCCGAATTTTGATACGTGCTTTAATTACTTTTGAAGCTCGTTTCAAACCCAATAAAATGAGCTTGAGTACGTCCTATTTGAGTTACATGGACCGAAGTTATTGTAAATCTGCGAATGGTGGTTTTCCGTCCTTTTTCTTACGTTTTTTTATCCGCGATCATAAGGAGGTTATGCGTTATGTAGCCATCCGACAAATGGAACTCTGGCCCAACTTTTATGCTTAGGCTTCCGCAGTTTGCCCTATCTTGCGTTTGAAAGAGGAAAGTCTACTCCAGAATGGCGAGGAATGAGATCTTGTGACGGAGCAAGAGATTTAACAGATCTTGAGAAAATCAAGAAGAACATGACATCTTCATGGCCCTTTCGAAAGTGATGCGATAGAGCGCAGACTATTTTCTTCGCCTGAGTTGACATATGAACGACCTTTTCTCATGTATTCTCACCCGTAGAAACCAAAAACAAGGTCCAATTAGGCCTCAAGGGTTGAGGGTCTGTGTGAATCGCGAGATACCAATGCTGGTGATGAAACCACATTTTTCCGGAAAACGCCCAAATTCATTCAAATCGCTGTGCTGCTGAAGAGAGCATTTGGATGGACCTTGATCACTCATGGAACTGTGTTTCTCTACGTATTTTGTCCTCCTGGAAACGATCTTGGTGTTCCCATCGAGCTTGGATGCGTCAAATTTGAGTATTGAGCAGATAAAGATGGAAGATTTTCGTCCTATTTTATACATGGACTGCCTATCCTTATACACAGGTTTGACACTTTGGCCATCAACTACTCAGTGCTTTAATTTGACGCATCCAAGCTCGATGGGAACACGAAGATTGTTTTCCGGAAGACAAAATACGTAGGGAAACACAGTTCCACGAATGATCAAGGTCCATTTAAATGCTCCTCTCAGCTGCACAGCGATTTGAACGGATTCAGGCGTTTTCCGGAAGAGTGTGGTTTCATCGCCAGCATCGGTATCTCACGATTTACAAAGACCTTTGACCCTTGAGGCCTAAGTGGACCTCGTTTTTTGTTTCTACGGGTGAAAATACATAGGGAAAGGTCGTTCATATGACGACTCAAGCGAAAAAAATAGTCTGCGCTCTACCGCATCACTTTCGAAAGGACTATCAGAATGTCATGTTCTCCTTAATTTTCTCAAGATCTCTTAAACTCTTGCTCCATCACATAATCTCATTCCTCGGCATTTTGCAGTGAACTTTCCTCATTCAAACGCAAAATAGAGCAAACTGTAGAAGCCTAAACGTAACAATCTGGCCAGAGTTCCATTTGTCAGATGACTACATAACGCATAACCTCTTCATGATCGCGGATGAAAAAACGTGAGAAAAAGGTCGGCAAAACTTCTTCCGTAGATTTACAATAACTTCGGTTCATGTAACTCAAATAGGACATACTCAAGCTCATTTTATTGGGTTTGGAACAAGCTTCAAAAGTAACTGAAGCACGTATCAAAATGTGGAGATGCACCGAAGTTTCATGCAAAACAATAGCGAAAAAGGGTCGAAAAACACGTTTTTCTCCATTTTTCTTAACCTTTGAGGCTCTTGCTCCACCTGAGAAACTCACTTCTGAGCATGCAGCGAAAAAATACCGTATTTTCTCATCAAAAGACAGTGAAATTTCACTAGCGCGAAGCGATTCTCGAGAAAAATGGATTTTCGACCCACCCTACTCACTATATGAGGAAAGATGACTGCCAAGGGCCCAAATCTCATCTCCTCTGATCCTTGCCTCAAATGAGAACCGATACCTATGATTATCTATTCATTCATCACATCTTCTGCGAATTCCCAGAATTTTCAAGCATAATCAACATCAAATCATTTTGGACTATTGTCCCACATTATGTTATTAAGGCCATCAGAGGATAGACTTTCATACTGGAGGTAAAATCAATTCATCCCGAGTTTTCGTTCCAATTAATGGTTTGCCAAAGACTGTTTCGTGAGAATCTACACGTAATATAGCGATTATCGGATGCAGAGAAGCAATCAATACAGTGTAGTAATAGAGAACAGAGTATCAAAACCAGTACTATAATAACAGATTTGAGGGGCGTGACGATTCAATCACGTCCCCCTGTAGGCAACCCTACGGTGAAGAGCATTCGAGAGACAGCAACTGTCGGTCTATTAAATTAATTGAATACATGGCGTTAGCTCTCGGCTCATTGCTTTGTACATGTTCACTTATCCAGGAGCAAATAATGCTGCGCTCTGGATGGAAAGGGAGATAGAATACGATCCGTATTACACTTACGATAGTTTATGAGTCTCGCATCTTCCTTTGTTCATAAGTTCTCAATCCCGTAAGTACACCCGGGTAAGACGGTAGAGTGCAGTACACCGAAATCTACTGTCTCACTCGCAGTCATAGCTGATGGTACCCTAACCCATGAGTCCAAAGAAGACACTAGACCTTGAAGCACCGCAGCTTCAACTTCTTCCCTCCGTTCACTACATTTTTAGCTGTATCATAGACTGCCTGATACAACTGATTACTTTCAATCTCAAATCAATGGCGTAGTCAGTTTTTTGAAGATAATTTCTTTCGACTATACCTATTTTCTCAATGACGGCCCTCCGATGAATCGCTGAAATCATAAGACATTCTGTTTGGAATCAACAAATCCAATCCCACGAGAAGTTTCAGGCCGATTCGTCAAGCTATGTACACTCGCCGGACAAAATATCTGCACAAATCTCAAACAGCTTCTCGGCTCTGGGCCGTTGTTTCAATCTCGATCAGACGCCTTTTGGTGCTTTGATGATCGCAGCCTCACCGTCATCGTTTTAGAATTGGGATCTCGTATCAGAATCTTGACTAGCAGCTGTCGGACGGAGAAGTTTTTTCTAATTTGTGCAGATATTATGTCCGGTGAGTGTACGTCCAGCTCTATCCTTTTGATTCAGAATTTTGAATCCACTCCTTTTATGCCTGGAAACTCGAGAATTATCAATCTCTTTGGAAAACCACGTGGGCATTCTCTTGTTCTCATCAAAAAAAGAACATCGCAGCAGTAAATAAAGGATTGCATCGGTCGGAATATCTTCTTCAAAAATTACACTTTCAAATGTTAAAATAATTTTTCAATGATATATTTACGTGAGTTCAGTAATTCATTTCCACAGGTTCGAAGTATTCCTTCCTCCAAAACAAAGGAGTGTTCCTGTAATCCCCCAAAACAACAATGATCTTCGAATTTGAGGTATTTTGATGGCAACATTTGGAGTTCTGACTCGAAGGAATGAAACTAGTCCTGCATAAGTCGACTGACTGATCTGAACTTCTTCTTGGGGTAGTTTTCATGGTTTTGAACGAGATGCCGAATGAGTTCAGCAATATATCGAAGAGTACGCAACCCGGGAAATAGAAATGGTCAAAAAGACTTTCTTCCAAAAAACTGACTGCGCCATTGTTTTTATTTCGAGAGAATTCCCCTGAATGTGATTTTCCTCCCCCATCCCCGTTCTCTTAATCCAGATTTCGGATTAAGGGATCACCTTTGTATTCGTGAGAGACCTGTACGACAAACAAAAGATACTGATGTTTATAATGGTTGAGATTGGTGTTTTTTGATCTTAAATGAGGAACCGCAAAGTATCGAGTTCGCACGGTCGAGAGTTACAGTGCTCACACCCAGAGTGGAACCTTTCTCCTGCCAGAGAGGTGATGCTCGATCAGTTTCATAGGTCCGACACATTGCGACAGATGCTATATAATTGGGTATGCAACTCACTACGTTAAGGCGATGCGGTCACCATACAAGCTGAGAATCGTTCCCATCTTTCTCCGATTCCGTTGCGATTTTTGCTAAACGACGAGTGCACGAATACTTGTTATCATCTAACTTAGATTCGTCCACTCGTCGTTATACCGAAACTGGAAGAGAATTGGAGAAAGATGGGAATGGAAATGTGCGTATATTATAGGATAGGAGATTCCCGTGGCCGAGTTATTCCCATTTTCCTCCGATTCTCTTTTAATTAGGGATAAGCGATGGATTCAGGAATAAAAGTTGGACAATAACAAGTATTCTGCAACGCCTCTCGCACTTCGGATCATCAAATTTCTTATGAGAGATGTATTTATGTTACCGGCAAAGCCCGGAACGCAGGCAAACTACGGATTATCTTGGCAAACCGCGGTTTGACCGCAGCGTCTCCGGCAAAGTCCGAAATGGATGCTTCATTCCGAGATTTGCCTTGGTAATCCTAGGATTGCCTGCTCTCGTACAGGCAATCCGCGATTCGCCTGTGAGTCTTCAGGCAAAGTTGAATGCATGCATGACCTTATATGCCGGGGGTCTCGGGTTGTCACTTTTGGTGCATTTTCACGAGGATAAATGGTAAATGTGATGCATCATTCACGTATCTCTCATCTATGAGACATTTTTGGTAGATGAACATGTACCAATGGCGGAGAAGAAATACGCTGCTGAATGAAATTAGCAGAATGCTTTCTGATAGCGAAATATTCACATATAGTTGGGGAATCGAATTTATGTGGGAATAGTCCGTGAATTTCCTCCTAAAGACAATTTTTTGATCAAAAAACTTTCAATCAAGGGAATCTCCAATCTTACCATTTTGTTCCCCCCGGTGAGATCTTTCGATTGTAGGCGAAACTCTCTCCTCTAGGCTAGCCGGTGGTCGAGAAAAATGGTTATTTGTATGAGCAATCCATAATTTGGTGACTGTGTTTTTTTCCGTTCGCGCCTTCTCTTCAACCCTTCCATCGATGGTCCTGTAATTCATATGCGTGGTAGATGACCACTCAAAGATGTGCTGGAAGGATTTACAGCTAACTCTATAAAAAGGTTTTTGATTGATGCATCACCCTTCCACACAACCCTTCTTATTTTAGAGAACCAAATCAAAATTTCTATTAGTGACGAGAGATCTTCCTCTAGTTTTTCCAATCAAACGCATTTTCCGTCCCGAAGATCTTGGCTCGTAGAGATTCAGCTTCAACCAATTTGTTGCTCTGGCCCAGATCTTAGGGGGACCCCCTTCTTCATTCGTGATCATCATTGGGGGCCAGGGATGAGAAAATCTATTCGTGACAACATATCGTCGGTCCCTACGAAGACTAGTACATTTTAGAGCCCCTACGAAAACTAGTACGTTTTCCGTGAAGACTAGCACGTTTTGCCGTCTCCCACGAAAAGTAGTACATTTCGGCTTAACCACGAAAACTAACACGTTTGGCGTATACTAGTACATTTTAAAATTCACACGAAAACTAGCACATTCTCAAAAATTATTACATTTCAAAATTTCACACGAAGACTAGCACGTTTCAAAAATCCGTACGCGAAGACCAGTACATTTCAAAATTTGAGGGGAAAACTATCACATTTATTTTTTCAGACGAAGACTAACACTTTTATAATAACAAAAATATCATTCATGAGAATGAGCAGTTTGAGATGTGGGTGGTTGATGTACAAACCCATACCACCTAACTAAGGCTAGGTGGTATGGGTTTGTATTTTATATCTGTGCCATCAACTCATATTCATCAGTTCATATTGATGCTTCTGCATTTTCGTTTCATTCGTCATCATTCCATTGCTGTAATCCCCAGTTTTCCACACCTCGAAATGTACATCATACAAATTTCCTAGGGTGTTTTCTATTGATGTGCAACTATGTTCAAAGTTTTTGGGACGATCCCAATGACCCCGTAATTTTCAACAAAACTACACTTTCGGAGGAATCACCCTCGAAAATCAAATCTAGATTTTCGGGGGAATATTTATTCAAATAATGAATAAGGACTATTTTTGTAACTCGTGATTTTTATCATTACTCTAAAAGTGCTAGTTTTCTTCTCAAATTCTCAAATGTATTACTCTTCGGGTGAAACGCAAAATGTGCTAGTTTTCGTGCAGAAATTTGAACAAGTCCACATTTGAAATTCGGGACAAAAACTAGCACATCTGAATGTGCTAGTCTTCGTGTGAAATTCAAAATGTACTAGTATACGCCAAACGTGTTAGTTTTCGTGGTTAAGCCAAAATGTACTACTTTTCGTGGGAGACGGCAAAACGTGCTAGTTTTCGTAGGGACTCTGAATTGTACTAGTCTTCGTAGGGGCCGACGATATTCATTCCTATGTTTCCACTCAAATCCATTCTTCATTCGAGTGATTCATTCATTATCACCAGGCTTTTGATCGATGGTCAGGGATTTTTCTGTAACTTCAGGTACATGTTAAACATGATGAAAGAAGATGAAGAGCATAGTTTATAGGTCCCAAAATTCATCCGTGCGGGCTTGTTGCGCTATTTTCGTTTTTCAAATCTGCAAAAAAATCGACTTTTTGATTCTTTAATCGATTTTTCTTGGATGTAAGACTCATTTGGAAATTTTTTCCAAGCACGTATTTCGACGTAAAAAAAGCTGAATTTCACACAAAAAAATACTTTTGAATCTGAAAAAGCTCAACATAACCTCAAAAAGTAATTTTCTTGCGTAGAAACCTTTTTTCGGACCTTTAGTCAAATTTCATCTCAAATTCAATATTTTCATCGGGTTCTTCGTCAAATTTTACGTCGATAACCATTCTCAGGAAATTCGGACTTGGATGGGATTCGGCGCTGATTACAACCTTAGGAACAGGGTCATGAAAATAGTGCTGAATTACGTGGTTTTCGAGGGAGACTTATTCCACTGGACAACAAAACTGTGGGTTAGCGATAGTGCATCTACCGGACAATGACTTTTCTTGTGTATTTTTCGAAGTAGACACTGAATTCGATCCCAGTTTTGCAACCAGACGTCAGGATTTCTTGTAAATCGCAAAAAACTGATCGTCTCACAAAAGGCGTTTTCAGTGTTTTTTGCCAATTTTGATAATACATGGTTTTGATAGTGCATCCTCACAGTAGGTGCAGAGCGTACCAAAACTATAATTTGTTACGTATTTGTACCTGCTGAACACGATGGCAGTACTCTACGAAGGCTAGAATGCGTTTGAGGCTAGTGGCAAGATGATTCTTCGAGTTGCTATCAGCAAAATTTGCCTGATTTTGCAATGAATCTCCAAACGCTCACGAATTCAACCGAGAACATCCTTCACGGTGAGTCATTCAGCCGAAAAAGGTCGAGTTGCATAAACATGGGATTTTTCTCTGGGGAATGTTTCGGAGTCATTAGTAGATCATTTTCCAACAAGAATCAAAAAAATCGGTCGAGAGTTTTTAAAATAAAGTCGATTTTTCCATTTTTTAAGCTATTTTCAGAAAAAAGTCTATTCACTTCATTACTCACTCTCGTTTCTTGCTTTGAAATCATCGACTATTCAAAATAACCAAAGTATCTATTAGGGTGGGCCGAAAAATTACTTTTCTTCGATATCGATACGCTTGGGGTTGGAAAAGTTGGGTTTCAACTAGTACATGTAGAAATTTTTTCGCTGAGCGCTGAGTGACCACATCTTCAGTTGCAACAAGAGCCGTGAAGGTTTTTTTCAAATCAACACAGGTTTAAATGAGAAAGTACCTTTTTGGCTCATTTTTTCTTCACTATTTAGCACGTATTTCTGACGCATCTTGACATTTTCCGACGTATCTTAGCTCATTTTGAAGCTTGTTCCAAACACTCCAGAATGAGCTGAAGTGCGTTCAATTCCGTGCCATTGAAGCCGAGCTATCTCAATTCTTGCAAAAGTTGAGTTTTAACGAAAAAAGCGGAAAATTGCGATTTTGACCTTGTGAACCTTGCTGAACGATCGAAGCTCCGACTGACTAGACAGCACATAAAGTGTGATGTTAGGAAGTTTCCTCTGTATTCTCACTCACAAACACCAATTGAGGTCACGCGCACTAAGTCCGCCCAAGAAATCTAGCAATAGTATTGAGATGATCGAGTCCCAGGACTGATAGCCGAAGCATAGTTTTCTCGGACTTGGGAAGCAGAGGCTAATTCTATGTGGAACTTGATCGTCTGCCACAGACCTCTCAGACTCTGTATCTATCACCATAACAACCCCTCCTCTTCTCTCGTACGGACTTGGGATCAACGATGGCAGAGTTACGTTTTCTTGTTTTCTTTTTCATTTTTCATTTTTCTTCCCGGATTTTGTATTTTCTGATTTATTTTGTAATTTTGAAATTTTCATACTCGCTTGTCTTTCCTGAAACTTTCATCTTATAATTATCTCGGTTTCAGTCTCATGTTATATTTTCGATTATTCCCCTACCTCTATGAAAGATATTCCATATTTTCGATAGATTTTGGAATCATCTCGAAGAGGATTGAAATCTTTCTTCGGATCGAACTTCGGCAACGAATGCCTAGATCGAAGCGTTGCTAATATATAGTTTTCCCTATTTTCCTTACCATAAACTTTAGAAAATGCCTCCGTCATCAGTTTCAAGCGGTTCACTGAAAACCGGCATCCAACTAGTGGTAGCGCGCCGAGCCAGCGGAGGGGGTGCTACTACGAAGCCTGTATGAGAAAAGAGGAGGGGTTGTTATAATATCAGATACAGCCTGAGAGGTCTGTGGCAGACGATCTGAGGAAACTTTCGAACATAACACGTCATATGCTGTCCAATCAGTCGGAGCTTCGATCGTTCAGCAAGGTTCACAAGGTCAAAATCGCAATTTTCCGCTTTTTTCGTTTAAACTCAACTTTTGACAAAATTGAGATAGCTCGGCTTCAATCACACGGAATTGAACGTATTTAAGCTCATTTCAAAGTGTTTGGAACAAGCTTCAAAATGAGCTAAGATACGTCAGAAAATGTCAAGATGCGTTAGAAATACGTGCTGAATAGTGAAGAAAAAATGAGCAAAAAGGTCCTTTCCCTTTTAAACCTGTGTTAATTTGAAAACAACCTTCACGGCTCTTGCTGCAACTGAAGATGTGGTTGCTCAAACTCAGCGAAAAAATTCCCACATGTACTAGTTGAAACCCAACTTTTCCGACCCCAAGCGTATCGATATCGAAAAAAAGTGGTTTTCGGCCCACCCTAGTATCTATATTCGGAGTAAAAATACTCAATCTTTCAAAATCCGAGGTCCAATATTAGCCCACATAAGATTCGAATGATTTGGAATGGTTTATAGACCAGGGAACACCCTTTTTACTCAAAGAATTCATGTAAAATCCAAGGATATTCTTTGTCATTAAGGGATATGGATTTCATAAATACTGAAGGGGTGTACATATCAATGAAGACGTATTTTACTAGTATTTGGTATGCCCGAGACCTTCTCATCATTCGATTGGAATTCTGAATGTCAGTAAGGAGCTATATCTGAACAGCTTCCTAACAAAAAAGTCTTGAATTTTTTTCGAACCATTGTTTTAATGCGAAGAGCACTCTCACATCATCAGTTCCTAGAAACAAAAGTCTCGCTCGATTATCCTTGTAACAAATATCGCATGGCGCAGTAACTAAAGAGATACACTCTCGCATTTTATATTCTGTAACATTTACCGTATCTCCATCAGAATGGTAAGATATCTTATATCCTCCTACGAATAGTTTAAATAATAAGTCATACATGTGATCCATTGAATTCGCATAATGCGCGGAAAAACGATCTGGATGAGCAGAGTGAGCAGAATGAACTTTATATTTCTTTCAAACTCCACTGAATTCGAGATGAACTGACTCAGATGCTTGTTCGCTCTACTTTCCAAGACCACTTCCAATTCTACTACAAAATTTTTCTGAGAGTGGTCTTCAACATGTCAACAAGATTGTACTTATTGAAAATTCAATTCGCATTAAAACAACAGTTCGAAAAAAATTCAACACTTTTTTGTTAGGAAGCTGTTCAGATATGGCTCCTTATTTGAATTCAGAATTCCAATCAAATGATGAGAAGGTCTCGGGCATACCAAATACTAGTGAAGTACGTCACTATTAATATGTATCAAGAATCTTTATATTACCTTTGTATATAGGGCCTTGTTGCCCGTTCGATTCTCCTAAATAAAATAAAATAAAAATAAAATGTACACCCCTTCAGTATTCATAAAATTCATGTTCCCCGATAACAAAGGATATCCTTGGATTTTACGTAAATTTTTTCGGTAAAAAGAGGGTCCCCTGCTCTATAAACCATTCCGAATTATTCGGATCCATTTGGACTCTCTACCTCGGATTTCGAAAGATTGGGTCTCTTTACGTCGAATACAGGTACTTTGGTTATTTTGAATAATCGATTTCAAAGCAAGAAACGGGAGTGAGTAATGGAGTAGATATACTATTTTCGGAAAATAGCTTAAAGAATGGAAAAATCGACTTCATTTTGAAAACCCTCGACCGATCTTTTTGATTCTTGTTGGAGAATGATCTACTAATAACCTTAAAACATACCCCAGAGAAAAACCCCATGTTCACGCAACTCGACCTTTTTTGGATGAATGACTCACCGTGCCTTCCACAACGAACGAGGCCATATTTTCCTAAACATATGTTACCGGCAAAGTCCGGAATGCAGGCAAACCGCGGATTGCCTTGGCAAACCACAGTTGCCTGCAGCGTCTCCGGCAAAGTCCGGAATGGATGCTTCATTCCGAACTTTGCCTAGGCAATCCAAGGACTGCCTGCTCTCGTACAGGCAATCCGCGGATTGCCTGTTGAGTCTTTAGGTAAAGTTGAATGCAAGCATGATCTCATATGCCGGGTGTCTTGGGTTTCTACTTTTGATGCGTTTTCATGAGGATGAATGATACTTAAGTGCGAGTAATTATCCACGTATCTCTCATCGATGAGACATTCTAAAGAGATGAACTTGTACTACTGAGGATCGGAAGAGATCCTCGAAACATCTGATTCGCTATTCTTTCGTACTTCGTACACCCACAAGTGTTCACGAGGACTATTCCAGGGGATGTGTGGTGCTTGTTGCTTCACTTTGTCTCTGATAGTGAAAAAAAATCATTCAAGGAACCTTCTATTGATTACAGCATGTAGTGGACCAAGATATTGAATGACATTTTGAATTACACTAAACTTTGAGGCGCTTACATTTGCAATCGTTACTGATACATGTCTTAGTGCAATTACATTTTATAAATCCCTGGCCCGCGTGGAACGAAGTTTTTGCATTGGTAAACAGCAGTATGATCTCATTTTGAGGGACTTGATCGATCTTGTTGAAGTTTTCCTCACAGAATTCTATCTGGTTTCTTGAAGATAATCATTTGATCATACCCTGGTCCGTACCAACAACCACATTCTGTAATATCCATCACAACTCCGATAACATTTTGGAAATCTCCTCCACAACGATCAACCTCTGGGATGGGAACTCTGTCAGGGGCACATTTGTCAATCTTGCCAAATTTATCTTTAGATGAAGCCACCATTCTTTCACCTTAAGGTAGAACTAGCGCTACTGATGAGTCTAGGTGCAGATTACACTCGCGCCTGACTCTCTCCCGCCCGCGATATAGGTATAGTGAATGCACGCAGCAGACGACAACCTAACCCCGAAACCGCAGAAATGAGTGACACTTGGGCTTAGATCTTTTTTTGTAGGCTCTGAATCGTTAATCTGCTGGCTTCTATGTGATTTTCGTGCTCTCTTCTTCTTGTGGACCGACTCTCGTAAAAATCTGTACGGTAGATATTACTCTACTCGTATTTTCCCATAAGCCGCCGTATAAAATCGACTTTCAGGAAACTGCTCAAAACTTTTCCCTCAGACTTTAAAGGCTCTTGAAATTTTAAATGAGGCAGTTTGTGATATCAATCAACCACTGTGCCGAATTTCGTGATTTTTTGTACGGTATTTCGAGGACCGCTAGTACTACCTTAACGTTTCAATCCTTTGTGAGCGAACTCCTTATTCTTCAACCGTTTCTTATTGTTAAAACAAACGTTACATAGAATTCTTGACCCATCATCCTCAGTTGGCTCATCACTAGCTGGATTACCACAGATAGTATGCACGCTTCCGCCACAGATTTCGCATTGAGTGCATTGGGAGATTCTCTTCCGCAGACACGACATGTAAATTCTTCGACACCTATAATATTGAATTCAATGGGTATTGTTAATAAAACTTGGCAAAGTTGCTGATAAGAGTCCGTGAATACAGAAAAAGACTTTGAAATTTATGCGATGACAGAACATTCCAATCAGACTAATTTTGATGATAAAACATTCTCGCAAAAATATATTCTTGAAGCACAATTCACATGTGAATATATATTTGGTTCACTCAATCACTCAGAGCGAAAGATGGAAGTTTGATCAAATCATTATCAAACCCTATTTTCGCGAATCAATGTGCACGTGTCACCTTTTTCAATAGCTGGGCTGAGATCTTGCGAAGATTCTTCATCATCCTGCTCCTCGTGAAATATTTGGCTTGTGCCTCGTGAAATATTGTCATCATATCTTTCTTGAGAGGGTATACGTGAAGAATTACGATTAGGGATGAATTCCTCTAGTTTCTGCGTAAATGTTTCCTTCGTTTTCTGGTACTTTTTGTCTTTTCCATCCATAATTATTAACGAGTTGCCTATCAGGAGTAAATTCATTAGATGAATGAGTGTATGATCGAAAAAATCATTCATAACATGTTTTTTGCAGATCGAGCTGCAAGCTTTACAAGAAGTCAAACATGATTTCTTCTAACCACCAAAGTTATCGCTAACCCTTCATGCAAGGAAAGAAAACTTCTCAGTTTCCTCTCATTACATACTCAAATTATCAATTTTGTGAGATACGATTGAAGTTGATACTAATAGCTGAGCGTTATCATCCCTATAATCCGAACGGAACCACGAAAAATGGAACAGCTATTGGTTTGAGAATTATTACAGTTAAGTGTAGCAAATGTGTAATACAACATTTTTCAGAGGCCTTGATGATGTTTATATTGCATTTGCAGCAACTTTGTGGATCACATGGATACCAAAAGTCTCTGAGTATTGTTCTCCATGTAAAAAGTGTAGGTTTTGTATTGAGTTGGCAACGTCGTCTAAAGTGTCATCATGATTGTGAGCTGCAATCGTGAATCACATACAGAACCAGAATGGGAATTTATCTACCTACCATGTAGAATAATAACTGATCAAACATTCTTATGCTGACAAGTCTGCTCAAGAGTAGATAGTGATTACTTTCTCTCAGTCACTTGTTATATCGATTTGAACTCTTACTCCTTCGATGTACATCTTCTAACAAATTTTGACATCTAAATTTGGCTGAGCAAATTTCGTTCGCATTCAATTCTCTCATTTGTATTCTTCTAAAAAAATTATCCCCATGACACTGAATCAGGTTGAATTGTTACGATGACCGAAAATCAGGATGATTTTTTCTTCTTCTCCATTGCCACATGTTCATCTCCCAAAGATGTCTCATTCATGTGAGATACGTAAATGATGGCCCACACTTATAATTCATCCTCGTGAAAACGCATCAAAAGTGAAAACCCGACACCCCCGGCATATGAGATAATGCTTGCATTCAACTTTGCCTG
This sequence comes from Eretmocerus hayati, assembly GCA_029851415.1. NCBI lineage: Eukaryota > Metazoa > Arthropoda > Insecta > Hymenoptera > Aphelinidae > Eretmocerus > Eretmocerus hayati. The sequence continues at coordinate 107,458,392 of CM056743.1, forward strand.
AAGACTCAACAGGCAATCCTAGGATTGCCTAGGCAAAGTTCGGAATGAAGCATCCATTCCGGACTTTGCCGGTAACATAAACAATGACGGAATAGTACATTACGCAACAAGTGCGAGAAGGTCGATTTCCGCACAAGTTGCCGAACGAGTGCATGAATGTGACTCCTAGCGCAAGTTGGCAACGTGTGCGAGAACTTCTTGCACGTGTTGCGTATACCATTTTTTGCAACTGTGCGCGGAGTTGTAATCGAGTGCACTACTGTCCGAGCAAGATTATCTCAAAACGCAGTTTCGAAGAGTGGTCGAACTCAGAGGGATGATGTGACATCATATTTTGTAGCTGTGCGTGGATGAAAATTCATTAGAGCAAGAAGTTACATTCACGCACTCTCCACCAGTGCGTAAATGTAAAACTATACGAGGAGTCATTTTCGTATCATTTCTTGCATGGGTTAATGAAGAGAAGACTCATTCTTCTTAATTTTGCGCACACAGTTGCAAAAAAATATTTGCAATAGCCCAAACATAGACTAGGCCATCTTACAGATTTTACGCCGAAAAAGGCGTTTGAAACATTTTCTTTAGGTGAGCTCAAGCCTCATCATAATGAGTCAAATTTCGAGCTCCCTTGTCTAACGTACGTACCTCTTGGATCATTCAAATGATCCCTCTCGATCACACCCAAATGGTATATTTCACTCTGGATGCTTAGATCCAGTTGCTTTCAAAATGGAACTATTCAAGTGCCCACATGAGCTTGGGATGGAAAACAATGTAAACATGATTGACTGGTTTTATTGATGTATCGAGGTTCACTTGATATTACCAAAGTATAGATCTCCGAAATTTCAGATATTGTGTCATGATAACAGAACAGAACTACGCAGAAAATAGTTTCCGATGGCCGTAGGGAAAAATACTCAAGATTTGACTCATCACGAGGAGGCTTGGGCCTTTTCCAGATAATGCTCTAAACGCGTTTTTCAGAATAGTACATGCATATTGGTCCCATCTGTTCTTGGGCTATTACAAACAACTTCCCCTCATTATATACATAAAAACGAAGAAAATGCGCCCTCGTGAGTTGTAAAAAGATCTTCCTGGCCGATTTTGTGAGCATTTAGAGATTTATTTCCAAATCAGGCTAATTTTGCTGATAGCAACTCGAAGAATCATTTTGTCACTGGTCTCGAACGCATCTTAGCCCCTTAGAGTACTGCCATCGTGTTCAGCAGGTCAAAATATGTAATTTATCATAGTTTTGGTACGCTCTGCACATACTATGAGGATATACTATGAAAACTATGTATTATCAGAATTGGCAAAAACGCTGAAAACGCCTTTTATGAGACGATCAGTTTTTTGCGATTTAAGAAGAATCCTGACATCTGGTTGCAAAACTGGAGTCGAATTCAGTTTCTACTTGGAAAAATTCACAGAAAAGTCATTGTCCCATCAATGCACTATCCCTAACCCACAGTTCCGTTTTCCAACGGAATAAGTCTCCCTCCAAAACCACGTAATTAAGCACCATTTCTAAGACCCTGTTCCTAAGGTTGTAATCATAGCGGCCAATCCCATTCGAGTCTCAATTCTTTAAGAATGGTTTTCAACGTAAAATTCGACGAGGGATCCGATAAAAATATTGAATTCGAGATGAAATTGAGGGCCGAAAAAACGTTTTCATGCAAAAAGGCTACTTGTTTGAGGTTATGTTAACCTTTCCCCAGATTTGAAAGTATTTCTTCCGTGAAATCCATCTTTTTCACGTCTAAATATGTGCTTAAAGGAAATTTCTGTATGGGTCTCACATCCGTGAAGAATCAATTAAAAAATGAAAAAGTCGATTTCCTTCCTAACTTGAAGAACAAAAACAGCGCGCCAAACCCGCACGGATGAATTTTGGGACATAAAATATGCTTTCTATCTTTTTCTTTATCATGTTCAACCTGTACTTTTAGATACAGAAGAATCCCTGACCATCGACCAAAAATCTGGTGATAATAAAAAGAATGTTTCATTCGCAAAATCTTGACTCGGAAGAACTCAGCTTCGGCTAATTTGTTGCTTCCATCCGGATCTTTCGATTGAAGGCCACATTTCTTGCCCATGATCACCTTTGGGGAACAAAAATGAAAATTTCTATTCGTGACAAGAGATTTTCCCCTAAATTTTTCATCCAAATCCATTCTCCATTCTAGAAATGTTGATTCATATGGATTCAGATTAGATCAATTCGTTCCTCTTACCCAGATTTCTCGATTGTGGAGCACACTTTTTTGTCCACGACCAGCATTGGGGGACAAAAATAGAAATTTTTCAGTGATCGTTAGTAGGATAGGCTATGCCCATTCAGCCCCCATTAAGGGTGGTTTTCACTAGGTCTATATATGGGAATAAATAAGGGTAGGAACTACCCTTGCCAAGGAGATGATGTACCCCAAACAGGACGTCATCCTCGCTAACCTGGGTAAGTATTGCATCATTATTATTAACAATTACGTAGTTTAGTCATATGCGTGCTTACATATAGCCACTATATAGCCATACGCATATAGTGGCTATATATGCGCGCACGTGTATAGCTCATCTAACTATATGCACGCGGAGCATATAGCTCATCAATCTCGTCCCACTCTCTCTCGCTACGGTCCTCCTCAGCATCGACCGTCATACCTACCTGTCCAATCGGGCCCCTCTCGATCGCAACAGTCCCTCCTAGATCTCCGCAGCCATCATGCCATAGTCAGATCTTGGGAGGTTCTGCTACCAGCCTTTGCTGCGTTTGCCGTCGGATGATGATCGAATCCCGTTAGCTTTTAGCTCTTTTCCCGTCGCATGATGATCTACTGCGGCTCTTTCACAATGAAATCAAGCTGCAGTTTGATGCAAGCTTTTTGCTGCGGCTCTTTTAGATGAAATCAAGCTGCACCTTGCTACAGCTCGATGCATAAAGTGTATTGAATATAACGACTGGAAGATTGTGATGGAATATTCTTGCTGTGGCTTTTTTACGATGGAATGGAGAGCTTGCCATAGCTTGATGCTTAAAGTGTCATTAAATAAAGTGACTGGAGGATTAATCAATGAATTTCGATTCAAGCGACGGGGAGTTGAGAATTTTTGAATGAAGTTTCAATCACCTTGAAAGGTAGTAGAAACCGGTTTCTCCACTTGAAGGTCTCAGAGGTGGAATCTTGAAGATCCTTGGTTGGAATTTTGCCATAGTGAAGTCATCCTGAGTTTCAATTCCGTTAAAAACCAAGTCGCTCTTGATTTCGTTAAGCTTATATCGGTCGTTGTGATTGATTGCTCGAGACAAACGACTTGCTCAAGCATTTGAAAGTCTAGTGTTTATCATTAGACTCACAGCCTTCCAGCATCTGTTTGAAAAATGATGGACATAATCACTCACTCAGGTAAATAAATATCTAAATGACTCTTTCTACTCTTCCAGGGTGGAAGTTCATTTTCGTATTGTTGTCTTGTCATTTCAGGACAAGTACAGATTTTGAACAACTTGTGGAGACTAAAAATGTTGTACGGTGATATGCCGAACTATGGCATACAACCTTCAGTTCAACGCAATAATATATTATGTGAAAGAGTGCTTCATAGTAGGCACTTCCATACGTTTACTTTTTCATTCAAAGTAAGGCGCGAGGCCGATCGAGAGATGCTGTTTAGGAGGAATGCACGGATATACCATCATTCACCAGAGAACATCGATCCTTTGTTTCATGGTGATATAAACGCAGTTGAAGATTATTTGTTCTCAGAAGCCGATTTTCAAGAATTCTACTTCATAATTAATAATTTTACGTTAGATAACCTTACGCTTGTGCATCAATCATCTTGATTCTTGAATTAGAGACTTCATTTCCTGTAGAATGCGGAAAAGATTAAGAATAACAAAGCATATGATGAATGTTACGTTTATTGTATGGATAAAACTCAATATACACATGAATTTATTATTAGAATCATCACATTTTTTATCATTTCCTATCTTTTGATAAAACAATTCGAACATTCTCAATATTTGAACGATATATATGCAGAAATTTGATTATTTCTCCAATATCACCTCGAAAATAATGTGATATTGCATAAGATGAATCAAATTCACATTCATCCGTATCAACTACCCACCTACTAGTTAGGTAATTTAAGAATATCAGGAATAGGCAGTTACTTTCAAAGATGATAGAAAAAATAATAGTTTCATCCATTTTTGTTTCGATTTCTTGAAATGTTTCCAGAGCTTTGAGATGTTCTTTGTTCGACTCGACGAGGACCGATTTAACTGCTCTGAATTGTTCTGGAATGAAAGATTTAATTTGTATTGAACCTGATTTCCGGCAGATTTAATTTCAATCGAACGATTTGTGGGTTCTTTATGATATGAAAGCTTGCAAATAATTCTTTTAAGACATCACCTATATCTCCTCTTAATAAATAATCACAAAAAATCGAAGGATTGTAATTGCATTTTGATGTATCAATTATCCAAATACTATCTTCTAATTCTTTACAGGTGGTATTTTTACAATTACGCTTAATATTAAAAACAATTGAATATATGGAAATGTGTTCGATTTCCCAACACATTAAACAATAAGTGTAATAAAATTCGCGATATCCAATCAACTCCTCGATCATTTGTTTTTGACCTGTCGGGAATTAACAATTGTTATTCTAGGGCGAAGAAACACTAATTGAGAATTGGCTATACATTTTTTCATAGTTTTCTAGAAATCTCAACATTTGAAATACGTCTTCTCTCTAATCTTTCGAAATCAATTTATTATATTCTCATGAATTGAGATCGATTTGATATTTACTTTCCTTGAATTTTTTATTAACTTTTGCTTTCCTTTTCATATTGAAAATTACAGAGTGAATATGAGTGAATTTAACTCTAACATTGCAGATGAATTCTAAAATTCTATTGTGATCCACATGTTGTGGCTTCACTCTTGAAATCTCTCTTTCACCTGTCAAAGATTTTCAGTCTCAATCTAACGAATTGTACATTTAAGATACATGGCATGTCTTGATCGAGTATACTGACTATGTGATGAATATTTCCTATAGCATAGTACTCTGCACATAAATTTGGGTTATAGTTTGAATCAGTCGGGTCTACTTCCCAACAAGTATTCCTGAATTCAGTTAATGTATGAGTGTGCCGAGTCCATGGATCTTCAGTGAAAAACATTGTCAATATTTTACTAGAGTCATAGAGCGATTTGTTCTGTTCAGATTCGGCGAATATATCTCCTAGCTCAAATTTACTGTAGGAGAATAGTATATTAAGTAACAAGGGCGTAAGGAAATTTTACGCACAAGTTTCCGGAAAGAGTGCGTAGAAGTGACTTTTGCGCACAGTTGTAACTTCTGCGGAATTTGCAAAGTCATTTGCGCTGTGCGCAGAAGTCCTTTACGCACGAATTTTCGGAAACGAGTGCGGAAAATTGCTCCCGAGTTGCTTACGATGCTTTTTGATATCGCTGTGCGGAAAGTTGGGACCACTCCTGTACTATATGTAATCGGGGGAGGGAAGAGGGGGCGGGTGGGGTCCAGGGGTGGCAGCCCCTGGTGGGGGTGCAGGGGGCGAAGCTCCCCGACTGAAAAAATATTCTGAATATGGTTTTGAAAAATAATCAATTATCAGCAAGTTGTCGTTTAAGCAAAGCTTTGTGCCTGAGTTTAGTTAAAACCTTGATGACTCAATCATCTTCAATTGAAATTTCGGAATGATAAAAGAAATTCATGAATATTGAGGAATTTTGTTAAGTTTTGACAAAATGATTCGCGCAAACAAAGTCCCGTGAACTGGGATATTGCATACTGGAAATTCCAAGAATATGTAGAGATTTTTGAATGGTAATAATCTGTAAGAAAGAAATAAATACGATTTATCCTATAATTTCATTTAATCAAGTTCAGAAAACATATGAAAATACAAATTTGTACATAGAAGATTTTGAACGAGAATATCTATTTAACTTTAGGTCAATGGCCATTATTATGGCTTTGTACCTAGACTTTGTACTCTCTCTGTCGCCTCATGGTAAATATTGATTCATACTTTAACAAAGAATTAAACATAAACTCAAAATTTAAATTGCATCACTATACTGTGAGTATGTACATACGTACTCAAAGTAGCGATTTTTGAACAATTCTTGGACACCTTGTCATGAGTTGCACTAATTTCATGCTCTACTAATGAGATAGATGAAATAGTGTGACTACCATTGAAACATTATTTGTATGTATCGGTACATTCAATCTATAACATGAGTCCATTTGTGAAAGTTGAAACTTGTTGCGTAAGCGAAATTTTGAGAATTATTTGTTATGAGTTTAACCAAAACTATTCATGATATTGTGTAGATAAACAAGATTTATCAATCTACTGAACAAAATGGTATACGTACAATTTTTTCCAAAATTATTGCCAACATCATGGTCAAATAAATAATAATACAAGCGTCCGAGAAATTCCGAATGTTCAAATTATTTCTCGTGATACGTGATCGACTATAATACTCGGTGGAAAATTAGGGATGGCGAAACAATCGCTCAATGGATTTTTAGGCACAGATTCTACTCTTACGCACGTGTTTCGACACTTTGCGCGCACCGTAAAAATATTCTGCGCACAGTTTTACTTTTCCGCACCGGTAGCCGTGCGTAGAAATGAACGACCCTCAACTTTGCGCACCGCACATCTGCCAATTGATGGACTTTTACACCCAACTTTACGCACTGAATATCAAAATAGTACGTTTCGATACAAGGGCGTGAAACGTTTTATTCGCGTCCGAGTGATGGGTTTCCGGCCCGAGCCGCAGGCGAGGGTCGGAATCATCACGAGGATGCGAATAATAGGTTTTACGGCCGTGTATCTAACTATACTTTTCGATAAACTGTGAGTAAAAGTCGACAAACTGTGCGCAAAGTGCACTTTTACGCACAGTGTATCGAAAAAACAATTCAATGTAACCTACGATACGTTGCACAACTTTCATTTGCTCTGAAACAATTTGAGTTCGTTTCAGTTTCACAATTTGAGTAAAAGTCATGCAATGATAGTTTCCTTCTAACATTCCCAGAATTTGTTCCAGAGACCCACGATAATAGAAAGTAGAAGCGAACTTGGGTTTAAATAGACAGCTTCCATCTAAAGTCCATTCACTGTTCCTCAAGATCCTAAAATCATAATTTTTCGAGGCCCAATAGTAGTTTGTACCATAAACTAGAGGAAATATTAATCTATCATCCAAAAACTTTTCGAAACGTTTGAATTCTCTGTAGACAGTTGTGCAACAGTCCCGTTTTTCATCGTAGTAATCCATTAGAATGTTCATCAATCTCACTAGAATTCTCATTTGCTCTGGAAGAATATTTGATTTCCAAGTCTACAAATTGAGCATACTCAAAACAAAAACCGTAAAATGTTATGAATATAAATATTTGATGAGCGTTGCCAGTGGAAAAATAAGGACAAGGCAAGCTTGCGATATATTTTCTAGTGAAATCAATCTCATAGGCACTGAAAACCAATGGTTTCCTTCCGAAATAGGAGGGTGAATGGAATACATTCGTTTCATATAACAGATGGAAGGTACATGAGTCGTCAAAGTCTAATTGGTTTGTAAGGTAATCGTGGAAGGCTTCATAGTAACTCATTCTTTCGTCGCTATACAGTCTGAGATTTGAAAGACATCCCTCCAATACTGAGCACTGGACTAGGAGAATCATTTGTTTTTTCTCATTTCGATGTGCACAAGATACATCTCTTCAATCATATATTTAAATTCGTGGATAAAATGCACCATCTCGCAAATATTCCCCTTTTAAAAATACATCGCGTCGAGATTCGGTCTAAACATTGTTTTCTCATAATCTATCTCATACGGAATATCTATTAGCTTCTTAGAATAATTTGTCCTCTCATAATAGGAATTAGATGTAGTAAAAACTATGCTAAAATCATGAGACAAGTCTAAATGGGGCTCGATCATGAGACATAGATTGAAAGCTGCGAGGTAGTCTCCGCTTTTTGACTCGCACTGCCTTTAAAGAGGCACATGCAATCAACTATAGGGAATAGTTTGGAAAACATGTGACAACTTACCCTCGTAACCGATTCCAAAAACCATTTCTTAAGTTGTACTCCGCCTTGGTTTATACTGTTAGACCTGCTCTGAATCAGCTCCTCATCTTCTTCTTCTTCTCCTTTGTGGCTATGGGCACAGCAGTGCTCTCTCGCCATTACCAGGTTCCGCCTGAATTAGCTCTCAGATCGTTTCTTTTCAGACGGTTAACAAATTCACACACAAATGATACAACGTCTAAAGACAACCGTGATAGACTGATCAGATATTAGAATTTGCGCTCTTTTATAATAGATACCACCGATCAAGTCTGGGCATAGCTGACGTCGTTTGAAGACGGAAGGTGTAGCTACCATCGTTTGAAGGTTTCCTTGTTGGTGCACCTCCAAAATTAAATGATGACACAATTGAATTCTATAGCATGCTTTCATTGAATATAGGTATACATGATGATATCATATGACTACGATAATTACGCGGATGCCACGGACTACAAGCAAGCGTAAATGCCAAGTTCGAGCGTGAGTTTCGAGCATAAATTATCCCATTCGCACGCAAGCGCGAATGTTCTGGTCCAGACGAGTAATCTTTGAATTAACATTCCCGATGCTTGCATGATTTTTCTGAGTTTTCCGCTCAAGCTGCTCTTCCACAGCTCCGGCTCTTTCCTGCTTCTGTCTGGGATGTTCTAGCATCTGCCTATATTCTTCCATCCTTTCACCGAAACCCTGGACTACATTTTTCATTTCTTCATATCCAATCATCAATTCTCCCCTCATCTCTACGATCTCATTATTGGTCTCTCCTTGTCGATCAAGTATACTATCAGCTAGCGACGAAGATTCCATGAATGTCAAATCATGATGCTCGCTATTCTTCTGAAAACGCTCGGATAGATTGTAGTGAGATTTTTCCGATCCAATCAGCTCGGTGGTCAAATAACCTGCTACAACTGAATGCACATCATTAATCTCTTTGTGAATAAAGTCCTTGAGGTTAACAAAATCATTGTTGATTTCCAAGTATACGTCTTTCAAATTTGTGATGGATTTTTTCATATCCTTGATGCTATCCATCATATCAGCATTCGATTCGTCGATCAAACTTCTCCTCGGGAACTGCGGAGTGATCCATGAATACCTTAGTCAAATTGATCACTTCACCCTTAAAATGAAGATCATCTCCTCAGCTTTGAACCAAGCTTTTCTCAGCATCAGTGAATAACATTTCACTCTTCTTGAACTTGGTCTCAAAATCCTCCATGTTTTCCTCTCGTAATTCTTCTCGACGCTCGAGAGCTAGAATTTTTTGATTCATATTTGTGATAAAGGCACGGATTTCCGATTTCACAGTATCAAAATTATCATTCATTTTCTGAGTGTTCCTGACCAGTTCATTCTTCACGTGGAACATATTCAAGTCCACAGCATGGAATGAAGTGGCTAGCTTTTCATCAGCTTGGTCTCATTTTGATCCATATTTTCCACCATAAACTTTGTTCCTGTTTCATTCAGCGAGAGAATGGTCTTGTCCTCAGGAATCTCATCGATTTTCTCCACAGAAATAGAGTCTCCTGTACACATTGCATAATTAAAACGTAATTCACCGCACGAGCTTGCATAATTAATTATCACACATACCGACTACTGCATTGATCACCTTTTCACGCTCTCCCGAGGCACTGGCTTGCGGTACAGCTGACCCTCTTCCAGATTTTGCTCCCAAATCAAGAGACGAATCCTGATCTTGATCATTCTTAGTTCTAGATAGTAGAATGCAGAGACGTAATGATTGCTCTCAAACTGCAGAGACTCAATGATTCAAACGAGAATTCCTCATCCATAGGATGAACCCAGCTTCTCTGAGCTCCTCAATTAGAGAAATTACTTCGTTCCTAAGTGACTCATTCCCAGCTTGCATAGAACGTAAACAGAGACCTAAGCGTGAACATATCTCGTTGACATCGTCCCACCAAACGTACTCAACTCCTGTTTTTTGCCCGCGCAGAGTCAGAGTATCGTCGTCTATGCTTTTCACGAGTTTTCGCAGCCCCGAGCCTATTTGATTTTTGAAGAGTGGACCAATAACGTTCTTATATTTTTCACGTTTTGAACTAATAATCCGTTCATTGGGATTGTGATCTCGTCTATGAGTATTGATCTACTCCAAAATTTTCTTGTACCTCATCAAATCATGTGATTCATAGTTTTGAGGACTCGCCTTGAAGATTAATTTATAGATCCCAATCGTTGGTTGAACAACATGGTCACGTCCTGAGAGAAGAACGTCATCATTTTCATCAAAATCGAGCGTTAAGGAGCCTAACATTAATTGATTATCTTGATAATATGGGCCAAAGGTCAAATCTGAACCTTTAATATGCTCAATGAAATCCGTGAGATAACGAAGCGACAAAGCACCCAAATTTTTATGGAGAAAATCTTGAGAGTTGGTTCATTCTCGAGGATTTCCAATGATCTACTCAATCGATTTTTCGAGAGATGGTTCATTATCCACGATGCTCTACTCATTATTATCAGTAGAGTATACCTCTCCAACATATTGTCGGCTGCGAGTTTTGTTCGGATACAGAATAGAAGACGAAAGCGTGGGTAGAGATATGCTCGCGTTGAGACGCTCTTCGTGGAAACTTTAACGTTTCGGGATGTCTATGATCCCCTGATCTTCTTCTACACCACCTTCATCGCTGTCGCTTCCCATTGGCTCATCGATTAGCTCATTTTTCAGTTTTCCATCATCGATTATTCTTTCTTGTTGAATAACTAACTTCTCCAAAGATTGGACTATAGGCTGAAGATTTTCGATTGCCTCATCACGAAGAGCTGATTTTGCAATTTTCAGAGAGCTGTTTTTTTTGCGAATCGCTGACGAGGTCCTGGCTATTTGCTTCGCAATCTCAGTTTTTTCTTTCTTCTTCTTCTCAATCACAGTTTTTCCTCCTTTTTTTTGAGCACTCTCTTCACTGGCTTCGCCTTCGATCTCACCATTCTGACGCTTACCGTCAGACTAATCAAATGTTATGAATGTATCATAATTTCGTCTGTATCTACCTTTATTTTTCGGTGACGTCTTATCAATCACACAGAAATCATACTTACCGGCTGACCAACAAGCTGAGCACATGGATTTGAATTCCTCCCAAGTCATATCGGAATTAACGTGAGAATGGTATATCACCCGAAGAGTTGTATCATCAACACCAAAAATGACTAAAAAGTTCAAATCCTCACGGCATAGTTTTTTTGGAGCACTCGTGTAGGGTTGTGTGAGAAAAAATATGTCTAATCCAAAATGTCTAGACATGCAAGAATGAGGTAGTAATAAGTAATAATTTTCATGGGCAACGTCGTCAAAAATAAGCAACGAATCCGGCTTTGCATCTTTCGGATCAATTATCTCTTCACTGTTTGTCGATTCGTGAAAATTCATATCCTCTAGCTCATTCATACCAGCCCTCAACGGGCGATATTTTGCTTGATCCAAGCTCTTGGAATATGGATATATATTCTCGAATGCTAATCCATTCGGCGTGAATATTAACGATACCAGAGCATTCGTTTTTCCGCAACCACTCGGACCGATGAATAATGCGCGTAGGTTGCACGGCAGTAGTTCACCATGCTTGCTCTTGGTCTCTCCTCCAGAGCAATTATCCAGGTTCAGCACGGCTATCCCCTCCTTTCGCTTGACGAATCTCGTGTTGACTACTGGATTCTTGATGGGATCAGCATATAAATATGGTATTCTTAATCATAAGACCAGTTTCCGATGCAAAGAGGGAGAGGCTTTATTAATACGTTAATAAACAAAATTCCAATCGAGGCACACCTTCCTGGATATCGTTTCTATGGACTAGGGACTCGGTTGGAAGAAAGGTTAGAACGAGGTGACAAGCCCAAGAATAGGCTAGACTCCGCCTGTCTCACCCATGATATCGAGTATTTGCTGAATCAAGATTTTGGAAAACGATACGAGGCGGCGACGCTCGACTACAAGCTACGGCTGAATCGTTCTCCCACGCAAAAGACTCATCTTTTTCCAAACGACTCGCGGCCAGAGCAGTGGGTAAAATCATGAGAACCAAACGTGAACTAGGTATGGGCATAAGGAAGAGGAAACGAGCAGTTCGCGTTAAAAAAAGAGAGAGTTGATTCTGGCTTGGAGGGGTGGCTTTTTACCAGCCTTGCCAACGATTTCTGCGCTGTCTGCACTTGCTACTGGAGCAGCTAATGTTATGAAGAGCGTTTCCGAGATGAGGATGGATAGGAAGCGTTTAGAAGAGTTATCTCGTCATCATAGAGCTCTCGAGAAAGGTGGGAAAGGAATTTATTTGAATCCTCATAGAAATAAGATGGGCTCTGGCCTTAAAAAAAAGCCCAAACATCGTCGAGTGTGAAAAGACTTGGTATGAGCGGGCGAGACATTATGAGGGCTGCGAGGAATATGAAATATTTCAGAGGTGTCTTTGCTCGAGATTAGGGTCCCTAAAAGGGGGTCTCGACACGGTCCGCCATATTCAGACAAATCCGGTAGATATAGGTATACAAAAAGTATTAGTTTGTCTGAATATGGCGGCGATTTACCCAGGGGTAAGAGAACCGTGTCGAGACCCCCTTCTAGTGACCATACTCGAGATACTCCACTTGACTCTCCCTGGTTTCGCGAATGTGGTGTGCTTAACTTAGCCAATTTGCTTGATGAAGGCACCCATTGGTGCGCTTGGCGCAAACAGGGCAACGTGGTTAGATATTTCGATTCTTTCGGTGCTTTGAGCCCGCCACCAGAATTAGTTAGGTATTTCCGTAACAGTTTTCCAGATTGTCGAATCACGTATAATCGTATACCTGGACAAACGTGTAATCAAACGAATTGCGGGGAACTTTGCTTACAATTTTTGAGAAGTATAAAATGAGACTCTCGTCGAATTTTCATTCATTCATGTCTAAAACTTATCCTATATCAGGTGCTGAACCTCACCTCACCACTAGTGTAACCCCAAACGTAGATGCTAGCAGTAAAAGCTATGAGCTTGCATTAACCAATTTTACGATGGTTAATTCAATTAGTTACGTCAGTTCCAATAATAATCGATTTCATTTCGATAATCAGGTACATATTATACCACGCGGATCTTATGAGCTAGAGCATTTGCAAGATACATTACGGAAAGTTGTGAGTGATTATCATACAACGGTGGAAAAAAAACTTTGGAAGCTAAAGAATATCCATTCATGCTTAGGCCCAAGAAAGTAACTCTGAGCGTGGAATTGTATTCCTACTATGACGTAGATTTCTCTCAGCCTCGCAGCATAGGATCTGTTCTAAAATTTTCCAGTGATAAAAAAGCAGGGTCAATTTTGAAAGCTAACCATTGGCATACATCTAGCGAACTCGTCAAGATCAAAAATATGTCAGCGACTAGACTAATCTGTGACATCATCTCTGGCTCATATCTGAACGGGGTCGAGAGTCATTCGCTTTTTGAATTTCCAATACTTGTCCCAACAGGATATTCCATTGACATAGTGCCACCGGATAGAACATATAACCCCGTCCACGTGCATACAATTGATCACATTAGTGTGAGTATTCAAGATCAAGACGGGAAACCAGTGGATTTCGAAGGAGAGTCGATAAATTCACAAGTTCATCTCCGAGAACAGCGACAATGATCATATCGTCGCCCCCGACGAAGAAAAACACGTCCCCATTTAAGAATGCATTGGGAGAACAATGGGAGGTGTTTTTCTTCTTCGGGGGTGACGATATATAATAACAGAGGTTGCACAAGAACAGCAGTCATTCACTACCCACCTTCAGTCAAAGCTACATCGGACAAACGTAGGATTCCGCTGACTCCTGCAAACGTGAGATTTCTACGTTCATTGGGATTCAGAGTGCGAAAAAATGGAGGACGCTCTTGATATTTTCGACACCCCACAAGTCGACAAGCGGATTGTTGAGAAAGATGTGAGATTTTTCAATCCATATACTCCTCATAGCTATAACAAGAGCGATGAGATCAGAATTGCGATTCAATCGCAAGATGTTTGTTTTACTGAACGAGAGCTATTTACTTATCAGTGGGAAGATTAATTATGACAAAGATGCTAGCATCACGTGCGTGAATACTTTTGTACTATTTCTATTGGCGGAAATACATTATCTATTGAATGGCTTTTGTATAGATACTTGCAAACACGTTGGGCTCACGACGACTCTTAAAAGCTATTTATCGTTTTCGCGGAGCGAAGAAAAATCTCTGACTCACGCTTGCTGGAACCTTGGTGATTATAATGTAGATAAAACCAATTATGCTTTCGACTCTTGTATTCCATTGAAGAGAATCTTCGGTTTTCGCGAAGATTTCAAAAAGATGGTGATTCACCCGAAACATGAGTTAATTCTCATTCGATCAAAGACGGATCATGATGCCGTAACCGTAGTGCATGCTGACTGTGAACCGGGAATTTCCATCTCGAATATCACATGGTGCATGCCCTTCGTAATTCTGAATGACTTGGATGAACTCCATATACTGAAGGCGGTGGATTGAAATATTTTCCTTACTATAGTTTTCCGGAGCTGGTCGATTCAAGAGGTACCGTTGCTTCAAGAGACAGATGATCATGTTTGGTCTGTGAGAAGCTTCAACAACATGGAAAAACCTCGATTCATTATATTGGCATTCCAGAGTAACAGAAAACAGAACAAGAAGCTTGCTTCTACAGTATTTGATCATTGCAAGCTCACAAGTTTCAAAGTTTATTTCAATTCCAAGCAGTATCCAGCGGAAAATTATTCCAGAGATTTTGTAGCGAATAAACAAGTCTCTCTTCTCTATCACATGTTTGCATCGTTTAGAAAATCTTACTACAATATTCCGGAAAGCCAAGTTGCTCTTTCTCTCACCGATTTTGTCAAGCTCGTACCAGTCGTTGTAATTGATTGCTCGAGCCAGAACGATTCGCTCAAGCATTCCTCAATAGATTTGCGTATAGAATTCCAAACGAAAAAAAATATGCCGAAGAATACATCGGCTTACTACTTAATAATGCATGATAGTATTGTAAGGTATAATCCGTTAACTAATATCACTCACAAGCTGGTATAAACCGCGTGTTTCTATTTGCAAGCAAACTCGGATTATTTGCATTTTAGTGAAAAAAAGTTGCTGGAATTCTGAAAAAAAGGATTTTACATCATTTTCAAAAATTCTCGCCATGAGCCCAAAAAATTTTTTCTGGACCTCAGTATGGTTCAAGTGCATGTTTTGGACCATAGGATCGATTGAAAGTACTGAGAAAAAGACCCGAGACATGACCCTTTTTTATCGGTCTGTTTCGCGTGGAATTACTCATAAGGGTATCTTATGGTCCTCGTTATCCAAAATTGGGATCTGTGTTTCTCTTGTGAAATATGAGCGATGAAAATAGACATTCCTCAAAAGAATTCTGAACATTTTCAACGCAGATACTTGACGGGAATCAATCAAACCAATCCAACTAACTCTCGATATTTGGGATTACCTTTCCAGGAGCTCAAGAAGAGCATCACTTCAACCTCATTGTTGAGAATAAGAATCTGTGTTTCTTTTGTAAAAGATAGCGGCAAAAACATATTTTGTTTCAAAGAAATCCTTAAATTTTGAACGGATATTTTTTACGTGAGTCAATTATAAATCAATCCAATTGATTCTACATTCTTGAGATTACCCATCTAGACTAGGCGAAATCACCGCCATCGCTTGCAAAAATCAAAAAATGAAATTTCTTTTTGGGATCCCCTCTGGAAGACCCTTCTGATCCTGGGGATGCATGTTTCCAATCAGAACTCTGGTGCAAGGTTGTTCAAACCGAAATTGTTTGAACAAATTACAAAAATCACTTTTCCTGATCCAAAACACTTGTTACTAGGTAATTTGGGACATTTTGAACAAAAAGTTACACTTGTGATTTTTCGCTAGGAGCCATTGTTTTTGAGCTACGAGCGTTTTTAAGTTGAAAAAAATGCGAATTTTTCGATTTTAGAGGTTAAAAAAGCAATAAAAAAGTAATAAATCAATGTTTCCAATACACGAATTTGTTTATTGGGATGTCCTCTACAAGATCCAATAGCAATAATGCATGTTTCCGGACGGGAACCTTTTGTTTTTTAAATGTTAATAACGGACTAAACCGCGCTGGGCACTCGTTTATAGCAGGCTGCCACCTCGCGCGGGCACACGACGCGACGCGTACGAGCTACATTTGTCCGCAACCGCGGATGCGCTCTGGGGCAACTCGCATCGCACAAAGTTGAAGTCATGAAATCGAAGTTCATATCCAAATAAAGTTGATATCGCGGGACTCTAAGGGACAACGACGTACTCACCTTGTTGGTATTCTTGGATAGTGACTGGGGGTTTTCAAGGACTTCATGTAATTATATCTCATGGACAAACTTGGTAGTGACTCACATGTTTGGAGTATATCCAAGTATGAAAGAATGCTCCATTGTGCTAGGAAATCAGAGATATTTTGATGAAGATGGGTGAGAAAGTATCAACCAGAACTAACACTAAAGTGACATTAAGATTTTATATCACCAGAATTTCTACACTCATCAAAATCACAACCGCATATTTTTACACAAGTTTGATTATGTTTTCTACAATTGCATTGTTCGCTACTGCAATTTTTTTGCAGTTGCATGCCTTAATTAAATCTTTTGGCAGTGAATCTTTTGTCATGAACTTAGGCAGTAATGAATCGTCTTTGCACGTGTAACCGAACAATGTCAAATCTAATGGGACATAACTAGCATTTTTGGCGTTCCTCCATATGTAAGTTTGAACACTAGCTCCCAATGAATGCATGTATAATGCATCAGAAGTGCAAGGAATTTTAGCGAGGTTCAAACCAATTTCACTCGAGTGCAAAGATATATTTGCCCTACATTCGTCCACACTCACACCATTCTTGTCCAAAATTCGCAGATAGAATTTTTGTATCGCTTTGGATTCTTCTGGAGTCATTGGCAAACCGTTACCTAGAGGGGTAAGCGCGATTCTGAATTCTTCATGAGATAACAAATCAAGACCTCTCTTTTTGGTACCGACTTTACTGACAGTATCACATCCAGTCAAGGAGTGTAATCCTGGTAAAATTTCACATACGTCCGGTGTAAGAAATTCTGCTGATGTATGACACGCTAAGGTTCTAGACTTCTGATTACTGCTTTGAAACCTCAAATTTGACAAGCCCATAGCTTTGAATCGAGGCCAAAAATGTATCGCCAACACGAAAACATCTGTATCTACGCTGTGTATGACTATATCTGAGTTGGGTTTGAGGTCAAAAAATGCGTGAGCGGATAGTCTAGTATCAGCTTCTAGATGATTGCTTTGCAAATCAATAACATCGAATATCCTATCGCCCTCGATTTTGTAACATTTTGTGACATTTTCAAAACCACCCGATATTATGAGCTGTTGCCTCGCCTCCCATTTGACAAATTTAAAAGCATTGTAACAAAGAAATTTGACTTGCTGAAACTTATTGTTAAGATTCAAAAGAAGCTTTTTTATATCTTCAGGCACTTTAGTGTGGGGATTATCTATGACTATAACACGTACTTCTGAATCGTCTGATCTTAGCATACTCTATATTTGTTTTATTCCAAGCCCATCGTATCGATCGAATACGACATCAATGCGGGAAACGGAAGGGTTTCCGAAGTAGGAAACAATATATTTCAAAAACGCCTCACCAAACTCATAGAAAGTCTTCAACTTGGCTAATTGCAGCTTGTGCACTAATACCATTCCATCAAACAGATGCACTCGATTGCCTCGATCAGAAAGTTTCGGAGGTCAAGGGTGAACACAGTTGCTTCTCTTTTCTATTTCATTCATCAGATCAGATTTCTGTGATTTCCGATAGTAACCATTACCATGAGACAGAGCTTTCGGATATTCTAGCAATTCATAAGTTGCTAACTCAGAAATATTTCAGTTTCTTTGGAGAGCTAGCATGATGATTTGTTGGAAATGAACAAGTTCCTTAGCATTCTGAGCTTTCTCATCTACTTTTGTGATTTTAACCTGCTTAGTGTAACTGAAATTCCGAACGACGATTCTCGGTATCCGGTCAAATACGCTCTTTTCTTTTTTTTATAAAACGCTCTTCTATGGAATTGCGCAAAAGATTTTCACCATTTTCTTTCGGATTGAGGAAGTAGTCTTTCGTTTGTAAACTAGCACACGTCCCATCATAAATATTACATCAAGATTTTTGCTCTCGGTTTACATCAAAAATTTTCTTAGTGCTCATAGCGTCTATAATTTTGGCAACATCTGATTCATCTTTGTTATACCGACTCGTGCCCCATTCTTTATGACTGAATGAATTAATGTCCCCTGAGCATTCATCCTCGATCTCGCAAGAAGATAGAAGTGAATCGAGAATTCCAGCCTTACTAGGATATATAATTAACCATTTTTGCATAGAAAATTCATCCTTGGTCAAGCCAAAAAATCCACCCGATATCGCCGATGAACGATTTTGGGACTGTTCCAAAGCACAATCTTTGTCAACGCCATTGAATTTTCCTGGTACACTTTTGACAGAATTCATCCCATCCGCGAGACCTTTTTTACAGAATCTGGTAAAATTAGCATATCTTGCAGGTACAGAGAGACTCCGCGTACATACAAAGGATGGTTTGTTGCGAAGAAGAATAGTAACATTTCTCTTGTTGAGGAAAAATGCAGTTCCACATTTCCCTCTCTATCAGACCTGATTGAATCGAACAGAGTTCCTGCCATTTCACAGTAGGCCTCAAAATACATAAAAACCTTGGCCTCTTGGCATCTACCATCCAAAAATTCTACAAATTTTGTTCCAAATTCTTCTTATTCAGTGCACAACTTTTGGAAAACTTGTAAGACTTTTTCATGATCCCGATCAACGATACACTCTCGCAGAGAGTTGATACTCGATAGTTTGAGCGGGTTTTGATTGTGGGCATCGCAAAATTCATCCAAAAACTCCAATATCTGAATAGTCCCCAGACTCTGGTACAACATTTTATTCGCGCACACACCTCTATTGTAGTGTAAACCTTTGAAAAGAGCATCCAAACTGTACTCTCCATAGATATCTGCTTCAATCTAAATTTCGTCGATACCACATCCGTCTAAAAATTGGCCAAGATAGACCAGAAAGGTTTTCTGCAAGTGTAATGTCCCAATCATCGCTATTGATTTCGAACAAAATCTCGTTGGTTTCATCTGAATCAGTTTCATAATCAGGAAGATAGCCATATCACCAGTTATAACACAGAACTCCTTTCCATTCTGTTCGCAAAGTGATTCGTAAGTCATCATAGCAGTATAAACAACATTGTACGAAGTTGGCGGATATGGTATAAGAGGACAGAAACCAACCGTAGTCACTGGGCAATTTTCTTCGTCATTCATTTGCATAAATACCGACCAAGTGGGTACAACAATATCATCGTCCAAGCTGATACTACCATCGTCATTGATTTTCAATTTACTCAACAGCCATATCATTTCCGAGCGGTGATTGAGGGGCCGTTTGAAAGTATCGATATCTCCATAGTAAGTACTCATAGGTTTTTGGTCCGTGTTCTTTCAATATCAAACGGACTGTGGCATCCAGAGAGGAAGAAGACTTCTGGTACATCACCATAGTAGTAACGTGGGTGGTGTCCTTGCCACTCATGGTTTCTTCCAAAAAAACTTTATTATCGAGAGTAAAATGGATGTACGCTAGCGAATCTCGGACAATATTACTCAGATTTTTAATGAGTGTGAGACTTTGATCGAAGATAACCAACTTCAAAATATATGTATCACATAAGAGCAAATCTGAATATGATATGCACTGTCCGAGACTATTGAGTATCGTGATGATACGTTTT
This sequence comes from Eretmocerus hayati, assembly GCA_029851415.1. Taxonomy (NCBI): domain Eukaryota; kingdom Metazoa; phylum Arthropoda; class Insecta; order Hymenoptera; family Aphelinidae; genus Eretmocerus; species Eretmocerus hayati. Next base: position 107,478,470 of record CM056743.1, read on the forward strand.
GATCGAGTCAAATGATGGACAGCTTGAGCGAGAGCAATGTGCTTTGACGTATGGATTCCCTTCATCGTGTAACATATGTCCAAAAATATAGATTCTGCTCGCAGTGATTTTCTGGCAGTGAATGATATTTTATTATTCAATAGTTGCTCGAAAAAGTACTGCCAAGTAGAAGGCAATTGCAGTCTTTTCAAATGATGACTTACTATTAGATTAACACATACATACTTCGATGAATCAATATCGGTCAAGTCTACCTCATTTTTCAGTGCACGGACCAACTCTTGTATATTACGTTTCGGGTGTGACGTGGGGAGTTTCGAGCATGGGACTCTCACCTCCCCGCGCCACGCCGACGATGCACTAGCCGTCGCAAGTGCATCGTCAGCTTTCCTGGCGGAAACTCGCGCGTCCCCCCCCCCCCCAAAGCGCAAAGGCGCGTCACGACCCATCGTCGTGGACGACGGGCCTCGCCGCGTCAGACCGCTCAAACCAATCTAACAATTCGGACACTCTCTCTCACTTCAATACTTTCATCAAAGTCACTATTCACTTGGTATAGCTCGTGTTCATTCTGAAAGCGCCCACCCACGTCACATCTCTTTTGGTGCTAGGTGGGGTCGTTTTCCACGGGGTTTTTTTTTGAAAAAGTTGAAAAATTTATTTTTGGAAAATTTCCCGCGGTTCTGCCTGTTGTAACGAGAGTGTCTATAACGAAAAGAGACGAAGTGAAAGATTATAGGCAGAACAAATTGAACCAACGGAATCGCAGTCCTGGTGGATCATCCATTCACAACCGCAGAGGATCATCGAGCTCGAGTATCATCGTGTCAGCAGGAGATAAGCGGCCGTCTCATAATATCAACCGAGGAGCGTGGTGGAATGCAGATCTACGTAGTCATCGTCGCCCTTGTCTGCCACATCTGTTCTGCGTAAATACTGCTTTATAGATAATTCACCTTTGCCTCTTTCTGTAAGTTAGATAGCGCATTCATATTTATTTCCGAGTCAAATCGTCGAATAGCCCACCATGTCGAGAATGCTCAGCATTTTCTCTAAATCAAAAAGCAAGGAAAATATTAACCGCTCGGGGACGATGCCAAAAGTGAATCACCCGTGCCCCGAGATGTTTGAGAGACAGAATCAGGGCGATAAACCTGACAACATCGTTGATTTGAATGATGATAATAATAACGCGGGAAACTGGCACTTTGAACAAAATGAGCAGAGCGAAGCGTGGGGAATGGATGCGAGTGCGTTTAACAATGAAAGAGACGAGGATGAACACTTAGAGAATAGCCGATGCAATAGCCCTCGAGGCAAATATACGGGACCTACATACCAACAATGGCGAACGCCCAACCCTCTGGTAGAGAAGTCCCCAATACGAGCCAACCCGATCCAAACACCCGTACGCAATGAAGTACCAATGACTGCATACCCAGAGATATTTTATTTAACCGGGCCTAATGGACAATTATTTCTGTGCAAACAACAGCCATCTCACGAATCGATGATGAGAATTACGGATACCTTTTCACTCATGCCGGAGCAGACTCAACCTCAAAACGTTCAACAAATTTCGTGTGACAATAACCTCCAAAAATCTGAAAACTATACGAATTTACCTGGAAATCAAAATTTCGAAAACAACTCAGATTCACACAGAAAGCAAAATTTCGGAAACAACACATATATACTCAAAAATCAAAATCCCGATGATCACACAAATGTACTTAGGAGCCAAAACAATTCCAGATCGAACACACCAGTAGCCACCGCCCATGTAGTGCCCCAAACTCCATGGGACCTTCCGTTGAACAGTGGAATTTTACCAAATGAGTCAGATCAGAACCTCCTACGGAACAATCTCCCGCAAAATCAAACAATTCAGAACTTAACGGGAAACCAACAGATTCGTGAGAACGCTGTGTTTGCCAGAAAATCACCCCCCGGTCAGTACGGACCATCACTCGAAAATATTCTCCGTGGAATGAGTTTTACGAAAATAGCGGAACTATGGGAAAAAGTCAATATAGGCGATAACCGGCAGAGTCAGAATGTGAATCAACAGCAAAATCCGATACAACATTGCAGTACACCACGAATATACCAATATCCCAATAACTCACCACGCAATGGCTACACATACAAAAAATTCTGAGCCAAATCACGGAATATCACAGGCGGGTCATCATATGAGACCTGATAGACTAGTCCAAGCTACGGCACAGAGATTTTCACGACAAAATTCACCCACAGCGGAACGCAAACACAGAGAATAACCCCCCCCCCCCAAATTGCCGAAGAACAAACGCGTGTAACCCAGCGTCAAACTCATTCAACGGGACAAATTTCGAGAACGGGAAAAATCTTCAGTTTACACGAAGTGTTGAAAAGCGTGGGTGAGTTCAACGGAGAAGGAGACTCATTGGATGCGTTCTGTACAGCAGTAAGAATTGCGTCAAGTGTTGGTGGTCCCGAAGCAGACCGTATAATTCTAATGAACATCGCGAGAAAATTAAGAGGAACCGCCAGGACATTATTTGGATCGGCGGTATTGAAATTTGAGTCAGTAAACCTTTTTTTGAGAGAATTAGAGGAGCAGTTTATGATGGTAGAGTCACTGGACGATATTATGTCCGAACTGAAATCCTGCGCGAAGAGAAAAGATGAAACATTAGAATCATACGGAACGCGGATACAGGAAATATTGAATAAATTCAAAAGCACGGCAGGCTCTAAATCGCAGTACACGCGTTTCGAGATAGAATCTCGAACACGAGACGCCGACGAGGCAGCGCTAACACGGTTCTTGATAGGTATAGGCTCAGAGTTGGAAGGCGTCGTGAGAAGCAACCATCCGGGCAATATTCGCAAAGCAGTCAAATTCGCTCAACAAGCTGCATTGCAGCGCAAAAACTACCCAAATTCAGAGGACTCAGCAAAACCCAAAGCTATGCCAATTTCCGCGAATATTCGGATGGCAGACTCACAGGTCACGTGTCCATATTGCAACCTTATGGGCCACGTTGAGGCGAAATGTTACAAGAAGCGAAATGATGACAGAATGTGTCAGTACTGCGACAGACCGGGCCACGATGCGAAAGTATGCTGGAAATTAGAAGCGGATTTTAAGAAAGCTGAGGTCTACATAGACCGCCCGAGCACGAATCGCGACAGAGGAGGCGGATATAGGGGTAGAGGCCGAGGAGGGGGATATAACAGGAATTATCAATCGCGAAATGACACACAACCCCAGAGCGAAAATAACACGCGACGGGAGTGACATCGAAACTACCCTCAACGGCAAAATACGGATCAGCAAGCGCCGCAATCAGAACACCAAGCATCGCAATCGCAACTCCAAGCCCCGCAGACCCAGCACCAACCCCAGGCCACGCAAAACGCGAATGGTAATTTAAACTAACAACACGTCCGCCGCGATCCCCAAGCGACGGGCGCATTGATGACGTAAAAATCAATACGTCATCGATGGATCGCGAGATTGGCGATCAAGTGATAGAGAACGATTCACCATCAAGCGAGAATACGTCAGATGATGAAGAGTCGAATTCAATAACATCAAACGATAGCGATGATACAGTGAATTCTCAAACATTGACCCAGGCAAATATTCGAAAGATATCCGTAAAATTTTTAAAGACCGGCAGAATGCCACCAGTTGCAACTTTTGAAAGCCAAGAAGCAAAGAACGGAAAATGTAATTCATGCATAGACTCCGGAGCAGACGTGTGCATCATTAAAGCCAGTAAAGTTGAAAACCTTGAGGATATAGACAAATCGGAAATACTAAGCATTAATGGCGTAGCAAAAGGAGAATTTTATTCAATGGGGATGATTATAATGAATATGAACGGCATGCGATGGCAATTCCACGTAGTCCCCGATTCAATACTTTTAGATTGTGATGGACTGATCGGGTGGGACTTTTTAACTGAATTTGATGGTGAATTAAACCCCAGCGCCCGCTGCCTTGAATTCGAAAACTTTTCGATCCCCTTCAAATGCACAGAGAAAATCAAGCTACCGCCAAGAGTCAGACGAATTATTAAAGTCAAGGTTTTGAACGATGTAAGAGAAGGCTGGGTGCCACGCACACATTTAGTCAACGGAGTCCTTTTTGGCAAGTTTGTCACGAAGAATTTTAATGGCCACGGAATTGCAGAAGTAGTGAATACTTTATACAGAACATTTATATTGATACCCCAGCGGTAAAGTTGAGGAAGTTTTCAAGAGTAATTCCCTGGGAAAATGTTGAAGAGAAACGTGTCATTGGGGAAGACGCGGTTCATTGTATCCGCAGATTATTTACCGGATCAGGCTCAGCTAGGGAGCTAACTTCTGAGAACTCGCAGAGTAGTAATAAGAGCGCACGCGATAAGGCAGCGGCCGAGCGAGTAGAAATTATAATGAAACTAGTAGATACCTAGGGATGCAGTGAAGAGGAGATTGCGCACGTGCGCAGACTGATTAGCATCGACCTGTGGCGTTTTGGATTAGAAGGCGAGCCACTTGAAGCCACGAATCTGAATATAAAACATAAAATCACTTTGAAATCGGGAAAACCATTCAAAGCTAAAAGGTATAGACTGCCGACCGCTCTGAGGGGCCCGATGACAGAAGAAGTGAAAAAATTACGCGATCTCGGCATATTGCGCCCTTCCAGATCGCCCTGGAGGTCAAATTGTTTTTTAGTACCGGAATCACCGGACAAAGACGGGACAAAAAGGTACCGTTTCGTCGCGGACTTCCGCCCGCTCAATGAAGACACGGTAGGCACATGCCAGCCACTCTCATTCACCGCGGATATAATCGATCAACTATCGAACGCTCGCTATATAACGGTAGTTGATTTATTGAACGGATTTTACCAGCTCGAGATAAATGATGAGTCAGCAAAGTACAGTGCGATAAGCACACCGTTAGGGCACATGGAATTCGCATGAATGGCGCAAGGGATGAAAGGGAGTCCAGACACTTTTAATGAAGCCGTCTTCATGGCAGTGGCCGGACTTCCACCGGAAGATGTAGCCACCTATTGTGACGATATGTATATTTGGGCAGACTCGCTAGAAGCCCACGAAATAAAATTCCGGAAGTTCATGTCCTGCATAATCGCGGCGAATTTCACGATATCACCAAAAAAATGCCAATTTCTGAAACGCGAGGCCAAGGTTCTAGGTCACATCGTCGGTAATGGCAGAATCAAACCGGATCCCAAGGAAGTGGGAGCAGTGCGCGAGTACCCTGCACCCACGAACGTACGCAAAGTCAGGCAATTCCTTGGGTTAACGAGATACTACCGACGATTCATCGAGAATTACGCGAAGATCGCGAAACCCCTCACTGATCTGACGAAAAAAGACCAACCATTTGAATGGGGTCCAGAGCAACAACAGGCATTCGAGAGTTTACGTGACGCGTTATGTTCAGATAGCGTTTTAGCGAGTCCGGAAATCTCGGGAAATGAGATGTACATCATCTTCACCGACAGTAGCGATTGGGCTGTGGGATCCGTATTGGCAATCGGCGATATCAAAAATAATAGACCGGTAGCGTACGCGTCGAGAATTCTAAAAGGATCAGAACTGAAGTGGCCGACTTACAATAAAGAATTTGAAAGTATAGTACACGCGTGCCAATCTTACGAGCCATATCTATACGGCAGACACTTTGAAGTGATCACTGATCACGAACCCTTAAGTCACCTTCACAGACCGAAGAATGACACAAGATACTGTCGTCAGAAGGCCAAGATTCGTGACTTCTCGTTCACTATAAAATATAGGTCCGGAAAACTCAATGATGCGGCTGATGCTCTATCGCGAAATCCTGTGATCAGAGAGGTGGAAATTTACCCAGAACTCCCGCGTAGTGAATTGTACGCATTAGCCGAGCAGCGAGAGGCAGAGAAGTCACCCGAAAGTACCGATTTTCCGTCAAATCAAGTACGAAAAACACGCGCGCATCGCGTAGTAGGCGCCGAAAAATCAAAGATCGTCGAAACTGAATCAACTGAAGCGGAAGCTCAGCCTACGAGAAAGAGAATACTGGAGAATCCATGCGAATCGACATCCGAAATAGAAGCAAGTCAAAAAACGCAAAAGCAAAACAGACCCAGAAGAGTCTTTCAGAATACGTGGTCATCGAAACGCCTGAGAGACCGGTACCCAGCTCTCAATATCCAAAACCAGCTGCGAGCGCAACCAACAACTGACTCGTCAAGACCCTTCGAATCATCGTTAGCACAGAACCCGAGCACTGGGAATACCCACACACGCGAGTCGGCAAATGAGAATGCAGTCCGAGAGACAACCGTGGATCAATATCAAAGGGCAGAGAGATCCGACGGGGGGAGTGAATTGCTGCAAGATCCCCCGTTAGAAACAATAATTCTATCTCATTCTATACAGAAGGGTGTTACACCAAACGTATATCCAATCACAGATCACGATTACGCTTCAAAAATATTTTTAGAGAACCAGAATAAAGGAACGATAGAATTTCCGAGAATTAAGAGCATGGAGATTATTCAGGACGCAGTCCCAAATTTTCAAAATCAAAATCCGGAAAATGAAAGTCAAATTCAATCACAAAACCAGGGAGAAAATGCAGCAATTCCGGTCAAACCAGTTAGCGGGTATTATGTCGATTTTCGGGTGCGCGACGCGAGCGGTAGCTTATTGGCGCAAGGTGGAGGGGACCCATTGTTCATAAACGCAACGACAGAGCCGGCACAGATTCTCGATCCGTCGGATGATCGCACCAAGCGAATCATACATCGTAATAAGAAACAGAGTGACGAGACAAATGGAGAGTCCAATCCACTAAACGATAAGCCACAGTTCGAAGAGAGAGAGAGCCCGACCCCACTGGACTCACAAGGGGAGTCCGGAGTCTCCGGGTCCTGAAATCTCACCAAAATTTTTTCACAGTTTCGTACCACCTAGAATATGAAGAACCCAAAGCAACTCCGTCAAATGGGCTTCCTGTTCAAAGTTACAGCCTATGACATTAGCATTGCCCATATAGGCCCATGTTAAAAAGTGATATATATAGATATACTAGCAATGTTGACGTTTCTGGCTGTAGTTCAGAACAGAAGGCCCATTTGACGGAGTTACTCTGGATTTTTCATATTCTAGGTGGTACGAAACTGTGAAAAAATTTTGGTGAGATTTCAGGACCCGGAGACTCCGGACTCCCCTTGTCAGTTGAGCCAACTCGGGATGTGCTCTCGACTCACTCGACTCCCGTAACATCATGCAGGGAGACATCAGACGGGCTACGTGACAAAAGGATTGCGCTCGATACAACTACCGTCGCGAATGAATCAACAACAGAGGGTGAGATGCATACACAACTTCCCGAAAACGTACCAATGCTAGACGAGAAGTTTAAGGAATTTCCACCATACAATTCATGTGCTGAGTGCCATATAAAGCTGCAGAGAGTCGTAGATATACCAAAGGGACTAGGCGGTTAAGCATGGTGAAGTGGACCTTGTCAGATATGGCCTCGAAAGTATTTTTCCCCACTTTCTAACACCAAATGATGGGGGAAGCAAAGGTTTGTAGGTCCCAAAGTCGCCCTTGTTTCTTACAGCACTCCAGAAACCCTCTAAAAAACGCTAAAAATCGATGTTCCTTCTATCAAATCGCATTCTGACGCATTTCAACGAGTCGATCTGAAAATTTTTTGACATACTCTTGAAATAAGGTCAATCATGAAGAAAATATTTTCATTCCGACAACTCTCGATTGCGGCCCTAAAAAAAATTCTTCAAAACTTCAAAGTCAATTCACTCATGTGAATTGGAAAGAACTATGTTAGGAAACCATTACATCGTGTTCATTAGGTTATTTTGCATCGAAAACGGATATTTTCAGAATTTTTTAGGTGGTGGAACATGGTCAAAAGTGCAAAAAATCGTTTTCAAAGCAAATTTCAATTCAGTAATTTGCATCTTCTGCGCATGCGCGTCCTCCTACGTCTCTGAAAGTATTCTCAATCGATAGCTGATGCAATTTCCTTCAAAATGACCTCTTGAGGAAGTCGATTAGACGCAGTGAAACCTGAGATCTAGCTAGTTTAAGAAATGGAAAAATCCAAGGTACCAAATCCGTGAAGCCGTGGCTCCTTCAATGGGCCCGAAAAGTGCGAATTTTGAGTCGGACTGTTTCAAAGATGTGAACATGTGTTTTCGATGTAATTTTTGACGTAGAAACCGAATCCGTGGTCAGTTTTGTTCCAAACCTTCAAGATTTTTGATGACACTCAAAAAACCGACCGGGGGGTGTACGGCCATTTCCAGCCTTCTTCTACACATTTGAGATGTATGATGAGTATAGTCAAAGGTTTCAACTTGTCGCATAGAGGATGAAAGTACGTTTCCCTTTGTATTTTGACCAGCTGATGATGATGCCGATGATTCCGAGGCTTGGGAATGAGTTGGGAGTCAGATTTGGGCTGATGGAGCTATATTTTGTTTTATGATCTCATCAGAGAAAACTGCATCATGCACCTTATATCTCTCTCGCATGTTATTTCTGTGCCTCAAAACCATCGCTATTGTCTTCAGCTGGTCAAAATACAAAGGAAAACATACTTGCATCCTCTATGCGACAAGTTCAAACCTTTGCCGATACTCATCATACATCTCAAATGTGTAGAAAAAGGCTGGAAATGGCCGTACACCCCCCCCCCCCGTCGGTTTTTTGAGTGTCATCAAAAATCATGAAGGTTCGGAACAAAACTGACCACGGATTCGGTTTCTACGTCAGAAATTACATCGAAAACACATGTTCACATCTTTGAAACAGTCCGACTCAAAATTCGCACTTTTCGGGCCCATTGAAGGAGCCACGGCTTCACGGATTTGGTACCTTGGATTTTTCCATTTCTCAAACTAGCTAGATCTCAGGTTTTACTGCATTGAATTGACTTTCTCAAGGGGTCATTTTGAAGGAAATTGCATCAGCTATCGATTGAGAATACTTTCGGAGACGTAGGAGGACGCGCATGCGCAGAAGATGCAAATTACTGAATCAAAATTTGCTTTGTAAATGGTTTTTGAGATTTTTGACCATGTTCCACCACCTAAAAAATCCCAAAAATACCTGTTTTTGATGCAAAATAACCTGATAAACAAGATGCAATGGTTTTCTAACATAGTTCTTTCCAATTTACATAAGAAAATTGACTTTGAAGTTTTGAAGAATTTTTTTTAGGGCCTCAATCGAGAGTTGTCGGAATGAAAATATTCTCTTCATGATCGACCACATTTCGAGAGTATGTCAAAAAATTTTCAGATCGATTCGTTGAAATCCGTCAGAATGCGATTTGATAGAAGGAACATCGATTTTTAGCGTTTTTTAGAGGGTTTCTGGGGTGCCGTAAAAAACAGGGGCGATTTTGGGACCTACGAACCTTTGCTTCCCCCATCATTTGGTGTTAGAAAGTGGGGAAAAATATTTTCGGGGCCATATCTGACAAGGTCCACTTCACCATGCTTAACCGCCTAGTCCCTTTACCCAAGGGCAACTGCCTATTATGGTCCCTGATTGTAATCGAAAAGCTAGAGATCCACGCACGTGAAATGAGAAGGGACCTTTGGACAAGAGCTCAGGCATTATTGAGAGAATGCATAGACGCAGAGTCAACGATAAGAATTTTGACTAGCGATGAAGAATATGGCAATGACGATTGCATATTCTTATATTCGCGACTCTATAATGCGAATGTCTGCATTCACGCGCTAGACGCATTCGGCGAAATTTCGTATTCACAAACTATTGCAAACAACTCCGCAGAATTTGTACACCTGCACCTGGACATGCCTGGTGAGCATTTTACGCCTCTCCTGCCCACACCGAGTTCTGACAACGCGGATTCCGAGAAGCTCGATGCCGAAAACCGCGAACCCAGCGATAGCGAAACGAATGCGCCACCCGAACCCGCGGAATTAGTAAGCGCAAGGGACATTGAGCAAGAAATAATTCAAGTTCAATCACACCTCGAGGAGCAGGCAACGCGGGCAAGAGCGCACACGTCAGCGCTTGACAAATACCAAGTCATAAAATCCCGGTCGCCGCGTGAAAAGCCACCATGGGCATTGGGGGACAGTGAACTAGCACAACCTCTGCAAAAAGTGCTTACAGTAAACGAGCATGCGTTTCGCTACAGAGAAAATGTGGCATTCTTTGCGTCATGTGATGGGCATACAAATACTGAAACGATTACTTCGCTGCTTAAGAGGGATTATATCGAGGCAGAAACGATGCAAACGTGGAACTTTCCAATCGGCGACATTCACGAATTTCAAGCAGGCAATTTGAGCACCTTTGCAGCTTTCGTGAGAAATTATATTGGCGAGAAGCCATTACAAAAAGACATCAAAAAGGTATTACAAAATTTGAAAAATTTAGTCCGCAAGAGAGGTTTGAAGAGCATAGGGATGATACAGGATAATTAGATTTTTGCGCCAACTTTGTGGCCGAAGATAGTTTCATTATTTGAACAAGTATTAGAAGGATTACCTATCAAGGCTGTGCTCTTCAAACACAACCGCAAAGTACCTCCAGCAAGCGATCGATTCAAAATCATCAACGAATTCCACGCATCGACGAGCGGAGCCCACTGCGGGATGAATAAAACGTACAATCAACTCGCGCGCAGTTATTATTGGAAGACCATGCGTCAAGATGTCAAGAGTACAGTCGAGCGATGTGACGGGTGCGCAATTGACAAATTAGTACGCCAAAAAGTACGCCTGCCACTGAGGCTGGTTGACACACCAGCACGCCCGTTTGACAAAGTTGCAATTGATTTTTATACGCCACCGTGCCCTTCGAAAAATGGTTACAAGCACATCTTATCAGTCCAGGATCAGCTGACAAGATATGTCATTCTGATACCAACGCGTCATGCAACAGCTCACAAAGTAGCGAGAGGACTATTGGACAAAGTAATTGCTTACTTTGGACCACCCGGCTCAATTTTGAGCGACATGGGCAAACACTTTATTAATAGAATTTTGGAAGATTTCGCAGAAGCTTTTGGTATACGAAAATATAACACATCACCATACTCCCCCATGAGTAACGGCATGATTGAGCGAATGTATGCCACGTTGACTGAATTCCTCAAGGCCTTCGCCAAGGACCGGTCGGATTGGGACAAAGTACTACCAATGGCACAGTTCTCGATTAACGCCATGGAGAGCGCGTCGACAGGCTACCCCCCATTCACCCTCATACTGGGTCACAACGTCAGGCTACCAGGACCAGGCAAACAACAGGAAGACTCACCGACCTACGACGATTATGTAGAGGACAGAAGGACTGAACTACAACAAATCCAGACCCTGGCTGTCCTCCATGCCAATTATGCTGAGTATCGCTATAAACATAACTACGATATGAAAGCCTCGAATTCATGCCATTTTCGCGAAGGCGAATTAGTCTACGTACTAAAATTACTAATTAAGCATAAATTAGCGCCCCAATATACAGGGCCATATGGAATTGTAGATATAAATTACAAAACGAAGAATGCAACTCTCATAAACAATGACACCACGAAAGTGGTCCGCATCGATCGAATCAAGAGATGCGCAGAGGTCAAGACTGACATGGCCGAAGCCAACTTTTCAATGCAAAAAGCTGACGTTTTGATTTTAAAAAACCTCAGGAGAAAAACTTGATGTCCCAGCAGACTCGACCTCGGCCGTCGTAAAACTACTCCGGCCCAGGGACGAGCCGCTGGAGACGACGGAATTAACCTACAGTACGAAAATTCAAAAGGAAATCAGCCTCGCGCAATTTTTCTGTAGCAAAAGAGATCATGAAAACAGTAAGGAAGCAACTTCGACCTTGACCGTCGTAGGAATTACTCCGGCCCAGGGACGAAGTTCGCAGTACAAACCGAAATTCAAACCGATTCACTTTCTGAAAATGTTGAGAAATTGATTTTCATACGATAAAGTATTGCAAAGAAAATTTTCCCCCACAGTACAGACAGAGGCGCGCAGCAGAGCAAGTTCATAACATGGTTGGGACACACACCGGGAGTACTCGTAGAACGCATGGCTTCACTGTTTACAACGTCAACAACGTGGAAGATCGTCCAGCGCATAGAACTCGACAATTTGGCATCGACCGCAGACACACTGAGGGAAGCATGGGTCCAACTCAGCACAGCCTGCAGCGACAAACTACATAACGCGCAATTGAACTCAATCCACGGGCAGATCGTCGAGACCAGCAAGGATGAGAATCATATGTTGAATACACTTAATTTTAAAAATACTCGTACACGCCGGTCGTGGCTTCCGGTCATGGGAAGGGGCATGAAAGTAATGTTTGGGACACTCGATGAACGTTCAGAGAGTGAGATCAGGAATGTCATTGAAACGAGAGCGAATGATACGAGACGTATAGCAGAACTGCTGGCTAATCAAACAGAATTGATCGAGAGTGAATTAGGCGAAAATTCCATGAAATTAGCCAAACTCCAAGATGCAATAGCAAAAGTCAGAGGAAATTTGAATAACCTAACTGATAATGCGGTATGCTCAGATACCATTCAACTCATCCAGGCATTAGCAAATAAATATTCATCAGACGTCAGAACTCTAATGGAAACTGTATCATTCGCCGCTCAGGGTTCAATTCATCCCCATTTTATGACACCGGAAACTATAGAGAGATCAGAACAAGCCATCCGTAAAGCCCTTCAAGAAGTGAAATTTCCAAGAATTTCAGGTACCGAATCGATTGCGGAAATAGAAAAAATTTCAAAAACATCCATGGTATTGATGAACAAAACAATGATTTATTCACTGGAAATCCCACTCCTTGACCTAGTCGAGTATGTGTTCTATAGAGCATCAGCCCTCCCAATTTTGCAAGAGACGAGTTCTAAATATAGAGACACATTCGCTTACGTGTGGCCTAAACGTCACTTCTTCGCGATAGACACCGTCGCAAACACAGATATAAGCTTTCATCGCAGCAATCTGGCGGATTGCACGGAACTCCGTGACGCGATGATTTGTAAAAATTACCCACCGGTTCGGGAACTCATTGAGAGATCTTCTTGCGAAATTGAGATGGCTCTGAATCGAACGATCTCTGACATCACACAGTGTGACGTCAGAGTGACAAGGATGCAGGAGACCTACTGGATGAGACTACACGAACCGAACTCATGGGCGTTCTCGACACTGAATGATGAGAGAATTTTCATACAATATCGAGGAAGCGAGCACCTGTCGATACCTATCAATGGTTCGGGAATTCTGAAACTATTACCGGGATGTATGGCAGTCACAGCGAACGAACGCTTGACAGCATCTGAAGAAATTATTATATCCGAATCTGCGCCAATTTTCTAGAAGTTGGACCTGAATGTATCACATTTAATGAGCAAACATGAACGGGAGATTGACCGAGACCACCTGCTCGAGGCATTGGAGGTCACATTACAACAGGACCAGATATCGCTGGCACCAATACACATCGAGGCATTGGAAGCAGCACCGAGTCTACGCGACATTATCTCGAAGGCTCGAGAGATTAGCAAGTACAAAAACGTATCGAAAAAATTTATTAATTTGGAGGATAGCCTCACAACGTATCTTATTTTGGCAGCCGCCGTATCAATAATCGCGATTCTGGCGATGAGGGTTTTTGGAAAAATAATGAGCCCATATTTGACAATATTAAATACGGCAAGATCTTTCATATGTTCAGAAACCACTGGGAAAAGCGACCCAGGAGAAGGCGCAGACGAGGGGATCCCGATGCACATATTGCACCAGGTGGGTCCACCCGTTGGGGACCACCCCAATCCACGGCAGCAACGCAACGCACAAAGTGGACGCACGGACGCTACCCGTCGGTCACCGTCGCACGAGCACGACAACCTCAACTCCAGAAATCATCAGGCGCAACGCATGCCGTCGGACCAGCGTAGCCGACGAGCACGCGAATAACAGTAGCAGCCACACACTATCACCATCAAAATCCACGCCAAGCAATGTCACCTATCATCATCGAGGATTACCGGCACCATATGGGTAAAGAATTTCAAGCGAAAAGAGAAATAGAATTTTGAAAGTCACAAGCGAGTGCAGAGTAAATTTACCACGATAGTAGAACGAAGAAAAGCCAGTTTTGAATAAGATCAAAGCTCAAAGGAGTATAAATACAAATGAGCCGATTTGTTGACAAGAGAGGTGAGGGGGAAAACGTACACACCACACTACATACATCGCCCACACAAGTCACACAACACGATCGAGAATCACAATTACCGAAGGGTACTCACCACACGTAAAGGTGCAATCCAAAAACACATTGCTGAACAAAAATCTGCATGGGGTGGAGATCATATATCCCCAAGAGCAGATAGCGATGGCATGGCACGCAAAGTTGAGAATGCCTCGGACCGCAGTGCTATATACACGGTCCAGAACGCGGACCCGGATCGCGTTCCTAAGCTCCGGCCGTCCGAGCAGAAAGCACCCAGCAGCGCAGCAAGTACAGCAATTCACACAAAACACAACCACCGTGGGACACTCTTCACATACACTAGCATCACAATTCACAAAGCACGGCAAATTCAAGCCCTCGGAAAAGCTCGGGAACTGAGCAGAACCAGAGAGAAACTCGCAAAATCCTGAGAGTTCGAACGCGCGGATCTGTCCGGGGAGACAGCCAGATTGGCACTGCCGATGTCCGTATTTGACATCAAGAACCGGGATCGAGCAACCTCAGAGTTAGAAGAACAAACTCAGACCACGGGCTCCGTTATCAACCCTTAAGAGAAACGAAGTAGGCAACACTGTACGTACCATGGGTCAACCGAATAAAGCGAAGTATATAAGTCTCCTTCGGAGGCTGGATATGACAACTCAGCACGGTACGGTCTCGAAAGACGACCGTTGCGTTGCGAAGCATATCAGTAGGATCGGGTTACGACCATGCCCCAAATCACGAAAATCAATTTCGCCGAATTTTCAAAATTTTTCAGGAAACCCCATGGGAATAACACTTTTATTACTCAAAGGACACACCTTTCAAATTTCAGCTCGATCGGACGTTTTGTTCCGGTGCTATAACTTGCACCGCAGTGCACCCAAATTACACGCGCCAAGACCACTTCTCACCGCGAGACACATCACCCGCGCCACAAAAATGCCGAAACTCAGCACGAAACATAACAGTCACCTTCACTACACACACAGATACCCAGGCAAACACGTACAGAGTCATTTTGAACCCCACACCTAGCTCGAAGTCGAGAAAACGGCCGAATTTCCAGTTGAATTCATCGAAAAAGTCAACTCCAGCAATTTTTGATAAAAGTTGGGAAAACGTGAAGATCCATTTTGTTAATAATCAGGTACCTTGAATAACACCTAGAAGTACCCGTTCTCATCACTTTCATCGATAGGGAAATCTCAGAATCACAGAAATCTCAATTTGAGACGTTGAAACTTATTTGTCAAGAATTACAAAAAAATGCGTATTTCAATCTTTGAAACGGATACCACGACGTGAATTTTAAGAAAATAACCTTTGTAAACATCGATGATCGTTACGAATGTATATAGTTGAATATACCAATAGCCACAAAGTCCATTAAGAGCTTGAGAAACGAAATCACAGAAGTTCAAACGGGAAAATGTAGGTTTCCAACACGTAAAACGGCCATAGGCCAAATCGCAAATTTCTCGACTCATTTTCCAAATCTGGTTACAAAATGGTGAAAGATAGATAGTTTAACATAATAGGTCGAAAAAAAACGAACAGCAAAAATCCGAAAGCGAACAGGAAAATTTTATGATCAAAAAGTTACATAGTCAAATTCCACCCGAAAAGGCTACTGTCAGCACCAAAATAGGTGCGCATCTGGTCATAAGTGTAATAATTCCAATGCTATCAATGTAGGAATTCGTACAAAGCTTCTTTAGGATGTATCCTACTAGAATCAAATTCGACCGATAAGGCGGAAAATTTTTGATGACTACAGTAAAGCGAAAATTCACGTAAAATGCACCTTTTCATGCGTAAACGAGGGTACCCAGAAAAGTACCGTAACTCGGACGATTGTTATCCGATTTTGACGTTCGAAGGACTTCCAGAGAGCTATCTGACCATATCAGAGGAAAATTCCAGAAAAATCGAAATTTTGAGAATTTTAATAGTTTAAGGTTCATAATTTTACATGCCGAAAGAATCATTTGGCATGAAATTCCAAGAAAAACTCCATGTAGTATTTACTTTGAAAATGTCGCAATATATCCATAATCGAGATTTAAAACCAACTTGAGGAAGAAAAAGATCTCTTGTGGCTGATGGAAAATAATTCCACAGCTGCAAGCGATAAAAATAATACAGCATTATACCTCAATATATCTATACATAACATACCTATTGTATGCGTACGAACAGAAAGAGAAACGGTGAGAGAGCCCGATAGAAATAATCGGCCTCTCCTCAACTCAATTTTTCAGCATTTGCGATTTCGACAAACACAAATATTGAAACCCGACTATGGACATTTATATTAATTATATAATTTGTTTACCATCTATATTGTTATTATTATTCAGGGAACTGTTCATATAAAAATGAACCTTGTTGGGCAGAAATATATGGAAAAGAAATGAGACATAGAATCTCATATGAATAATCTTAGAATTAAGGAACATTGTGTATAAACAACTTATTGTTACTAATTTTCAAGGGTCTCAAATATTCTCATAACTTTGTAAACTACCTATCAGAGTGAGATATAGAATCTCATGCCAACAAGTATGAATTTAAGAAATATTTATTTATCAACAAATCTTACTGTTAATAATTTTCGAAATTTGTCGTCAAACAATTTCACAATTTCGAAAACGGGTGTTAAACAAACTTGTAGTTTTGATTAGACCATTGTGAAAAATCACATTCTGGACATCTAGAGATAAGGGAACAGAATTATTTAAGTTGAAAAAAAAACGATTATAATGAGAGAGAGTTCGCGATAAAGAATTGTCAACGCGACACTCACAGATATTGACACTCTCGCTTTCACATGATTTCATACACACACTAATACTAACACACGCTCGTTCGTGCGAGCGCTACTCCATTATATGATTCCGAAACATATGAATTGAAGGCTGTCCAAGAGGCCACAACAGCTGTAACATTATAATATAGGTCACCGCATCGGGACAATGCGAGACTCCGGCCAGGCACGCATGTGACGTGGGGATTTTCGAGCATGAGACTCTCACCTCCCCGCGCCACGCCGACGATGCACCAGCCATCGCAAGTGCATCGTCAGCTCTCCTGACGGAAACTCGCGCGTTTCCCCCCAAAGCGCGAAGGCGCGTCGCGACCCATCGTCGTGGACGACGGGCCTTGCCGCGTCAGACCGCTCAGACCAATCTAACAATTCGGACACTCTCTCTCACTTCAACACTTTCATTAAAGTCACTATTCACTTGGTATAGCTCGTGTTCATCCTGAAAGCGCCTACCCACGTCACACGGGTCACTCAACTGCCGTAGTCTTTCTATTGATATTTCAGGAGACACATCACTCACAACAACTAGAAGAGACTTTGTTTTATCCATGGGATAAGAGAATAGCACCCTGTTACTATACTTCTTCATCAGTATATTTTTCACATCACGATTGGTAATTTTGAGATTCTCATCTCCGATGCAACCGTTTAAGTAGTCTGTGAGAACACTTAACTCATATGCACGATTGTGAAAGTCAATTTTAGTTAACATCACATCAAAAGCACCCTCAATCATTTTTGAATCCTAACAGATCGGTCGTCCTTTCTTTCGAACCGGTTCTCTTGAGATACGCAGATAATCCTGCATACATAAATGGTGATAGTGAAATTTTTTTGTCAACACACCTTCAACGGTACAAACCGTACTAATTTTCGTGGAAGTATCATCTAATACCGATTGGGCCACTGATATCTATTTTTGGATTTTCCCGGGTTTAGTCAATACACTCAAAGTCCTGTCTTTCTTGAAACGGTCCTTTCCACATATAAAGCAAAGATTAGTGAAATTCACGGTCTTTCTGGGAGACGGGTGAATTCCCAGCCCTGCACGAGACTTGGCCGGAGATAAACTTCCATCAATCATATCACAAACTCCATCAATTTGCTTCGTATTTTCTACATCCTTCTTCAATTGTTCCTCTCTTCGAGCAATCTTCTCCTCGTTAACATATTCCCCAAAGCACTTGCGATGCCATGAAAACTTTCGCTCAAAAGAGCAAGGATCGTACAGAGCTAGCAACCGTTCTTTAAGGCGATGCGGTCACCGTGCACAGTGCACGAAGAAAGTTATCCGCACTTCTCTCCGATATTCTTGCGATTCGGACAAAACGAGGAGAAGACGAATACTTATTATCATCTAACTTGAGTTCGTCTTCTCGTCATTCAGCTCAAATCGCAAGAGAATTTGATAAAAGTGCGAATAACTCGTGCGCAGGCACCTCCTAACCTACAATAGAGGTGCTTTGCATTCTCGCTTTTATCTAATTTTCTTGCGATTTGGGCTAAACGACGAGAAGACGAACTCAAGTTAGATGATAATAAGTATTCGTTTTCTCGTCGTTCAGTCCAAACCGCGAAAGAATTGGATAAAAGTGCGAATAACTTTCAGCGTGCATGGTGACCGCATCGCCTTAACTCGATCTTTGCGACGATCAGCAGCCCAATGGAGCATGTCGTAGGATTGTTGTTTTGGTTTCTGCACTATTCCACCGGTTAATTCGTTACAGATGATGCATCGAACCACATCATTTTCACCTCGATCTTTTCTTTTTTGAGGAACAATAAAAAAAGACATGATGAACCAGATGACATTATACACCAAAACACTCGACTGCCGAACACTAGCCCTTGCTAAACAAGCACGATCGAGCACGCTTGCGGGAGCGTACTTGCGTTGCGCGTTGTCTGCCCGCGCGAGGTGGCAGCCCGCTATAAGCGAGTGCCCAGCGCGGTTTAGTCCGTTATTAACATTTAAAAAACAAAAGGTTCCCGTCCGGAAACATGCATTATTGCTATTGGATCTTGTAGAGAACATCCCAATGAACAAATTCGTGATTTTTGTAATTTGTTTAGACAATTTCGGTTTAAACAATTTTGCACCAAAGTTCTGATTGGAAACATGCATCCCCAGGATCAGATGGGTCTTCCAGAGAGGATCCGAAGAAGAAATTTCAGTTTTCGATTTTTGCAAGCGATGGTGGTGATTTCGCCTAGTCTAATCTAATAGTCAAGGAAAGGGAGTATCTCTTTATCGTCATTATTAAAAATGAAGATTTGTATGAGTTTTGTATAAGAGAAGCGCCAAAAGCAGATTCTTTCGAAAGGATTCTCAATTTTCGAACGCAAATAGGCTATGTAAATCAATCAAAATCGAACCAATAAATTTTGGTTTTTGTGGATTATCTTCTCAAATAGTCAAGATAGAGTGATATTTCATTTTAATTTCAAAAACAAAGATCTTTGTTGATTTTGTATAAGATCAGCGATTTAGTTCTTTCCAATTCTCAGCAAAAAATAGCAAAGAAGTATTTCCTGTTCAGGGAGTACGGATACTTGGAAACCAATAAAAAATGTCGAAAAAACAACACTTTAAATTATAGAGCAAAAGAAAAGACGACGAAAAATTGTCTCCACGCGGGATACGATCTCACGACCTCCCGTCTACGAGGCAAATATTTTACCTCGCGCCCACCGACCGACTATACAAAACAGTGCTAAGATGTTCTATATATTCATCGGCTCCCCGTAGAGGTCCTGTGATTGAAGCTTCAACTCGAGCTTTACAGCTGATGCTATGAACGTGTTGATATAGAGTTAAACCCAAGATTGCGGCTGGATTGAAAGAATATAGAGCTACATGTTTCTCACCCATCGATTTGGTCTTCTATTCTCGATTCTATCCTTATAATTGATGAATATTCACAGTATGGAATGTAGTTACGAGTAGTGTGATACGAAACAAGGAAATTGGAACCATGTGAAACATAACTATTAATGAAAACGCAGAAGGAGTAAAAGAAAAATTTACTCCGCGGGATACGAATCCGTGACCCTTCGCGCTGAGAGCGAGAATCTTACCACTCGACTACCGAATGACTCTACACCAAAAAATGTGAATGTTGAATACGCTCATTGTGATGATGAAGGTACAGGAAATCAATCCCTCGAGCCATCTTGGGAGGTGTCCAACCCGTTTTCTTTGGACAAGAGCTACTTTTTTCTTCCATCCAGATGAATGGAAATATCTGCCAGGATCCACTAGTTGTTGACGATTGCCGAAACAATTTGCTTAGTCCGGGAGCTGGTGAACTTTTTTGTGTCACATTTAGTAAAATCTAGAATTATGTTTAAAACATTGTTCTCTGTCTCCCGATCCCAAATTTGGCGTCAGACGGCCTAGTTTTGGGGGGTTATTTCTTTATTGATTTTCAAAATAATTATTTTGACAGATGTATGTGTCATAATCCGTAAAGGTCGAAACTTTCGAGGGTGGTAGTTTATGCTTAAAAATGCCCAAAAATGGCCGTCAGACCGCTCCGGGGTGGGGGGGGGGATACTCGTCAGCACCATTTTGAGAATCGATATGCGATAAGATTGTGTGTCATATTTAGTAAAAGTTGAGAATTTGTAGTATTGTAGATCTTATGTTCCCGAACAAGGTTTTAATCGTCAGACCGCTCAATGGTGGGGGGTTTCCAAATCAGACGGCCCACAAGGTGCCGGGCAAGGTCACGGAAATAAGGGGTCAAAATAGCAATTGAGGTCTGAAAAAATTCAGACACGCTGTTTCTATCGTGGAGAATGGAATTATTCAGCTTCAGATCAAATTCTGTGCGAAATATAACCTACAAAAATTATTTTGACTTTCCAAAATTTTTTCAAAGTACAGCTTATCTATATGAAAGTTTGAAAGAGTTCCTGCTATGGCCAGCCTTGTACGCATCTACGATGTTTTTTTTTTTTTTTTTTTTAATCTCGTATTCCAAAATTTGTATAGTAAAAACAACTTTGGATTGCATTTTTGGCGATTCGGAACGTCGATCAAAGTTGTGATGCCACGCTCATTATACTACTCTCGCTCGGAATACTACTTTCCAATCACCTCTTCCAATTTGATTTTTATTAACGTCAATTATTAAATTCTTATTAACTTCCAATGATTTTTAATAACGGTCAAGAGTCGAGCTGGAAATTCATGATTTTCAGTGACACATTTTGCAAGCTTGGGTAACTTTTATTCACAATTTCGACAATCAATGAGGAATTCTAAATTAAGACGACCACGGAGATTCGTGCTATCAATCATTCATTTTGATAAATGTGACGCTAACAAGATACTTCACGATGAACTCATTGATCTTACACCAATTATTTTATAACTTTAATGCACAATATGAACCGTGAAACTATTTAAACGGCTCCATGCTGATGCTTTGTGTTGATTAACACATTCTTGAGTTCTCGATGAGTACATACGGCTTCATGTCGCCTTTCACTAGATATGTATGGATCTCTGATGATGGGACGAATTTACGATCAGAAATGTTTAGTTCATAACTAAAGAGCGCTCAAAACTTGTACAAGCATTCTTAAATTCAGATTCATGGCTGATGGCCAAAGATAAAATATCTATAACAAATCTTCATGAGTTGTACCGTTCCATAATTCATACATGGGTAAAATAACCTAATACTGATGGATAATTCTTGATCTTGGAGGACTAAATGATAAAGAGTAAAAACACTCTTTTATAGATGGTGATAAGATTTCATTCTTGCAACGTTTCGTCGACTTTCTTCTGTCGACCTCATCAGGCTGGAATATTAAAAACCAATAAAACATTTTTTCTCCCACACATCACAAGCAGCGATACAAAATTCAATACTACCAAAAACACAATTCACCTAATTTTCAACAAAACCACAGTCACATCGCAATATCAAATACGTTTTGTTTTTGACATGGGAAAACGTCCATGTCTCGTCAGCTGTCTCATTGCAATCAGGTGTTATGATTGACTAACGATCGACAATATCATCAATACATACCTAGTGAGCAATATCTATTAAGCATATATATATGGGTGACGGTAAAGTAGGATTTGACATTATTGCAACATTTTCAGTAAGGTACCATAAACTCTGTTTAATTTTTCTACATCCTCTTTTCTATTGATATTATTAGAGTCAGACTTAATATATAACATTTCGGATAGGATTCGGTTAAAATAGTTGGGTTCTCTATCCAAGATCTTCGTATTTTCCCAATCGAATTCATGTTTCAAATTTTTTCTGTGAAGAGAGACTACCGAGTTCGGTTCTTTGAAATTTATATGTTCTTGGATGCGAGTGCCCAAGTTTCTTTTTGTTTCTCCAACGTAAGACGCCGGGCAGTCCTTACATTGAAACTTATAGACAACCTGTGTGTTGTCAAACTTTTTTAAGGGGTCTTTACCTAGAATTACTACGTCACTCAGATTCTTGTCAATTTTTGGTAGGGTACAAATGTTATATTTCTCAAATAAATGCGTAAATTTCTGGAATAACTCAGGGTGGTATGGAATACAAATCTTCTGTCGTAATGCAAACAATTGGTTTTTCTTTGGATCTGATTTTTTTATATATCGTATTTTATTGAGTCTTTTATTGATGTGTTGATCGATGAATTCTTGAGGATAGTTATTATCGAGAAGAATCTTGGAAATGATTTTAATGTTAGCACGATGGAATTTTTTATGTGAAAGAATAATGGATCTATCCACTAAGTTGTAAACAATATTTTTCTTTAGCTGTAAGGTGTGATTGGAATCGAAGTTCAAGACCCTTCCAGAAGCTGTGGGTTTTTGATACCAATTTGTTATTATGCGGTTCTTTTCTCTAATCAAAGACACATCCAAAAAACTGATTCGGTTGTCTATTTCTCTTTCAACAGAAAATTTTAGATGAGGGTTCTATTTGTCAAAAACCTCCAAAACAGTGTCCAAAAACTCTTCTTTTATGCACACAAAAATATCATCTACATACCGGAGGTAGAAAAGTGGAATACAATTGAATTGATCAACTAATGTTTTTAAACATGACGTTTCTAGATCGTCCATAACCAAATCAGCAAACAAGGGGGAAATAGGTGAGCCCATCGGGAATCCGAGTACTTGTTTATACATTTTGTCGTTGAATTTGAAGAAATTGTTTTCTGAGATAATTTTAATACATCTTCTTACCTCGTCAAAAGGTATTTTACATTGATTGTGGATGGTATCGAAACGTCTGTCTAGACTATCATATACCAATCCTACTGGGATTGTGGTGAAAAGAGTGTTAGCATCCAATGAGAAAAGTATGTGACCAGGTGGAATAACCTCATTTTCCAACTTCTCCTTGACCTCAAAACTATTATTAACTCGAGACGCAAGTGGCTTGATGCATTTTTTGAGTTCATTATAAAGGACTGTTGCTACAAAATGAGTAGGGCTGTTTACACAGGAAATGATCGGTCTGAGCGGTGCATCTGGTTTATGGATTTTTGGTAGTCCATAACATCTTGCTAAGGTTGTATTGCTGAGACTCAAATCATTATCGTGAAAAATTCTGTGTAAATATTTCTCATTATTCCAGTGTTTCAACAGTGCACTAACTTTCTCTTGACTACCTTTTAAAGGGTTCCTCTTTATGGGTTTATAAAATTTTTTATCTGAAAGTAGCGAATCCATTTTCAAAACGTAATCAGACTTATTTAGGCAGACGGTGACATTCCCTTTATCTGCTTTTGTGAAGAAAATGTCGTTGTTATCTTTCAAGAACTTTTCAGTTTCCCTCAACTTTTTGAAAAACTCTCTGTCTGCTGAGCTTTGATGTAACTGATTTCTATTTCCAGTGTGAATGATGTTAATTACTTTCCGACGAATATGATCCTTATCCGCGTTCTCAATGTCAGAAAACTTCAAAGTCTGTTCAACATCTTTGACAATGGAAACTACTTCCGACTCACGTAATGGAGCGTTTTTACTATAATTAGAACCTAATGATACTATATCAAGCACATTACTCGGAATCTCGGTCTCACTCAAATTCTTAACCCATTTGCTCTTATCAACTATTACGCTGTCACGAGGGGGTGACAGTTTGGAAAACTTCCTTCTGTGAATGAAATTCTTTTTACTTTTTACATAAGCATGCTGCTTTTCGTTGAAGCGGTAAAAATGTTCGAGACATTCCGAATCAATTGTGGAATCATTCAAGAGATCACTGAAAGTTTTTAAATGGTCTCGAACATCAGACATGTTGAACAACGTCTCAACAACATTCATTTCCACAGTGAGTCAAGCCGATCATTGAATTATAGTCTCTGTCATGTAGTTTCCAGACGACTTCTCAATAATGAGATAAAAGATATCAATTTCCATTTAAAGTTCCTTCGAGATATTGTCGATCGTTAGTCAATCATAACACCTGATTGCAATGAGACAGCTGACGAGACATGGACGTTTTCCCATGTCAAAAACAAAACGTATTTGATATTGCGATGTGACTGTGGTTTTGTTGAAAATTAGGTGAATTGTGTTTTTAGTAGTATTGAATTTTGTATCGCTGCTTGTGATGTGTGGGAGAAAAAATGTTTTATTGGTTTTTAATATTCCAGCCTGATGAGGTCGACAGAAGAAAGTCGACGAAACGTTGCAAGGATAAAATCTTATCACCATCTATAAAAGAGTGTTTTTACTCTTTATCATTTAGTCCTCCAAGATCAAAAATTATCCATCAGTATTAAGTAATTGGGGACGAGAAATCAACAATCAGAGGTAAAATAACCTGGAAATTCCTTCAAAATCTCAAATTTTCTTCAATAAAAAAATTTTGGAATGAGATATTTGAAAAAATATATTATTGTGGATGCAAACAGGCTAACCAGCAGTGATTTTTTCAGACGTTAAAATACGTAGAATATATTTTTGAAGGATTTTGGAAAATTGTAATAATTTTTGTAGGTTATGTTTCGCGCAGAATTTGGTCTAGGGTAGGAGAAACTCATTCTCCACAGTAGACATAGCGTGCCCGAATCTTTTCAGACCTCAATTGCTATTTTGACTCCTTATTTCCGTGACCTCACCCGGCACCGTGTAGGCCGTCTGATTTGGAAACCCCCCACCATTGAGTGGTCTGACGATTGAAATCTTGTTCAGGAGCATAAGATCTACAATACTACAAATTCCCAAGTTTTACTAAATATGACACACGATCTTATCGCATATCGATTCTCAAAATTGTGCTGACGCGTATCCCCCCACTCCGGAGCGGTCTGACGGCTATTTTTGGGCATTTCTAGTCATAAACTATCATCCTCGGAAGTTTCAGCCTTTACGGATTATGACACATAAACTTGTCAAAATAATTATTTTGAAAATCAATAAAAAAATAACCCCCCAAAACTAGGCCGTCTGACGCCGGTTTTGGGGTCGGGAGACAGAGAACAATGTTTTAAACATGATTCTAGATTTTACTAAATGTGACACAAAAAAAGTTCACCAGCTCCCGGACTAGCTGCTCTGAGCGGTGGAGTGAAACACGAGTTGACTCCCTCGTGTGCGATACTTCTACGATTCGTATGGTTTGCCGTCAAATGTGAACTACTTATTTCCGAATTCCTCATCCCTCGGATTCATCATCACATTGTGACCCGAGTGTCATACGGATCCAGCGACTCTGAACAAAAATTATGTTGTGATTGTGGAACTGCGGTCGATTCGCGATTCACGAATCATCGTTCTCTGAGTCAACCAGGTAATTCCTGGTTGTAAATGGTCCAACTAATCCCTCTCTGATTCATAACCGTTATCCCGAGAGATTCGACGAGATTGATGCTCGCATTGGGATCATCCCGAGCCAGGAGAGTCATCACGCTTTTTCCCGAATCATGTCGCCGTCTCATTTCATCACCACATTATCCCGCGAGTATCTTTGCGATCCATTTTTGAGACGTAGAATTCACTAGACATTCTCATTTCGTTGTCGATTCGAGGCTGTGAAACCACTGGAACCGCTAGCACATTGCTCATTGTGATGATGAAGAGATTGGCCATCGATCTCCCCCTTGAACTCTCCAATTCTCCTAGAAGCACCCTCGTGTGATTCAATATCAACCTCTCCGTTACTCGATCTCATCTATCCTCGTTCCGATTCGGAATCTGGTTGAGGGATAATTTTTACCGTGATGGATGGAAGAATCGAACCGACGACAATGCATGCGTATTCTTCGTGGCTGATTACGAGTTGATTGCGGTGTCTGTGTCACATCGAAAGATACTGCTACTCCATTGTCGATGCCGTGTCTCGAATTCCCAACCACATAGAGCAACTGGAATAGCTGCTAGAATCTAGATGACGTCGTTCATTGCGCATAGTACCCTCATGACGATACGAGGAGATATGTTGCATCTGAGGTTCGATCCCATGCTCGAGCCATCTTGGAAACTGTCCAAACTATTTCCTCTAAACAAAAGCTATTAAAATCTTTCATCAAGATGGATGGGAATATCCGCCAGGATCTACGAATTGTTGACGTATGCCGAGATATCATGCCGACGGCGACATGATTCAGGAAATGCTCATTGTGATGATGAAGGGGTAGGACATCAATCCCTCGATCCATCTTGGGAATTCTCCAAACCGTTTTCTTTGGACAAGAGCTACTTTTTTCTTCCATCCAGGTGAATGAGAATATCTGACAGGATGCACGAGTTGTTGACGTATGCCGAGAAAATTTGCTGCTCTGAGCGATGGAGTGAAACACGGGTTGACTCCCTTGTGTGCGATTTTTTGATGATTCGTATGGTTTGCCGTCAAATGTGAACTGCTTATTCCTGAATACGTCATCCCTCGGGTTCATCATCACATTGTGACCTGAGTGTCATACGGATTCAGTGACTTCGAATAAGAATTATGTGGTGATTGTGGATTTGCGGTCGATTCGCGATTGTCGAATCATCGTTCTCTAAATCATCCAGATGATTCCTGGTTATGAATGGCCCAACTAATCCCTCTCTGATTCATCACCGTTATCCCGAGAGATCCGACGAGATTGGTGCTCGCATTCGGATCATCCCGAGCCAGGAGAGTCACCACGCCTTTTCCCGAATCATGCCGCCGTCGCCATGATATCTCGGCATACGTCAACAACTCGTGGATCCTGGCGGATATTCCCATCTTCCTCGATGGAAGAAAACAATAACTTTTGTTAAGAGGAAACAGTTTGGACAGTTCCCAAGATGGCCCGAGCACGGAATCGAACCTCAGATGCAAGATATCACCTTGTACATCGTCCTGAGGGTACTAGGCGCAATGAACGACGTCATCTAGATTCTAGCAGCTATTCCAGTTGCTCTATGTGGTTGGGAATTCGAGACACGGCATCGACAATGGAGTCGCAGTATCTTTCGATGTGACACAGACACCGCAATCAACTCGTGATCAACCACGAAGTATACGCATGCATTGTCGTCGGTTCGATTCTTCCATCCATCACGGTAAAAATTATCCCTCAACCAGATTCCGAATCGGAACGAGGATAGATGAGATCGAGTAACGGAGAGGTTGATATTGAATCACACGAGGGTGCTTCTAGGAGAATTGGAGAGTTCAAGGGGGAGATCGATGGCCAATCTCTTCATCATCACAATGAGCAATGTGCTAGCGGTTCCAGTGGTTTCACAGCCTCGAATCGACAACGAAATGAGAATGTCTAGTGAATTCTACGTCTCAAAAATGGATCGCAAAGATACTCGCGGGATAATGTGGTGATGAAATGAGACGGCGACATGATTCGGGAAAAAGCGTGATGACTCTCCTGGCTCGGGATGATCCCAATGCGAGCATCAATCTCGTCGAATCTCTCGGGATAACGGTTATGAATCAGAGAGGGATTAGTTGGACCATTTACAACCAGGAATTACCTGGTTGACTCAGAGAACGATGATTCGTGAATCGCGAATCGACCGCAGTTCCACAATCACAACATAATTTTTGTTCAGAGTCGCTGGATCCGTATGACACTCGGGTCACAATGTGATGATGAATCCGAGGGATGAGGAATTCGGAAATAAGTAGTTCACATTTGACGGCAAACCATACGAATCGTAGAAGTATCGCACACGAGGGAGTCAACTCGTGTTTCACTCCACCGCTCAGAGCAGCAAATTGTTTCGGCAATCGTCAACAACTAGTGGATCCTGGCAGATATCTCCATTCATCTGGATGGAAGAGAAAAGTAGCTTTTGTCCAAAGAAAACGGGTTGGACACCTCCCAAGATGGCTCGAGGGATTGATGCCCTATCCCTTCATCATCACAATGAGCATATGCAACATTCACATTTTTTGGTGTAGAGTCATTCGGTAGTCGAGTGGTAAGATTCTCGCTCTCAGCGCGAAGGGTCACGGGTTTGTATCTCGCGAAGTAAATTCTTCTTTCACTTTCTCTGCGTTTTCATTAATAAGGTAAGTGTACCCAACTTGCCCTTATTAAGCCATTTTCCTAATAACTTCGGCCCATCTCCATATTTCCCAACGTACTTCAGCTCATTCTAAAGCTTGTCTCAAGACCTTTAAGATGAGCTAAGATACGTCCAATTTGGATGAAGTGGAGCCGAGCTGTTTGAATTCTCCCGAAAGGTGATTTTTGAGAGTTTACAAAAGTGTGTACCCAACTTGCCCCCATCATTTAAAACAATGTAAATCGGCGATGAAGTGAATAGAATCGCTTTGATCCGTTTTGATCACCGTGCAGCGACATTTGTAGCTTTTAGCTGGCCCAAGACATCGTTTCCGACCTATTTTGACGTGATAAACACGTTTTGAGTGGTGAAAAAAACCATACTGCACGCCTTTCCGAGATAACCATATGGGGGCATGTTGGGTACACTCCGATGTCGGCCTTCTTGATTCTCAAACCATCTTCGTGTTCTGTACATAAAATCGCTCCAAATCAGAGTTCTGCAACCCTGAGAAGCGGATTTTGAAGATCTTGGGACAAGAAATCGAATGCGCTAAGGTACGTCAAGATTGGTCGAGTAAAAATAAATTGGCACCGGTTTTAGTGAACGCGATTTCCTTGGTGATTTCTTAGCCGTGCAGAAACGAAAAATGGGAAACTCACTTTATATTTTCTGGAGAACGCAGAAATGATCCGGGGTCGATGGAAACTACGTATTTTCTCATATTTTAACATAACAAACGTAAAAAAAATTGAGGGAAGGTCAACGAGCGCCCATTCCTGAGATCGGCATATGGGGGCAAGTTGGGTACAGAGGCAAGTTGGATACACTTACCTTAGTTATGTTTCACATGGTTCCAATTTTTCTGTTTCGTTTCACACTATTTGTAACTACATTTTATACTGTGAATATTTACCAAGCATAGGGATAGAGTCGAGAATAGAAGACCAAATCGATGGGTGAGAAACATGTAGCTCTATATTCTTTCAATCCAGCCGCAATCTTAGGTTTAACTCTATATCAACACGTTAATAGCATCACCTGTAAAGCTCAAGTTGAAGCTTCAATCACAGGACCTCTACGAGGAGCCGATGAATATATAGAACATCATAGCACTGTTCCGTATAGTCGGTCGGTGGTCGCGAGGTAAAATATTTGTCTCGTAGACGGAAAGTCGTGAGATCGTATCCCGCGCGGAGACAATTTTTTTTCTTCTTCTTTTTTCCTTCATAATTCATAATATTTTTTCTCCGACATTTTTGATTGATTTCCAAGAATCCGTATTCCCTGAACAGAAAATACTTCTTTTCTATTTTTTGCTGAGAATTGCAAAGAACCAAATCGCTGATTTTATACAAAATCAACAAAGATCTTCGTTTTCGAAAAAGAAAATGAAAGAATACTCTACCTCGACTATTTGAGAAGATAATCCACAAAATCAAAATTTACTGGTTTAATTTTGATTGATTTACATAGCATATTTGCGTTGGATGATTGAGAATCCTTCCGAAAAAATCTGCTTTTGCCGCTTCTCTTATACAAAACTTATACGAATCTTTATTTTTGATAATGACGATAAAGAGATACTTCCTTTCCTTGACTATAAGATGGGTAATCTCAAAAATGTAGGATCAATTGGATTGTTTCATGATTGACTCACTTAAAAAATATCCGTTCAAAATTCATGGATTTTTTTGAAACAAAATATGTTTTCGCCGCTATCTTTTACAAAAGAAACACAGATCCTTATTTCCAACAATGAGGTTGAAGTGATACTCTCCTTGAGGACCTGGAAAGGTAATCCCAAATAACAAGAGTTAGTTCGATTGGTTTGATTGATTCCCATCAAGTATCCGCATTAAAAATGTTCAGAATTCTTTTGAGAAATGTCTATTTCCATCGCTCATATTTTACAAGAGAAACACAGATCTCAGTTTTGAATAATGAGGACCATAAGATACCCTTATATGGATCTTTGAAGAGGTTACACCGGGAATCTAGAATCCATTCGATCGATGTTGACTGATTCACGTGAAAAATTCTCGTTTGGAAGTTGGAAGTTCTATTGAAAAAAAATCCGTTTTCTCAATCCATCTTCCATGACTCAAACACAGATCTTTACTTCTGATAATAAGAACAAAGAGATACTCGTTTTGAGACCCTCGAGAACGTAATCTCAAGGATCTAGAATTAGTTGGATTGGTTCCAATTGTCTTACGTGAAGAATAGCCGTTCACAAGTTAAACATTCCTCCGAAGAAGAATGTTTTTATCGCTTATTCTCAACAAAATAGACACAGATCCCTGTTTTCAATGATAAGGATGAGATAATACTCTTTTTTGGTGTTTTAAGATGGTGATCCCAAAAAAATCCAGGGTGAATTAGATTGATTTTGTTTGATTCACGTCAAATATTAGCGTTTGAAAGCCAGGAATTCTTTTGAAAAAACCTGTTTCCGTCGCTTGTCTTTAACCAAACAAATACGGTTTTGATAGATTCACGTGATGACTACTCGATCAAAAGTTGATAATTCTGTTTAAAAAAGTCATTAGTTGTCGTCGCTATCTTTTGAAGAAGAAACACAGATTTCTACTTTTGGTTAATGAGGATGCAAACATACTCTCTCCTGATCTTTTAGTAAGAAGGTAATCCCAGAAATTCTACCTTCTCGAAAGTCCGAAAAAAATAATATCTTAATCTTCATTATTCAAAACAGAAATCGATCTTCGTTCCATATAAGATGAATTAAAGATCACAGCAGATTTTGTTTCAAAAGAATCCTTAACTTTTAAACAACTATTCTTCACGTAAATTCTAACAAAATCAATCCAGTTAATTCGAAACCCGAAAACAGATTCTCCTCAAAAGAATTCTAAACATCCGACCGCAGATTCTTGGCGTAAGTGAATCAAAATTAATCTAATCAGATCCAAACTTTTGGGATTGCCTATTTGAGAGTTAAGAAAAGTTTGTCTCTCCATCATCATTATCGAAAATAAAGATCTGTACTCGTTTTGTATGAAAGATTTTCTCATAAAAATTCTCAATTCTCGAACGCAAATATTTTACGTGAATCAATCAAAATCGAACCAATTAATCTTGGTTTCTGTGGATTACTTTCTCAGATACTCGAGATAGAGTATTCTTTCATTCATTTTTTTAAAAGTAAAGATCTTTGTTGATTTTGTAAAAGATAAGCGATATCGAGTTCTTTTCAATACTCAGCAAAAAGGAGGAAGGAAGCATTTATGTTTAAGGAATACGGATACTTAAAATCCAATCGAAGAAATGTCAGAAAAAAACAATAGTATTAATCATAAAGCAAGAGAAAGAAAGAAAAAAAAATTGTCCCCATATGGGATACGATCTCACGACCTTCCGCGTGAGAGGCAAAAACTTTACCACTCGACCATCTACCTACTATACATTTTAAGTTCAGATGTTCCATATGTTCATCGGTCTCCCATACGGGTTCATGATTTGATTCCCGGATTTAGATTTTACTGCACTTCCGTCTATAAGCACTAATAAGAGTATTCAACTGCAGATCAGGAATCCCAAATCTTCTCAAACTATCTAAAGATTCCGTTGCATTGAGGATTTGAGGAGCTGCAGCTACATGTATGCAGAGCATCACCGAGGTAGGCGTGGCTATAGGCATAAGAGGCGCGAAAGAGGGGGACGAAGGGAACGAGGAGAAGCGAGCGCGTTACCGACATACGTCAGATCCCTGTAACCATTTTAATACATTGAGTTAACCCACCCTAATTGTCAGTGACAAGAGCTTAAGGCCATGAGCGGGCACAACTTCGTATTATCAAGACCCAGATTAAATCGTGCGATAATAGTATTCAGCGCTCACTCACAAAATAGTTCACTTGATTATTTTTATTTTTTTGCTTACGTCCGCCCCGACCAGCAAAAGCTCGGCTGACGCCTCGCTTCTGCAAAAGTCGGGCGGACGAGTACATAAGATCACAAGTATTATGTAGCAAAATTGAATAGTGAGTGAAAGCTGCGAGGTCATCTGCTTGAACACACAGGCCACTGAATAGTCAGAAATGTAAACAAACGCAGAAGTGAGGTTAAACGCGTATTTTTGTACTGATTAATATACTATCAATGAAAATGTAAAGCCACGCAGCCACAAAGTCTTGCCGTTTTTAGTAGCAGAACTAAACTGTACTCATGTATGCTCGCGGCGAGCTACGGCAAGCGCTCGCGCGTGAGCACAGCACGAGCAGACGGCTGAACTTCACAATCTTGGTGGAGTCAAGGGGGTTTGGTACGGCTGAAGCGGTCAAGTTCACGATTCAGAGTCCAATTCAAAACGTGACCGTTTTCAAAATTCTAGCATGATTCAAGTGAGCTCGCAATTGAGATTGCAAGTAGTTATTTCATAGTAAAATTTCACGATCTTTCGATTGAGCCGAACTTGTTCTAATCGATTTTGCGTATTTCAAAAGATAATTTCTGTAACTTTTGACTCGTGCATTTTTTCCATTTAAAAAGTATTCTTTTGGAATCTCCGACCCCAAAAACCTTAAGTGTGAACCTCGGTTTTCAAAAAAATTTATCAGAAAAAAAAATTTGCCCATCGTCGGTTTTTTTCGGGTCACAGTACGTCCAAAAAGTACCGGATCTCTCCGAATCTCCCCAGGGTTACGTCGTGCAACAAAATGTTCGATACAAAAATTGTTGGACATGAGATGAAAATTTAGATGCGCCTCCCCCATCCCCCCTAATCCTCCCAATGGTGGCTAACCTTGAATTTTTGGATAGGGATCCCCATTTCCTCACCTCAGATCCTGGAGGAACAGAAGTTTTTATGTCCAGATAGGCCTTCGTGATATTGGTCAAGGTGACCTCCAGGGGTGAATGGGGGTCATAATGGAGACTCACGTAGTACGGGATCCCACCCGACCCCCCCTATCTCCCCAGGGTTACGCCGTGAGGAAAAATAATGAATACAAAAGCTGTTGGATATCAAATGAAGGTTCAGATGTGCCCCCCCCCCCCATAACAACTTCTGTATTCAACATTCTTTTGCACAGCATAACTCCAGGGAGTGACGGGGGTCCCGTACTTCGTAGATTATTATGACATTCACCCCTGGAGGTTACCTTGTCACAGAGACCTCCCAGGTTCTTATTTGAAAATTCGAAGTTAGCCACAATGCGGCAAATGGAGGGGGAATTTTGGGGAGGGCCCATCTGAACCTCCATCCAATATTCAACAACTTTCGTATTCAACATACTTCTGCACTACGTAACCCTGCGGAGATACGGAGGGGGTCCGGTACTTCTTGCTTTCTCTAAAGAGAAAGCTTTGTTCTCACCCCAACAAGAATTTGATCAAATTTTGCATTAAATCCTATATTATCTTAAACAAATTTTCGTTTATCTGAAAAGGCTTAGACCATTCTCTTCCTCTCGCCAAGCTCTATCAATTGTAGGTAACATTTCTCCTCATCATGGCCTTCCAAATCTTTTAGAGACTCATCTTTACGCCTCATTGTCCATGTGTGTATGTATTTGTGTGTGTGTTGTTTTATATCGGACACGCTTTCCCCTTTACTGTTCACCAGATCAACTTTTGGTTTTCTACAAGTTGTAGAGAATCAAATTTCTGAGAGCCCAGTGATTGGACACTTCACAGCTCCCAGTCAAATTTGATTCATTTGCTTTTTAACCCTTAGCTGGCACACCTCCGCCAAATTACATAGCTGGCCAACCTGGGTCGATTCGACCCACGCCTTTAAATTGATGTTGTAACTCTTATATTGAATCTTTTGACTTGAAAATTCTTCTGTAGCTTTTTTGATATGTTTTTGATGGGCCAGTGTGAGCAGATAACCTCCAAGGTCAGATAAAGAATTCCAAAAAATACAAATGTCCAAAAAAATGCAAAAAATCACCCTCTTCACTGAGAAAATTCTAGAGGACGCAATTTTCATCCGATTGAGCTGAAAATTCAACTGAGTCATCTCGAGATGAGGTCGATTCAAGAAAAAGCTAGCCCGAGAGTGGATCTTGAAAAAAAGGATATTTATTCTGACATATTTCGACTCATGAATTGAGAACTTCTATTCTCACATAATATGCCGGAATAAAGACCTTCATTGGAAGATCGACCACTGGACTATTTTCTTCTCATATCTACTCAATCTTGAGATAACTCAGTCAAATTTTCAGCT
Organism: Eretmocerus hayati; assembly: GCA_029851415.1. Lineage (NCBI taxonomy): Eukaryota > Metazoa > Arthropoda > Insecta > Hymenoptera > Aphelinidae > Eretmocerus > Eretmocerus hayati. The sequence continues at coordinate 107,513,257 of CM056743.1, forward strand.
CATTCCATTGGAAATTGCGTCCTCTAGAATATTTTTAGTGGAAGGCCTTTTGTTTGCAATTTTTGCAATAATTTGTTATAAAAAAAACTCATTTTTCGCACTTCGTCGTTCTCCTCATGCATGGCTATCGAGTATACGATATTGAGCTGTATGGACGTGAAGTCGGATGAGAAAACAACGTACGTAACCAAAAATTATATGTAGTTAATTCTGATCCATGAAACAAACTCGAGTGAAAAATACACGACGCGCGCATACCCGAGTAGAAAAAGTATTCGGCTAGCCAGCAAACTTCGTACGGGCCGTATGCCGGCAAACGTTCGGCTACCGACTCGGCATCCGCTCTGCTCTCTAACGCTCCGCCGCATTCGGGCCACCCGCGGCAAACGTTCGGCAAGCATGTGCCGAACGTTTGCCGCCTGATTGCCGAAGACTCCCCCGAAGACTCCGAAATAGTCCGCCCGCTATAATCCCAATCCTAAATCAAAATCAATTCGGCTAAAGACTTTTGAGGGACGGATCTTATGTAAAATTTTGCGCTGAATCCAAATCTGAATCGACCCGGGACGAGAAATGCCCCCGAAAAAAATGGCGGCGGATCAAAGTTCAAAAAACCATGTTTTTAGCGATTATTTCAAGAACTACAAGTCGGACGTGAAAAAAGTTAAATTAAAAATTGAAGATCTTTTTAGAATAAGCATTTTGAGATTTTGCGGGAGTAAATGTGATCAAAATTGGATGAGCTAGAGCGAGTCAAAGTTTTGGCGTGGAAACGTGCACGCGCGCGCCTGTATCACCACCACTATATCTATATATACGCGCGCGTTGGCCCTAGTAGGGTGCCCTAATGGTAAAACTTTCACTCGCTCTAGCTCATCCAATTTTGATCATTTTTACCTCCACAAAATCGCAAAATGTTTGTCTTGAAAAGATCTTCAATTTTCAATTGAATTTCCTTCACGTCCGACTCGTAGTTCTTGAAATAATCACTAAAAACGTGGTTTTTTGAACTTTGACCCGCCGCCATTTTTTTTCAAGGACATTTCTCGTGCCGGGTCGATTCGGATTCGGATAGAGCGCAAAATTTTACATAAGATCCATCCCTCAAAAGTCTTTACCCGAATTAATTTTGAATCTCCATTATACGGACTAAAAGAAGTGTTATATATCGTTACTCATATGAAAAGTGATTTTGAAGAGAAAAGTACTCTTAAAATTTTTTTATAAGAACATTGACCTCCGAGTAATATTCAGGAAAGTGTCACCCTATTTACTTTCGGCTTTGCGAGGATTTCAAAAGCCATGCGGTATAGATTATGGTATATAGCTCTCGAAGTAGAGATTTCACCAATCTCTACTTACTTTTCGCACTACCTACGAAAAAATACCAAGAGTACTTTTCTCTCTAAAACCATTCTTTTCACATGCACTGAGGTTGACTGTGCTCAATTTTTTTATTTTTGTAGTAATGATATGAATTTGTTATAAACAAAATCCATTTGGCATTAAGTTTGATCCGTAACAGGATAATTACTCACTTATAATTATCAACAACCATGACTTTCACAACTTTCAATTGGAAAGTCTCGCTGTAAGTACAATCAAAGTCGAATTCTGAGCGAAAAAGAGTGATTTTTGCACTATTTTGTTGTTACTCAAAATGTTTCAATTATTCCAAAAATCCAAAATATATAGTGATTATCAGCAAGCGTGAATGATTTGAGAGCAAAGAAAAAATTTCCCAATTTGTCACATTAAATATTGCTGCAGATCATACCGCTGGCTGGTGGAATATGCAGTCTGCCAGCCCATTTAAAAAGCATAGCCGTACAGATGCCGAACACTTGCCGCATGCATGCCGAATTCGGCAAGTGTACGGCGGAGCGTTAGATTGCCGGCATTCGGGCCGAATGCGGGATTCGGCAATCCGCATTCGGCCCGTATGCTAGCCGAAAACTTTTTTCTACTCGGGATAGCTGGCACACCTGGGTAGTTTAGACCCAACCTCAACTTTGCTTGGCTGTGATAGAAAGACGCGCGCGCCAGACCTGTTGCTATATGAACGGTCGGTAAGTGGCACATCTTGACTACCAACAAATGTCACCCTGAGCCCGGGAAACTTCGAATTATGAACGTGGCGATCTCAGGAAAAAGGCCTTGGGTCGAAACGACCCACGTGTGCCAACCGAGGGTTAAGCAAAATTCGCTCAAATTTCCACTCTTAATACATAAATATCTTTCTCTAAAACATTCTTATCCTAATTTGAGTCACCTAAACTCTTTTTTTTCTGCTTGATCTATCGATTGGCTGATACCGAAATTTCATCTCATATTCAGATACCTCAAATCTCCAAAAAAATCAGAATTTCCACAAAAACTCAATTTTAATCATTTTCAAACCCTCTGAATCCAAATTCCGTCTCAACCAAATGATAGTTATTATTCAAAAAATATCACTTTAGGTGGTCCAAATCGCTCTAAGAACCTTCCTTAAAAGAGTAACGCAAAAAATAGTAAAGAATTTTTATTAATATTCACAATTTCCTCGTAACTTCCTCTGAGATTCATTCATCTCAATTTCAATGACCTGAAGGTATATTTCAACTGACTTCTGAATCGATTGGTTGATACCCAATTCTCATTAAATCCGTGAAACATTATTCAAACCAAGTTTTTTTTTCGGAAAATGAAAATTTCCACCGAAAACTCCATTCTAATCATCTACAAACCCGCTGCATCGAAATTCCGTCTCAACCAAACGATAGATATTATTCGGAAAACCTCAGTCTAGATGGACTGAATCTCTCTAAAAAAACTCCCTCACAAGAGTAACTCAAGAAATAGTAGAATATTTTTATTAATATTTAGCTTCTCCTCGTATCATCCTCTACGAATCATTTGACTCAATTTATATGACCTAAAGACATACTCATCCGCCATTCTGAATCCATTGGTTCGTACAAATTTCTCAAAGAATCCGTAAAACATTATTCAACTGAAGATTTTTTCGGGAAAAGAAAATTTCCACCAAGAACTCCAGTTTAATCCTCTTTAAACCGACTGTATCAAAATTTTCTCTTAACCAAACAATAGATATAGTTGGAAAGACTTGCTATTAGATGGCCCAACTCTCTCTGAAATGCTCCTTCAAGAAAATAACTCAAAATATAGAATACTTTCTTATCCGTTGTAATTATTATCATATAATGCCGTGAGAAAGCATTCTGCTGATTACTTTTAGCAGGGTATTTGGACATACTGTATATTCCAACATATTCTAGGATCTTACATAATATTCATGAATACACTCATGACCTATCATGCATATCATATCTTCATGAGTTAGATATGCCCATGTTGTATACTTTGATGAAGATGTGAATACTTATACTTTTAACAGAGAATGAGGATTCTTCACAGACTCTTCCAAAATATATCTTTGTGAGGATATGGTTATGATCTCTCACACGTTGCTTCGGGACATGAAATTAACTTTGTTATGGACCCTTGAGTATATTTCCTGTCATTTAATTGTGTTTGAAAGACGTGATTATATTGCGCTCTTATAATTCATCGATCTATTTAATGTTACTCATGCCATAATTGACTATGAAAGGATTTGAGCTGTTATTTCTGTAATTTCAAGGGAGCGAGCGACTCATTGGTGATTGAAATACAGTCCGAAGAGAGCTCGAGGCTCATTGTTTGATTAGGTGTGGGGTGGGGAACACTGTAGGTTTCCTCGCACCCAGCGCGGAGCACAGGGCTCAATTGCCGATAGTTCTTTTTTTCTCTACATGAGTCCACCTGAGATACAGGAGTACTTGGCAGTAAAAAACAAGAGGAAAAGAAGGTAGTAGCCATGACAACAAAACAACAACTCCAGATTTCGGTTTAGAGAGAAGATTAGGCAGAAGGAAAGAAAAGTTTTTGAGACGATGCCTGTACTCTTTCACTTTCTGTGTGCCTTCTTTGTTATCCTCATCTTGAAAATAAACCAGACTGAAAAGTGAACAGTTTTTGTTGTGTTTTCTCATGCGCGTACGCAACATTTTGGTGCCGTGACCAGGATAGTGGAAAAAAGTTGAAAATTGCGTTCTGCGCGTGAGAAATGGAACTTGATCAAGGTCACCTGCGACGTTCAGCGCGCTTAGCGGCCTCGAGAGTGCGGACTACTCCTGCAGTACAGAGTGGTGATGATCCAGGCTTACAGGGTGATCAACACGGACCGTTCGTGGCTCGATATCTGTCCCACCGAAATTTGCGTGGAATAGCTGAGCACCAACCACCCGTCAATCGAGAGCGCAGTCGATCTCCGCTTCAACGTACGTGTCACGGTCGTGCCCATTCAGAACGGTGACCGCCAGTCGCCACTTAAACTCATATCGAGTTACGCACTCACCAGCACGTCAGCAGCACCAGAGCGACTCGCCTGAACGTCGAGCGAGGATAGCCGAGCGCTCGCCATTGCAGCAGCAGCAGCCTTGCAGCAGGTCTCCAGAGCATCACTCCGCGAGCAGAGCCTCGTGCTTGCCCGTGCATCATCGTCGTCCTCGCAGCCGTTCACCGGCGCCTCTGGCCGCCCGTAACCTAGCGGGTACGGCCGAGCGCTCACCATCGCAGCAGCAGCGTTGCAGCAGGTCTCCAGGGCGTAGCACCAAGTCTTCATGGCATCGCTCCGTGAGCAGAGCTTCGCACTCGCCCGCACATCATCACCGTCCTCGCAGCCGTTCACCGGTCCCGCTGGCCGCCCGTCAACTAGCGGGCATGGCCGAGCGCTCACCACTGCAGCAACGGCAGCGTTGCAGCTGGTCTCCAGGGCGTCGCAGTAGGTCTTCATAGCTTTGGTCAGCGAGCAGGGCCTCACGCTCGCCCGTTCATCATCGTCATCCCCGTAGTCGCTCACAAACCCCTCTGGCCACCCGGCACCCCACGGGCATGGCCGAGCATTCGTCATCACAGCAACAGCAGCAGCATCACCGAAGCAGGTCTCCACGTTGGTCAGCGAGAAGGGCCTTGCGCCTGCCCGCTTATCATCGTCGTCCCCGAAGTCGCTCGCTGGTGTCTCTGGCCGCTCGGCACCTCACGGGAATAGCCGAGCATTCATCATCACAGCAACAGCAGCAGCATCGACGTAGCAGGTCTCCACGTCGGTCCGAAAGCAGGGCCTCACGCTCGCCTGCCTGCTACCACCGTCGTCATCTCAGCTCAGCAACACCATCACCAAGATCAAGATACCAATCCACGCATGAAGGCTATCCACTACAAAATTCTGGGAATTTACGTTCCAAACGCCCCGTTCATGCGCAGAGTAATGTCCATTCTGATGATGCATCGACTCAATTTTCAAATACGCGTTATCGGGATGGAGAGAATTTCACCCACTCAAGCGCAGATTCTGTTTCTATACTTGCTAATGTAATTGACCGTGCTGCAGTGAACGCTGTAACATCTGTTAGTAAAGCAATCTCGGATAATTACAATTCCAAATTCCTCCATAGGATGACATCTGCTAAGTCTTTGCATTCTTTTCCTGGAGATCCGCTCAAGTGGGTGCGATTCAGGCAAGCTTTCGAGTTCACAACGCTCCATGGTAGTTATTCATTCCAAGAGGATGTAGATCGTCCATTTGATGCATTGCGTGGTGAAGCTCGCGATGCTGTGAAAGCTCTCTTCGCCACTGGTAGCAAGTCAGAAGAAATTATCAATACGCTCGAATTGAGATTCGAAAACTCCAAAGTTGTCATCCACAAAATAATTGAGGAAATCCGAGATTTGCCTAGTTTCGATTCAGATAAAATCAGTTTCGTAGAGTTTTCAACAAAATTGAAGAATGCTGTAACAGCAATCAAATCTCTTAAGATCACAGGGTACCTCCACAGCCCTGATATAGTTGATGGAATTCTGAAAAAGTTGCCAAAAATTTTGATGCCAAGCTACATTCGTTCCGTTTCCTCAAAAGAAGAAGCAAACAAGTCTGATTTGGAGAAAGTGTCTGATTTTCTCATCATTGAAACCCAAATGTCATTGCATGCAGGCATTACATAAATCCATCAAAGTTCTAAGAATAATGTTTCGAGACAGGATTCTCGTAACCATAGATCTCGACATTCTAATGATCGAGATTTGGATCTACATGCTTGAAATAAAACCTATCATCATGTGAAATTCTCACCGACGGTCGATGATCGTGAAGTTCTTCCGAGTTCTGATTCCCAACAAAGTACTCATTCAACTCATCCGCAGTGGAAAGGAGACTAATCCGGTCTACGTTTTTCGATTTCAACCCAAGATCGTCAACCATGCGCCACATCTTCGAGGCGTTCGTGCAAGAGGCAAATTTCGATCTGAAATATGCTGATGCTTGCATTTCTGGACATAATCACGATCGCGCATAGCTATTTTGATATTATTATCAATCCATGGCAAGTTTTTCCTCCTTCTAGGGACAAAAGTACGATATGGTGCATGCTTATCGTACAGCTGATGCATAATTTCAGTTAAGGCCTGTACTTTATCATCAACACTCTGTAATTGTACTACAATGGAGAAGTCGAATTTAGATAGATCATACCTCAGCTTCTGGAGATCAAAATTTTTGAAAGATCGGCAGGTGGTTGGTTTAGGTGGGATGACAACAAACGAAAAGTCCATTGTCACAAAAATGGCATCGTGCTCTGAGATGGCCGGGACTTGTACTTGTTGCGCATCGAGTACTTTACTCATATCCGAAACACAAATATAATCGATCAGCGTATGGATCTCGCCTCTGTGGAATGTAGCCTGGAACTGGACAGGCTCTAATCCTGATGTAAACAAGGATTTACCTAAAATTCTGCGATTGGATTTCGTTTGATTCCCCTTCCAGTTGATATTGAAGTCACCCATCAGTATTAGGTGATCAAATGCAACTTTACAATTTAGGATAGCTTCTTCCATGTCACTCCAAAATCCAGCGTTAGGAGGGCTATATACTATGGCACAGATCAATATGACGTTGCCATGCTTGAGTGTTACTAGTAGGAATTCTGGCCTCTTGGTGTACTGTTCGAGAGAATTATTGATCACTCTACATCCGATTGAGTCATGCACGTATAAAGCTACTTCACCACCCCGACGGCCCATTCAATCTACTCGAAACAGGTTGAACCCAGGTATCACAACATTTTTCGAATGAATGGACGGTTTCAGCCACGTCTCACTGATTCCTAGTACATGGATGCCGTAGCAAGCCACAAAGTTATTGACGTCCACAAAATGTGGGAGTAGTGACTGTGCATTCAAGTGCCCGACTCGTAACAACTGGGGACTTCTAGGCATGTCCATAATCAATTATAGAAATTTTGTGCTCAGCCCGTCTCATCAGAATCGGACATCTCGACTTGTCGCACGCCGAATGGGAAACATTTGCAAGCTTCTGGGACATACAATTGATACATCGAAGATTTTTACGTGATCCACAGTCCTTCGTGACGTGGTTACCCGTACAGTTGCCACACGCGACATTTTGGTTGCATGCGCTAGCGATATAACCTAAGGCTTGACAATTGAAACACGGCCCAATAGAGATATGATCATCTATCCGACAAGAAGACCACTGTATATGGACCCTTTTTTGATCTATTGAAGTATTCCTAACCTCACTCGTTGTTCCCAGTACACATGATCGGAACCTTTTTGTTCCTGGAGGGTATAAAAATACCGGCTTGAGGTGTTCATCTGCACAATCATGGACATTCTGCTCAATAATGTATCGATGAATTTCATTTGTGCCAAGTTCAACTGGAATATCATAAACAATGATTCTAGGTTTTAATTTGGGCGGTTCTTTGATTTCAAGGCCAGCAGAACGAAGTTCAGGACGGTCTATGAGCTTATCAAGCGTGTTGTCTCCTTCAATAACGACTGATTTGTGGGGGCCTTTAGAAACACGCTGCGCATTCAATTCGAGAGCTACTGGGTTGACCACTGCTAACAAAGCTTGCTTGTTGTCACTTGACGTAGAGAACTCGTCCTTATTTGCCTCTGTGGGGCCTATTACTAATTGTTTCCTACTTCTTATCGGGAACGATTTTTCCTCAAAAAGGGAAACTTTTTTCGATGGCTCCGCAGGTTGCCTGATAACACTAGCATAAGTCGGCGCAGGGGCCGTGGGAATTTGATCTAATTTATTGATAGCCTGATCGAGTTTCTTACAACTTGAGACAAAATCATTATGATACATCTCGTTCACTCTGTGTGCTGCCAAACTACTCAGATAAGCACTGGATAATTTGTTGAGTGACTTATTAATGTTACCAATGGTTTCGCGGATCTGCACCCTACGCTCAGTTTCTTACTTATTTTTGAACGAAATCAACAAAGTCTCATTCCGCTCAGCTACGCTATCTATAACTCCAAAAATTTCGTCCGGAGACAATGAATATGCAGGTGCATTGTCCTGACCTGCGCTGACCACGGCCACATTGTTACCTCTGCTCGTGTTGTGATTCGACGCGTCGTCTGCTGTATACGACTTGTTCGTCTGCTTCTGCTGGGCTATTCCCACCGTTGAGCCCCCTTCTGACATCTTTCCGGTACACTCACACTATCCCAGCTTGCAGCTGTATGTTCGACATCTCCCGAGATGGAGAGAGAGGAGGGGTGAGCCGCCTAGGAGAGGAACCTCGGCGGCGCAACGTAGCTCCAGCGGGCTAAAGACAGCGTTTCCAGCAAAGCGACGATGGCATGCGCCGTATTATGATAGTCCGCAGTAATATAATTGTCAGTGGTGGGTAACCTCAAATTTTTCGAGCTCAGCAGAAATTGCGGATTCCTTGGCTCTCAGAAGAGGAGCCGAGCCTTTGATGCTCCATACGCTTGAGCCATCAGGAATCCAGCAAATCTGCAAAAAAATCACAACTCGCACCAATGTATATCAATAAAACTGCACATGAACTCTGAGAGCGATCTAACACACGTCCTACTGATACTCACCGCGAGGCGGGAACTCAGTAATAGTGAGAACAGTAAGAACAGTGTTAATAGTAAGAACAGTGACAGGATTTTCAAAACGACCTCCTCGGAAACTGACTCGATTTTTGGAAGTGCAAAATCAGTAGATTTTGCACAAGGGGAGAAATGTTATGAACCCTTGAATACATTACCTGTTATTCAATAGTGTTTTTGGAAGACGTGATAATAATGCGCTCTCATAATTCATCGATCTACTTAATGTTACTCATGCTATAATTGACTATGAAAAGATTTGAGCTGTTATTTCTGTAATTTCAAGAGAGCGAGCGACTCATTGTTGATTGAAATACAGTCCGAAGAGAGCTTGAGGTTCATTGTTTGATTAGGTTTGGGGTAGGGAACACTGGAGGTTTCCTCGCACTCAGCGCGGAGCACAAGGCTCAATTGCCGATAGTTCTTTTTTTCTCTACATGAGTCCACCTGAGATACAGGAGTACTTGGCAGTAGAGAACAGAAGGAAAAAAGGCAGTAGCCATAGCAACAAAACAACAACTCCAGGTTTTGGTTCAGAAAGAAGGTTAGGCAGAAGAGAAGAGTTTTTGAGACGATGCCTGTACTTTTTCACACTCTGTGTTCCTTTTTCATCACCCTCATCTTAAGAATAAACTAGGCTGGAAAGTGAACAGATTTTGTTGTGCTTTCTCACGCGCGTGCGTAACAAACTTTTTTCGCTCAATTGAAATGTTGAAGCTTCCCCGAAGGATTTTTGATACTATTCACATATATTCATTCCACCCTATTAAATATGGGATGAAAGATAGAATATTCATATTGATAAGACTCATGAGCCCGAATATATGTTTTCGAGTATATCATAATAGAAGTATGAGTGTTGAGGAATGTATCTCGAGTAGATGTACCTTCACGTCACATGGACCAAGAGAGACATCATGAGATGAGCCGAAGGGGTGTATTGGTCACCTTCACGGGCCAAGGGACGATGTTCACATCAAAGGAAATCCAACGATTTGATCCGTGAAGTTGTGTCAGTAAGGAATGATATTTTATGAGATAGCTCCATGAGCTACGATCATGTCAGATGATAGTAGTGAGTTTGAAATTTTCGATGAGTCATTCGAGATCTAAGATTCAGATTATGTTGGTATTATGTCTGATGGAGGATTTTCATGTGTCGTTTTGGAATCAGTTTGTACTCTATCCGATACACAGCCCAAAAAAAAAAAAAAAATTCTGACCTAACTCTCAAACCATGCTACCTTTATGTTTTCGGGGTCGCTGAACCCAAATCCGGCGTCAGTTTGGTCCCAAAACGTCGAGATTTTGACATAACCTCAAATAATCTTCATTTTACGAAATCGATCGGAGATCATAACCAAACCATACTAAATACGGGTTTGTGGAGTAACTACAGGTTTTTGGGTTCGCTGGATCCAAATCCGAGGTCGATTCGGTCCCAGCATAGGAAAGTTCTGACATAACCTCAAAAATTCGTAATTTTTCGAGAATGCTTGGGACTGGTGATCAGACCATACTTTTTTTCGCACTCACTCCATGTTTTTGGGGTCGCTGAATCCGAATCCGAGGTTGATTTGGTCCCAGCATTGCGAAGTTCTGACATAACTTCAAAATTCTCGTGATATCTCGAGAATGCTTGGAACTGGTGATCAAACCATACTTTGTTCTGCACTGACTCCATGTTTTGGGGTTGCTGAATCCGAATCCGAGGTTGATTTGGTCCCAGCATCGCAAAGTTCTGACATAACCTCAAAAGTCAGTGACTTTTCGAGAATGCTTGGAGCTAGTGATATAACCATACTCTGTCTTGCACTTGTTGAACCAAGGATGTTTCCCGCCATATTTGGGAGCTGCTTCAAAGCCTTGACTCTCAAATTCCTAAACTTAGAGATTTGTCGATCCTATAGATTTTCATATCCAGAATCTCGGGAGGGTATTTCAACCTGCGGATTCCCGAATCCCATAACCCAAGAGACTCTCCGACCTACTCATTTCCGGTTTTGTAATATTCTGCTCCAAAACGTGAGAATTGGCGGACTCGGGAACCCTCCCGAGTTCCAAGATTTGAGTATCTTCAGAATCAAGAACGTCTGTGGGTTTCCAAATTCGAGAATTTTCGGGTTGGCAGACTCTCCAGTTTTGAGAGTTCTCGCGTGCGTCTGCATCCAGGGCGACCCGTCGTGGTGACGGCGGGCAGCGGAGTAGGCCCGTTTTTCGGCTGAGTTCCTGGATAATGGCTTGACGCCGTCATGGCAGACGCACGCAAGCGCAAATCTACGATGCAGAGGGTCGGATCCTCCGTGTCGGCGACTGGTCAGGGTGAGAAAGCGGGCCCGCAGTCGTCGTTATCCAGTGACCGCAGTTCCACATCAGTTGGTGACTTGGCTGGTGTGAAATCTAATGTGACAAGAAAACGACCTAAGGGACCCTCGGGAACGCACAATCGCCAAGGCGATCGTAACAGTTCCTGTCTCATATATTCTAAATTTGAGGTAAAAAATCTGCGAGTACCTATCGACAAAAATATCTGCGAACTATACGAAGAGATTTTTGAGTCAGAAATTGATCACAGTAACCCATGGGCGCCATGCGTGATCTGCAACGTCTGCAAATCCATGCTGTTTCGATGAAAGGAAGAGAAAAATGAAAAAGTAAAAAAAATTGTCACCCCTGCAGTCTGGGGGAAACTGACAAGCTCGAAAGAATGTTACTTTTGTATAAACAATATCGACGGTTACAATCCTAAGAATAAACACAACATTTTCTATAAACTCACTCCAACAATGACTATTCCAGATCCTTTCAAGATAGTGAAATGTGAACCCCAGACTGAAAATGATGTCAGAGAAAGCAAATCAGAAAATGAGGATTTTTCTCGTGATGGCGATGTACGAGTGATGAAGATTTTCATCCGAGTGGAAAAATACCTAAAAAACCATTTCTGAAATCTCATTTTCATCTCAATGACCTAGTAAGAGGTCAAGGTTTGCAAAAAGACGAGGCTGAGTTCTTAGCGTCATTTCTGAAAGAGAGAGATCTCTTGGAACCTGAGACGAAAGTAACTTTATATCGAGATCGAGACAAGGAATATCGTGATTATCTTGAGAAAGATGAGGAGCTAGCGCTAGTATATTGCACCGATGTCAAAGGCCTGATTGATAAACTGAAGCCGGAATGTCACGAAGCATCTGATTGGCGACTCTTCATAGACTCGCCTAAGCGGAGTATTAAGGCGGTTCTACTCCACAACACGAATATTTATGCTCCAGTGCCAATCGCTCATTCAACATAAATTTAGGAACAGTATAGCAACATGAAAGTGCTCATGGGAAAAATCAAGTATGAAGATCATTCATGGCTAGTTTGTAGTGATCTGAAGATGCTATCTATGCTACTAGGCCAGCAGTTAGGATATACCAAATTTCCATGCTTCAAATGCTTGTGGGATAGCAGAGACAAAGAGAATCACTATAAAAAGACAAAGCACTGGGAGAAGAGGTCCTCATTGATTCCAGGTTTTGCCAACGGAACTGATATAAGGAACCTCTAGTGGATCCCTCCGAGATCCTCATTCCACCTTTACACATCAAGTTCAGTTTAGAAACGTATCATCTAACTTCTCAGGGAATGAAAAGAGTCCAATCTATGGAGAAATGGTCAAGAAAATGGTAAATGATTTCAACAGCTTAGTTCGTAATATGAGCCTCAAGCTACATTTCTTGGACGACCATCTGGATGAATTCCCAGAAAACCTGGGAAACTTTAGTGAAGAGCAAGGCGAACGGTTCCATCAAGATATTGAAGTATTGGAAACTCGCTATCAAGAAAGATGGGATGTAAAAATGATGGCTGATTTCTGCTGGATGCTGAAGCGAGACACAACGCCAGGGGAAAGAAAACGTTATACTCTACATAGGTCATTCGAGGAGAAGAAGCCTCGCTATAGCTCCAAAAAAGACTAGAGTTCTGCTCCAATGACTGTTGCTCGGCACGCTTTGGCTCCTCTCGCAAAACTTGCAAGGAGAGCTAAGGCACCCCGGTATCTCGGTTCTAGAGCTTGACGAGCCTCCTATCATCATCAACCTCTGATCATCAGCTCCAAGAATCCTTGAGAAATCATGATTTTTTGAGGTTGTGTCGAAGCTTCAACGTGCTGACCATATCGACCCCGGATTTGGATTCAGCGACCCCAAAAACTTGGAGTAAACGCAACAAAAAGAATAGTTTGATCTCCAGCTCCAAGCACTCTAGGAAAGTCACTGATTTTTGAGGTTATGTCAGAACTTTGCAATACTGGGACCAAATTGACCTCGGATTCGGATTCAGCGACTCCAAAAACATGAAGTAAGTGCAAAACAAAGTATGGTGTGATCACCAGTTCTAAATATTCTCGAAAAATCACGAATTTTTGAGGTTATGTCAGAACTTTGCTATGCTGGGACCAAATCGACCTCGGATTTGGATTCAGCGACCCCAAAAACCCATAGTTATTCCACAAACTTAAATTCAGTATGGTTTGGTTATGATCTCCGGTCGATTTTGTAGAATTAAGATTATGCGAGGATATGTCAAAATCTCGACGTGCTCGGACCAAACTGACCTCGGATTCGGATTCAGCGACCCCAAAAAGATGAAGGTAGCATGGTTTGGGAGTTAGGTCAGAACTTTCTTTTCCTGGGGCTGATTCGTGTCCACATCACGCAATATTATCTGTAGCTGAACAGTGGAGAATATATATATATATATACACTTCTTTAACTAGAGATTCCGGGACGCGATGACGTCATTTCAGCGATATTTTGTCAAATTCTGGGACGCGTTCTAAATTCTGGGACGTCCCAGAAGGCGTCCTTCTAGATTCATAAATTCTGGGACGCGGCGAATAATATATTTTGCCATTTTCTGGGACGCGTGAAAATTTCGTGATATTTTGAAAAAAACCACTTTCTAAGCAAAGTTCTGTTATCACCTCGGCGGTTATCTCCCACGAGGGATGGTTAGTGTTTTGAACGCAAAACGAAGTCTAAGCACACGTCTGTTATCTCCTCGGCGGTTATCTCCCACGAGGGATGGTTAGTGTTTTGAACGCAAAACGAAGTCTAAGCACACGTCTGTTATCTCCTCGGCGGTTATCTCCCACGAGGGATGGTTTAGTGTTTGAATAAAAAAATACTTTCAACCCAAAATTTCCATTTTTACACGTTTTTGGAAAAATCCCAGTATTTGGGGAAATATACTCTTTTTCGTCCCAGATTTTATGAATCCATATCGGCGTCCCAGTAATAGCATAGCTTCGGAATCGTGGACCCTTTTTTCACTCACACACACACATATATATATATATATATATATATATTTCTTTAGCGCCAGATTCTGGGACGCGATATATTGACGATGTAACTCCATATTCTGGGACGTATTATTCATATTTCATCCAATTCTGGGACTCAAAAATATTTTTCGAAAGTCCCAAAATTTGAAAAACAACGTCTGAGAAAAGTCCCAGAAGATGAAAAAGTTTCACTGATAGGATGGCCAATATTGACGAACTTTTCTGGGATATTTCACTCATTTCTTCATATTTTCTGGGACGTCCGAGAATTTGAAAAGATGTTGGAAAACACGTCCCACAATATGAAGAAGATTATTGAATAAATTTCCAACGATGACTTCAGAGATTCACACAATTTCTGGGACTTTTTCCCTCGTTCATTCTCATTTTCTGGGACGTCCCAGAATTTGAGATAACATTCAAAAAAAGTCCCAGAATGCGAAGGGTAGATTTTGAAATGAATTCTCAAAACTAAATGTGAGATTCGATCTCCCAGACGGTTGCAGCGAGAATTTTTGAAAATATCACAGCTTTCACAATCTGCGATTGGGTTAGATGCTACAAACCGGGTACACCTAGTTCAAAAAAGATCGGCTCTTTTTTTTGAAACAAATCAATCTTCATCCAATAAAAGAAGTATTTCTTCACAATCTGAGATGATCTAGTTCACAAGATTGTCATCTGTAATAGGGAACTATTTTCTCTCACCTCTTCGCCTCATTCTGTTCATCAATAACCAACTCATAACTCGGACCAAGTACACTCATGTAATTGATATAGAATTTCACTTACAGGTTAGTTCATTGGATCTTCCATTTTCAAGGCTTAGCTCCGTTTTATGGCTACAGATCGCCAACGTGTGACCTGTATCATCTCAAAATGTGAAAATACACTACCGGTCAAAAGTTCAAGAGCACTTACAATATACATAATTTCTTAACCTGCTCAGCTCGGTACCTCGGAACTAGTCGCTCGGAATGGACTTTCACACAACTCATTCCAAAGCTCTTTTCATGCACTTTCAAATAAGTTAATCCACTCCCTGCTTCATCCCTGCAACTTTGAACCGTATCAGCTAGGAAAAGGAAATTTTCTCACGATTTCAGGTAGATCTTCGATCCCCCGCAAATTCCACGGGAATCATTTATTGAAATGAAAATCATAGCGTCTCGAAGTACTATTCAAGAGCTTTTGAATCCGTTCTTGAAAGTCATCCTATCTTGTTCCTGGTCCGAGTAGTGGCTGTTTTTGTGAACGAAGATACCTTTCGGAAAACGGTCTAATCATTAGAAAATCATGATAAACCTTATACTGAGCGAGGTGCAAGGACTATCCCTGATTTTTTCGTCAATTATGGTCTAGAAGTTCAGAGAAAGCATGGTTATATCCTCATGAGTCTCATTTCCACACGATCCCTGACTACACGGAGAAATTTTTCTGCAGTGAAGTATGGCGGCAGAGCACAGATGGCGCAGCAGCACACCGTTCGCGATATCGCGCAAACATTCATGCCGGGCCACCCCGACAATCGTGCGGAGAGCTCCACAGCAAATGCGGAGCTGGAACACAAAAAGTGTTATCGGCGCACGATTGTCGGGGTGGCCCGGCATGAATGTTTGCGCGAGATCACGAACGGTGCGCTGCCGCGCCATTTGTGCTCTCCCGCCATACTTTACTGCAGAACGATTTCTCCGTGTAGTGGGCCTCTTTGTCATTGCGAATTTTTCTTTATCAAAACATTCAATACTTAGAACAAGGACGACCTAGAACAATTTTCAACTATAGATTCTGAAGCTCTTGAATAGTACTTCAAGATGCTATGACCTTCATTTCGATCGATGGATTTCCGTGGAATATACAGGGGATCAAAAATTTACGTGGAATCGTGAAAAAAGTGGCTTTTTCTAGCTGGCTCGGCTCAAAGCTGCAGAGATAGAGCGAGAAGTGCATCAACACATTCAAAAGTGCGTAAGAAGAACTGCAAGTTGAGCTAAATCAAAGTCCATTCTGACAAACTAGCTCCGAGGTATCGAGCTGAGAAGGTAAAAAAATTATTTATCGAGTGATCTTAGACTTTTGACCGGTAGTGTATACTTCTTAATGAAAAAAGAGCGATAAGTTGCATAAAAGGAGTAAATTCCTTCAGAATCCAAGTGTGCAAAATTCTGGCGATGTGAATCCGGCTGGTGGCGTTCTTATCTCAGAGCGGGATTGTGAATTCTGCGCTTTTTCGAAAATTTTCCAGAAGTTATATAAATTGTATCCGAATACAAATGAGTCGTGCCTCGTATGTATCTAATCGGACGAATGCAATGAACTAAAAGATTTAAAGGTTCTCATAGCTTTTCCAGGTGAGTATTAATGCAAGAGGCATAAGACGCGGGGTGGGTGCTACAACTGCCTATTCAAAACTGACCTTATACCAGAAAGGAAGTCCTTGCTAGACAATCAAAGTCACTCTTGTAATTTTTGCACGACAAGGAGTGTGGCTATGGTCACAATGTATTCTTACTGCCGAAGCAACGGACCCTACTATCGAAGTATAGGACGTCACTGCCGCAGCAACGCACGTTGGCTTCAATTGCAAATTGGCAAAGTCCCGTTGCCTTAATAGCAACCTTACGTCCGCTGTAATGGCAAGAGAAAGAGCCTTGCTTTTCAGCGAGGATTCGTTTCCATGGATATTTATGTTGGAAGCTTATGGAGGAATGAATTGATGGATTTTATAAAAATTTGCGCTGAGCCTTCCTGAATTGATTAACAGTCGTTAGCTTGAGTTTCTGGCTAATAACCAATTCAATCTGACCATCTCTTAAATTTGGCAGAATGGAGGTCTCAAGAGAAATTTAGAGGGCCAACAGCTCTAAATTGATGAATGATGAACATCTCGAATTTTGCGGCTTCGGAACGATTTCTACGAGTTTCTGCCGACCTATCAGTCCATGGCGCTATTCGATCATTCTTTCAACAGTTACGTGAAAGGAAGTCTGAGGATTCGACAAAATTTCCCACTTTTACCACATCGTTTACGTGAGAAAGAGGGATTTATATAATACTAAAGTCTAATATTCCAAAATGTCTCGCAATTCAAGTCCCTCGAGTTGCTTACTCAAATTATCAAAAGTTAGTCCAGATTGGAGTGCCCATGACTACGCAATTATCGACTCGCGAGTGCACGAAAATCTATAGTCGAATGATTATACGCGATCCAACAAGCTGGGAGATCAGTAAGTATGGGCGCAAAGTCAAGCCATCCTCCAAGCTGCAAATTCGGTTGAACCTTCATCATGGCGACGTCAACGACGTGAGAAAATGCAACTCAGTGAGCGGAAGTCTCCCAGAATTATCCCAAAAGTTTTCTCATTCACCTTCTACACAGGTCCCAACCTGTCCCTGTTGCCCGTGTCATCGGCACTTGCATCTGGTCTCATCTTCATCATTCAACAGTAACCAATCAAGACACAGTCACTTTATAGCGAGCTTAACTACGACCAGGGTCGTTTGAGAAATGGTTGAGACGCCAATTCAGGCTGATCAATTCGATGCCGTGTCTCATTTCACTCGGATGAGAACGAAGCTCGGTTGCGCGCGCGAAAAATTCATCTGCTTTGTTATGAACACGTCGCGGCAATCATAACATCACATAGAATAATCTTTGACTGAGGATTTTGAATTTGATTGCGATTCAGTGGAATTGGTGAATCTCCGAAAATGAAGCCCACCACGAGTGATGCTCTGTGCTCAAAATCAAAGCCCGATAAGCTCGAGCTGACGAATAACCACATCGAATGTTTATATAACGCGATGCTGCTGCAGCTTTTTGTACCAGTTATTTAGTGATGTGATGTGATTTATGATTTCCAGTTTTGAAAACTTGACTCCATGCTTGCATTTTATAATCTTTCTGTCAATCTGGTGGGCTTGAAGCAATCAAGTTTTCTCTTCGATTAGAGCGAGATTTCTCATATTTTTCTTGAGCTCCGAATGACATTTCGAAAGACACTGGGAGTCATTTTACTCGTCATTTCATGTGACATTGCTCTCGAGTTTCCTCAACGAATAAATTAGCATGCCTGTCAGCTCTCATTTTGAGCTGCAGTAAAGGTGACTTATAATTGGATGGAAATCGCTGAATAACGAGGAACAAAAATCCGCAGAATCGCGTAATAAAGTTTCGATGTGGTTATTTGTCAATCGAGCTTATCGGACTTCGATTTTGAGCTCAGAGCATCACTCTTGGTGGGCTTCGTTTTCGGAGATTCATCAATTCACCAAATCGCAATCAGAATCGAAGCCTTCAGTCGAAGATCATCCTAACCCTATTGAAAACAGTCTTGTCATGTACATGGCAAGAAAACATGATGTCACGTTTTTTGTGATTTATATATCATGAAATGGAACATTCGTGACAAGTTTTTCGATACGGGTCATGACGTTACTCTACTGGAAATTACTAATGCGGATGGAAAAATTGGATTGGCCGAAAAATCCAGTCACGGAGGTAGATAGCACTCATGACTGTTCGGTCAAGAGTCCGACTCCGTTCCTCAGGGCCAGCGAGAAAGGATGCCTGGCGAGAAGTAAAAGGCCGACTTGAAGTGTGGATAGCTGACTATACTGCCGTCCAAATATAAAAGGGACGTAACTGCAGCCGAGTTGAAATAGAGAAATTCGCAAAAGACTTTGCGACTTTGCATAAGCGGGGCAATACAATGTTTCAATTTCGGACTGGTTTTTTGGTCACTTTGAACTTTCGAAGAATTTCTTGAACTAGATATGAAGATGGGGAATTTCTCAAGATATCCAACGATATCAATAACTCAATTTCGACCAGGAGTGCAGTTACGTCCCTTTTATATTTGGACGGCAGTATAGGATATAGCATATTTGTAACTTGGTTATTTTCTGAGAGGAAGAGCCGCCAAAGTACATATATCATGAGGTATAAGAGAGCGAGCAGGAAAACGCTATTATCCTATAGTCAGCTATCCACACTTCAAGTCAGCCTTTTATTCCCCGCCAGGCATCCTTCCTCGCTAGCCCCGAGGAACGGAGTCGGACTCTTAACCAAATGGTCATGAGTTCGAACCACCCCCGTGACTCGATTTTTCGGCCAATCCAATTCTTTATGCTAATTAGTGATTTCCAGTAGAGTATCGTCATGGTCCGCCTCGAAAAGCTTGTCACGAATGTTCCACTTCATGATATATAAATCCCAAAGAACGTGACATCGTGTTTTCTTATCATGCACATGACAAGATTATTTTCAATGGGGATGTGATGTTATGATTGCCGCAATGGGTTCAAAAAACGCATGCGAATTTTTCGCGCCCGCGACCGAGTGAAGTGAGACACAGCAGCGAATTGATTGGCCTGAATTGGCGTCCCAACAATTTCTCAAACAATCCTGACTTCAACGCTGGTCGCGCATGCGCAGGGCTTTCGAGTCTATCAGCTTCTCTCTGGAACAAGTTTCTTACTCTGGTATTCATAGTCATTTCTAAACCGAGGGTTAGAGTTTGATCCGAGGTTTAGAGCGCCTAAATAGCGACAGCGCGTAGTTGTCGTGGCCAGATTATCAGCTCCGAGTCTTTTGGTGTTCTGCTGCGCTGGAATGATGCAAAGACTTTGATTCATTCATTGACCACACCGACTACAGCGCCTAATCCGCGGATCTAACTCTAACCCTCGCTTTAGAAACGACTGTGAATACCAGAATTACTCATACAAAAGTATCAAAAGCAGCTCAATCACCCGGATTAGGTCAGCATCCACCAAAAATAAGTGAGTATCACTTGAGATCAGGTTCAACACAAAAAAGGTGTGTCTCGTGCCACTCCGAGTCATAAATTGTAATGCAGCTCCATGAGTCTCTCTATAGATGAGGAACGAATAAACATCTCATGCGACAATGAGGATAAGGTAAGAAGATACCATCAAATCCATATTGATTTCTCTTTCGTGAGTTCAAGTATCCCTCGGACGGATTGCACTCCCGAACTTTCACACGGTCTTCCCTTCGCTGAGAACCGACTTATAGTCAGTCGCAAATGCGTGGCTGTGTGCCCAAATGCTGGTGGGTGGAATCGAACAGTGAGATTTACGCTCCGGTCAAGCTGATTGCACCTCTAGTGGCTGACTCGCGTTGCGACTTGGTGATCCTGGTGCAGACAGTCAACTATTCCATATACTTTGAGTTGTAGAAGGTCATATGCTTCACTGAACAGGTTTCAACATGTCGCTTTGAGAAATCACGCTGCTAATTTCAGGTACGTTGAATTGTAGAAGGTCATATTCTTTAGTGAAACAGTTTCAACGTGTCGCCTTAAGGGGATGTCGGAGTCCTATCAGTATTGTACAGTTACCGACATTGTCGACTTTTCGTTTTTCTCGATGAATTTTTGAGATATCGCAAATCTAATAAGTAACGCCGATTCTATGAGCCATACAGAATCGGCGTTACTTAGTAGAATCCTGATATCTCGAAAATTCATCGAGAAAAACGAAAAGTCGACAATGTCGGTATCCGACATCCTCTTAACACGCTGCTGATATCTTTTAGCAGTATATTTTCCTCGAAAGAGGAGTCGATGACCTCAGATTTTTAGGATGGGCATCGATCAGTGGATGTTGCGTTCCTGCTAGTGTCACCTTAGACCCGCTGTGCATGCGTTTGATCCTTGAGTTTGTGTATTTAGTGGTAAGGCTTGGTTGTGAAATTCCATCATACGTTTATAATATGTATAAAAGTAGAAGGTAACTTCATCTTCTACGTCACTGACGAACGTTCCCAGCATAGTAAAAATTTCAACTCGCCCTAATTTACTCAATTTTGCTCGGATTCAGACTCACAAACGCTCAAATTCTTCGTTTTTGAAAACCCTACAACTGCCTTGCATACTGTTGCCTTATCCGAGCTATGGTTTTTTATCTAAATACCGTGAATTGGGGTGAATGTGGCTACGGGATGAATGTGGCCACTTTTCCGGAAAGAGATTGTAATAGTCGTAACTCCGATGCTATACCAGCTAGAGAGACGTGCAAAAGTGCATTTTAAAGCTTAGGATCTCTTCTTTTGAGATATGCCAGCTCATTTGTGATGAGACAGGTTCCATTCACACTTTTTTCCATTGGAATGAAGGGAAATTGTCAAGTAAAAATTTCATGTTCCAAAAATTTGTTTAACCTTGGGAATCACTCGCATCGTTCATTTCATTCAGAGAACCTGCCCACTCAAGAAGGAATGGAGAAGAGCGGATGATCACCGAGTTGCATTTGTCGACTGCTAGATACTGTACTTGCATTGGAGTAGAATTTTCGATACCCAATTTCGCTCAGCATTCCGTTCTCTTACTGTCTCATTCTGCTCGTCAGTCCAGGCTTGACGCAGAAATTCAAAAGCATTGGCTGGATTCTCCGTGGAAATCGTCTTCCCGAGGGAGAATCAGAACGAGCTCCTAGTCTCGGTTGAACTCTCCGATTGCTCAATACTGTTTCTCCATGTCGGTAAAAGTTCCTCAACTCGACTCGACCAGGGGACCCGCTTTTTCAGTGTTCCATCTTGCTCTTCAGTATATGCTGAACCTAGGAATCCCCATGCAGTATTCGGATTCTTCGTGAAAG
Source organism: Eretmocerus hayati (assembly GCA_029851415.1). Taxonomy (NCBI): domain Eukaryota; kingdom Metazoa; phylum Arthropoda; class Insecta; order Hymenoptera; family Aphelinidae; genus Eretmocerus; species Eretmocerus hayati. The sequence goes on from CM056743.1 coordinate 107,535,203, forward strand.
ATGTCTCATCAAGTGGGGAATAGGACGCTTTTACAGAATCAAGTTGCCCTCGTCAATTGCTAAATGATGCCTTTTCGAGATGAATATAGAATTCTCGATCCTGTTAGGCAATCCACTGTCTTACTGTTCCATTCTTTCGATGAGGCCATGATCAACCTTAGGGATTCCCTCGATCGTTCACTTCATCCGGGTGGATTATCCTTTCAACGAAGAATCGGGACAAGCGGTCGATTGCCGGGTTGCACTTCTCGAATTCTCGATGCTGTCTCTGCATGAGAGAAACATTTCTACCTCTCGACGTTGCTTAGCAAGCGACTTTTTCAGTCGTCAATTTTTCTCTCGAGGCCACGCTCAACTGAGGAATCGACCTGCATTGTTCGAATTCTTCGAAAGGGATTGCCACTCATGGAAGAGTACGCCGTGATAGTACCCAGTTGAAATCGTCGATTGCTGAATATCGTCTCTTCACAGAGGAGAATGGTTCTTGACTCGATCTACTCAGCTTGCGTCCCTTTTCAATGTTTCATTCGGTTTTTCTGTCTGCTCAACCAAGAATTCCACTTGGAACGTTCTGATTCTCCGGGGAAGATATACACTTGAGGGAATACTGGGCCGGGCTGAAAGTGCCTGGGTTGCACTCGTCCATTGCTCGATACTTCCTCTCCGGGAAAAATTTCTACCACCCGATTTCTAATGGCACTATACTCTCTTACTGTTCCGTTCACTTGCTCAGGCAATGTTCTTCCTCAGAAATTCATTGCATCGTTCATTTCATCCGAAAAATTGTTCACCCAAGGAGGAGTCGGAGAGGACGGATGATCACGGGTTGCAGTTATCAATTCCTCAGTACTGTCTTTGCATGGGTGAAATCTACTATCACTAAGTTTTGCTCTGCATTCCGCTCTCCTACTGTCCCATTCTGCTCGTCGGTCCAAGTTTGATGCAGAAGTTAACATGCATTGTCTAGATTCCCCGAGAAAGTCGTCTTCCCGAGGGAGGATCAGGACTAGCTCACAGACTCGGTTGAAATCCTCGGTCACTCAATACTATCTCTTCATGAGGGGGGATGTTTCGCGACTCGATTTACCCGGAAATCCGCTCTCTCACTATTCCATTTGCTTTTTGCTTCGTGCTCAACCTGAAAATCTACATAGACTGTTCGGATTCTTCGAGGAAGATGGTCACTCCAGGGAGAGTTAGGACGCTTTCAAGAAACCTAAGTTGCACTCGTCCATCGCCCAATGATGCTTTTCCTAGAGAGAGTTCAACTACTCCATTTCCCCGGCAATTCACTCTTTCACTGTTCCACTCCCTTGCTTGGGCCATATTTATCCTCAGGAATAGCTTGCATCAATCATCTCATCCAGACAAACTGTCCACTCGAGAAGGATCCGAGACGAGCGTTCAATTACGAGGTTTTATTCGTAGAATTCTCAATGCTGTCCCTGCATAGGCGAGAAGTTTTTACTGCTCAACATTGCCCGAGATCTGCTCTTTCACGTTTTGGTTCTGCTCTTCGGACGACGCTCACGCGAGGAATCGATATGCGTCGTTCGAATCCGCTGAGGAAGTTGTCCACTCAAACGAGAATTAGGACGTCCTGATTGTACCTGGTTGGAATGATCGGTTGCTTAATATTGTCTCTCCACGAAAGAGTATGTTCCGCGACTTAATCTATTCAGCATGCGTTCCTTTTACTATTTCATCCTGTTCGCATGTCTATGCTGAACCAAGAATTCCATATGCAACGTTCTGATTTCCCGAAGGAGATATACATCCGGGGATAATCTGGCCAAGCTGATAGTGCCTGATTCGCACTCATCCATAGCACAATACTGGCTCTCCGAGAGAGAGTTATTCTACTCGATTTTGCCAGGCGATCCGCTCTCTTACTCTTCCGTTATGTTGCTTAGGCCATGTTTAACCTTGGGAATTACTCGCATCGTTCATTTCATTCAGAGAACCTGCCCACTCAGGAAGGAATGGAGAAGAGCGGATGATCACCGAGTTGCACGTGTCGATTGCTAGATACTGTACTTGCATTGGAGTAGAATTTTCGATACTCAATTCCGCTCAGCATTCCGTTCTCCTACTGTCTCATTCTGCTCGTCAGTCCAGGCTTGACGCAGAAATTCAACCGCATTGGCTGGATTCTCCGAGGAAATCGTCTTCCCGAGGGAGAATCAGAACGAGCTTCTAGTTTCGGTTGAACTCTCCGATTGCTCAATACTGTTTCTCCATGTCGGTCAAAGTTCCTCAATTCGACTCGACCAGGGGACCCGCTTTTTCAGTGTTCCATCTTGCTCTTCAGTATATGCTGAACCTAGAAATCCACATGCAGTAATCGGATTCTTCGTGGAAGTTGTCTCATCATGTGGGGAATAGGACGCTTTTACAGAATCAAGTTGCCCTCGTCATTACTCAATGATGCCTTTTCGAGATGAATATAGAATACTCGATCCTGTTCGGCAATCCACTGTCTTACTGTTCCATTCTCGCGATGAGGACATGATCAACCTCAGGGATTACCTCGATCGTTCACTTCATCCGGGTGAATTATCCTTTCAACGAAGAATCTGGACAAGCGGTCGATTGCCGGGTTGCACTTCTCGAATTCTCGATCCTGTCTCTGCATGGGAGGAACCTTTCTACCTCTCGACGTTGCTCAGCAAGCGACTATTTCAGTAGTCAATCCCTCTCTCGAGGCCACGCTCAACTGAGGAATCGACCTGCATTGTTCGAATTCTTCGAGAGGGATTGCCACTCATGGGAGAGTACGCCGTGATAGTACCCAATTGAAATCGTCGATTGCTGAATATCGTCTCTTCATAGAGAAGAATGGTTCTTGACTCGATCTACTCAGCTTGCGTCCCTTTCCATCCGGTTCTTCTGTCTGCTCAACCAAGAATTCCACTTGGAACGTTCTGATTCTCCGGGGAAGATATACACTTGAGGGAATACTGGGCTGGGCTGAAAGTGCCTGGGTTACACTCGTCCATTGCTCGATACTTCCTCTCCGGGAAAAATTTCTACCACCCGATTTCTAACGGCACTATACTCTCTTACTGTTCCGTTCACTTGCTCAGGCAATGTTCTTCCTCAGAAATTCATTGCATCGTTCATTCCATCCGAAGAGTTGTTCACCCAAGGAGGAGTCGGAGAAGACGGATGATGACGGGTTGCAGTTATCAATTCCTAAATACTGTCTTTGCATGGGTGAAAATTACTATCACTAAGTTTTGTTTTCATTCTGCTCTCCTACTGTCCCATTCTGCTCGTCGGTCCAAATTTGATGCAGATGTTAACATGCGTTGTCTAGATTCCCCGAGAAAGTCGTCTTCCCGAAGGAGAATCAGGACTAGCTCGAGGACTCGGTTGAAATCCTCGGTCGCTCAATACTATCTCTTCATGAGGGGGGATGTTTCGCGACTCGATTTACCCGGAAATCCGCTCTTTTACTATTCCATTTGCATTCTGATCCATGCTCAACCTGAAAATCTACATACACTGTTCGGATTCTGCGAGGAAGATGGTCACTCCAGGGAGAGTTAGGACGCTTTCAAGAAACCTAAGTTGCACTCGTCCATCGCCCAATGATTCCATTTTCTCCGGCAATTCACTCTTTCACTGTTCCACTCCCTTGCTTGGGCCATATTGATCCTCAGGAATAGCTCGCATCAATCATCTCATCCAGACAAACTGTCCACTCGAGAAGAATCCGAGACGAGCGTTCAGTTACGAGGTTGTATTCGTAGAATTCTCAATGCTGTCCCTGCATAGGCGAGAAGTTTTTACTGCTCAACATTGCTCGAAATCTGCTCTTTCACGTTTCGGTTCTGCTCTTCGGACGACGCTCACCCGAGAAATCGATATGCGTCGTTCGAATCCGCTGAGGAAGTTGTCCACTCAAACGAGAATTAGGACGTCCTGATTGTACCCGGTTGAAATGATCGGTTGCTTAATATTGTCTCTCCACGAAAGAGTATGTTCCGCGACTTAATCTATTCAGCATGCGTTCCTTTTACTATTTCATCCTGTTCGCATGTCTATGCTGAACCAAGAATTCCATATGCAACGTTCTGATTTCCCGAAGGAGATATACATCCGGGGATAATCTGGCCAAGCTGATAGTGCCTGATTCGCACTCATCCATCGCACAATACTGGCTCTCCGAGAGAGAGTTATTCTACTCGATTTTGCCCGGCGATCCGCTCTCTTACTCTTCCGTTATGTTGCTTAGGCCATGTTTAACCTTGGGAATTACTCGCATCGTTCATTTCATTCAGAGGACCTGCTCACTCAGGAAGGAATGGAGAAGAGCGGATGATCACCGAGTTGCACGTGTCGATTGCTAGATACTGTACTTGCATTGGAGTAGAATTTTCGATACTCAATTCCGCTCAGCATTCCGTTCTCCTACTGTCTCATTCTGCTCGTCAGTCCAGGCTTGACGCAGAAATTCAACCGCATTGGCTGGATTCTCCGTGGAAATCGTCTTCCCGAGGGAGAATCAGAACGAGCTCCTAGTCTCGGTTGAACTCTCCGATTGCTCAATACTGTTTCTCCATGTCGGTAAAAGTTCCTCAACTCGACTCGACCAGGGGACCCGCTTTTTCAGTGTTCCATCTTGCTCTTCAGTATATGCTGAACCTAGGAATCCCCATGCAGTATTCGGATTCTTCGTGAAAGATGTCTCATCAAGTGGGGAATAGGACGCTTTTACAGAATCAAGTTGCCCTCGTCAATTGCTAAATGATGCCTTTTCGAGATGAATATAGAATTCTCGATCCTGTTCGGCAATCCACTGTCTTACTGTTCCATTCTTTCGATGAGGCCATGATCAACCTTAGGGATTCCCTCGATCGTTCACTTCATCCGGGTGGATTATCCTTTCAACGAAGAATCTGGACAAGCGGTCGATTGCCGGGTTGCACTTCTCGAATTCTCGATCCTGTCTCTGCATGGGAGGAACCTTTCTACCTCTCGACGTTGCTCAGCAAGCGACTATTTCAGTAGTCAATCCCTCTCTCGAGGCCACGCTCAACTGAGGAATCGACCTGCATTGTTCGAATCCTTCGAGAGGGATTGCCACTCATGAAAGAGTGCGCCGTGATAGTACCCAATTGAAATCGTCGATTGCTGAATATCGTCTCTTCATAGAGAAGAATGGTTCTTGACTCGATCTACTCAGCTTGCGTCCCTTTTCATCCGGTTCTTCTGTCTGCTCAACCAAGAATTCCACTTGGAACGTTCTGATTCTCCGGGGAAGATATACACTTGAGGGAATATTGGGCCGGGCTGAAAGTGCCTGGGTTGCACTCGTCCATTGCTCGATACTTCCTCTCCGGGAAAAATTTCTACCACCCGATTTCTAACGGCACTATACTCTCTTACTGTTCCGTTCACTTGCTCAGGCAATGTCCATCCTCAGGAATTCATTGCATCGTTCAATCCATCCGAAAAATTGTTCACTCAAGGAGGAGTCGGAGAAGACGGATGATCACGGGTTGCAGTTATCAGTTCCTCAATACTGTCTTTGCATGGGTGAAAATTACTATCACTAAGTTTTGCTTTGCATTCCGCTCTCCTACTGTCCCATTCTGCTCGTCGGTCCAAGTTTGATGCAGGAGTTAACATGCATTGTCTAGATTCCCCGAGAAAGTCGTCTTCCCGAGGGAGAATCAGGACAAGGTCACAGTCTCGGTTGAAATCCTCGGTCGCTCAATACTATCTCTCCGATGTTTCGCGACTCGATTTACCCGGGAATCCACTCTTTTACTATTCCATTTGCTTTTTGATTCATGCTCCACCTGAAAATCTATGTACACTGCTCGGATTCTTCGAGAAAGATGGTCACTCCAGGGAGAGTTAGGACGCTCTCAAGAAACCTAAGTTGCACTCGTCCATCGCCCAATGATGCTTTTCCTAGAGAGAGTTCAACTACTCCATTTTCTCCGGCAATTCACTCTTTCACTGTTCCACTACCTCGCTTGGGCCATTTTTATCCTCAGGAATAGCTTGCATCAATCATCTCATCCAGACAAACTGTCCACTCGAGAAGGATCCGAGACGAGCGTTCAATTACGAGGTTGTATTCGTCGGATTCTCAATGCTGTCCCTGCATAGGCGAGAAGTTTTTACTGTTCAACATTGCTCGAAATCTGCTCTTTCACGTTTCGGTTCTGCTCTTCGGACGACGCTCACCCGAGAAATCGACATGCGTCGTTCGAATCCGCTGAGGGAGTTGTCCACTCAAACGGGAGTTAGGACGTCCTGATTGTACCCGGTTGAAATGGTCGATTGCTAAATATTGTCTCTCCACGAAGGAGTATGTTCCGCGACTTGATCTATCCAGCATGCGTTCCTTTTACCATTTCATCCTGTTCGCATGTCTATGCCCAACCAAGAATCCAATCTGCAACGTTCTGATTTCCCGAAGGAGATATACATCCGGGGATAATCTGGCCAAGCTGATAGTGCCTGATTCGCACTCATCCATAGCACAATACTGGCTCTCCGAGAGAGAGTTATTCTACTCGATTTTGCCCGGCGATCCGCTCTCTTACTCTTCCGTTATGTTGCTTAGGCCATGTTTAACCTTGGGAATCACTCGCATCGTTCATTTCATTCAGAGAACCTGCCCACTCAAGAAGGAATGGAGAAGAGCGGATGATCACCGAGTTGCACTTGTCGACTGCTAGATACTGTACTTGCATCGGAGTAGAATTTTTGATACCCAATTTCGCTCAGCATTCCGTTCTCTTACTGTCTCATTCTGCTCGTCAGTCCAGGCTTGACGCAGAAATTCAACAGCATTGGCTGGATTCTCCGTGGAAATCGTCTTCCCGAGGGAAAATCAGAACGAGCTCCTAGTCTCGGTTGAACTCTCCGATTGCTCAATACTGTTTCTCCATGTCGGTAAAAGTTCCTCAACTCGACTCGACCAGGGGACCCGCTTCTTTACTGTTCCATCCTGCTCTTCAGTATATGCTGAACCTAGGAATCCCCATGCAGTATTCGGATTCTTCGTGGAAGATGTCTCATCAAGTGGGGAATAGGACGCTTTTACAGAATCAAGTTGCCCTCGTCAATTGCTAAATGATGCCTTTTCGAGATGAATATAGAATTCTCGATCCTGTTCGGCAATCCACTGTCTTACTGTTCCATTCTTTCGATGAGGCCATGATCAACCTTAGGGATTCCCTCGATCGTTCACTTCATCCGGGTGGATTATCCTTTCAACGAAGAATCGGGACAAGCGGTCGATTGCCGGGTTGCACTTCTCGAATTCTCGATGCTGTCTCTGCATGGGAGTAACATTTCTACCTCTCGACGTTGCTTAGCAAGCGACTTTTTCAGTCGTCAATTCCTCTCTCGAGGCCACGCTCAACTGAGGAATCGACCTGCATTGTTCGAATTCTTCGAAAGGGATTGCCACTCATGGAAGACTACGCCGTGATAGTACCCAGTTGAAATCGTCGATTGCTGAATATCGTCTCTCCATAGAGTAGAATGGTTCTTGACTCGATCTACTCAGCTTGCGTCCCTTTTCAATGTTTCATTCGGTTCTTCTGTCTGCTCAACCAAGAATTCCACTTGGAACGTTCTGATTCTCCGGGGAAGATATACACTTGGGGGAATACTGGGCCGGGCTGAAAGTGCCTGGGTTGCACTGGTCCATTGCTCGATACTTCCTCTCCGGGAAAAATTTCTACCACCCGATTTCTAACGGCACTATACTCTCTTACTGTTCCGTTCACTTGCTCAGGCAATGTTCTTCCTCAGAAATTCATTGCATCGTTCATTTCATCCGAAAAATTGTTCACCCAAGGAGGAGTCGGAGAAGACGGATGATCACGGGTTGCAGTTATCAATTCCTCAATACTGTCTTTGCATGGGTGAAATCTACTATCACTAAGTTTTGCTTTGCATCCCGCTCTCCTACTGTCCCATTCTGCTCGTCGGTCCAAGTTTGATGCAGAAGTTAACATGCATTGTCTAGATTCCCCGAGAAAGTCGTCTTCCCGAGGGAGGATCAGGACTAGCTCACAGACTCGGTTGAAATCCTCGGTCGCTCAATACTATCTCTTCATGAGGGGGGATGTTTCGCGACTCGATTTACCCGGAAATCCGCTCTTTTACTATTCCATTTGCTTTTTGATTCGTGCTCAACCTGAGAATCTACATAGACTGTTCGGATTCTTCGAGGAAGATGGTCACTCCAGGGAGACTTAGGACGCTTTCAAGAAACCTAAATTGCACTCGTCCATCGCCCAATGATGCTTTTCCTAGAGAAAGTTCAACTACTCCCTTTTCTCCGGCAATTCACTCTTTCACTGTTCCACTCCCTTGCTTGGGCCATATTTATCCTCAGGAATAGCTTGCATCAATCATCTCATCCAGACAAACTGTCCACTCGAGAAGGATCCGAGACGAGCGTTCAATTACGAGGTTGTATTCGTAGAATTCCGAAGCTGTCCCTGCATAGGCGAGAAGTTTTTACTGCTCAACATTGCTCGGAATCTGCTCTTTCACGTTTCGGTTCTGCTCTTCGGACGATAGGCCAGTAATTCTAGCTCAGAATCGATCCGTTTTCGACATGACTGCTAAAGGATGGTTTTATTTTTTCTTGGGTGCGGAACACCCTAGTGAACAACCCCCCATAAAATGGAACAACTCCAGGGGTGTGGAAAAAATTACAATAACAAAATAGTGAAAAATTTTGTATTTTTTTCCATTATTTTGCATCCCGGGGAGTGGTTATAATATTTATACGTCCATACGTAGAAACAGCGTGTTTCTAGGCCTCCTCGCTACGCGAGGAGACCTGGAAACAAGCTGTTTCTGCGTACAGACGTATAAAACTGCATACGCGTCTCGTGCGGAAACATTTTTCCTTCGGGAAAACCAAGCTGGACGGTGCCATCGCCCACGTCCAGCTCGGTTTCCCGAAGGAAAAAATGTTTCCAGCACTCGACGCGTAATGTACTATTGGATTGTTCCTTATGATACCATATTGTAGGCAATGAAAGCTATAGCCGTTAGTATATAAGACCACATTATCCGCCCTGTAAAGGGTCGCCATGTTGGCCGCCATATGCAGGATTTTTAAACTGTGGCGCGTCATACTTGAGCGGTATACCTCAGCGTATTACCAGATTATCATGAAATTAAGGACGTATAACATATTTTCCTCTCATCTTGGTACGGTGAAAATGAGTGTAATTGGTGGTAATTCAAAAAAATGAACATTAATTAATGGAGAGCAACAAATTTGCATAACGAATCTCAATATGCTTTGTATTCATGAACAGTGGGTAGTAGTGGGTAGTAGTAGTGGGTTTCTCAATTTTTTAAAGGAGGATTGTGCTCATTCTAGTCTTCCATCAGTCGCCTTGGTACTTCCTATGAGAATTTTCAAAATTCTACAAAATTCAACTACAACTGCTTCACTCCTGTTAGTTTGTTGGGTGTGAATATCCAGAACCCAATAAAGGCCCAGAAGTGGAGCAGTTGTAGTTGATTTTTGTGAAACTTTGAAAATACTCATGGAAAATATCAAGGAAATGGATGGAAGACTAGAATAAGCACAATCCTCCTTTAAAAAATTGAGAAACCCCCTGTTAATGAATACAAAGCATATTGAGATTTGTTATGCAAATTTGTTGCTCTCCATTAATTAATGTTCATTTTTTTGAATTGCCACCAATTACACTCATTTTTACCGTACCAAGATGAGAGGAAAATATGTTATACGTCCTTAATTTCATGATAATCTGGTAATACGCTGAGGTATACCGCTCAAGTATGACGCGCCACAGTTTATAAAATCCTGCATATGGCGGTCAAAATGGCGACCCTTTACAGCGCGGACAGCGCGGATAGGCGTTTTGATGCTCATTCGTTGATCTAATCATGACGAGCAGAATATTTTTGCCGCTCGCAGACGAGCGAGCGGACGCAGTTGACAAAGTTTTTTGAGCAAAGCTGGAGAAGAATCCAAAGTTTGCAAACAGCGTCCGCTTGCTCGTCTGCGAGCGGCAAAAATATTCTGCTCGTCATGATTAGATCAACGAATGAGCATCAAAACGCCTATATGTGGCCTATATACTAACGGCTATAGCGATCCGCATCTCAAGAGAGCCTTTTACCGACAGTACTCTAACCTTCCTCGCTGGCCACGACGGTAAGTTGTTGGACTTCGAATCGGACACATCCGACAGTGGATGGGTTCGAATCCCGGTGTCGGCAAAGTTCGTCACCACCGAAACATTCTCGTGACTTTTTTTTTTTATGGTCGACTGTTATTGATAATTTTTTTGTCCATGCACTGGATCTTTCAGTTGCGTTTTAGGAAAAAATCTGGCAAAACGTGACAAAGATCTTGACAAAGTCACATGACATGCCTCGCTTTACGTAAGAATCCAGAAAATCGTGACAAATAATTATGACAAAGTCCCGTAACATGCGCGGGAAATTCGGGAAATCATGACGAAAATTCGTGACATAAAACTATGGCACATATGACATATGATCATGACACGTTTCCATGACATGAAGTTGATCATGGACTTATGTCATGAATGTCCAAGATCGTGATGTGGTTTTTCGAAAAAACGTGATATCATGTTTTTATGTCATGTACATGACATAATTTTTTTCAATAGGGTGTGCCTATGCTTATACACGGGAGGGGAAAAAGCGAAAAAGGGAAAAAGAGAAAGTAAGCACTTTCTGTCGAGGCCCTTGGGGCGAATTTTTTCAGATTTTTCCTCGGACTTTTTTTCCCCCAGTTTCCACTAGGTGGTCTGGGCACCGACTCCGTACAGCAAAACCACGATCCTAAAAGTAAGGTCTGCCGACTCAGTGGCGGACACGGGCATAAAAGATAGGTCTGCTTACTCCAAGCCGCGCACCCATACCTCCGGTGAGGAGTGATTTCCCCTACTCTGCCGCCCAGAAACCAATATGGCCGGCCCATTAGGTAAGCGCGCGGGCGCCAGCCGTCTGCTTTGGGAATGTAGCTGATTAGACAGTCCGCAGTCATCTGGAAAACCCAGCTCAAAAAATGCTGCATTGTCAAGGATGATTCAGCTAAAGTCTAGATCATCCGATATCTTGTACATTAGCCTGAGAATAAATCTCGTTCTTGAACTCAAATCCCAAGCCCCCTTTGGGGGCTCGCGGTTTATTTAGGGCTTTTGAAACTATCGAGGCGAGAAGTGGCCGTAGCCAATCGGATAGCGTGCTTGCATTCTCTTTTTGCCGGTCTGGGTTCGAGTCACGGTCGGGCAGGTTTTTTTCATTTTTTTCTCTATTGATCATGCTGATATTCTTTTTTTTTCGAATCATCCTGCAATGAAAATTTTTGAACGGCAAGACAAAGCCCGTGCCCTACTTTTTTTCGTATCAGCATTGCTCGTTATGTTCAAAATGCACTTAAGGGGGTGCGGAAGCTCTACTTTTACCGACCTCGGATTTCATCACAAAAAAATTCATTACTCCAGTATTACGCAATATCTCGGAAAAAGGGCTATATTAGGCTCTTCCTTGGAATCGCAGCTATCTCTTCGTAAATTTTCAGGGTGATTCATCATGATTTGGAGGAGAAAAGAGCTTTCTCAGTTACCAAAATAGTGGTTGTTTTACTGAGAAAGGTCTTTTCTCCTCTGAATGATAACGAATCACCTTGAAAATCCACGACGAGATAGCTACGATTACAAGGAAGAGCCTAATATAGCCCTTTTGCCCCAACTCATCCTAAAAAAATTATAAAAAATCAAAAACTATCACGAGCCTGTGAACACTCATAATGTCAACAAACGCGTGTGAGCTGGGCGTTTAGTTGCGGGTCCGCCGCGTCAGCTGACACCGTGTGGATGTTTTAGGGCTTCCCGGTGCTCTCGCGGGTGATGAGATGGTTTCCATCGAGTGTGTGCTAATACTCCAGTGTCAGTTATTATATTTAGTGCAAGTACGAGACTAGGCCAACCCTGGCTACATCGCGGCGTCGACGTTTTCCATCTCCCATCCAGCAACGCCCGGTCGGCGTCGACTGCTCGCATGACGCCGTGACGTTTTTTTTGACGTGAGTATCTTTTTAAATCACACATCTTCCCAGTAAATAGTGCACGTCGGTGGTGCTCAAATTCATCATGAATCTATTGTGCCCAAAATCGACTAGCTATGTCGTGTACTTTTCTCATCCGGAAGGTTATAAGTCAGCTGTTTTTGCAGTGCCTTTCAATGGGGCTAGATGTCAACTCATCTGATTTTGAAGATTTTTCTCATAGATAAGGCCTAACCTAGAATTTTTTATATTTAAAAGATTGTAAAAATTGTGATTTTACTAGTATGAAAGGTTTCAGTTGTCAATAAAGGCATTTTCTTGATTTTGTGTCATTCCCAGGACCTCGTCATTTGAAGCAAAGCTCTACGTTATGGCTCGAAACTCACCCAGAGCTTCTGGGGAACCATCTGCACTGTATGGCATATTACTGGAGGCTCTTAGCAATATTTTGAGCAGTCTTTTGCTGTCCTAGGAAGATTTGAAGGTCCATACGGCATGGTTGTTTGATTGGGCAGTTGACGACATTCTGTATGTAGACTCAGTATAGTGAGTTAGCCCATCAATTTATACTCTAAACTACCTACAAATAGTGAGAATTTTCTGAATTTCATAATAATGTATGAAGCTTCATGGTTTTCTGTTATTGCTTAGAAATAATTTCAGAACTTGGTCATCAGGTTATGTACTACACAAGTGGCAAAACTAGATTCTTTGAGCTTTTATGGATCATATTGAGCCTCAATCATGCCTTTACCCTAGCACGTATAGAAATTTGTTATAGAAACCTCAAGCAAATTTCTGCTTCCAGGTGCAAGCAGAACTCAATCACTCATGTCGATTCTTAGCTTCCAGCATGGGTTCTTCCGTGGAATCAAACAACCTGTTTCTCTCCATTTTCCCTAACACTAACCGTATTGAGGGATCATACAACTCTGTAAGTGTTCAGATTGGGTAAGTACCACATCTCTAATCTACATTTTGAGGTCTTCGAGGGAGAAAATCATCATATTTAAAAATTTACATGTTTCAGATTCTAAAAATAAATGAGTTCCAAAATGATGCAAGATTCACTTCAGTAAAATGATGTGGACTGAATCACATCCCTGAATATTAACTATTTTATACTTCCAGATATTGATCTATTGATGATGACATGCTCCATGGATGGAAGCAACCCAATTTCATATTCGAAGCTCAACTGCTTTTTCTATACCAGCGCATTCTAGATTATGGCATTCTCCAGGTGTCAAATCATTTCTAAATTTGTGAATTAGATAGAAGTTGTAACTTTCATGAAAATTATTCTATTAAAAGAAAATATGAATTACTAAAGAATAACTGATAACTTGATCTTTCTATAGGTTAATTTTTGTGGAATTTTTTAGATCAAGTATGGGTTTTGATGCAGTTCATTACCAAGTTGAGCAGGAATGAAGATTGATTGGTTTTGAGGTCTCTATTGGATACCAGAAATATTTGCCTTTCCTCCGCTCACAATCGAATGTCCTGGTTCAGCCATCTGTTTGTTTATATCACTGCATAATAAATGCACCCACTCTTTGGGTGCATAAAAAATGCGAGATATTCAACCAAAATACCAATTTGAGCAGGAATGAAGATTGATTGGTTTTGAGGTCTCTATTGGATACCAGAAATATTTGCCTTTCCTCCGCTCACAATCGAATGTCCTGGTTCAGCCATATGTTTGTTTATATCACTGCATAGTAAATGCACCCACTCTTTGGGTGCATAAAAAATGCAAGATGTTCAACTAAAATACCAAATTGAGCAGGAATGAAGATTGTTTGGTTTTGAGGTCTCTATTGGATACCAGAAATATTTGCCTTTCCTCCGCTCACAATCGAATGTCCTGGTTCAGCCATATGTTTGTTTATATCACTACATAGTAAATGCACCCACTCTTTGGGTGCATAAAAAATGCAAGATGTTCAACTAAAATACCAAATTGAGCAGGAATGAAGATTGTTTGGTTTTGAGGTCTCTATTGGATACCAGAAATATTTGCCTTTCCTCCGCTCACAATCGAATGTCCTGGTTCAGCCATCTGTTTGTTTATATCACTGCATAATAAATGCACCCACTCTTTGGGTGCATAAAAAATGCAAGATGTTCAACTAAAATACCAAATTGAGCAGGAATGAAGATTGTTTGGTTTTGAGGTCTCTATTGGATACCAGAAATATTTGCCTTTCCTCCGCTCACAATCGAATGTCCTGGTTCAGCCATCTGTTTGTTTATATCACTGCATAATAAATGCACCCACTCTTTGGGTGCATAAAAAATGCAAGATGTTCAACTAAAATACCAAATTGAGCAGGAATGAAGATTGTTTGGTTTTGAGGTCTCTATTGGATACCAGAAATATTTGCCTTTCCTCCGCTCACAATCGAATGTCCTGGTTCAGCCATCTGTTTGTTCATATCACTGCATAATAAATGCACCCACTCTTTGGGTGCATAAAAAATGCAAGATATTCAACCAAAATACCAATTTGAGCAGGAATGAAGATTGATTGGTTTTGAGGTCTCTATTGGATACCAGAAATATTTGCCTTTCCTCCGCTCACAATCGAATGTCCTGGTTCAGCCATATGTTTGTTTATATCACTGCATAGTAAATGCACCCACTCTTTGGGTGCATAAAAAATGCAAGATGTTCAACTAAAATACCAAATTGAGCAGGAATGAAGATTGATTGTTTCTAAGGTCTCTATTAGATACCAGAAATATTTCCTTCCATCTGCTCAAAGTTGAAAATGTCCAGGCTCAGCCATCTGTTTTGTTTACATTACTGCATAGCAAATGCACCCAATTTTTGGTTGTATTTAAAATGCAAGATATTGACGTGAAATACACATCTAGGCATGCCAAGATGCACATTTGCAGTGTATTTATATGAAAGATGTGTATAAACAGCATCCAAAATGGAGTTTTGGAGAGTACGCTGCAGTATTTTATTTAGAAATGTCAATCTCCACTAATGCATAAAAAATGTATGAGATTGCATATAAATGCTAAGGAGAACATAGAAGTAATTCATACAGAGAATTTTTTCATTCTTCTGCATGAATCTTTGCAGTCAGAAATACACACTTCTACGTGTAACAAACAGTAGAGAAGTTCATTCACAGACATCAGTGACCACCAGTGACAGAGGTGAATATCAAACAATAGAGATATAACACCAAATTTCTATTGAACAAACTCATCTCTTCTTATGTCAGGCTGTCGAGTGCTTGAGATAGATGTCTACAGATAGACACCATGAAGTCACGTATCAGTCACCAGACACAGCTCACATGCGGCTACCTAGGTCGGTAAAAGTAGAGCTTCCGAACCCCCTTAAGCGGTGCTTGCTTA
This sequence comes from Eretmocerus hayati, assembly GCA_029851415.1. NCBI lineage: Eukaryota > Metazoa > Arthropoda > Insecta > Hymenoptera > Aphelinidae > Eretmocerus > Eretmocerus hayati. Next base: position 107,550,653 of record CM056743.1, read on the forward strand.
TGTAATGGAATTGAATAAGGATTCTTCCATGATTGATCTGTGCATGATTAATATTGCACATTGTTGCAGAAAAGTTTGCTATAAGGCATTGAATCGTTTTTTTTTTACCTAATCCAGGAGTGGACTGCTGTGTAATCAAATCCGAGTGCTTATTAGTTATAGTTTTTTGTACATCCTTCTGTGTATCCACTCCCATGAAAACCTAAACGTCAGATATCACTATACTCGTAACACGTCGCGTTGGCCGCGCGGCGTGAGTGTCGGACTTCTAATCAAAGGATCTTGGGTTCGTGCCTCGGTGTCGGCCAAATCATCGAAACCAAGGAATATGCTCCAAATGTTTCTTTTTTCCTTTTTTCCGTCTATGCATTGGCGTAGAAAAGTCGAGAACAGTAGATGATGAGGCTGAGTCGATTCCATTAATTCTCCAAAAGTTGACTCTAATAATAGACTCTAATATTTGACTCGAATAAATGCACCAAATTCTGAGTCTAATATTCGACTCGAATATTAGAGTCTACTATTCGAGTCAAATATTTTCACCAGGGTAGGAACTTTTCGCTCATGGAAAGACAGTATTGAGATATCGATAGAGCAACCGGATAATCATCCTTTCGTCCCGATTCCTCCTTGAGTGGTCAGTCTTCTCGGACTGAATGAGCCATGCAAGTGATTTCCAAGGTGGAACATACATAGTCTAAGCAGTTGAGTGGAACAATAAGAGAGCGAATTGGCGAAGAAAGTCGAGTCCCACGAATTCTTCTCGGAGAGGCATTATCGAGCAAGAGATGAATGCAACTCAGGCACTATTGCCTCGTCCCAATTATTCCCCAAAAAGACAACTTCGTCGGAGGATTGGAACAATGTATGTAATTCTTTGGGTTCAGTATGGACTGAAGAGCAGAGTGGGAAACTAAAAGAGCGGATTGCCAAGACAATCGAGTCATCAGAATTTTCCTTTTAAGGAGACAGTATGGAGCAATCGACGATTTCAACCTGGCGATGTAAACACGTTTTAATTCTACCTCGAGTGGACATGTTCTTCGGGGAATTCGACTAATGCATAAGGATTCCCACGATGAGCATGGCCTGAGGAGTAGTATAGAACAGTAGAAAAGCGGAATGCGGAGCAAAATCGAGTAGTGGGAATTCTCCTCGAATGCAAAGATAGTATTGAGGAATCAACAATAGGGTGGACCGAAAAAACATTTTTCCCGAAAATTGCTTTGCATTAGTCGGGATTCACTGTCTCAAGGTGAGAAAGTATGAAAATAATTTTGCTGCATGCTCAAAGACGAGTTTTTCAGGTGGAGCAGGAGCCTTGGAGTTTTGATAGAAAATGCGTGGAAAACGGTATCTAAGAGTTCTCTCGGTCTGTCCAAATCAGTGTTTTCGTGGGTATAACGTTATGAATGGTGCGCGGGCAGTCCTTTTTTCCTTCACTTTTTTCGAGGCATTTCGACTCATTGATGATGATAACGGTGGTTCCAAGTAGCCATGATGCATCGGACTTGAGATGTAAACTAGTGGAAAATGCGGAATTTCATGAAAAATGATGATAAATGGCTAATACGGAGAACTCAAGCCCAGTTTCTGACGCATCCTCGCTCCCTTCAATCACTGTAATCGTGTTTTCATTACTCTAACCTAAAAATGCCGCGTTTAAATAGGATTTTAGGGTTCTCGTAATGGAAAAATATATCCGCACCTCGCTTGCAAGCCCATTTTGGGCACTGGAGGACATGTCTGTCTCGCTTCGCTCGATAGACAAACTGTCCTAGTGCCCAAAATCGGCTACCGCGCTCAGTACGGTAATATACTATTAGGAGGCTGTAGGAGAACCTTTAAAAAATTAGATGGGAGTGCCCGCGCACCATTTATAACGTTATGTTCATGGAAATACTAACTTGGAGAGAATGAGGGATGTCTTTCTTAGCGTTTCCCATGCATTTTCTATCCAAACTTCAAGGCTCTTGCTCCACCTGAAAAACTCGAGTTTGAGCGCGCATCGAAATTTTTTTTCATACTTTCTCCTCCAAAAACAGTGAATCCCGACTAAAGCTGAGCAATTTTTGGGATAGAAGTTTTTTGGCACACCCTGATCAACGAGGACAGCCTGGTAATCATTCGCTCGCCCCGATTCCTCCTTGAGTAGACATTCTTCCCGGATGGGAGGGAAAATCCAAGTGATTCCCAAGGATGAACAGGGCCTAAGCAAGGAAGTGGAACAGGGAGAGAAGACTGGCGAAGAAAATGGAGTAATACAAATTTTCCCCTGAGAGACATTGTTGAGTAATAGACGAGCGCAATGCAGGCACTATGAGCTGGTCCCAATTTCACCTAGAGTGGACATGTCCCTCGGAGAATACGAACGATGTACGAGATTTTTCAGGTTCAGCGTGGCCTGATGAGCAGAATGGCACAGTGAAAGAGCGGGATGCTAAGCCAAATCGAGTAGTGAGGATTTTTCTCCCATGTAAATACAGTATTGCGAAATTGAGAAGAGCAACCCGGTCATCATCCGCTCGTCCCGAATCCTTCTTGTGTTATTTTTCCCGAATAAAATGAACGAGGCAAGTGATTTCCGAAATTGAACATGACCTAAGCAGGAGAAAGGGACAGTATCAGAGCGGTTCACCGCAGAAAATCGGGTACGAAATATTCTACTCGGAGAAACATTATTGAACAATCGACGAGTGCGACTGATGAGGCACCATAAGCTTGTCCCGATTCTTCCCCATATGGACAGCTCTCTCGGAGAATCCGATTGATGAATGTAATTCATCAGGCCCAGCATGGACTGAGAAGCAGGATGGGACAGTAAAAGAGTGTATTGCCGAAAAAATCGAGTCGTAGGACTTTTCTCTCATGGAGAACCAGTATTGGGCAATCAACCATTCCAACCGAAAATTGTAGTCTCGTCCTAACTCGCCCTTGACGGGACTTCTACCTCGGAGAATCCGACCTACGTATGTAGTTTTTCATAATCTGTATGACTTGAGGAGCACGACAGGACGGTAAGAGAGCGGATTGAGGTAGAAAATTAAGTCTCACATATTTTCCTCGGAGAGTCATCATTAAGTAATGGACGAGGGGAACTCAGGCACCATGAGCTCTTCCCAATTTTTCCCCAAGTGATTCACTTCCTTGGAGAATTCATACGATGCATGTGACTCCCCAGGTTCAGCAAGGGCTGAGAAGTAGAATGGAACACTCGAAGAGCGGATTGCCGACAAAATCGAATCGTTGGAATTTTCCTCTCATGGAGGGACAGCATGGAGCGATCGACGATTTCAACCGGATGATGTACGCACGTCCTGAGTCTTCCGCGAAATGGTATCATTCTCGGGGTATCCGTCCAAAGCATGTGAATTTCTAGATTGATTATCGTTTGACGAGCAGAATAGAACAGTAGAAACGCGGAATGCCAGGCACAATCGAGTAGTGGCAATTTCCCTCCAATTCGAAGACAGTAGTGAAAGATCAACAAGTGCAACGCAGTAATCATTGGTCTGACCGGGTTCCTTCATGAGTGGACATTCCCCCCGGATGGTATGAATGATGCAATTGATTTCCAAGTCTGAATATAGCCTTAGCAGGAGTTCAGATTAGTGAGAGAATGGATTTCCGAGGTGAAATGGGGGGAACGAATTTTACTCGGGGGAACATCATAGAGCAGTAGATGAGTGCAATGTAGGCACTATGAGGCCGTCTCGGATATCTCTCAAGTAAATAGCTTTCTCGGGGAATCCGAAGAATGCATATGAAATTCGACGTTCTACTTGCGATCAGGAACAGAATGGAACAGTAAAAGAGCGGAATGCTGAGCTACATCGAGTACTAGAAATTTCTCTCCTACGGCAAGACAGTATTGCGTAACCAACAGGTGCAACCCGGTAATCACCCACTCCTCCTGATTTCTCGTCGAGTGGACATTTCCCTGGATGGACTGAGTGATGCGAGTGTTCCCGTAGTTTGGTCATGGCCTGAGCAGGAGAATGGAACAGTAAGAGAGCGGATTGCCGAGGAGTATCGAGTAGCGCGAGATTAGCTTGGTGAGCCACTATTCAGTAAGTGGACAACCGCATCTCGGCCACTATGAATTTCCCGAGATTCCCTCAAGTGGACACCCCCCCCCCCGGATAATCCGAACGATGTATGTGATATTTCAGGCTCAGCATGGAATGAAGAGCAGGATGGAATAGTGGAAAAGCGGGTTCCCGAGTCAATCGAGTCCAGAAACATTTTCCCTTATGGAGAGACAGAATAAGGTTCTAGCGAAAAACGTCCGCTAAGGGCGCAGAAGCGTGATACATGAAATACCACTGTCCGTGTGCGTCGGTGATACCTCCCGCATACTCTCTCACCCCGACTCACACCTGCCCACACTGACGTAAATGGACGGGCAAAATCCATGTGTTGAGGAGCTTATTGGCATCACCGCTGCCCCGGTGGACGTTTCCCTGCTATAGCCTCATTGAGAACCCCATAATTCCAACCGAGACTGAGAGCTAACTCGTCCTGATTCTTCTTTAGAGGAAATCTTCTTTGGGGAGTCCGAGTAATGCATGTGGATTTCTAGGATGTGTATGGCCAGACAAACAAGATAGAACAGTAGAAGAACGGAATGCCGAGCAAAACCGGGTAGTGGGTTTTCTCTTCGAATGCAGAGACGGTATTGAGAAATCAACAAGTGCAGCCTGGCAATCCAAGCATGTTCACTGGTCCCATTTTCACTTAGGGCAGACATCTTACTCGGAGAGTATGTACAATGTACGTAATCTTTCAGGCTCAGCATGGCCTGATGAGCAAAATGGAACAGTAAAAGAGCAGAATGCTGAGCCTAATCGAGTATTGAGAATTTCTCTCCCATGTAAAGAGTCTATTGCGGAATCGAGATGGGAAGCCCGGTCATCATCCGCTCGAAAAATCCGACCAATGCATGAAGATTACTACTTTGATCATCGCCTGACGAGCGGAATGGAATAATAGGAGCGCGGATGCCGAGCACAATCGAGTAGTGGGAATTTTCCTCCGATTCGAAGACAGTATTGAAAGTTCGACTAGTGCATCCCAGTAATATTTGGGCTGTCCAGGTTCCATCACGAGTGGATATTTCCACCGGATGGAATGAATGATGCATGTGATTTTCAAGTTTTAACATCGATGCAGCAGGAGACCGGGTCAATGAGAGAGTGGGCTGCCGAGGAGAATCGAGGAGTGAGAGACTTTCTTGGAGAAGCATTTCTGAACAGCAGCGGACGACTGCATCCCGGACCTTATAAGTATGTTCGGATTTTTCCTCAAGTGGTCGACTCGCCTGGATAACCGAACGATGTATGTGATATTTCAGGTTCAGCATGGACTCTTTAACAAGATGGGACAGTGGAAGAGCGGGTTCCCGAGTCAATCAAGTCGAGAAAAACTTTTGCCCGTGGAGAGACAGTATTGAGCACCCCACGATTCCTAACGAGATCGTGAGCTAGCTCGACCGGATTCTTCCTTAAATGGACATCATTTCGGGGGATTAAATAACTGCATGTGGATTCCTAGAATGAGCATAGCCTGACGAGCAGAATAGAACAGTAAGAGAGTGGAATGCCGAACAAGAGCAAGTAGTGAGGATTCTCCTCAGATGCGAAGACAGTATTGATGAATCAACAAGCGCAACCTGGTAATCATCCCTTCATGCCGATTCCAGCTTGATTGGACGTCCTTGCCGGATGGGATGAAAAATTCAAGAAATTCACAAGGATGAACATGGCTCCAGCAAAAGAGTGGGATAGGGAGAGACGACTGGCGAAGAAAGGAGAGTAATACAGATTTTCCTCGGAGACATGTTGTTGAGCAATAGACGAGTGCAATCCAGGCGCATTCAGCTGGTCCCGATCCTACTTACAGTGGATATCTTCCTCGGAGAATACGTACGATGTACGAAGCTTTTCAGGTTCAGCATAGCCTGACGAGCAAGATGGAACAGTGAAAGAGCAGGATGCTGAGCCTAATCGAGTAGTGAGAATTTTTCTCCCATGTAAAGACTCTATTGCAGAATCGAAATAAGCAGCCCAGTCATCATAAGGTCGAAGAATCCGACCAATGCATAAGGATTTCTAGTTTGAGCATCGCCTGACAAGCAGAATGGAACAATAGAAGTGCGGAATGCCGAATGTAATCGAGTGGTGGAGATTCTCCTTGATCAAAGACAAATTTAAAAGATCGATAAGTACAACCCAGCAATCATTGCCATGCCCGGGTTCTTGAATGAGAGGACTTTTCCCCCGGATGGAATGAATGAAACAAGTGATTTCCAAGTTCAAATATACCCTTAGCAGGAGAACGGGGAAGTGCGAGAATGGATTCCCGGAGAAAACCGGGAGGAAGAATTTCCCTTGCTGAGACATCATTCAGTAATAGACGAGTTCAACCAAAGCCTGATAAGCTCGTCCTCAATGATCCTCGAGTGCACAGTTCACTCGGAGAACCCGAACAATGCATGTAAATTTCTACGTTCTACGCGGCCTGAGAGGCAGAATGGAAAAGTAAAAGAGCGGAATGCCGAACCGCATCGAGTAGTAGAAGCTTTCCCATCTATGGGAATACAGTATTGCGGATTCGACAAGTGCAACCCGGTCATCACCCAATCGTCCCGAATCCCTCTTAAGTGGATATCCGTCCCGGGTGGGATGAAAGATGCGAGTGATTTCGAGGGTTGAACATGGCCTAAGCAGCAGGTCCGGACACGAAGAGAGGATTGGCGAAGAGGATAGAGTGATATAAATTTCCCTTGGGAAGAAATTCCTGAGCGATAGACGAGAGGAGCTCACCCTGTTAGAAATATCTTCCAAAACTTGGATCAAAACATCCAAGTGGATCAAATCCTGGATCCAGGTTGGATCAAAAATGTAATGCTATTTGATCCAACTTTGATCAAATGTTGGATTTGGGTACCGAAATTCGTCTGCCGGACTTGCGCACTGCACACTGTCCGAAATGTAAGTTATCGTGCGTAAGCGTTACCGTGGATGTCGTTTCCGATTTTTTTTAAAACGAATGTTCATACAGTCTAACGACTCGCTACATCTGTCTTGTTATCAGACAATCCAGATTATAACTCATCACATAATCTGCACTTCAAGAATTCAAGACGCCGATAAAGAAAGATCAAGCTGTTGAGGTTGTCAACATAACCTCAATTATGATAATTGATCTCATGTATCTGCTCCTTGGAGGTGGACTACGAGATTAGCAAAATTAATGATCTCATAACGTGAGTGATGAAGCGACCTAACACACAAATTTTTCCCAAAATCCTTCCGAAACAACACGCTCAATCAGAAGAACATAATGCAATATCTCATTCCAATACAGCGCATCAGGATCGCCACGCGCAAGTGCGAGGCAGACGAATTTTGCTCCTCAAATCCAACATTTGATCAAGGTTGGATCAAAGAGCATTACATTATTTGATCAAATTGGATCACGATTATCCAAGATTTGATCCAATTGGATCTTTCTTTGAAGATTGTTTTTAACAGGGCAGGCACTATAAGCTCGTCCCAATTTTGCCTCAAGCCAAAAAGGACATCTTTCTCGGAGAAACCGATTGATGTATGAGATTTTTCAGGTTCAGCATGCCTTGATGAGCAGATCGGAACAGTGGAAGAGCGGAATGCCGAATCTAATCGAGTAGTAAGAATTTTTCTCCCATGCAAATGACATTATGGCGAAATCGGAAGGAGCAACCCAGTCATCATCTCATCGTCCCGATCCCTTCTCGTGATGTTTCTCCCGAATAGAATAAACGAGGCAAGTGATTTTCGAAGTTGAACATGGACCAAGCAGGAGAAAGGAACAGTATGAGAACGGTTCGCCGAAGAAGTTCAATTAGTAAATATCTCCCTCGGAGAGACGTTTCCGACCGACTCAGGCCTTATAAGCTCGTCTCACAACTCTTCTTCACGTGGACAGCTCCTTTGGAGAAACTCATTAATGAATGAAATTTTTCCGGCTCAGCATGGACTGAGAAGCAGGATAGAAGAGTAAAAGAGTGCATTTCCAAAAAAATCGAACAGTGGAAGTTTTTCCCCATGGAGAGCCAGTATTGGTAAATCGACGATTCCGACAGGAAACTGTAATCTCGTCTTGACTCGCCTTTGACTCAACTCCTTCCCCACAAGATCCAAACACTGTATGTGATTTTTCATAATCAGCATGGACCGTAGAGCAAAATAGAATACTAAAAGAGCGGTTTGCCAAGAAGATCGACTCTTTGGAATTTTCCTCTCATAGAGGGACAGTATGGAACAGTCGACGATTCCAACCGGGTAGTAAGCATATCCCGAGTCTCCCTCGAAATGATATCTCTCTCGAGAGCTCCGACCAATGCATGCGAATTTCTAGCTTGATTACTGCCTGACGAGCGGAATAGAACAATAGGAGCATGGAATGCCGAGCCTAATCGAGTAGTGGGAATTTTCCTCCGATTCGAAGACAGTATTGAAAGATCGACTAGTGCATCCCGGTAATATCTGGCTTGTCCGGGTTCCTTCGCAAGTGGGCATTTCGCCCGGATGAAATGAATGATGCAATTGATCTCCAAGTCTGAATATAGCCTTAGCAGGAGTCCGGATAAGTGAATCGTCCCCTCTCAAGGCATACGGAAAATTTGCGGAAAGATCTCCGGTCGCTGGTGACGGAAATTTGGGCCGATGCATAACCTGATCATGCATGAGGTGATTGTGACTCATTTTTCCCACCCAGTCAATCGCACTCTACCAACGGCTCGATGATACTTGAGATGAGAGAACGAGTCGATTAATTGACGGGATGTAGTCGAGCTTGCCACCGTTGGATCTCGCGACTGCCATTACCGGAGCATTTTCGACCACAGTTGATTGGGCAATATTTGCTCAAATGCTAGACCGAAGATATCGGTCGCTAACCGTGGACTCTATTCAGGATCTCTATAAGAATGCTAACTCACAGAGCTTACGAAAGATTTGGAAGAAGATTTCCGGTCGCTGAATATAAGATTTCGGGTTGATGCACGCCCGCGTCATGTATGAGGCGATCGTGACTCGTCTTCCTACCCCAGTGAATCCCATGCTATCATCGACTCTATGATAGTAGAGAGGAGAGCACATTAGATTCATGGACGGGAAGTAGTCGAGCTTGCTACTGTTGGATCTCGCTATCGCCAACACCGGTACATGTTCGACCTCAGTTGATTGGGCAATGTTCTGCTTAGTTGCTAGATCGGTGAAATCGGTTGGGAACGTCTTTTTCTCTTCAGAATGCCTATGAAAGTCGTACCCTTTCAAGACTCACCGAAAATTTGCGGGAAGGTCTCCATTCGCTGGCTACGGAAATTCGGGCGGATGCACTCCCGCATCATGCGTGAGTTGATCGTCACACATGTTTCCGACCCAGTGAATCCCATGCTACCATCGACTTGATGATACTAGAGAGGAGTGTACGAGTTGATCCATTGGCGGGAAGTCGTCGAGCTTGGTACCGTTGTATCTCGCGATTGCCGATAACGGAACTTCTTCGACTCCAGTTTTATCGGGAATGTTTCGCTTAGTTGCTAGATAGGTGAGATCGGTCGGGGTTGACTTGCTCATCGCAGAATCTTTATCATTTTCCCTTTACATAGTGGAATATTCTGATATTAACATTTTCGCAGCAATAGCAATTGTTTAAATACAGTGTGGTTCAACCGGCCAAAAAATCATCCTCGAAATCATTCTCCAAAAATCATGTACTCAAATAGGTTCTTGCAATCGATCAATTAAAATCGTTTTTCCATTTCAAAATATCTTAGGAAAATCTAAAATAGAATATTTTCCAAGTCATTGATCATCAGGTTGGACGGAATAATGGCGCTACAATATTTACAAAAAATACAGGAAATTTTGCTCAAACCATTTCAAAAACAATTTTCCATTCTTGGCCAGGCTCGCAAAGTAACATTGCCTTTTTCGAGTGTGCCAAGATCTACCATCAGGGCATTGTGGGTCGAAGGATGAAGGAAGGTTCGATGAATTGATTCCCTTACTCATAATTCTACCATATCCATCGATCCCAAAACCAAAATGTGCGAAGATCTCAAAATATACAACTACACTATGCATGTCGAGGCACATCCAGATACACTATAAACACGGTCGTATACACAGGTTCAACATATCCTGTCGAAGATTTTGCATGAAATCTTTAACAGGGTCTAGAGGTATCGCTAACTGCACTCACACGATAGCAAATTTCCCGAGACAGTTGGCCATTGAGTTCTTTCGATGCCTCCTTCAAGCAGATTCCAGATTGAGAGCTTGAGATCCAGACATTCAGAGCGCGCCAGGTTTATTACGACGAGATCGTCTCCATTGGTCCCCAACAAGACATGTGCATTGGCCTTCTTGAAGGTGTCGGAATGATACTCCGGATCAAATGTCGCCCAGAGAGCAAGATGGAACAGTAAAAGGGCGAACTACCGGAAATATTCGGGTGTCGTGGATAGTGCTCCTCTGGCCCATGTACTACAGTGATGCTTGATCGCATCGACGAGGACTGCAGGACGCTCTCGATTGAACTCCAAGTGGACATGCGCAACGGCTCAGCCGGGGGGTTCGGAGCAATCTTTCGGGTGTGATAGGGCCCAAAGATCAGGATGGAATAGTGAACCGGCGGATCGTGGTGAGCAATGGCCTTAGAGGACTCACGCTCCCTGAAGATCGAGTTTTGAGAGATATACCGTTGCATCACCGAGATTCATTAGTGTATTGATGGTTTCGAAATTCGAGTCTCTCGTCGGCTAGGCCGAGAATTCAAATGATTCTCTAGGTCAGAATTGGTCAAAGAGCAGAATCGAACAGTAAGGAGGCGAATCGCGGTAAGACTTTGCTTCTCAATGATCAGTTATCTCTCAATTTCACGGTAGCGGACAATTTGCTGGCCACAAGGTAAGGTGTCGAACTCTTGATCGAAAGATCTTGGGTTCCTGTCCCAGTCTCGGCCGGATTTTCCGAAAACGGGGAAAGTCGTCCTCGATGTTTTCTTCGTTTTTTATTGGTCGACCCTTATTAATAAACTCTTTGCCCATACAACTGGCTTCTTTAGTCACGATCTAGTAACAAATTTTGAGAAAAACATGACGAAAGATCATGACAAGGTCCCATGACATGCCTCAGAGCACATCAAACATTTGTGAATTCGTGACAAAAATTCATGACAAAGTCCCATGACAACTGCCCATGACATGACTCGGGCCGCGGAATATCTGGAAACTCATGACGAAAATTCATGTCAAAAGTTCATGCAGATGTTCATAAGAACGTTTCATATGTCATATCACTCCTTCCGACTCATGGCACGAATTGACAAGTTCATTACTCATGTTTTCTAGACAGCGTGACATCATGATTTTATGTCACGCGCATTACATGATTTTTTTCAATAGGGTCCATGTGAGTCAGCAGACCTTTCTTTTAGGATCGTGGTCTCGATGGATTCATTGCAGAGTGGGCCCGCTTGTGTAAAACAAGTGTGTGCGAGACGTTTGAAGCATTCCTGAACTTCGTGTTCTGAACTTTTGTCTATCCACTGCGATTGTCATTAACACGTTCGCTGCGGCGGGGCCCACCGGTGGGCCCCGCGTGTCTTTCCCCCAGTGCTGAGAATTTCGGCCTTATGGGAAATAACATTGGGCGGGGCCCACCGGTGGGCCCCGCCGCATCTGGGGACAGATCACTGATTTCAGCCTCCGCAGCGAACGTGTTAATAATAACTTTTCGAGTCCAGCGGTTTCATATGGATATCAAACAAGTTGACTAGAAACAATGCTTATTCATTTCATGAACTTGGGTCAATAATTTGGACTGTCATTTGGGCCAATCATCAGAGGTAAAGACTCACTGCTTTATGATTCAAACTAACATAATTCAAGAAATATATCAAAGTTCATCATCTTCCATCTTCCCAGTGACTTCTAAGATGTATCTACAATTCTTTCTTGATCTCGAAGCAGGAAACTCAGATCTGCATAAGGCTGTGACTAAGGGACTAGAAGCTACTGCCTTGAGTCTTTTGAATCAAGGTGCGGACTTTACCACACAAAATAGTAGAGGTGAAACAGCTCTCCATATTGCATTTCACAAGAATTTGCCAAGAGTAGTTGAAAAAATTCTGACTAATTATGAAAATTTTGTAAACAATGTAACGGATAACAATGGGTTGTCTTGTCTGCACATTGCTTTTTCAGTCAGAGGAAAAATTGGTATTGCTCCTGTTGAGTTCTCTGCGGCGGCAATAGAGACTCCAGCACTTTTGTATCCAAGCGCTGTCACGTGGCGCCCCCAAGCCGTAGCGACTCTTACTACTGCGCTATCGTTTTTCTCTCGCCGCTTCAGGCTCGTTTTCTTTCAACCAGCTCGGTGACTTGTCTTACTCACTAGATGACATGGATTTAGACGAAAATAATTTCAATGAGAAGATTATAGACCTAGAAGCAGACCACAATGACGATGTTTTCAGTAACTTGCTCAACAAACAATTTGAGACTGAGGTCAAACAGACATCATCAAAAATGGATCCGGGTATGCTCTGGCATAAACGTCTAGGCCATGCGTCACTAGAATATCTCAAGAGACTGAAGAAGGACGAAATCTGTCTAAAAGGGGTCACATTCCCCGAATCCATCGAGGACTGTGAAGTGTGCATTCTAGCCAAGATGGAAAAGCTACCTTTCAAAGAGAAAAGAAGCAAGGCAACAAAGTCGATGAAAAGGATACATGTAGATGGAATGGGACCAGTGACACCAAAATCGTTCCCTGGAGGAAACAGATTCATAGTCACGTTTACAGATGACTACTCCAGATTCACAAAATCTTATGCAATAAAACACAAGAGTGAATCTGGAACGTGTCTAGTAAAATGCCTGGTTTCAATGAGAAATACTTTGGGTAAAGAAAAAAAGGTGAGCCACATCAGAGGTGACAATGCACTAGAATTCACTGCCGGAAAGTTTCTAGAGGTTATGAAGGAAGAAAAGATCGAAGCAGACTTTGCACCACCGTATACTCCGGAACACAACGGCACAGCAGAGAGAATCAACAAAACTCTTGCGTGTAAAATTAGAGCGTTGTTGACCGACTCTGTTCTACTCCAGAGTATGTGGATGCTAGCACGAGAAGTAGCTGTACATGTATACAATCGGTCACCACACGCTAGTATTGGATTCGAAATACCACTGAAGAAGTTTGCCCCTGATCAGCGATCGAATGTGGATGAACTTCGAAGGTTTGGATGCTTAGCCTATGTGAAGATTCCCAAAGCGGCAACAAAGTTCTCTCTAAGAGCCATCAAAACTTTCCTCGTCGGTTATTCCAAATCTGGCTACGTGCTATGGCATCCGCAGACTGGAAAATTCCTGAACTCAAGACATGTAAAGTTCAATGAAAAACTAACCTATAAAGATGTACTACGATCAAAGCGAAATGGAAATATGAACTCTATTGCATCAACCAATATATTTTCCACACCAAGAACAGAAGGGATTTGAAATCATGACTAATGATATTGAGACGATATTGATCAATGATAATGGGATGTCTCGAAATATCAAGGATTTATCTGGCTCACTGTGACGTCGCAGCACGGTAAAGTTCCATCGAGTCTTGTTTTTGAGTTAGAATGCCAAATGTATTAACGAACATCCATGACACTAGTAAATGATCTTTTGAGATGATGATCTATGACATGCCAAGGCGCACGTTGAGTGCATCATCGACAACAACGGAACAGTCCCAAGTTCGTCTCAAGTGGACAATTTGCCTGAGGATCTGGAGGATGAAAGTGATTCTGCTGGTCAATCATGTCCAAAGAGGTAGGGTGGAACAGTAAAAAAGCGGATTTCCGAGCATCATCGAAACTTAGAGATTCTTCTCCCAAGAAGGCGCAGTATTTAGCAATCAGTCGAGGCATCACCGGGAACTATTAGATAGTCCCGATTTATTCGCAAGTCGAGACTTTGGCCGAAAAGTCCCGAGGGTGTAAGTAATCCTGGAGGTGGATCATGGCCAAAGAAGCAGAATGGCACAGCAGAAAAGCGGATTGCCGAGTTCATCCTCGAATGATGATTGTGCCCAGAGGAGCCGAAAGATGCGAAGGATTTTGCAGGTCAAACATGGAGCAAGGAGCAGAATGGGATAAAGAAAGAGCGAATTCACGAGAATTATCGGGAAATGGATATTCCTCTCTCGTGGAGACACAGTATTGAGCAATCAATGAATGCATCTACGGAAAATATGGGGTAGCCCCGATTATTACTCAAGCGATTGTTTTGCGCGGAAGATCCGGAGGTTGCAAGTAATCTTCCAAGTCGATCATGAACCGAGGAGCAGAGTAGAACAGTAGGAGATCTGATTGTCGAGCGACATCGGGTCATGGAAATTTCTTTCTCATACAGAGACAGTATTGAGTAATCGATGAAAGCATCAACCGGAACTATCGGATAGTCCCATTTTTCCTTCAACGATTATCTTGCAGGAAGATACCAGTGATTCTGATGGTCAAACATGGCCCAAGAAGCAGAATGAAGCATTAGTAGATCGGTTTGCCGAGCAAAAAAGAGTTGAGGGAATTTTTTGCCTATGGAGACACAGTATCGAGCAATCAATGAATTCATCACCGGGACATCAGCCAATTTCGTATTCTACTCATGGGAACAAATTAATGAAGCAAATCACTCAATTAAGTTGATGATCAATAATGCAACTAGAACCTGATTCAGCAACTCTAACTGGAAATCAGCGGAGACACTTTTCCTCAGCAAAATCGTGTTTTGTGTTGATCTTTAACAAACAATATGTACAGCATCAATCATTCCAGAATCGAATTTAGTGACCCTCAAATGTCTGTGAATATATTTTTACATTCTCAATACTGTTGACCGATACTAGAAAGGAGTATTAGGAAGATAATTAGAAGTCCGATTGGAATTACGTGCTACTTGGAGATTTACTGGCATAATAAGATCGGAATGACATCTTTAAGCAGGCCTTTCGCCAGAGATCAAGTAACACGAAGTTCTAAGTGCAACAGGGTCGAGATTTCCATGTCTCATGCCAAAGGGACATATTTGTAACTGAATTACGCGAGAAAAATGTCTTCTTCCACCGTGACTACAGTCATCAGTAATTGACGACATCAATCATACTTGGCTAGATTCATAGGTTTCCCACTCCTGAATCAAATGCCGTTTCCAGAGTTACATTCCTAATCACCGCCCCGATTACAGGATTGTAAATTAGGGCGAATGTAAACATTTCGAGAATATTGTGATACACTAACAACTATCATTTGCTCTGTTACTCCGATAAGGACAGTCGTCAGAAGAGCAGATTTCGATACTTTGTTGTACAATTGATCATTCATCGGATTTTCATGATTGTTGAGCAATCTCTCTCAAGCCTACAGGGTAAGGCGTGGATCTTGAATCAGCGTGACACCAAAAAATCAAATTCTCCCGCATAACATATCTTGTATTACTGGTTCATAGAAAAATTTAGACTTCAGAAGTATTTGAGAGTGTTGGGGAAAGATTTTTCTCGGAAGTTTTTAGTCAAAATCGCCAGTTGCCCCAAATTATGACTCTTGTAACGGTAATATGACGTGATCACAGAATTGTACAAATTGTGACATTTGCTTCTAAGTATGAATGCTGGAGTCTACTCCTACGCTGCGATATCGCTCTTGATCAAGCGTGGAGGGGAATGAAGTGCCAGCGAATTCAGATGGAGAAGGATGAGATCGAACTCCATAATGTTTTGCAGACATTTGCGGCTCATTTTCATAACCCAGCTTCAACTGAGCCCCTATCCTTCCTACCCACAGCGCACACCGATGATTGATAGTCCCAATCTGATGTCCTGGTCCAATTTTTCGTATTTCGGGATCAGTTCGGTACTTCGGTCTAAAATATGACCATGAATCGCTGGGTTGAGCCACCGCATCCTCGCCGAGTTCAGAAGATCATGAGCTTGTTCGATAATTAAGGAATTCTTCCGAAATCAAGATTAAATAAATCTCATACACGCAATATTCAAAGCTTTTTTTTTTTTTTTTTATTCGAAGCATTGAGGCCTTGAAGGCCTATACAGCTTTACTGTGTGGTGATACTGTATTCTGTGTACTGTGTTACGACTAGCGCAAGCTGTGTTCTGTTCTTGATCCTCGTACTCGTGGTTGATACGGAGAACTTCCCGGCACAGCCCACCAGAGATGGCCACTGTGCCCTCCTTGTTTATCCGGGCCCTCCCGACAGCTACTCCCAGATCCCACCCGCGTGCATCAGACGACTTATTCAGACACTCTGACAATGCACCTGAACCCTTTATTCAAGGCCTTCAGTGACCCTTTATTCAAGGCATCAACGGGTGAAACTGCTCGCAGTGACGGACTCACCTACTCGCAGAGTGGCAGGTCTCATTTGTATAACTGAGAGATAACAGTGTGTCAGTGTACTGTGTGTTTATGTAAACTCTTCGCATTCGCCCGGTTTTACCCGTGAGGCAAGGGAAAACTTTATTGTGTAAAGAAAACCCGCCTCGAAGAGCCCGGTGCACTTATCGCGTTACCGATTGGGCATAGATCTTACGCATCAGCGATCAGTTCAGAAGATCATGAGCTTGTTCGATAATTAAGGAATTCTTCCGAAATCAAGATTAAATAAATCTCATACACGCAATATTCAAAGCTTATATGAGGGTTTTCGCGAAAGTTTGAAGAATCTGAAATAGGAAAGAATTTTTTCCTTCGCACACCTTGGGAATGAGTTTCATATGATTCCTAGACCTTGGAAACATGTGAAAAAAGGTGCCACTGTTTTCTAACCCAAGATATCTAGTTCAGAACGACAATTACGGAATTTTACACTTGAAACATTCCTGAAGCAACTTTAGTTGAATAGATTCAACTCGAATCATCATTAAAACGATTGTTAGAAATTATATTTTGCCTGACTTGACTCTAGGGAAGAAGTCTCCATTGAATTATCAGGAATTTGATGAAAATCTCCATCAACAAATCATGCGGTCGCGACAGTCTAATTTCAATTCCTGGAGTATACTGTAGTGTTATTACGTTCATATTTCAGTCGTATACCACGGAAACATGAAAAAATCCGCGATCCCATAACTTTTAGAAGCTCATTTTGCTTACTTTCGGAGATCAAATATTTTTCCTGAGCTTCTCACAGAGATACTGACCCATAATGGCAATTTCTAACAATGCTCTTATACCCCTCTTGTGATAAAAGAAGAAAGAGGACACCATTCCAAACCTGTGCCTTGCGTTTGCTGAGCATGCCCTCCGGAAATAACGATTTTCGAAGCCAGTGGCGCGAAATTTTCATAAGTTTTGGAGCACCGCGAAATTTTTCTGGATCATAGCACAAATAGAAACCAAACGGGATTCGATTCGTCTCGTTTTGAACTCCGAAATCCCCCTTCTATAATTTCCGTTTGGGACAAGGTATTTCTTCATTTTAGCAAACTATAGCTAGAGGGAATGTTTTCACAAAACTGAGTTACGTCGACAAATGAAGGCTAACATTACGGCCAAAGCCACGCACATCTCTGATACAAATTTTTCTCGAAAATATAGTCATAGTGGATGAACATATAATTTCACCAGAATTTTTGAGGGTTAGGTCATTTTGTTACAGTACTATCAATTTTGAAAAAAAGCGAAAGTCCGCACGCAAACACCCTGAAATCGGTGTTTGCGGTCTGCTGTTGACAAACCGGTGCATGTCTCAGCAAAATCGAATAGAGAACGTATTGAGTGATGGCAGATACTCATGCCACTTCTTTCAGGAATCAATACCTCACAATATCTGTACAACAGTGGAGTTACACAAAACTTGAAAGTTTCGCGGGAACCCTCAGATATTGATCCCGGGAAATATATGGAAAAAGATATAGCGTCCCAGAAATTGAAAATATATATGAGAAACGTCCCAGAAATCGTATATATATGTGGAAAACGTCCCGAATCACTTCATATCTGATAAATTACTGATATCCTCATTTTGTGGGATGCATATATATATGAGAAATATATTATCCCAGAAATAGAGAATATATACAAAAAAAGTCCCAGAACGTTCTAAATATGATATTTAATCATATATTGTCAAATTCTGGGACGAAATATATATTTTCAAGAAAAAAATTTTCATATATATATTGCGTCCCAGAAATTGGAAATATGGCAAATATTCTCATATTCTAGGACGTCCCAGAATATGTGAAAATAGAAGGAGGCCTTCTGGGACGGCCCAGAAATTAGAAAAAGTCCCAGAAATTGGAGTAAGCTGTCACGGAATATCCCAGAATCTCTAGTTAAAGAAATATATATATATATATATATATATATATATATATGTGTGTGTGTGTGTATATATCTTTTGAGACATGATGTATAATCATATTCAGACCAATTTTCAGTTTCGCTGCAAGAAATCGAGACTGCAATTCCGTAAAAGTGATTCCACGCCACATGAAAATGATTTTTTTCAGTTTGTGTATTCCAGAGGTTGAAATCGCAATGTTGCTAGAATATTGCAAAGGTGTTTATACTCGAGAATTTCAATGTCAGCATCTTCATGCAATGAACCTAAGTGAGTGCGATGTAATAAAAAAAAAATTTTCACTATGTGAAATTTGGTAGGTAACAGCAAGATTCCGAGGATATTTAGTCTTATAAAATTTGGATACGTGCTATCATCATTCACAATTATTTTCCTGGAAATGATATTCCTCAAAGAATATTGTATATCTCATAGTCGTGAGAAAACTCATGAAATAATTCTGATGAATAATTATTTATCATTATCTCAAAGGTATATACAACTATTGTTAATGAGAATTTTCACCTATATCATGAAATACAAACCAAGCGAACGAGTTCTTGCTACTATAGGGAATAATTTAAGAATTCCCTATAGCGAATTTTATAATTTTGGAGATCTCGAGTGATGAAAATAGATATGAGTTTACAGCTTGCCTTATGTTCTAACTTATATCTAGTCTTCCCTTTTCGGGTAAGCAATAAACCATCGCACATGTTTCTGATTCTAAAAATCATCCTTTTTTCAGCCCTGATAGATAATTATCATTCTTCTAGAATAAAAAAAACTCAATCGTTCCTGAATATAGTACTTCTAGTAATTTGAAATTATTTTGTTGGAATGAGGTGCCGTTAGGTCTATGCATGTGAATATGAAGAGACTTTGAGGTGCAACTAAATTTTTTTTTGTTGAGATCGCAGCTGAAATATGACTTCTCCAAGTATGCACATTCCAGTTCCGTCTGGTCAGTTGGGGGTATAGTTCAGTGTGTTCAGTGATCGTGAGTGTATTTCAGTTGTCCAGGCGACGTATTTTGTGTCTTGTCTAAGTTTCCAATCTTGTCTCGATTGATCATGGAGGATTGTTTTTATTTTGTCCAACGTCCGAGGTATTTTTGGGTAAATGTGAGTGATTTTAATCTGTGGAAATTAGCTTATTCATGATAAAATGGGAGAGTTAATCGTCTGTCACTGTCTTGACATATAGTTTGAAGATTGGACATCAGTCCGGAGGCATCGAGCGGCTAACAGAATGCGAATCGCTCAAGGCCTCCGCCCGCTGTTGTATAGGCGCCGTTTGCCTTGTCGGCCTTATACTCAAATTTGTGTAAGTTTAATTGTTCAAAATGAGAATTTTGTAGTATGGAGCGGCTGTGAATTGAACTTCCTTTGATTTCCTGTTGTTTCGAAATTTCGGCATTTTCCATTTTCTCAAGTTTTCGCGGCGCTGTCAAAAGTCACGATGTGTTTAATCATACATATATGTTCTTCCAGTTCGATATTTGGGATGCTACAAGGGCACTACGCCTTTCTGATCGTCGGCGCAATGATGTATTCACCTCCGGTCATTTTGAACGTTTGCTTGCGGCAAATTGGGGCCGAGAATTTCATGATCATCGTCTTGATAGGGGGGAGGACGATGATTTTTTTGGTTTAAGACGTCTATTTTTCCTCGAGGTCGTCGAGTTTTGGGGCCCAAACGAGCGTCATCGGGTCGAGGTATGTAGCAGCGCTGTGCGGAGGGTTGCAGATGGGCGAACCCTTCTAATCTCGCCCGAGCTTACTGCTAATGATTTTACAGTGGACAATTGTTTGACCGAAGATACCTTCATTTCTCTGGGAGTTTTGTTTGAAAACTATTGGTCATTCTAATTCTGATCAAATTAATAAAATTTCAATGTAGTTGTATATTAATATTATATAACACATTCATACAACAATCACAAATACACACAATCACACGAATTTACAAAACCCGTCAAGTCATCGGAACAGGGCTATAAGAAATTTACAGTTCAACAGGTTAGCGCAGAACACGAAGGATGCACCGGAACACTCCATAGCCCGATGTATCAGGGCGTGGCACATGCATTACACAAGTGAACAAGAGATAGTGCCACTTTTCCCTTTTCCTGATCTACTACAGTCGATAATACGCTCGCTCTTCAATGCAAGTTCACCAAGCAACCAAGAGATGGCGCCACCATGGCCTTTTGAAGCAAAAACACCCGGCAGAGCAATTACCGGCCACGTGGCTACAGACATTAATCAACCGAGCATTAGTAATCCAGTGTTGATACCTCGTGCGCAGAGACAAGATCAAAAATGAATACAAACATCACCGATATGAATAACAATTTTAAAATGCTCATAGAGGATAGCCAAGGGCATTTGCGTATGGCACGGGTATTATTCGACTCAGCCCGGCAAGAAGTTATTCGGAAAACAGAGGACCTGGGAAATCACGTGAAGTTATACAAAAGTTTTCTCGAGTTATTCGAAATAGAGTATGATGACGATGAAGTGGACTTATTACTGCCCTCGAGATCAGTGGCATGTCAAACCGAAGATCTGGTGAATTATACTAGTGCGATGACGCAAACCACCCAGGAAGTGCGGGATGTAAGAGTTTCTGTGTACCCCAGGATGGACTGCATGATGGACTACGCAGCCGACGAATCGTATACAAGAAACACAAGGGCCCGCTGCATTGATGTCGACAACCAGGTAACACATCCTACGCCGGGAGTGTGTAACATGATGTTACAGGGCGCCACAGGTGTGGTATTGGCTACACCGCCGCCTACCCCCTCGCCAAGTCGCTCGTCTGAGGATACTCCACAAGCGACCTATGTAACACAAGCACGTGGAATGTTACACTCAACGAGCACGGTGTGCCTAGCTGACGTCTCAACCGGTATGTTACATACGATACCACCCATCTCTGCCCCCTCGCCAGGCTACCTGCTCGAGGAGATTTCCCAAACGTCCGCTGCGACAGACACACGTGGCAACGTGTTACGCTCGGCACGCGTGGCCAGCATGGCGGTCGACATAGAGAGTATGTTACCCACAATGCTTCCCATCGTCGCCGCACCGCATGGCTCTCCGACAACTACGTCGAGTGTAATACCACCAAACAGAGAAGACCGTCCCGATACGGATGCCCGAATGGCTCGGTCCCCAACGCAGGGCACAAGCGAACAACAAGTGCCACAAGTACCCCGTCTGCGAATATTGAGTGATGTCCCTCTAACAGAGGCTCAATACATCATCTGCAAACCACACTCAAGCAATGAGGACACGCCACAATATGAATTCATCACTATCGAAGATATTCAAGAATCTCAAGTCCACAATTCATCAATTTCGGACATCTTGCTCCCACTACACCCAGAGGAGAGGAAGGATACTGATCCACTTATCGTCGTGTCGCAGGAAATTGCAGCTCGCACTCAATCGCAAGGACCGGAAGATGAACCTAACGGGGCCATGGATAATAACTATAGCGATATCAGTGAATCAGAAACTACGACCTCCTACCTGTCATATGAAAGTTCCGAACAACAAAAGGCGGAGAGGGAGAGAGCAAATCAGCGGCGGAGAACTCAGAAACATAGGGAGAATAAAAGGAGCGGGAAACTCAAAGGCCCCTGGTGTTACTTGTGTAGGCATTACCACGGTGGACACCCAACGAGGTGGTTACCATGCAAGGGCTGCGGTAAGAACCAAATTGAGTATTCATGTATAAGAAGATTCGAGGTTAGCGAATTCATATGTATGAGGTGTGAGACCGTAACAAAAATGAACCTCGACAGGATAGTCACACATACGCCTCCATAGATACGCACACACACATGCACACAACTTCACACATACACTGGAACTGATATTGTATGACAAACATCAAAGTCCCATACATTCTTTCATGAAAACTCATTGTAAATTTCATCATCCACAGCTAGAAATAATTTGTTTTCGAGAGAACTTAGCATAAAAATAATCTATATATGCCTTTTTTCAAATTCTGCAGCCCAGGCCACATCCTCGGGACGAGAATGGAGTAACAGGGGAGGTGTGGCGTCCCAGACGACGTATTAATTAGAATAATATTTCTCAACATGGAGAAATATTATTTCAACTTGAGTAGCAGGAAAGAATAAGCAGGTCAGTAGATCAGCAGGAATCGTGTAACATGTATAACATGTGTAACATGTAACACGCACCTTATACTCGTCAATCAGACTCTTATCAAATTGTAACTCACGTGTTACATGTGTTACAATCTTAAGTAGTTGAATTCCAAAATGCTTTCTGTCAAATCATCAAAATTGGTCCGTGTCCGCACATATGAACTCAAGCAAGAAAATTCATCCTTTAATTTTAGTCTGTGACGAAGCTCTGCCCGGTAGTGGGCTACGTCTCAAAATTTACTTAAACATTCACCTAAGTGCGCGTAGAGAACGCACGAAAAAGTCAAGTTAAAAGTACGGACACGTAAGCTTGATCTGATCCCGTCGAAAAGTAGGCCGACGTTATCCGCCTCGGCTGCTTAAGGGCCAGCTCCGAATTTGCTCTCACCTGCTTATACGTTCCTGCCTCGAAGAATATCATCTCTCGAGTAGTTGTGTGAGTTCGTCTAATTTTAAGTCACGCAAATTGTATTTAGATATTAAGGTTCCATATTTTTGTTCAAGACATTATAATTTGGTTTCAATGAATCCAAAACTCATTTGCTAATTATACGCTATTATTTTCTGAAGATTTTATAATCGAATATTTCATCCAAATGGAAACTATTAAAGTCAAATTGATCATTATTCAAAATCCAAAATCAATCAATTATTATTTCTGAAATCTACATTCTAAATTCCTAAAATCACTTGAATCATTCATTTAACACTACAATTCATCTGATCCAACTTTGATGAACTAATACTTCTCAATCTGAAATATTCATATATATATATATACGCAACCAGAGACCAGCAATATATATACATCCAGTCGGAAGCCTCAACGCAATAACAGAGAATAGTTAGGTGCAACTGGGCAGTCCGCCCGTAAGCTGTTCACACGAACTCAAATAATTTATTTGTTACCCCGAGCCCTCCGCTCGGATCATAACAATAACATAACCTCGCAGCACTAACTTGCTGATTTGTGGAATAAAGCGCACTCAGAACTATCACCGGAGCTCGGAATAGTCATTAAAACTTGATAAAAAGAAAGCGAGAATTTATCGACCACAAAGAAAACTCAGAAAACTGCGGGAAACCGGAAAAGTATACTCGCTCCGCTGCGTCCCGCATGCAGCTTGCAGTGGGCGCCCTCATGCGGCATACTTGAAGTTGAGCTTTCTCAGCTTCCGCATAAAACCATTCCAAGATACCATTACCATAAAGTCCTCGATGCAACCAGAGGCAAGCGTCTGCCCAAGGCACCCAGAGGGGCACCGATCATCAGGGCAGCAGCACATCAATAAGTCTACTGCGAGATCGACGATGCCTGTGCTTTGGTAATACCTGCAAATGTCATGTCTCGTTAAAATGGAGATCGTAAGACCGCTCACTCTGCAGCTGCTGCGAATATCTCTCAATCTCCGAACAAAGGGATAGCAAGAAGATCAATAAAGAAAATTGTGAATTTAGTTTGGGAAGAAGTCGGAGAAAGGCCGCATCTCCACAAGAAAGTTCATCGCAAATGGACCTTCGAAGAAATGTTGAAAATAATTACAGTTCGTCAAATAACTGCTCCACAGTCTCTAGCAATACGAGTGAAGCTTGTGATAACAGCAGGCAGAAAAACTCAGGAAAAGAGGTTTCTCGTTACAACCTCGCTCCATTTTTCCAGAAGACAGAGGGCGAAACTACTTTTGAGCAAAAATCGATCAAGCTCAAAGGATCTAATAATAGCATCAAATCATTGAGTGTGAGCCGAGGTTTTTACAGAAAAGGGATCCAGAAACTGAGGAGCAAACACAAGAACTAATTTTATCGATACCAGAAATAAAGCTCAGAGATATAAAGATACCGCTGCAAACTGACACAGAAAACGTGTTAGGATCAGAATCATATGGATACGTCGTAAAGACAAGATATTGTGATGACATTGTGGCTGTCAAATGCATTCAAAGGGACTACACATCAATAGGAAGTATTTCATAAGGGAAATAGATATAATGGACAAGTTGCGTCATAAAGATGACGTCCAAATTTCGGGATATATCATTAACACATACATGGTCTATAGAGTCATGGAGTACGTTCCAGGAGTTAATCTCCGAAATATATTAAATATTGAAAAGTACAAGGAAGAGTATAATGCCAATATCTCGATCAGAATGAGTTGGAGGATTCAGCTGTGTCAGACGACTGATTATATGCACAGTTTAGATGCGTTCGTGTTACACCGAGAAATCAAGCCCGAGAACATCATGATCGACAGGAATAACAATCTGAAGCTCTGCGATTTCGGCTTGGGTCGCACTACCTTGCTCCCGGCAGAATGAGAGTCTACTGTAAATAGCAGTGCTATTAAAGGAACACCTTTGTACATAGCTCCTGAGCTATTTTTGGAAAATGTGAAAGCTAGCCCCAAATCAGACTCATGGTATACTGCCTGTGTTATCACTGAAATATTTACAGAACGCAAGATATGGATAATACAACATTCATCTGCAACATATCAGAAGATGATAGATATTTTCAAAAAGTATGATATTCCTGACATGGACGGTGTTCCTGATCCTTTGAAAATAGTACTCAAACCTTGATTCAAAAAAATCATCAAAGACGATCAGATGTAAGATATTTGATGAATTCCTTGGAAGTAGTGGTCATTTCGGAGAATATATTACACGAGAAGGAGGTGAAATTATTATTTTGATCCCTCGATACTTCATTCAAGTCTCAAATCTTACAATTTTCTGGGCTCCCACAAAGGCCCCTCTTAAAATTGGTATGTGCCTATTGAAGTGTAAGCCAACGATGTAGTGGGAGTCGTCTGTCTTGCCAAAAGTATTTCAAGTAACAAGTAAAGAAAAGAACTGTTGAGTTTAACTTTGATCAATTGGCTCACTTTATTGCACGCATGATTAACCTTTGGATTCTGTTGAAAAATCAACTAGTTGTGATCCAATGTTGCTCATTATACAGAAAGTTGATTTAGAAACTATATCAGCTTGTCTGAGTTTCTCCTCGAATTCGCTTACAGAGTTCTCCAATTTTGTAGAGCCTTTATAAATATTGTGACGATGAAAGTGTGACTGATTGAGTCGGAAAGTATTTGTCCTCTTCAAGGATTGTCTCACCTTCGAATGTATATCGTTGACTACTCATACGTCGAGAGAAGATTGATCATCTTGTCATGAATGTTATACACATTGAATTGCCAATAAGTAGCACATACGGTACTAATTTTATATTTGTATTTTTGCTCTCGTCAAAATATCCAAACCAATGTGACTTGCCGAAGTATTGCTAGACTACGGTCAGAATAGTCAACTTTGCAACATTCGCGATGATGACAATTATATAGAGTATCGATGGCATTCGTGATTTCGAGGTCACGTCCAACCCAACGTAGGAGTAAGCTGGAACAAATTCATTCCTGTCGATTATGACAGCCTAGCAGACATGGCATACTTGAGCAGGTCCGCATAGGCCAAGAAATATTTGAATATTGATTTTCAAAAATTCTTTCTCAAAGGAAAGAGTTAGATTAAAAACTGTTATTTGCTAATTTTTCAATAAGTGATATGATTTGTTCTCATTATGCTGCTTTTACATGTGAATGCTATGACCTTGAAGATATATCCGGTAACAATTGCATGAGAAAAATTTGAAGGAGGTGGATAACCTCTCGACAACCAAGAAATGTACCCATCAGTTTGTACTTTGTAGCATTTAGATTGAAGATTTGCAAAACTTGCGGTGCCAAAAGCGTGGGTGTTTCGAGCGATACAACTGCCTGGAAGAGCGTCTGTTATGCTCAAGTCAGTGGATGGCCATTTCATTAGAATAGATTATTCTCTTTCGAAAAGGGAGTTTCCGAGTCTTAATTCGAATTGGATTACCTTTGTCTTTATTACATGTGTAGCACGTATCAGAAGGCGCGGCAGCGCCTTGCTGGCGAGTATATGAAAGAGAAGAACATGTGAGAAAGAGAGAGAGCGCGCGCAAGGATGTCGTGCCTTATATACGCTGAGTTGGGCCGTTTTAACCTCACACGTTTCTTTCGAACTTACTTATTTCATGCTTTTCTGGGTTCAGGAAGGTCTCATTCCCTCTGAACCCGTTATTTCGGTCTTCAACAAGGATATTGGCAAGTCATTTCGCCGCTGACAGCGTTTAGTGCCAAAATATCTTACTCACTAATTTCGACCCTTCCCAATTTTTTCGCGTCAAGATTTTAGCCGCGTTACGACACTCGAAGTCGAACACAATCGATTGTTGGGGTCGACCACGCGGGACGATCGACCGCGAGAACACGGGTGATGTTTTGATGCAGCCGCATGTGTAGCAGACGGCGTTATTCCGCTCCAGCAGTGACATGTTGTTGCAGTAACATGTAACTTTTCTGACTATTTTGATTATATTACGTAGAGATAATAGCAGAGATTGCGAGCCAATCGTAGCACCGCCTGCAGCGAGCTTGTGGAAATCAGTTCTCATTGTTGAGGGAATAAGAGCCACTTATTGTTGTGGGTTTTCTTGTCTGGAGTGATATAAAAATAATAGGCCAAAGGCCAAAATGTGTGTTATTCTCGCTGTTGTGCAGTGTCAAGAATTGATCTTCAAAAATATTTGTAGAATTTAGGATTTGATCGTGAGGAAAAATGAGTGGCAGTGTCAATTTACATTTCAGCCGTGTATTGACTTTCAGTTTCCTCAATACTTCAGAGAGACCCATTTCTGAAAACTTGTGCATCTCAAAGGAAATTTGATAAACCACTCTAGTTGAAGAAGAGTGCGACCAATAGAATATCCTTCGTGTTGCTTTTCGTAGACCTGTCAATGTCCAACACATTAAGAGGAATCGTCTCTCACATTTAGATGTTGTAAGACAGGTCAGTCAATTGATGACTGTCCAAGAACAGTTGTTGTGATATATAAGCACTGATATTTGGTGTTGCTCTGGTTATTACTTTTGGATATCATATGTCCATTGCGTAATACTCTAACCCAAAGGTCTCAGCTAGACTCTTACTCTCATATGGTATATGGATTTTACTTTCTTGGCATTGAATTCTGAATAGGATGAAAAAGTTGTACAGGGTTCACCTGTTTCATCAAGAGTATTATGAAGGAAGAAAGGCACTTTTACGCTCTTGGTGGGAAGTGGTGAGTTCAAATTGAAAAAATTATTACTTGAGTTGTCAATCACTTAACAAACTGGATCCGTACATCATCTATCTGGAAGTATGTTGAGGATCATTCAAACACATATCACATGATGCTACTGAACCTTCATTTCCCTCAGAATGAGTTCGCACGAATTGCTCTAACTTCTTGATGTGTTATGAATTACCAATGTGCTACATGGAATTTGCTTCAGTTTTTGGTCCTTGGAAAATGTGGAACAACAGATGTATTGCCATAATTCTATGTTTCATTTATCGATTAGTTATTAGTTATTCACTTTGATATTCAGTATGCTCTCTTGCTGAAGTGTGGATGTGGTTCATCATTAGGGGAATTCTCACAATCTAGAAGTTCCTCGTTATCCAAAAATTTTCTCTTGCAAGCACCATCACAAGTGGGTTAGGAGTCTTCGCATCAACTCAAGTCAATTCCATGAACTAATTTCAAGAGTCTTGCTATCAAAAATACAAAGTTGTCCTTCTCCAGATTTTTCTTTGTTCATGATCAAAAAATGTTCATCTTGGAATGAAGCACACTAGTGTTAATTAGGAGAATGATTTTTATGGATGAGATACATAGAATTTTTTTTTGTTTTCCTACATGCTACTATTTACAGCATGTTTTTCAATCTCAGAATATTCAGTCATTACCATAGCCAAGTGTTGAAATCTCCTCCCCCCTCACTCCACTTTTTCCAAAAGTATAACTTGGCGAGTATGGCCATCCTTTCCCCCTATCACTTCATCTGGGATCAAAAATTGAATTTCAACTCTTGAGGGTCATGATATTAGGGGAAACATGTCGAGTAACTATTTAGCAAAATTTAGCAAAATTTAAACACGAAATACATGGATAGAAAATGAAAAATATCAATTTCAACTCTTGAGAGTCGTGAGATCAAGAAAAGTATGTCGAGTAATTGTTTTGCAAAATCTGAACGTGAAACGCATGGGAATGGATTGATACATTACGATTTGACTTTCTCGGTAATTTTGACTCAACTTGAGTTAATCACCATCTCTACTGAATTTTAAACTGAACCGATCAATGCTAGATTGAATTTTCTGGTTTCCTTTCCTTCTCAATGATCTGAATGAATTATTTCCATTACATTTCATAGACGAAGGAGATGGTGAGAATCTCAAGTTGAGTCAAAATTACCGAGAAAGTCAAATCGTAATGTAATCAATCCTTTTCCATGCGTTTCACGTTCAGATTTTGCAAAACAATTACTCGACATACTTTTCTTGATCTTACGACTCTCAAGAGTTGAAATTAATATTCTTCATTTTCTACCCATTTGTTTCGTGTTTAAATTTTGCTAAATAGTTACTCGACATGTTTACCCTGATTTCATGACCCTCAAGAGTTGAAATTCAATTTTTGATCCCAGATGAAGTGATGGGGGGGGGGGGGGGGAAGGATGGCCATACTCGCCAAGTTATACTTTTGGAAAAAGTGGAGTGAGGGGGGAGGAGATCATCAATACTTCATGAAAGCAATTGTTTTCATTCAGCTATCACAACGAATGGTACTGATGATCGTATTACTACCCTTCTTTCAGTACCGTATTGTTGTCATCGATTCGATTTGAGTTATTAACAAACAAAAGTCACGCAGGTGATGAAATCGTTAACTCCATCTTTTCAGTTGACGCGATTTCGTCGTAGAGTTCAGCGGGAAGTACCTGATTGCATGGAATATAGGATATACGTTTATTTGTTCCATTCTCGTCACAATTTCAACGATAAAAATGAAAAATTTCAAATGCAATCTTTGACAATTACATCTTTCGTTTCTATGGAAGACGTTCCGTGGTACACCGAATGTTACGGAGATTTTTTTCGAGTTCTAATAATTGCTCGGCTATTGTGAACAGTCGACTAAACATGTATTTTGTGGTTGATTATTCTAACGATTATTCTTTGGAGTCATTATTCTATAAATTACATAAACCGAACATTAATACTGGACGACTTCTGAAAGAGATTCTTGCTTTTCAGATTATGTTGAACATTTTGAGATTTGATCTCGATTCTTGACGGCACACGAAGAGATCTCGGTCTAGCCAATTTGATCTTAGTTAAGCGAAAAATGAAGTTGTACTATTGTTTGAGATGTATGGGCAATCTATGTTCGGCGAGTGTAAATCGTTCTTTTTGAAATCAAATTGCAATTGTATAATGGTTTGTATTTTTCATTAATGGAATCATAAACGCACTCATTCGGCATATCATCATTCTCATATCGTTTCAAAACATTATAAAAAAAAATTTTGAATCTCTGAAAATCGCCTTAGGTGATTCTCAATTCTCCAAGGCACATCAAGGGATTGTTTGAGCGATTGCATTAGGGCTCGTTATTGATTGCGTGCCTTGACAAGCTCAAAACTCGCGGAGAATCGAAAAATTCAGAATATTACGACCTCCGCAAATTAGTATTCTTTGGAAAGTTTGGGCGAACAGGCACTTTATTCATTTATGATTCTACGGGGTTCGTCCAAGGAAGCAAGGATCTTTGCGTGCATAATAGTCGTCGTAAGCTGAGTTATATCTTGTAAGATACTGGGTGTCCCAGCCCCGGTCGGACAAAATGTAAGGGTGGATAGAGGGTGACATGATAAGGAAAAACCCAAGGAGGCCGGCGCGCTATCTTGAAAATTCAGTGAGTTATCGATAAAAAAAACTGGCCAATCAGGTGCCAGCAGTAATCCAGAAAAATACGGATCGCGCCGCCTCAACTCATCTTCGAAACTCTCTATTTCCCATTGGCCGAAAAAATTATTGCACTTTCAGATATTGTTCCGCCTACTTTCAGATGTATGTAATACGAGTCACATATTGAAGGATTTGCAAGGGCGGGGCCTCTTCAACAAGAGTAGCTAGATATATGATGGGAGGAACGGCCGAATTGCGAGGCATTCCTTATCGAAGCGAGATTTCTTGACAGAGCTTCCGTCACTCTGATTGTCTGGGGAACATACATCCCCTGTAGAGCCACAGAGCCATCGGGAAGGTATCAAGAACCCAACTTCAATATCATTATAAGTCTCAAACGCAGAGCTGATGGTAGTTTCCATCCTTGTCTCTACACCGTACGGAATCATTTAAACTGTGAGAAAGATGTGTGATATTGAGTGTGTGTTTCGCCCTGGTCTCTCTCTTGGGCTCGTCAGTGACACGAAGCAGATGTTAAGCTTCGTCTGGTGAACGACTTTATACGGCCTCATGTCGTTTGGTGGAATAATGAAAATGATACCCTCGCTAAGTTTCAATATATGATGGGAGGAACGGCCGAATTCCGTACGGTGTAGAGACAAGGATGGAAACTACCATCAGCTCTGCGTTTGAGACTTATAATGATATTAAAGTTGGGTTCTTGATACCTTCCCGATGGCTCTGTGGCTCTACAGGGGATGTATGTTCCCCAGACAATCAGAGTGACGGAAGCTCTGTCAAGAAATCTCGCTTCGATAAGGAATGCCTCGCAATTCGGCCGTTCCTCCCATCATATATTGAAACTTAGCGAGGGTATCATTTTCATTATCCCACCAAACGACATGAGGCCGTATAAAGTCGTTCACCAGACGAAGCTTAACATCTGCTTCGTGTCTTTATCACTAGATGGCAACCTTAATTTATGGTTGTTTCACAAAAATTTCAATGTTAACCCTTCTTCAACCTGATGTCAATCCACCCGATTTACAATAGTGTCTGAGACAGGTCTCTCTTCGTCTCACTGACGAGCCCAAGAGAGAGACCAGGGCGAAACACACACTCAATATCACACATCTTTCTCACAGTTTAAATGATTCCGTACGGTGTAGAGACAAGGATGGAAACTACCATCAGCTCTGCGTTTGAGACTTATAATGATATTGAAGTTGGGTTCTTGATACCTCCCCGATGGCTCTGTGGCTCTACAGGGGATGTATGTTCCCCAGACAATCAGAGTGACGGAAGCTCTGTCAAGAAATCTCGCTTCGATAAGGAATGCCTCGCGATTCGGCCGTTCCTCCCATCATATATTGGAACTTAGCGAGGGTATCATTTTCATCATTCCACCAAACGACATGAGGCCGTATAAAGTCGTTCACCAGACGAAGCTTAACATCTGCTTCGTGTCTTCATCACTAGATGGCAACCTTAATTTATGGTTGTTTCACAAAAATTTCAATGTTAACCCTTCTTCAACCTGATGTCAATCCACCCGATTTACAATAGTGTCTGAGACAGGTCTCTCTTCGTCTCACTTACGAGCCCAAGAGAGAAACCAGGACGAAATACACACTCAATATCACACATTTTTCTCACAGTTTAAATGATTCCGTATGGTGTAGAGACAAGGATGGAAACTACCATCAGCTCTGCGTTTGAGACTTATAATGATATCGAAGTTGGGTTCTTGATACCTTCCCGATGGCTCTGTGGCTCTACAGGGGATGTATGTTCCCCAGACAATCAGAGTGACGGAAGCTCTGTCAAGAAATCTCGCTTCGATAAGGAATGCCTCGCAATTCGGCCGTTCCTCCCATCATATATTGAAACTTAGCGAGGGTATCATTTTCATTCAAGAGTAGCTAGACTTGAGACAAATATTATAAACCCATTAAGGGTATTCAATAAGCGTGACACCGGCCCGAAAACTCATTAACGCTGCATTGTGTGTTTTCTATTGCCTTCTTCACAAAAAAACGAGAAAGTGATAAACGACGATCAGTGCGTTTTGATTGATGGATTCGGATAAAGTATCAAAAGACATTGAAAATGGTACTCGAGTCGTGGAAATCGGACCATATTTGATGTTTCTCGATCAATATGGTATTAAACTCGAAATCGATCAAGACACATGAAATATGACTCGGTTTTCATAATTCGAGTACCGTTTACATCGTTTTCTGATATCTTATCTGAAGCCGTCGATCAAAATTCCGTGATTGTCGTTCATCACTTTGTCATTTTTTTGTGACAAGGCAATAAAAAGCATACAATGCACTGGTTGCCGGCTTGCGCGCATCCTAAGAACTCACGAGAATAGCTCAACTCGGGACAAGTGCCATAAACCTATTGAAGTTGATTACCGGACGCGGCGCCGAGAACTCATTAGCGCTGCATTATGTACTTCTTACCGCTTCCCTCACAAGAAAGCGAGGAATTGAGAATAAACGATCAGTATGTTTTGATCGATAGATTCAGATAGCGCGTCAAAGGACGACGAAAACGGTACATCAATTGCGAAAATCAAGCCATATTTGATATGTATTGATCAATGTGATATTAAATTCGAAACTGATCAAGACACTTTGAATATGACTCGATGTACACAATTCAAATACTGTCTTCATGGTCTCTTGGTTCTGTAGCTGAATCCAACGATCAGAACATACTACTGTTGTTCACTACCCACATTCGATTATACTGTTATACATTCAGGTATAGCCGGCCAAGTGCAACACTTACAACCTGTGTCTATTTTTCCGCAAGTGATTCCAGAAATCAGCAAATTAATGATGAATGTCTCTCCGGAGTACAGAAACCCACGAAATTTCCAATTCGAATGGAATCTGGTTGACTCACAGCACGGGTTCAAAAGATAAGATTATAAACTCATGACCAGGGATGATGTTCAGTGGGCTCTTCTGTTCATCTCATTGAACTGCTGAGTAAGTATAATAATGGCACCGAGAGCTAGCGCAGGTATCAAAACCAATGGAGATCTGCCTGCGTTTCGCGACCTTTGCCGGAATCTTCGACAGCTTCTTCATTGGCCTGGAAAAGTAGGGATGGTCGGAGGATGACGATCACCTTGAGAACGTAATGTATATTCGAATATTCGCGCCTCCGCAGGTGCATTTTGCAACCCCTCTCTCAACAATTTTCCTCTCCTCTGGCTTATTGAAAAGTTGGAGCAGAAACGTGTCTTGCCTTGTCAGTCTGCATCAGTCTGCATCGAGCAGCGTCAATACGTTGCAACAAGACGCTCTCGTCTTGAAAGGATCGCGGCAAATTGTCGCCATTGCGTGTTCTGTCCCTATGCAGTGTCCACAATGGAGCACTTTCGATATGAACTTCGGGATTACGTAAATATGTACAAGTTGTACGTCGAGGAACGCAGAAGTGCACGCCAGGCAAGACTCCGATATCTCGATGAGTTCCCCAACCGCGGAAGACCAGCTATCGGGACAATACTGGCTGTCGCTTATCGTCTGCAAACCACGGGCAATCTTATGCCGGTCGGACTACCAGAAGGTCCCGCGCGTGCTCAGCCAGTGCGCGATGATGTTACCGAGGTTGTCCTGGACTGGTTTGCTGACAATCCATCCGGCAGTACTCGTGAAGCCGAGGGTATACTTGGTGTCCCGAAGAGTACTGTCCATCGCATATTGCAAGCAGAGAGCCTGCATCCAAACCATTTTACCAAAGTGCAGCATATCCAGACAGGCGATTATGCTAACCGTATGGGATTCTGCGGGCAAATAGTGAATGTTTACGATGTGACTCGAGTAAATATCGGTCGACATATCTTGTGGACTGATGAATCGATTTTCGACCGCAAAGGTCTATTCAACGTTCACAACTACCACACGTGGGCAGGGGAGAACCCTTATCTCACGTGGGACAGCAGCTTCCAGAATAGGTGGTCTGTGCACATTTGGGCAGGGCTGATGGGAAATTAGAAGGTAAGTGATTAAATAGAAATGATATTTTTAAGAGATTTTCCTTGAGCGAGGAAACCGGGGCTCTTACTGCCGAAGAATGACTTCAAAACTCGTGTGTGTATATGAAACAAAATTAACCTCGACAGTTCAGGTTACACTTCCTCGCGAAAGACCATTTTCGATTTTGGTCTTTAATTCCGTGTGATACTCGGAAGCGAGACTACAGAAGCCCTACTTGGTTTTTTGAGAAGTTTCTAACAGTCAGTTCAAGAGCCTGAAATCTCACGACCTTAGCTTCTACCGTTTGACCGTGAGATCAATTTTAGAGGCAAAATTTCTCTGCCGTGTTGTTGATGGTCAAAATTTTTAAAAAGTGAAAAAGTCATGGTGCCTTCGGAACTGATCATAATATTGGCTTATTTTTGATTCCCGAATATTGGCATTTCCATGAGACTACTCACATTTGATACTCGACCAATTATTGCAGATTGGTCCTGTAATCTTTCCTGATAGACTTGATGGTGACTCTTATCTTGATTTTTTGGAAAACGATTTGCCAACACTCATTGATGAACTTGGCCTACTTGAAGCGATCCGAGGAGTACTTGTTTGGCAACAAGATGGTGCACCCGCTCATTATCCTCGTGAGTACAAACTCTCTATTTCGTTGACTTGCGATCAATGAATTCTTATGTGACTCTTCATAGGTGATGTACG
The DNA here is from genome assembly GCA_029851415.1 of Eretmocerus hayati. Lineage (NCBI taxonomy): Eukaryota > Metazoa > Arthropoda > Insecta > Hymenoptera > Aphelinidae > Eretmocerus > Eretmocerus hayati. The sequence goes on from CM056743.1 coordinate 107,585,798, forward strand.
AGATCACCTGGACGTTGCCTTCCCAGGTCGATGGATCGGGCAAGGAGGGCTTTTGGCATTGCTCTCCTGATCTAACTCCATTAGATTTTTTTTTGTGGGGCACGATCAAGGAGCGTGTTTACCGAGTCCAGATCGAAAGCCGTGAGCATTTGATAGAGAGAATTTTCGAAGCTTTCGAAGAGCTTGATCCACAAGAGATTGGCGTAGCTACTTCGAGCGTCCTCGATCGCGCTCGTCAGTGTATTGCAGTGAACGGAGGCCGATTCCAGCAGTATCCTCGACACTACCGAATTCGAGGACATGGTCATCGATATGATGACGTTCTTCCCACCTCTAATAATTTTGCTAACCAAAAATAATCAACAACCACTCCTATTTTCCTCTCCTTATCCTGATGGGATATTAACTGCCACCTTCCCGATTGGTTCCCATCGAGCGATATGAACTCGAATTATGAGAAATGGCATCCGGCCATTTCTCATAATTCGGATTCATAGCGGCAAAGAGCAGTATACCCTCACCCTTCTTATCATTCTGACATAACTATTTCTCTGTCAATACTTCTAATAGAAGGTTTATTAGACCAGATTTGGTTCGATCACTCGGACTGAACTCGGACCTCTCATTTCAACCTCTACGAAAAAGATAGGCCCAAGAGGTCAGACCAAGTGAAAGAGCCTGAACAAGCCTACTAACTTAATTTCATCCAGTAAATTTTTTTTCTGATTCAATAATATCCAATGTAAAGCTCGAGTGAGAATGATAAACATATATTTTGTGCGCAGAATCAGATGATTTTCCTAGATAATTTTCGACGAACTCGTAGATTAGGCTTTCAAACTCAAGAAGAGCTCCACAATCTAACCCATGATTGATTTCTAGTTGTATGAGTCGTGAGATCTAATGCACACCAATTCCTTGTTCTCGAATTCCGGATTACTTTGGATGCCTCGACACCAGTCATTTTCTCATAGTCAATGTAACAAGCATGAAAATCAGCAGATGCCTTATTCCGAGATCTCGAGTGGAGGCATATTGGACACAATAGGGAGATTGAGCCCGTTTACCATGTTCCAACTGACTTGTCAAACACTTCATAATTATCCTGTTCTCGTTCGCAATGGCCAGTTTAGGTAAGAGTGTCCTCCAGTAAACTTGTAGCAGGAATTTTTGACGGTAGCCCATCCGGGCTATCGTCAGACCTGGCTATAGCCCCGAGTAAAGGCATTATCTAGTTTCGTGAGTAAAACGATGAACGCGTGAGGTAGGCTCCGTGAATTTTGCGGGCGGTCTATTGAAGGATTATCGTCAAGTCAAAAGATGCTCTTGTACATCCTCGCTCAGCAGAAAGATAGGCCAATGAAGAAGCTGTTGAAGATTCCGGCAATGGTCGCGGAACGCAGGCAGATCTCCATTGGTTTTAACCAACAACAGTAGTATGTTCTGATCGTTGGATTCAGCTACAGAACCAAGAGACCATGGAGACAGTATTTGAATTGTGTACATCGAGTCATATTCAAAGTGTCGTGATCAATTTCGAATTTAATATCACATTGATCAATACATATCAAATATGGCTTGATTTTCGCAATTGATGTACCGTTTTCGTCGTCCTTTGACGCGCTATCTGAATCTATCGATCAAAACATACTGATCGTTTATTATCAATTCCTCCCTTTCTCGTGAAGAAAGCAGTAAAAAGTACACAATGCAGCGCTAATGAGTTCTCGGCGCCGCGTTCGGTGATCGACTTCAATAGGTTTATGGCACTTGTCCCGAGTCGAGCTATTCTCACGAGTTTTCAGGATGCGCGCAAGCCGGCAACCAGTGCATTGTATGCTTTTCATTGCCTTGACACGAAAAAATGACAAAGTGATGAACGACAATCACGGGATTTTGATCGATGGATTCAGATAAGGTATCAAAAAACGATGTGAACGGTACTCGAATTATGAAAATCGAGTCATATTTCATGTGTCTTGATCAATTTCGAGTTTAATACCATATTGATCAAAACATATCAAATATGGTCCGATTTCCACGACTCGAGTACCATTCTCAATGTCTTTTGATACTCTATCTGAATCCATCAATCAAAACGTACTGATCGTCGTTAGCACTCTCTCGTTTTTTTGTGGAGAAGGCAATAAAAAACACACAATGCAGCGTTAATAAGTTTTCGGGCCGGCGTCGCGCTCAGTGAATACGCTTAATGGGTTTATGATATTTGTCTCAAGTCTAGCTACTCTTGTTGAAGAGGCCCCGCCCTTGCAAATCCTTCAATATGTAACTCGTATTACATACATCTGAAAGTAGGCGGAACAATATCTGAAAGTGCACTAATTTTTTTGGCCAATGGGAAATAGAGAGTCTCGAAGATGAGTTGAGGCGGCGCGATCCGTATTTCTCTGGATTAGTGCTGGCACCTGATTCGCCAGTTTTTTTTATCGATAACTCACTGAATTTTCAAGATAGCGCGCCAGCCTCCTTGGGTTTTCCCTTATCATGTCACCCGCTATCCACCCTTACATTTTGTCTAACCGGGGCTGGGACATCCAGTATATTGAATGTACCAAGAAATTGCGGTGAGCTTGCAAGGATGCAAAATTCCTTGCTTTCTTTTAGTTTTCTAAAATTGTTATACTTTATTCAAAATTAACTGTACGTCAGCTTGACGTGACTTACCTCGCCATTGAAGTCAGAATTCTTCCAAATTCTATCGATATTGTGTCAAGAATTTTATATTCATATCAAGCAATCGAAAGATTTTTATTTGGCTCATTGATTTATCACACTTTTGATTGTAAGAATATTCTACGGTGAAAGAATTTGAGACAATTATGGAACGAAGAGATTCAATGAATTCAAAAAAAACGAGGTCAGCAAGGTACTCACACTTTTTAAGAGAAAATTCATCATCATATAATGATATCATATTATGTGTGGTTTTCGACTCTCATTGGGGATAGGCATTCGGGCGGGTCAAGAAATAATCACAAGCATAAATGCGAATTGCATTCAATCACTGTTTATTTAGAGATTCATCACTCAAATTAGCGTATTTTTAGACATGTAGACGGGCATTTATTTTGACCGTAAATCAATTCACTTGATAATATATGAAGAGAGAAACACTGATTTTACAATACTCAAATTATTATATTACGAAAAATCATTACTAGAATTTTTACTGATATATCGACACTTGTAACCGAACGGAGAAAAATAACGACCATTAACTCAAAGAGATAACTCTTATCTGGACGCCCGAAATTGTCAAATAATTATTAGCGATCACCGCTTCAAAATAGCGAGAAAAAGTCGCACGGTCGACCTTCAAACCGAAAGGGTTGACGCGACGCGGTGGAGAATTCATCCGCCTGCAAGAAAATGTTATATCATATATATCACAAAACTCCCCCACTGGTGCAGCGATTCCGATTCCACGAAAACTACTCACGGGGCATGTATTAGAGAGAGAGAGGCCCACGCGCCACACACAGAGAATTTACTTGCGCGCGCGGGGGTGCATTCGCACTTGATTCACTAAGAAAATAAAACTTGGGACAATCCTTAAGTGATGCGGCAGCAAGGTTCTACGTACGTGATATCACGATGAAATCGCCATCAGTACACGAGTCAAGCGTCTCCTCCGAAGATCTAGTCGGGGATATCTTCACCGCTAACCCAAAAGGATGAGGAGATCAATCACAGGCATTTCTAATCACATTACCACAAGGGCCATGACTCGAAAACAATTGCCTTTCTCGTCGATCAAAGATCTCGGAGAAACGTGATAGTTTGATCAAGGTAGGAAAAGAAGGATGATGTATTGGGCACCCGAATGCTACGATTTACCGGCACGCCTAGCTCCAGGCATCAGCGTGCTTTCTTTCGTTGCGGCCTCCTCTGATCACTAAAAGTGACAGGGATAGGGTAACCCAGGAAAGAGAAGAGAGCTTATGAACATCAACGAGACATTGTTTTGAAAAAAGAAACTTCAGCTCCAGCTCAGCACGTTCAAAGTTCAAATCATACAATGGATTTCGATAATATACAAATATTAGATTCAGAAAACAGGCTTCAAACAAGACTTTTCTCTGAAATGTTAAATATTTATTACCATCCAAATACAATTAACAGAAGAGAAGATCTCAACAATTTGAAAAATATTTACAAATATTCGATTGACCAGTTTAAATGCTCATTATTGAATAGATCTTAGATATGAAATATTAGAATTCTGTTTTAGCACTGTCGATAAGTAAGATTCTTCCTCCCTTTGGTATCTTGCAGTTGTTTTTGATCTGCCAGTCTGGCCTGGGAATCGATCGACAAAACACCTTGTCGATCGAGAAAAATACCATCATTCTATTCCCAGGAATGAGGGATCAAAAACAACTCCACCGCAAAAAAGTTCACTGTGAGTAAAAGGCTTGTGATCTCATGTATACGTGTGTTCACTATTTATAAGGTAACGATCATTTTTATGTTTATTGAAAGTGGATAGTTTAGTTCTGCTAAGATACATCAACGACTCCAATGTAATTTGGATGAACTTGTGATCCCTCAACTCGAGACCGATTCAAATTTTAAGGTAATATTATTTTGTAAAAAACCATATATGTGTTTGCTTCAAATGTGTAATGTGTAATAATGTATATGTATATTTTAGCCTGAAGAGGGCTGTATTATAACAGCCGAAACGTTGCAAATGCAATAAAATGAATTAGCAGGAAATACCAATCAACTCGTCAAGTATCGCTATTAACCCAGGAAAGGAAATGAATTTTATCATATAGCACTTGACAAGTTGACACTCTACTTACGTCGACTCCTTGACAATGCTCTTGCTATGTAGGGTGCCATCAGGACTGTAGCTCAGGAACGCCTGTTGCGAAAAGCATGGTGAGTCGAGCCGGCAACTCCAAGGATGGATGAGTCCATCTTCTTCGACTCGAGAGTCGGACCCTGGAGAGCTCCCAGGTGTTGATCCTTGGATGAAATCGACAAGAATGCCGCTCCGCTGCAGCTTTCCCAAGCACATAAGCTCGGTTTCCGCGAATTAAGCTTCTCTCCCCCCACTCCTGGTAAGCTCGACCAATCAGCGTCGAGGTCAAAGAAAAGCTTCGAATTTTCAAATTTCCAACTGTCGAGTGGTGGGGTAAAATTACTAAAAATAGTGATTTCCCCTCATATCGTAGTTGGAATACGGGATAAAAAATGTACATATTTACAAGTTATTATGATTAATTACACTAATTATTGAAATGAAATATGATACAAGTACTGTAGCATGTAATTTTCAAAGCGGCGCGCATCTGCGCACGCTGAAACTGCAGCCAAGCATGCTATACCGGCACTCAAAATGGCCGCCGCCAGCCCCTTGCAACAGGTTGTTTACACGGCTTCCTGGTGCTCGCGCTACGTCGTGGAGTGGTGTTCGAGTGTTCCGGGTGTGTAATTGTGTGCTGTGGACCATTAGGAACCTGCAGCATCGTCGCAGAAGCGTACCACGGAACGGGGCGTGAGCTATCAGCAAGACAACCAGCGTCTGCTCGAGCCAGCAAAACCGAGGTGTTTGTTTACATCGTGAGTAATTTTTTAATTGATAATTTTAATCATCAATTATTGGTCGTAGCACCTGCGCTAGGCCTTTTTCTTCAAGATAAGTACCCTGGGAAAACTGGGAAAGTCATACTCACAATGTATTCTGTGTTGCAACAGGGCACATGTAAAGAAAGATTAATTTTTTGATCAGTCCCATTAATTTGGGACTGGGTGTGTGACTTTTTGTACTTAAATGACTATAAAAAATCCAATCTTTTTAATGAACTAACCCACATGTAGCTAGCTTAACTATGTCTAATATTTTCCTTGTTGCAGGTACTGCGGAAACTAAGAAACGGAGGCTAGGCTATACCACAAACTTAGTCTGGTGGTGTTTAGAGGTGTGGTAATAAACTCCACTATTTTCACCTGTCTCCAGCAATGATGTAAGGCCTCTTTTATACGTATTTAGTGATATTTTATTTTGAATTGCCCATATTCACTATGGGGAACCTCTAGTTGGAGTGGTCTGGGTTTCGGTTTCATAGGAAAGTCTCTTTTGGATTTGATCAACATGAATGAAATAATAAACCAAAATGATTCTAATTAACTTTGTGATTTTTCTAGGTCTACCTGGATACTCAAGGAACATCAGTGGGGCAAGTCCAGATGTGGAGACCACCTCCAGGGGTGTACCAAGAGAATCCGTCGTGGGGCAACCAACTTCAGAATTCAAGGTAAGACTTTTTCTTAATCTAATATTACTTGGACTTAGTGGTTAATGATAATAATGAGAAAGATTTCCCTTTTTAGGAAAATATAACCTAATTCACCCTTTTTTACGGATTATGGTCTTTGCCAATTTTGTGGCAGGAACTGAAATGGAAATAAGAGTCCTAATTCTTTTGATTTTTACAGAACCTAGAAAACAAAACTAGGAAATGTTGGCCAATGGACCTGTTGATCGACCAATAAAGAATTGACTGGCCTTCGTCGAGGGATCAAATCAATCCAAAATCTGTGTGAGTTTATTATATCTCGCACAACCAAGGTATTTTGCCAATTAAATATTCTTAATTAATTCCCATGATTGAACTCAACTATTTGTTATCTTCCTCTTGAACTAATAGATTCCTTTTCCTTTTTTCAGGACTTTGACCCTCATGGCTCAATTTAAAGAATTGATTGTTCAATTTTATAAAAAAAATCAATAAAAGCCAATCAAACAGAACAACTGATTATTGTTTTGTTATTTAATAATAACTTAACTTTTAACAAAATAATACTTCTTTCAGGTAGGAACATAATTGAATCTAACAAATTAGACTTCATAAGAATAATCTGAATTTTTAGAATTTTGTAAAGATTTTGAACCGTTGCAAGCTTGATCTGGTCATCTACCAAAATTCTAGCCTTATTTTCCAGACTTCCCAAGTTTTGGTATTGTGTTTGGTGCTTGATATAGCTATACCAAAAAATTTTTAGTGGGAATGGAAAGAATTCATCTCGAGAGAACACGAAAATCACAGCAAGAGTCTCGAGTAATAACCATGAAGATGAAATCAATTGGCACGGGTTAGGTTTTCCATAGATCCTTGCCAAAATAACTTTCAGCAAGGAAGAAATTAATCTTCGGAAGAGGAGGTCAGAATCAGTATTTCTCTATTATTTGCTTCGAAAGAACATCGTAGCGTCACCACGCCGAAAAAACTTGACAAGGAACCCATTGGGTCTTGGTTGTTTTTCGTTCGAGGGAATGAATTTCTCGAGTTTCCCGCGAAATATTGTTTTTCTCTAGGAATTCTTGGGATCCTGTCGACTCTGAGACTGAATTTTTGCAAGGAGTACACTATATTTAACTATATGCATGGAGACTTACCCTCAAATACGACGATTCCTTGCGATAAATGTAATCATCAAGCAATTTAAAAAAACCGATACTAAGCTTGAAAATGGTGGAGTTGCATATCTCAAGAATGGATCATTTCAGGGTGGAATAAGAAAATATTCATTCCCTGATTTTACACTCGGAAACGTGCTATGTAGCAAAGGAGATCGAACTTTCGAAAATTTTTGCATGATCCCAGTTGCTTACGGTCTCAACTGAATCGTGAAACTCCGTCGGGAACCCTTGAATGTAAATTTTCAGGCTCATCAAGAAAAACTGTCAATTTCAATTTTTTGGAAAATGAAATGGAATATTTTTTTAGGCTCTTCAAGCTAACCATTCTCTACGGATTTTCTAGCTTTGCTATGAAATATATAAGAGCGATTTATCTTCAAGTTATTACATAAAAACGTGGGGTATGTGTCTAGGACGATTCAAAACAAGCCTCACTCGTTAGCAGTTTTTTTATTGTCCATCTTTCACAAAGCTGAATAAGTGTAAAGCTCAATTCAATAGAGCGGTGTTATTTTCACTGCTAAATACGTCAAATAATGGAGCTCATCCAATCTGGGTTTGTACTCCATAGTCCATACTCTCATGCATCCAATATTGTTATATGAATCTGTCACATGACTCAAAAGAAAAAGTCCTGCGAGTAACTTCAATTTTCTATGTAGATAAATCTTTCAGAGAAATCGCTTCAATAACTATTCAATTCTGAAAATTTCAACAGTGCAATTTTTTGTAATGCAAATCAAGTGCCATAAAAATTATGAATGGTAATTTGATTGTGTAGGTCGAACAAACTCGACACTTGATATACGTAATGACTGAAAATATTCACATCGTTAAAAATAAACATAATAACGTTCTCCTTCATACAAGCCAAGGTAAATATCATAAACCTCCTAGACGGGTATGATTTCTAACGAATACAAATTTACAGATATTTAAATATAACTATTCGCTATGGTCACGAATGTGCTATATAAAAAAAAGTAGACTGCAGCGCCGGTAATGGCAGAAAATAACCTCAGACTGTGGTGGGCTTAGCAGGTTGCGCGGCCGCTGCGGGGGGAGAGCGGGGAAGCCGAGATAACACGGACATGGAAATGTTGAATGCTGTGTGAGGCCTACCACGGCCTAATGCACGAGCTAGCCACTAGATGTCTCGCGGAAGCAATTTGTGTAACGTATTAGTATATGGCTATATACTGATGAAACACGCCGAGCCGCACTCCAATAATAGATACAGTTATACTTGTCCGCTCGAGCCCAAATAGACTATACCTATCTACACCACATTCACACTATGCATGTTGGACAGAACATGAATACAGATATACCTATCATATAGCACGGGCTTATTAGATGATGTGCTATATTCATTGATGTAATATGCAAGTGTCCGAGGATTCGATGTATATAGGTCACTAATTTCAAGTTTATATAAAGGGTGCACCCGGACGATTCGGGGCATTCAACGTCTGTATTCCAACCCAAAACCTGCGACACTCTGTCGAATAAACACGCATCTTTCTCTCAAGTCGGAGACTCACTTATTCACTGTTCAACCCATTAACGAACAAGAACCCAAAACCCAAACTGATTAGTTACCATTACAACTGGTGACAGCGGTGTTGGGTTACAAGGCAGTGAAAATCAAGTGTTAGCAGTTTTTCCAAAATTTTGAGGAAATAGTTTTGTGGAAATTTTTTGAAAATTTTTCGAAAAAAAAATTTTTTCTCGAAAATTTTCCGGAAAAAGCTGAGAATTTCCGAGCGAAGCATTCGCTTGCAGGAACCAAATCCTGATTGCTATCCCAGATCGACGGACCAGCAGGAACTCGCAGCTGGCGAATCCTGTCGCCATCGGAAAGAAATTTTGGAGATATTACATTTCTATTCGGATTGCTGTTTTATTGGATAAGCAGAGTTGCAGTCATCGATTTTTGCAGTTTCCAGAACAAGAGGACTGATTACTCATCACCAAAGTGTCAAAAGTGATAGTGAATGGCCTGTCTTGAACTGTGAATTATAAGTTATGTGGGACGATGGTTGTGGCTTGAAAAAGTTGTGAATCGGCTGGTATTCCGTGGACACATCTGTCCAGTGGCGGTGCATACATCGAAACACTCATCTAACTCGACGAATTGCTGATTGAAAAAACTGCAAACAACGGTTGAGAAATTCGACGCGCATTACTGGAAACAATTTTTGAACTGATAAGTACTATTTATTAAGTGGTTGAACCAATGGAAGGATGATTGATTTTGTGCCGGGCTGAGTGATATATTCATTCGTTTTGTACACGAGTTACCTATAGGTGATATATATTTGAGGTGATTCAACTCGGAGAAATATTTTTGGAACTAAGTGAAATGTCCAGATTTAGATTATTGTGAGAACCTTCCAATTTTTATCTGAAATTTTGAGAAAATTTTTAGAATTTTTCCGATTTTGATCAAATTTTGGAATTGAGAATAGGGAATCGAAATTGGCAGTATTCTATTGCGTGTTCAGAAGGAAAGTTTTGAGAAAATTGAAATGTTTAGATTTGACCTAATGTGAAGATGTTTGAATTTTCATCGAAATTTTGAGGAAAAAAAATTGAAAAGAAAATTGTCTCGATTTTTATGACATATTTTATTTGAAGGCTGGAGATCGGAATTGGCAGTGTTTCATAACGAATTCAGAAGAAGAAATTGACAAATTGAGAACTAGATTACATGAACGATTTTCATATCCAAATTCAGGAAGAGTATTGATAGAATAAAATTTGAGAGGTGAACATTTTGGTAAATAATATAGCAACAATGAGATATTCAAGGACTTCGAAAACACAAAATATTCCGAGTACTGGTATCGGGAAATCTACCATATCTGAAATTCTGAAAATATTACCAACATTTGATGGGAAAAATATACCTGTTTCTTCATTCATTCGACAATGCACAGAATTCGAACAATTACTCGAGAACACAGATAAACCACTTTTTATACACGTTGTCAAATCAAAAATTATAGGAGAAGCGCAGATCTGCATCCAAGCGTACGCGTGTGATTCTATACATGAATTATTTCATATTCTCAAAAGAAACTATGGTCCAAATAAAACTTATTCAAATTTGCTACTTGAGTTGTCGAAGATTGTGAAGAACGAGGGTGAGTCAGTTTTTGCATACGCACATAAAATCCTCAAAGTACAAAATGATATATTGGACCTGATTGACAATGAATTTGATGAGAGATCTAGGATCGGAGCTCAAGAAGTTGTGAACAAAATTACAATTCAACAATTTATAAGAGGCTTGAGTTATCGATATTTCTACCAGATGAACGATAGTGACTACAGTTCTTTGGACGAAGCTATAAATGCTGCTCTGAAAATTGAAAGGAAATTGAGAGATTATGACGATTTACATGGTAAAGAATCCGAATCATTACTTTCCGTTTATACTACAAAGCTCAATGAAAGACGTAAGAAAAAAGGAAGACTGTGTTACAGGTGCAGGAAGAAAGACCACCTCGCACATGAGTGTAAAGTTCCTTGCGTACGTAAAGTCGAATAAACATAAACGTCTATTTTCAGTTCACTCACAGTACAGAAATACTTGTGTGGTATTATACTCAGAAGTTTCATTGACAACGAGGTTGATAACTGTGTGGTATCAAACTCGGATCTGTGTGATCAAGAGATCGGTGCGTGTGTCGTATCGTATCTCAAGTTCATGTGTCATTGAGTACGGTGGCGTGTGTCGTACCGGTACTCTTGGTCTGTGTGACTATGACAGATTGAACGAAGAAACGCGAAACGATATTTCATATTGACATGATTTTTGTTGGCATGGAAAATGGATTGTGAACTAATTTTTCAGAAAGAAAAGATCAAGGTAAAATTTTTGTTGATATTTGTTCCGCTATAATGAACACACAATTTAGTTGAAAAAATGAGGCTACAATACACGAATAAAGAATGGTTATGGGTACCAGTCTGAGTGACTGAGGCAATCACAAAATAACAGAAAGACAAAGCTTGAACGTTTGACTGATGAAGAATTTTATGAGCTCATAAGATACGTAAGATGAGATTTTGAAAGACAAAAAGTGAATTAGACATGGCGAGAAACAGATTGAATTCCGATCACGAAAATTTTCATTACTTGCAAAATAGCAAAATTTTATTAACAATAGAAATGAGTGAAATGAAAAATGAAAAAGTGTCAAATCAGCAAACACAGTCTCCGAAATCACATAGCAACGAATAAAAAAAAAAAAATCATCGAAAATTCTCAGAGAAAAGTTATGAACATTTTGAAATATTTCTGGAATCAAAAAGACAAAATCATTCATAGACATGAAGGAAATGTAATCTGAGCGATTTCCAATTTTAGACAAAATCTATTCTGAATTATTTCAAGTTGTTACAAAATGTAGATACAGTTTGGAAGCACTTGTGAAAAGGAAAATCAAAGATTGAGTTACATTACATGAGCACAGTCGAATTTTTAGGTCAAATATGGATCTCAGCTATGATCGATCGCAATAGTGAAAGAAGTTGATATTTTGAGATAACATTGAAAGTCATTTTAGTCACACACATGAAAAAGCCACCTGAAAAAAGAGAGAAAATTAACAGATCAAATTACTATACAACTGTCAAATCACCAAAGATACAGAATTGAGGTACTTGTCTATGGAAACAGTTGAGTTGTTCACAAAAACGCCAGCATACATATATCTATAGCTTGGAGTAATCTTGAGCACTCGCAAAGTCCGTTGAACGTATCAACAAAAGGTAATACACATATAGCTGCACCTAGAAGAATATGAAATAAGAGATCGGGGACACAATTCCTACTGCTATTTATTTCTCAGAGAGGCCGTATTTAGTCAATTCGATAAGTAAAAAGTGATTCAAAATTTTGGTGTGAATATCATTAGCATTAAAGCAGATCCCCATGAAGTTTTGAGGTTGATTTCTGATCGATCGGTGAAAATTCAAGAGCTTACAGACAAATTATGGGAACTTCAAAGATAGGAAAAACGGTAAAAAGCTATAAGGAGGACCAATGTGTCTCCGGATGAAAAATGAATTGTACGTGGAATGAGTCGAAAGTAGATTGCTTACAAGAAATTTTAAATGAAAAGTATTTGACAGGAGAGCCAAGAATAAAGAGTTGATAGTAAAAATGAGGAAATGATTTTAAGTTTTTTGTGTTGAGGTAAATTGACAATCGAAGTAGTTTGTTTGAAGTGAGGAAAATGTACAATAGAGAATGAGAGAAAAATTTTTTTTTTTTTCTTAACTTGATTGCAAAATTGAAATGAGCCCAATGAACAATTACTATGGAAACTAAATTTTGCAAAGTTAGGCTTTTGGCAAAGAAATGGTAGATTTTATGAACATAACTCATCTCTATGAGAGACAATTGAAGATGACAGACTCAGAACTAGGATAATGAGGTTTATAAAGTATGATATTAAATCTAAACAAAGGCACATTAATATAAAATAGCCAGTACAATGAGCATGAGTCAACGTATTCATGCATGTAGATTTGGATCGGAAATGCCCTTAAGGAAACAAAAAGGATGCAGAAAACCAGTAGAGAATTGAATCATTTCAAAGGAATACCTTGAGCGAAAAAACTTTTTCTCCTCTCCTTGAGTACTTCTTGACTTGTGCCACGGTACCAATACAACCTAAAAAAGGAAGAGTCCAAATAATAAATTCTCACATTGAGCCAATAATGAATAATCAAAAGTAGATTACTTGTTATTCGAAGGAGGAAATTTTGGTGTCGAGTAGTGTGAAATTTTCACTCAGCGTAACCCCATTGATTGAAAACACATCTAGGCAGTATACTGATACTTGCAGGTTTTCCAATTTTTGAACTGATCTTGTACAGGAACATACTGGTCACATGGTCACCTACACATACAAAACAAAGTAAGAAGAGAGAGACACAATTTTGGTCAAGTTGACAGCTATACTAATAATCAGACTTTTTGGTCCAACAAAGACACAAGTAATCTTCATTTGACAGTAAATTTCAATCTCAATGACAAGGTTAATATCAGATAGACTAGGTGATAGCACCTCTAACAATGGTATATGATTTTGGTGATTATTAGAAGGAATTACCCTAACACAATTTGATAACCTTTGAATACAAGTGCTTACGCCAAGTAATGATGATTAAAAATTTGAGGCAAAGTAGTGAATACACATGTTATTACATACCTTTAGGTTGTGAAAAATATAACCATCTAGTTGCAAATGGAATGAATAATGTCAAATGCACTCATGAGACAATTTTGATGAATAATATGTAAAAGCGTTACCAGGGCGTACCTCATTTTTGAGGATAATTTCATTTCTGGAAGTAGTAGAGTCCTCGTCCAAAGTGCTAGATGATTGTACAGTCCACAGAGAGTATTTCATGAAGTCTGGAAAAAGTATAGAGTCCTTGTGAAAAAAGTTGACTAGTAACATGTATACAAAGTTTGAAAATCATGACTTGAAAGGACACGACTTTCACCTGACAATTGAATGGAAAAGAATATATAGTCTCTAAATGTTGGAACATATAATTGAAATGATATAGCAGTGATTGGAATGAGTTGAATCATCAAATGGTATTTAAAGGAAAGAATTCACATTGGTTATGAGTGGTCCCATACTACAGCATAGGAAACATGTCCAACTTGTAACATCTGATTCATGACATGAGTAACATTCCAAGAGGTGCAAATGGCCTAAAAAGCTTCTTGAACATTGAACACGAGTAAGATGAACAATTTCAATAATTGGAGAACATCATAACTTTGAAATATTTGTGAGTGAAATTCGGCATGTATTTTTGAAGATAATTTGGAGCATAACTAAAAAAGTAAATGAGTATAGTTACCAAGACTTACGTGCTTTCTTCATAAGAGATCGGTGAACAATATTTGCATACATACATACCTCAGACTTTTCTCAAAATATTCATTTTTCACAAAACACTTGTCTTTTACGCAGAGGGTTGCCACCGCGCGACAGAATCACAACAACACTACGCCATCTTGAACGCCAAGCGTCTGCTAGGCAGCTAGACCAATGAGCGCTCAGCGCCACGAGCAACAAGTAGCGCGCGAAAAGTAGCCACATATGAATTACATTATTCGGGAGTCACACATTGTTGCGTTGAGTGTCAATGACTATAATATAATACTTTGGGGATTTCACAGGTTAAATAATAAAAAAAAATTGATCCGTATTAATGGAAATGTGAATTGATTACGTCGTGTACTTTTTTATGAGAATTTTATGAATAAGAGAACCTTGTAGTGGACTATGCTGCCAGTTTCGAATAACCCAACACGAAAGTATGAGTTAATAATGATCATTTATGGATCAGTTCATAGATGATGAAATATACATATGTTTTTGAGAATATTTGAGTCAATAATGTTGAAAATAGGCCAATTTATTTGATGATGAAATTCAATACGGAAATCATGCGAAGCAATTATGACGAAAGGAATATGATATGATTATTGTACATTTGAATGAGCAGTTTATCCGAATGTGTATCAGTGATATTTCTATAGAAGTTCAAAATTATGATATGACGAAGATGGTTAATTAGAGATTTTAAAATTGAATGTTATGGGATGTGATTTCAAAAGTTACATTATGGATGATTCATGATAAAATTAGGATTAGTTGAAAGGAAGAGAAATTGTATAAGGATTTCACATGAGAGTCGAGCTATTAATGATTTTCAGTGACAAATTGAGAAGAAAAAAATTTTTTCTCCAGGAGATGTAGAATTCTAGATAGTTGGTTAACTTTGGAGAGTCTGAGGGAATGGGGACCGAGTAGTATACTTCTTTCGAAAAATTATGGAAAGTTACAGATATTAACAAACTACGAGCAGCACGATGAAAAGCAGAACCTAGATTATTAATTGTGAAAATGATGATTATTGAATTCGAGATATGTATCATTGTATTGACAGAAATATGAGATCTCTTGGACCAGGTTTCTCTTATGTTTTTCCCAAGAGGTTTTTGAGAGTTTCCCTGAGTCCACGGGTCTGCGACCCGGGCAAATGCGAGAGATAATAGAGAATAATTACAGAATATGGAGTATATGATTATTACATTATGACCAATAAGTTTCCGAACGTTTGAATGATTCAAGACTTTTTCATCATGAAATATTTCACTATTCAAAAATTGATGAACGTAGATTATGAATTTTCAAGATAATGTTTGAAAGATATGACGTTATATTATGATTTTGTAAGAAAAAAAAGTGTTCTTGTATCACACTTTTTTTTCGAGAAAAGGGGGAAGGTGTAACGTATTAGTATATGGCTATATACTGATGAAACACGCCGAGCCGCACTCCAATAATAGATACAGTTATACTTGTCCGCTCGAGCCCAAATAGACTATACCTATCTACACCACATTCACACTATGCATGTTGGACAGAACATGAATACAGATATACCTATCATATAGCACGGGCTTATTAGATGATGTGCTATATTCATTGATGTAATATGCAAGTGTCCGAGGATTCGATGTATATAGGTCACTAATTTCAAGTTTATATAAAGGGTGCACCCGGACGATTCGGGGCATTCAACGTCTGTATTCCAACCCAAAACCTGCGACACTCTGTCGAATAAACACGCATCTTTCTCTCAAGTCGGAGACTCACTTATTCACTGTTCAACCCATTAACGAACAAGAACCCAAAACCCAAACTGATTAGTTACCATTACATTCGACCATAGCGAATACACTGGCACATGGATCATTACTCAATTAGCGTACAGGCTGGGGCCTACGATATCTACACAATTTTTCTTGAATGAAAAAATATTCACGAACCTCAAAGATATCATAAGTTTCTAATCTAAACTAAGAATTCGGCAGAAGAATAAACTGTTATTCCTGTGTTTGAATAACAACGTGTAACATGTGCACCAATGAAGGATTAAGTTGGATTCCAAGGTTCACATAGTCTGTGAATCTTAGGCTGAGAACGATTTATGTAAGTTTCTAAGTTGGTTTGATCTACTAGATTCGTCACCGTTATCTCAAGAGACCTCACTTGATACTGAGTGTCGTGTCGAAACTACATGACTTACGTCTGGGTTGAAGTAACACGCTTGCAGTAGGAATGCAATTCATCGTAGATGTTAGTACAATAAAAGAAACCACTGTGTATCAGTCTCCTGAGCTGCTGTTAGAAACTGTGGTACCTAAACCCAAATAATGTTCATTGTCATCTGCCTGTATTGTCACTGGAATATGCACAAGATGCAAAGTACGGGCCATCCAACATCGACCTAAAAATATGGAAATATGATAGATATTTTCAAGCCATAATCATTTTTGAATGAATATTTGATACGGTTGGAGAGGTTTAATTAGACTTGAAAGTTATTGATATGAGTGCTTTCTTAGTTTCGTCTCATTCAAGTCGATTTTGTAATATATGAAGATTTTGAATTTCCAAAAATTCTTGTACGTGGGATAATCAGTACACCTCTTTCTCTCATCTTGTAAGAAGAAATTTTGGCATGCACAAAATTTTGCTGCAGATAAACGACTGAGAAAGGAGGTTTTGATAGTTCAACTGATTGTTTCTCGTGTGAGTCGAATTCTAAAGGAAATGGTCGGGAATTATTAGACATTTTGTCTCGGCTATAGTGTCATTTACGTATCAATCGATCGCCCGTGGGTAAATCGAAGGTGAATATTAAAATTGCGATGATTGCTCGACGTATATTCTGATTGAAATGCTGGAATGCGGCACACGATTCTCAAGCTCATTCGATAGGATTTTCGCTACCCTGACACGGTTTTGGTCTTTATTCTTTGATGTTGACTCAAGACTCACGTCCTGAAATTGCGACGGATTTCCCATACCGAAAAACCCATACTAATCAAAATTCACTCGGAAAATTCTCACCACTCATACTTCGTTGTTCAAGTGTTCGTTTATCAAACCGAGAAGCTTTTTGTAGAGCTGCAGTGCCTTATATGTGTTTGTGGGTGTTGTTAAATCGGGAACTAGAGAATGAGCTACTTCAGCAAACAGAGGATCATATAGCTGAGGTTCCTTGGTGTATTTTTTCGGTAAACGATCCACCCCAACAAGGTCCACTGGTTTCCTGTAGTCCTTGGATCCAAATTGTTCAGGGAGATTATACATTGTGAAGGGCCTGCCATGAATTACACCTTCGCTAGACTACTTTCTGATGAGGTGCTGGTTCCAAAGTAATTTTGACTCTCGCAATTTTTTCTGGATGATGAGGCCGAAACAGAATTGCATACATTTTATGTGCATCTCGCTGCCGTCATAGAGACCTGTCTCCTCCATGCACTTGAAAAACTGTATATAAAAGTCCATGGAGTGTTTTCGGAGGTGGCCCCAAAATGATTCGATTCTCTAGTTTTTTGTGCTCTTATCGGCGACGTAACTCTTGGGACCAGCCAATTTATCATCATGCTTGCTCCTCAAGCATATCTGCAGAGAGCCAATTAGTGTGTTTTCTCCTCCTCGATCAGATCTTGACATCATTGGAACACAACGTAATTCTTTTACTTTCTTGAGATAATGGTTTGCTGTCACTCTGGGGTCATTATTTGTGGTCCCTACCTTCAATCACAGAATTTTCCGAGAAAACGCATCAGTGCAACCGTGGATGGGGGAACCAAATGCCTTCATGTTGTCATACCCACCGTGTGACCAAGCAAAATTTGAACCTCGGCTGTGAAACTGTCTTCTTCGCAGGCTTTTTGCAAGACTATCAGAAATACCTTCGGGATCAGTGATAGATAGGATGAGATAGACTGTATCTCTTTTAACGTTGAGGCGCCACACAGTCTTCAGTTTTCATGGAGGGATATGTACCCCAAATTATATCCAGTCCAGTGAAGCTCTTCAGCAATTGCAAAAACGATGTCTTTAAGGGAACTCTCTCCATAGTTTCTTTTTTTGAGGCCAAGCATTGACAGAAACTTCTTGAAAGAACTGAG
Source organism: Eretmocerus hayati (assembly GCA_029851415.1). NCBI lineage: Eukaryota > Metazoa > Arthropoda > Insecta > Hymenoptera > Aphelinidae > Eretmocerus > Eretmocerus hayati. The sequence continues at coordinate 107,604,286 of CM056743.1, forward strand.
TGAAGTTTCGATGTTGTGTTTTTTCTCGAGCAATTTGAAAATTTCGCTGTAAGTGAAATTGAGGGGTTGGGTGGAATAAGGGCCTAAGTGCACTGAGACCCTTCTTCCGGCCTACCGCGTTTTTGAACCCTTGAACCATGATCTATCACCCCTTGAAAGTTGTTTTTCCATAAACTTCGAAAACCCCATAGATCAGGAAAAGGGCCTAAAAGCACTTAGGCCCATGATGGGGGTTAAGCCCTTTTATCGATTGTATGATGAGAGATAGGTCCTTAGTCTATTATCTGAAGGCAGTTAGACCCAGCTAGACTCCTTGGACAGCTAGTTGTATAGTTTTGACGGGTAAGAATGAATCGTCTAACTACGATGTTATACCATTGGACACGAATGGTTCGCCAATCATTTTTAAGAGAAAAGCATGACCTCACTATTTCATTAGGTTTAAGTGGAGAAAGAGCTTCCTCATTTCCCAAGATCATCTCTGTGTCGTACGGTATTCTAAGTAATCCTTCAAAAAGTTGAGAATCGGCGTTCCATCAGTAAAATCATGTTCCGAAGGATTTCAATGAATCAATCTGATTTTTTGGACATATCTTCGGAACTTCGACAAATAGGAGAGCAGTATTCTTATATCGACAACCTGTGATTGAGGCCTCTAAGAAGATTCATAAAAGATAAAAATCGATTTTTAACCATGTTACCTGTAATCAAGACATTAGTTCACCACTTCATCGTATTTGCCGGGTCATGCCACAGCGAAAATCGTTTCGAAAACTATCAGTTTTGGTTGTGGGAAGTGGTCAAAAATGCGAAAAATCATCTTCGAAACAAATTTCGATTCAGTATTTCCATCCCTTGTGCATGCGCGTCCTCTGATGTCTCTAAAAGTAATTTCAATTGATAGCCACCCGGTGTAACTCATTTCAGAATGGTCACTCGAGGAAGTTGGTTCGACGCGTTAGTTAACGAGATCTAGCTGGTCCAAAAAATCGAAAACTCCAAGGTATCGAGTCCGTGAACCCGTGGCCCCTCCGATGGACGCCAAGAATGCGAATTTCGAGTCGGATCGTTCCCAAGACGTGAACATGTGTTTTCGTGTATTTTTTGATGTAGAAACCGAATCCGTGGTCATTTTTGTCCCCAACCTTCAGGATTATCTGGTAGGCATAAAAAAAGAGTAAGATAGGCTAAGGTAGGCTCAAGAAACGAGATCAAGTGAAAAATTGATCGGGCCCCAATCACTGTGGCGCCCGAAAATCAGACTCGCAAGGGAGTCCGGAGGGTCCGGGTCACCATACCTCACTAAACTTTTTTCACAGTCTCGTACCACCTAGAAAATGAAGAATCCAGAGTGACTCCGTCAAACGGGCTTTCTGTCCAGAGCTACAAGCAAAAATGTTAGAATTGCCCATATAGGCCCATGTCAAAAAGTGATATATATGTTACCGGCAAAAGCCAAAATCCGGTAATTCGCGAAACGCCTAGGGATTTCGCGAAATGACGAAGCTCCCGGGCGAAACCCGAAATGACTGAAAAGCTCTTCGGCATTTCGCGAAATGCTGGAATGGTCCCGACAAAAGTTGAAATTGAAAGAAGTTATATATTTCAATGTGAGAGATCCAGCTTTATTACAATACCGCAAGCTCTTGTCATATTCATACACTATCCATCTTGATTCGAATTCGTAAGTGATCGATAACTTTGCTTGGAAACTCAGCCTACAGTAGAATATAGTGATACATTCATGGGTTTGCAATCAATGTATAACTGCTGATTCTGTGATTAAAAATATTATCATGCACAATATTAATTTCATACGAGGTCATAAATCACATCGTCAATTCTATACATCGAATGTCTATCTAATTAAACATACAATCAACGACTTCACTTTTTATTGCAAGACGAGATCCGTGACACTTTGAGTTGCATAGTAACTTATTCTTCCGGCACAAGCGTCTATTCGAAGAGCATGCACTTCGGCGATTACAACGAAAAAAGCCTTGTCCACCTGTATTCGAACTGTTTGTCGCACCAATCTCGAAAACATCAAACTTCTTCAGCCTTCTGTACTAGCGAGAAGTTTTCGTCACTGCATCTTTTGCCTTGATAATATCCTGAAGAATAGTATCGTAATCTCTCTCGGTCATGATTTTATAGTGTTGATTCGCCGTTATTTCACCCAAGAACTTTTCTCGCCTCTTGTTTGGATCATCTTCACTGATTTTTGTACAAATTTCTAAATCAGTGCACAAGAACTATGACGGACGTGAATTGATCAGTTGCATAATCAATTGCAGCGTTTGCTATCTGCTCCGTCACGCGCGATAAACTGACCAATAAATGTAAACATGAGCTATGACAATGGTAATTCGACGTTGTATACCCATAAATGTATCACTATATTCTACTATAGGCTGAGTTTCCAAGCAAAGTTATCGATCACTTACGAATTCGAATCAAGATGGATAGTGTATGAATATGACAAGAGCTTACGATGTTGTAATAAAGCTGGATCACTTACATCAACAGAGGACGGGGATTTTTTCCTATAGAATGACCAAAAATTTTCATGGAAATTTTCACGTGAAATGTCTATATCGTCGCCCCCGAAGAAGAAAAACACCTCCCATTGTTCTCCCAATGCATTTTTAAATGGGGACGTGTTTTTCTTCGTCGGGGGCGACGATATGATGAATTCTATCAATCCGAAGTTCCGGTGGGCCACTATTCGCTCAGATCACCATTATTTGGCGGCAAAAATTCTGCTTGTAGCGCTCGTGGTGGCCAAAAGACACACGAAAACACGGGGGCCAGTGACGGGGGCAGCCGTGACGAGTCATATATATAAGTATAGATATAGGTTATAGGTATAGAGCTCCCGCGTCGACTGGCGTCTGCTGATGCTATCTGAATACTTCTCATCAGTCTAACATCATGACTCCGTCAATAGGCCAATCACTATTACTAGAGTTCCGAATAAACAGTGTCGGTGGTGGGGATCTACCATAGAAATATAATACCAAATTATATCTATGGAATTTACTCGTTGCAGTGCGAGAGTCTCTCTCATATTTGCCCAACACAACAAAAGAGTGCTCGACCGTCGGCCCGGCTCCACTTCGTCGTCGCGTTGTGACTTGTTTCACACAAGTGTATTGCGTGGTCGAGTGGACTCGACCGGTAGTGTATCTTTTGGCAATGAAAGTGTATAATGAGAGTGTAACGTTCGGGGTAGTATGCTGAGTCTTGTCATGAATCACATGTTGGTTGGAGCAATTGTTTATGCTGTGATGTTTTTAGGCTCAACGTGCTGCTGTGTGTGTGGGTGTGTGTGTGTGTGTGTGTGTGTGCATGTATGTATGTGCAGCCGTGCGCGCGAGCCCCCGTTGTTTAATGCGCGGCTCAGCCATAAGAGGCGCCCTAAGACAACTTGAGCGGAGCGAATAGTGGCCATCGCCGTCCTGCAAGGGCAGAGAGTATTATGATTTCTTTTCCTTTTTCAGCCTCCAAGTCCGTATTCCGATGTTTTTTGATGCTCCAAATACGAGAAAAATAGTAAAAAAAATCTTTGAGTTGTCCTTGAACGTCAAAATTGCAATTTTCAAGGTCAAAATGATCATTTTTCGCTTTCCAGCCTTATGTCATGTTAGGTCAGTGGAAGCGTTATGTGATGAGATGGAGTCTAATTGTGCGAGGTTGGGGTATGTATGAATATATATATATATATATATATATATATCCGAGCAAACGAGTGGCGTAAAATATTATTCGGCACTGGACCTCAGCTTGGCTGCTTCCTCTCGAACGTCCGAATATACTCACGTTTTTGCTGCTTGGATCGATTGAAATCCTCGTACTTTCAATGGATGGATCGGGAACTGAAACTTTGGGAATACGGCACTGTAGCTATTCAATGCTAAAAGAGCATACTACGGCCACAAGTTACTTATATCAAAAACTATAAGCAACTGAAAATGCACAATAATCAAAGAATAGATGAATAAAGCATGAAATCGGTCGATTTCATCGGTTATGCGATTCCATCGATCAAATTACTTATTCTCAGGCATTTTACGAGTAAATCATATGTATGTTAGCTCATTTTGTTCGTAATTGATTCTATTACTCGATTAAACCGTGAAACATGATAACGCCATCGCCTGAGACGAGTATTTGATCGATGCATAGCTAAATTTTTAATATCGATATCAAAAATTATATCATGCAGAAATTCGTTCTACTGGCTTCAAATAATTTTGTTATAGCATGAATTTTAGTGATTCTTGTGCATGATGATCGTATATAAGTGGCTTTATGTATATGAGAATTTATTACCAAAGGAGGGCCTGAAAATATTAAAAATAATTCTGGGAAATAATTTATCGGGTATTTTCTCATGGAAAGAGTTTGGTTCGTGTGACCATGATTTTATTTCTATAACTTTACAATGATTCGAAATTTACTTTGAAATCTGATTTTACACAATTCAAAACCACGATCTCGATCGTGTACATAGAATTGAAAATTTATGATGATTTCTGGTGTCAGTATAATCGACGATGTGACTCTCATCCTCGATTTGACTTGTGTCTATGGGAAAATTATACGTCTCTCTGTAACACATTTGAATCAGTACGCATTAGTACAGATATTTATAAATTTGAGCCCTATTCGCGTGTGTCTGATACTTTTGAGACACAAATGATTTCAATATCGCGCATATTAGTAGTGGGCCGAGATGAAAAGATATTACTTGTGCGATGTATGGATTTCTACGCGTATAACCGGGTGATTTTACTTTGAAATCCCGAACCGGCATCAGACCACTGCGTAATGTCGGCCTCTCGTGAGTCTTAACCCCATCCCGGGTACAGAGACGATCGGTCCGGCTTGCCCAATTGGGTCTGATGCATTCACTTTTGCCCACGTTTACGTAAAAATATTAATTTCTGTCCCGCCTTGGATCATAAATAGTCGCCAGGTTGACTATTTATCCCGATCCAAAGAGGGTCGCGATATAATAATCCGCGTGCTCGCCGAAGCGCACCACTTGGATATTCTCAATATTGAACTTACATTGGTCTTGGGGAGACCTGGTTATGCTCTCGATACAGGCGTTTATAGTATTAGGTTGTGAGTTTGCTGTAGTTCCAGCGCAAGTGACCGCGCACTCGTCCGTCGGCTAACTATATGCCTGAGCTCGCCAGATCCCCACTTCAAGACCAATTTCGGCGGCTCGACTGGCAGATTTCATAGACACGCGTATTCATGCATACTAATAGAAATTTCACCGCAAATTTGAATTGATTGGTCAGCTATTAGTATTGATATATCGGTGATCGTTCGTCGTGGAAAGGGCGTAAAATATAGCTGACCACACATATATATGTTTCGTATCCCACAATCGTCGCGTAAAAATGGCTTCTATTATTATTGCATTGGTTAATTCACAATAATCGAATAGACAGTTGTTAGTATTAGTATTTACCACACCATACATGCCTGATTCTACTTACACGACTGGTCTGATGGTCATCTGCTTAAACGGCTGACTGAAAATTCTTACTCTTTAAAACTTTAAAATTATCTGAAAATTGCAGACGTTGCAATTGACCCCAAAAACCCCTGGGTAGCGATTTCTGGGCTCCCTGAAGCACTTGAATAGTTGGACCACTATAGTGGCCATCCCCGTCCTCTAAAGGTTAAAATATATTATTTCTTTCAATTTCGACTTTTGCCGGGACCCTTCCGGCATTTCGCGAAATGCCGAACAACTTTCCAGTCATTCCGTCTGACGTCGAGCTTCGTCATTTCGCAAAATCCCTAGGTATTTCGCGAATTACCGGATTTCGGCTTTTGCCGGTAACATATATATATAGATATGGGACGTTCCACGTCAAAAGGATCAAAGCCGTGTCCCAAATTGAGCGCATCGAATCAAGACGTTCTTGGGCTCAAAATGATCGTCAAAACGTACACTTTCGAATGCAGTCTGGACCGAATCAAAATTTTGAGCTCGAGTCGCCAGGTGGGGCTACGAAGATGCTCAAATCCTGAACTAACGAGGTATCGGACACGCAAAAAGTTTCCCGAGGCTAGAACGCTCACGGAGACCGACGCTAATCATCTGTCATAGATTATCACACTCGTGAAAAATGTTTGTTATGATCGAACTGGTCACTGTGGTGACCTAACCTCGTAAAAACCATCGAAAAGCGTTAAAATCGCTGTTTCGTGGATGGGGTGGATGTTCGTTCAGCTGGGACGTCATGATATCAACTGCCAATTCCTAACTCCGGAAATCATTATTATGTTCTGAAACCTTAAAATTCTCTCGAAAATTGGGAATAATCCTACTTGATGAAATAAGAATGAGCTGGTTCTGTTATTCGCTTTCTTCCTCTTTCCATAATGCGACTGCCTCAATTATTGAAAGGTACCAGCATTCAGAGCCATATCAATGTAACAAAAGGACAACATGAGCTCGAGAAACCTAGGCCAATAACAGCAAAAAAGTCTGTTCCACACTGTAAAGAAATTTTCCGGAAATGAAAAATTCAACCAGTCTGGCTAGAAATGTAACCGGTTTGGTTGGAAATTGAGTATCCGACGTGATTTAGAGTGGTATATTTTCGATTCATGTCACAATATTGGCTTTTTTCTTTGGAAGTGACTTTCAAATTCATCATGTCAGAGGAGACTCTTACTTTGGTAGAGTTTCCCAGCAGTAGTTGGAGAAACCATGATCAAACTGTTATAGTCACAGTTTTACCCACGGTTGTCAAGTTATACCTCCATCTCTGTTCAATAAGAGTCGAGACTATCTGTGCTTAAATCATTGGTGTGCAAAATCTCGTTCTGAAAAGTATGGATTGTGACGGCTGCTAGATTTGCCTAGTTAATTTAGCCGCACATGCTGGGCTGTGTGCATTGCCCAGCAAATTTGTATATAATAATTGTAACTGTAACTCTGCATCTGCTGCTACCACTGCATATCCATATAGATGTATATATTGCTGCTATTGCGCGCGAGAGAGATTGGGTATGGAGCGCGCCAAATGACAAAGCATGATTTTGAGATAAATAATAATGATAGGATTTATTCAATAAATAAACATGGTGCATACGAGCACATCGAACGCGAGCACGAAGAGAGCAAAGGGTGAAGCACCAAACAGAGAGAGAGCAATTCAAAGCTGTACTCACAAATTATATATTGGCTATCAGCCGCTCGCATGATAATAATTGTTCTAATCGGACGATGTCCAGGACGCAGGTATCGGTCGCACGCAATGTCGATCTGGACTGCCGGATGATCATCCTCTCGAGCACGTCGCCAAGGTATCCGATCAGGAGCAGGTGCACACGCGGCGTGGGCACGAGGAAATTGCGGAAAGCGCGGGATATTGCTCCGATCGCGGCCACATGGTCTGCTCGGCAAGACGGGCGAACAGAGTCTGAATTTGGCGCAACGCGCGATGCCGGTCAGCTGATTAGCATGGACACGAGGGGCGCGGTGCGGCGATTCTAAAGGTTCGATGATATGATGGTTCGCGACAAACGCGTGATTCTACTGTCTCTCTCTCTCTCTTACACATGTAACTTACTGCTCTCTCCTCGGATGCTCTGCTACATTCTGTAAGAAAGTTATATGATTGCATTGATTAGGAACAGGAGAGAGAGATGATGGTTGAGATTATCTACTCAACCGTCACACCCCCCCCCCCCAGACGTTGTTCAGCCGGATGGCGTAGCAGCTCCAGAAATATTCTCTCTCTATCTGGGCCATGGATGGAATGGAATTGTCCGAAATCAACGTAGACTCATTTGAAAATTGAAATAGAGAAAAGGAAATTGTTAATTCTTTACAAAAAATGTGAAAGATGAGATTGAAAAGAAATTTCCTGAGGGAAAGAAAGAATTAAATGAATGATTGTGATTCTGGTAAAGTCACTCGATTGCTCTCTTGAACGGAGATTTAGACTTATCGCTAACATCCATCCATTCAAACTTTAGATTATAAATGATAGTACTTACAGTCCCTACCATAAATAATGGAACACGTAGGGTCTCACTCAAACAGCGATGTCTCCGATTTGATTGGTCGTACGGGAATTCTGAAAAAAGGGTTTTGAAGAGCACAAAAAAATCTATCAATTTATGGGTTTCAATGATTTTTTACGTGCTTTTTAAGTGCCCGTACACGTGGTTGAAAATCAGAAAAAATTTTCCTTCAATCAATCACCTACAATTTTGACGGGAGTGATTCAATCACAAAAATACTCACGGGATCTTGTAGATCGTTCAAGAATCTAAAAATTTGGTCCTCTGTAAAATTTTTGTACGACCCTTCCTGTCTGACTTACGAGCTCCGAAAGAAAACTTTGTAGTAACATGGAGATACCGAGACTGGCACCTGTTCAATTTTCTCTCGCTCTATTCTGGGGCAAAATTGGATTTGAAAAATATCATGACACATGATTTCGGCGTAAAATGATCTCATCTTTTAGAATATTTCATCAGATTTTGTCTCAAATGTGACCTATGGGAGCAAAACACGGAATTTATCAATTTTCACATCAAATTTCGAGAAATCGTTGCTATCTCAAATCTCAGACAAAATCTGATGAAATATTCAGAAAGATCAGAACATTTCACGTCGAAATCATATGCCATGATATTTTTCTAATTCGATTTTGCCCCTGAATAGAGCGAGAGACAATTGAACAGGTGCCAGGCTCGGTATCTCCATAAACACCCTATGTTAGTACGAGGTTTTCTTTCGGAGCTCGTAAGTCAGACGGGAAGGGTCGTACAAAAATTTTACAGAGGACCAAATTTTTAGATTTTTAAACGATCTACAAGATCCCGTGAGTATTTTTGTGATTGAATCACTCCCGTCAAAATTGTAGGTGATTGATTGAAGGAAAATTTTTTCTGATTTTCAACCACGTGTACGGGCACTTGAAAATCACGTAAAAAATTATCAAAACCCATAAATCGATAGATTTTTTTGTGCTCTTCAAAACTTTTTTTTCAGAATTCCCTTACGACGGATCAAATCGGAGATATAGCTGTTTGAGTGAGACCCTACGTGTTCCATTATTTATGGTAGGGACTGTATATCGTACGAATAAACTTTTCAAATTTTTCCAAAACAAAAAGAATAATTGAACTATGATGATAATGAGATTGAATGACAAATTATCCAAAAAAAAAAGATTATGAAGAAAATTAACAAATATCCTGATTGGCAAGAATTGTCGAATTTGTGCTTCACAAAAATTTGCACTGATTGTTTGATTGGATACAAAATAAATTATCAGATTTCGATTTTAATATTGAGAATTAAAATAATACTCAACTCGTACGTTTTCGTACTGATTATCGACGACTCATGTGAAAAAATTTCAAGGAATAAATAGATACGAATTACTGATCGGTCGTAGACCTGAAAATATCCTACTAAAATAGCAATCCTTATGTACTAATATCATCCATGCACTCTTCTACGGATCGGCCGGGAACCTATTGATTTCAACGGGCACATTGGTATGAAGTAATGGGGAAAGTAACATGGCTAGAAAATTTGACAGACAAAACAATGCAGAAAAAAATAATAATTATCCATCGATTGACCTAGCTAACGATCCTAATTCGATTGTAATACCAAATTTTTCTCATTCGAAAGAAAAAACTAAATTTAACACTTCACTGAAAAAGTCTTGTCAGCAATAGTACTGATCGGCGCAAAGTCGAACGGACACAACACACACTGAGTGAGACTCGCGCGCACACACCCGTCGCCGTCCATCGATGAATCTTCCGCAGGAATGATGTCGATCTCAGCTTCGGTTTGTGGTACACGGACGTCATCCTCTCGTACTGGTTGCTCCTGCACCTTGGTTCGATGAAATTTTCCTCCTCCAGGACCAGCCTCTCGTTCTAAGTCGGTCAGATTGACATGCCTCGGTCGAAATGACCTCAAAAGTCCTCTTGGAATCATTTGCGATTTCTCAGATGAACTAGAAAAATGAATCCTTCTTGACTCTAACTTGGACGAACAATTACTGTCCAATTGAAGAAACTTTTCAGGAATGCGTTCGTCGAACGACTCAGTCTGCGTGGAAAACATAATCCGGTGCAGTGAGACATTGTGATGACAAACCTCCGAATGTGTTTCGGTCGAATAATTTTGACCCAACTTTGTGCGTCTTTCATGCGTATGATACGCGAATTTGTTGCACGTCTTTGTAATTTGCAATATCGATTTTGATGTCGATAATAGATGTTGATGCGCTGATGAAAGTTCTGAGGATAATTGTCTCAGAGACTGATATACTCTTTGCGCTAAGGTTATACTTGAATTTATAACTTGATAGAAACGACCTCTTTGCACTATGCAATCATGAGCATTACTGTCCGTCTCGATCATTTTAGAAACGAGATAATTGTGTCCATCAAACGAACGAGAAAAATCAAGTCCGATGATGTGCTCATTTGCTTCTGCGAGATTAATTTCTGAAATGTGGACTACAGATGGATCCAAGCCATTAGAATGTTGACTTTCTGATCTAGCATTATCAGCCATGTCATGAGATGTAAAAATTGCCTCCTTGATGAATGAATTCTGAGCAGCTGATTTGACAGATGAAGAGCTTGAAGGGCCCATCTCGCTCTTTGTCAGTGTGAATTTGCAAGACTCAGAAATTTTTTCAGGGGCATGTGCCAAATTTGCTACCAAAAATCGGTCGCAGGAAACGTTCTCGATACGATTTGAGAATTTATTGCACAATTTGACATTTGTAAATTGCAATCCAGCCCACACGAGTGATTGTGCTGATTGGCTAGATGCCAAGCGATATAATTAGGCTTCGATGGTTTGCTACATAGAAGTCTAATCCATGGCAGGATTGAGAATTGATTGGTCCATTCAAAGATGCTGATTTTCTGTTTTTATATTTGCTATATGTAGCAAACGGGATTCGGACGATAATATTGTCCAAGGAATTATTCGGAAGTACTGCAACTGCGTGATTCTTCCGGCGAAATATGGAATTTTTGACTGAATAGTGTGCATGATTAGGTGTAATTTGGCACTGTGATTGGAATTTAGAGAAATCAAAATGATGATTCGAGCGTATCCACCATGGCTCACGTCATTCATGCCCAAATTGGTCGACATAGTCAAGTCCAACGACTGGCAATGAGTCAAAAATTGCGTTTGATTGAGCAGTGTGAATTTCCGTCAATACAGACGAATAAGGTCTTTGCTCTGATGAATCATAATTTGATGAAAAGTTATGATGAGGTATTTGGATATTTCGACTCTCGTCCGAAAAAAAATTTGGACAATGCGAACCACCCCTCCCCCTGAGACGATAAGGCTCTGTAATGGGGGTCAGATTGAATTGCGTACTTGTTGCAGATTCGTGCATACACAATGAGCACGTACAACTATCCGCACAATGTGGGTGTGATCTTAATCTGTCGAAGTTATCTACAGGAACTTGATTCGAAGTTGAATTGGAAGTTGTAAGGGAACTTTGACTAAAATTGTCAGATTGATGTAATCCATGGTCATTCTTCTGTTGATTGGTAGTGATGGTAATTTGCGCGCGCGCGGATGTCTCACTTTCTTGATAACGCGGCAATCGACTCTTGAAGTCTATAACCCATTCATTGAGCATCGCATCTCGGTGATTTCTAAGCGCAGCGTCGCTATGGAAATTTTCATTTTCGACAAAGTCATCGATTTCATAATTGCCTGCGAGGCGTCGCAATAAACGTGGCAATGTTACATTTTTGAGCTCAAGCTTCGTGAGCATAATTTGCCATCCATCGTCCGAAAGACTAGTAATATATTTCAGTAATGAGGGTAAATCCTCTGAATTTATATTTGGATTCATAATGGCATAAAAAAAATTCTGAGGAAAAGTGAAAAAAATTTGTTCTAAAATTCTCTATTGTTCACCTAACTATCGGAACATTAACCAGAAATATTCAATTTTGAGTCGACTGTATCTCGAACACAGAGATTGAGGACGGTGTCTTCAGTCTGCGAACTAAGCATGACCAACCGAACTACACTAAATAATCGGCTTGTTCGTTTAGAAAGTCTCACAATTGCGAAAAAAAAAAATATTGATTTAATTCATCGCAGAAATTTTATGAAATGATTTCAAATATGAACTTATTTCCATGATTCGATTCTGGAGATTGAGGAATTTTCAAATTTTCGGAACGATTAGTCCAAATTGGATTGGAAATTGGCAATATTTTAAATTTTCAGTTGACTATTGATTTCGTAAACATTGATTCTGTAACTCATGGAGTTACACTTGTACATCTCGATGGTACGATTTTGATTTCAGGAACGGTCGATGACCTTATTTGAACGGCACGTGTATTGAGTATTCACTCGAATGCCATCCCATACACATACTAGCATACATTTCCTCATACATACGGGGATTTTACGATTTTTCGGACGATAATATCTACGAAAGTCCATGATCTGACCACTTTGTTTATGCAAAAATGGAAATAATTTGATTTTACACTCGATTTTTTCCACTGGAAACAAACTATGTTGAGCGAATATTATTGTTATTAATTTTAAATGAATTTTTTCTGATCCAAATGGCACGAAAATAAGCTAATTTGCATTAACACAACGCGTAATCTGGAAATTCCATAAGTAACTTTGGACGATCGTATATATATCACCCGGAGACTCTTTCGCACTTGATTCGCGAATTTTGGGAAAATTTCATACACTCTTGATATCCGCTGACATCAAGTTTTCATACACTGCACACTGTGCTATAACTATATATACGCACGATTGTAATGTCACTCTACTCAATACATACGCACTACACTATACCTATATATACGCGTATGCTCATCTTATGCCACGCATTGGCCTGTGCACTTACTGATTTATACATCAATTGCACTACACATTGTTCATATTCGTTACTGCATGCAAACACTACAGTAATACTTTCAATGAGTATGAGAGGCTATATATCAGACGATTCGATTGTCCATCTCTCTCACTCCTATGATAAAATTTTTCGGACATAAAATCGTTCGAAACGCGAGCTAACGTCTGACCGCGACTTTGTTTACTTTCCGCCCCTTGGCACTGGGCTTAGATTCCGATCGCGCGACACTCACACACATGTATCTAATTCGCTCACGGACGACTCTAATATCCAACTCTCTCGGTGCAGCAGACTAATATATTTGAAGGGATTCGGAAGTGTCTCGGAAGCGATCGGAATAGTCACAGGATTCAGAAGAGGTTCAAGAGAGCCGCGGAACACTGTACCAGGTTGGCTCTCGAACGGTCTCATTCCGTCCAACCACAATAGAAGAATCGATAGAGTCCCATTTTGAAATAGTTAGATATGGGACTTTGCTCTCCTTGCGTGACTTCGGGATATTTCCCATGAGATTGGAATAGTACGGTTATCATACTCCTGCATATGGTTGGCCCACCGTGCGGTGAGAGTTTTGCGTTCATTCGGACCTAGAAGCACAAAAAACTTGTTTGATGTCAGAACTGTTGTAAATAGTTGGTACTAAGATACTAAAATGAGCAACATCTGGTGAGGGAGGGAAGAATTATTGTACACAACCATTTCGTCGTGGGGTTCTCTAGTGCAAGTATACCAGTCTCCTACGTCTTCAATCAGGAGGCCATTCAAATTCGTCCGATTCTCATGATCTCGAATAATGGCTACTAGGGATGAAAAATATCAAGAGAGATTCTTGAGGATGAATCTTCATTAGAATTTCTCTCCTGAGGTGACGTGAGAGAACGAATACATGACTGTCCTCATTCGTATCCACTCTGAAAATGAATACGATACTGATCCATTCCAAATCCATCATTCACTGGCTTTCAAGTTGACCTCAGAAATTTTCGCCGAGTCATTATCTCTGGGATCCATAGTCGTTTGTAAGCCGAGGGGTTACAGTTTGATTTGCGGTTGAGGTGCCGTAGTCATCGTGGCCAAATCATCATGAGCTCGAGTCTCTGGTGTTCAGCTGTGCTGAAATGAAGCAAAAACTTCGAATCATACATCGGCCACACCGACTACTCTGCCTAGTCCGCGGATCAAACTCTAATTCCCGGTTTAGGAACAACTATGAATGCCAGAGTAGGTATAATAGAATGGAATAACAAAGATGTCTAGCCTTAGATCTAACCACGGTCGCCATGACTACGAGTAACATTGATAAACAAAACCAATAACTGAGCTGCAATCGTTTCATTCGTCATTACATGGTCAAATATGTGATAGTATCTGAGCCCTGTTAACTACAGATTTGAGAAAATTGGTGAAGAACTCTTTAGCTGAAGATGTAGTTGAATGCATTGATCATCCATCAGATCGAGTTTCATTGATTACTCGTGTGGATAGAGGAAGTTCGAGGAGGGAAAAGAAGATTTCTAAGACCAATCGCTCGAATCTGTCTCATTTGAGAATGGGGAATTCTCTCGTTCTATGACTGTATTAGAGGATGAAAATTGTTGAGAAATTCCATGGTTGACGAGTGAGTAAAATTTGAATTTTGTCTCATTCTTCCGTTGAGATCGCATATGGAGGAACTCTTCTCAACTCTCTGAGCTCTGTCCCTCGTGCCCCAAGATATATACTCATGAACACTGCGTAAAAAGCCAAACCCTTCGAAAAATCAACTCTATACACGTTTTCGAAAGGGTTTTTCTACTTTTTCCCTCTGCCATTGATACTTCTCCCTAGACAGGAATGATACCATAACCTCGAAAGCTGAGTATGAATTATCTACAATCTTATAAGTGTGACGATGAATCGTCACAGCGTTTTTGGGGCAAGATCCTCGCAACTCTCTCGTCGTGCCTCGAGCAGCAACCTCAAGACAAAGTATTCACGGGGAATACTTCTTTTTTTGTTGAGGTGCTGCTGCTCGAGGCGACGACGACGACGACGGCCGAGCATGGGCTGCTGCTACCCCGGCCGTGCCTGCAGGCGGGCAACCCGACCTGCACCGCTGATCATCGGGGGTATTGCTTCGTGGGAGGCCGGAGGCGACGACGACGACAACGACTTGGGGAATATATAACCCGGGTGGGCTACCCGGATATATGAGGCCGCGCGCATTTACCTCGCCGTAATCATCGCTGTAATTTTTCCATGGTGTACCTATTATGGTACACCTGGATACGGACCGGACAGAGGGTACTGGTGGTAACAACCGGGGCCCGCAGGCCCCGTGTTGCATCCACCAGTCACCCCCTGGTAAACGCACACGAGTTTGGGGACACTTAATCGGAAGTGCACGTCTTGACGATTGAATCCGCATTCAATCGATCAAGACGTGCACGCACATCGCGCACCAGACGACGACGGAGATGTTACGGCCGGGGCGCCCTTCTCAGGGCGACTTATGCGGGAACAATAAACTCGGACAACACTGGCTTGGCGATGATGCTGCAGGCTTGGTGCCACACTCCCCGGGCTAGCTGTCATCCGGACCACGTTCCCATACACAGCAGCCCGGCATCAGCTGCTTCGTGGTATGGTTAGGGGTGCACTCGGCACATGCCGCATGCTTCCCTCGTCTAACCTGGCCCCACACACACCCGCGCACTAGCACACAGACCCTGGGGCAGTCACCCACGGCACGGGTGACACACGGACCGACGTGGGCGAGCCCGGGTGGCTCACCAGGAGACACAACGACGGAGCTGATGTTGACGCGTGATCGTGCAGACGACGTACTGGCAACTTGTTGCTACCGTGGTGATGGCGCCACCGGACGGCGTACCGACATCAGGGCAGGCCGTTACTGAAATAGGCCGATAGGAAAATTGATGCCGACCCGGACATTGGCCTCTGGGTAGAAAATGATGCTGCAGACGACACACACACATGTATATATGTGTGTGAGGCCGAGATACGACCGGATGATGGTATATTACATACATATGGACCTGCTGTGAATATGCACAGGCCCATATAGATATACTGATGCATGGGAAGTACTATATAGCTATAGTACTACAGGCCGCGAGTAGATATAGGTATAGTAGGCCATGTAGCGAATATCGGGTGCAGTGAAAGGCCAAAAGTGGAGGCAAAGCGAGCTGCGCAGCGCCTCCACGCCGGCCTATGCTTGTTATAGGTGCAAGTGAGATAAAAGATGATACGAGTGGAGGCCAAAAGCAGTGCCGTACATATATTTCCGTGCAGTTTGGCCGTGTAATTCCTTGTGATTCCGTGAATTCCGTGCGCATGCTGGCCGCAATGTGCTCTTATGCACTTCAAACTTTGCCGCGCAGCCCCGATAGAGGGTGCTGCCAGTTTTCCGGATGGAATTTATTGGGCCAATCACAGCGCGTCTTCTCCGTTGAAGAAGACGGAACTTGAAGTTGAAGAAGAAGTCGGCCATGAGGCCACTTGTTGGATAGCAGTTGCCCAGAGTACACGCGCTTTTCGCCTTCTCGCTTTTCAGCAGCCATTATTCTTGCCGTGTGTTCCCCAGGAGTCCCGGAGGACAGCACACGAGACTTCAAGAGTCTAAATTATAGAGAGAAAGAGTTGCAATTAAAAGATGGAAAATAACGGTGAGTCCTATTATTGCTCATTTTATTAAAGTGAACTCCCTCGACCTGGCCGAAACTTGAGCCTCGTGCGCGCGTATCCCCTGCCGACTCCCAGCCGATCCGGACTCCTGGGGGACCACGTGCTAAGGCCGAACAGTGCGGGAAAATTGTAGCACGCCCTGGGGGCCGCGAATTGTGACCAGAGGCCGAAGTCGAGGTGAATCCTCGTGAAGACATAGTGCGCGGAGCATATAGTGCCGTCGGGGGGAAAAGTCACGTGGAAATTTGGGGTTGCCATCGTCCGGACGACGACGAGCAAGGCCGTACCTTTGGTGGGTCGCCACCCTGGATAACCGCGGAATACTTGGCCCGTGGAATCCGGTGATCGCGGAGCTCGTGCTCCACAAATTGGAGCAGTTGGCCATTGTCCCAACGCGGTAATTATTCGTAGCGTGGAGCGGCCATTTTGAGTAAATTTTGGAGCAGCGTGCTCCTTGAATTTTGGAGTCCATCGTGAGCGATAGGTCGTTGAACCATTGAATAGGCCGATAGCGAATTGCCCAGGCCGTTAGTGAAGTGTATTTTACATTGTATTTTCAGGATTGTGAGGTGAATTTTCGCGTTTCACAGGAAATTTTAAGAGACATTTGTTGAGAAAGAGACATTTTGATGATAATCGTTGAATCTTCTCGAATATTTCTGGCCGTTGTTTGTCGGGATTTTCATATGTAGATTCATGTATCGCCGCGAATAAGGAACGTGTACAGAATATAGGCCGAATTATATTATTGAAAAATCCTGATTTATTATTTGGAGTGTGTGTGCGAGCGTTCCCCCGCCCCTTCTTTCGATTTTCAGGTGAATAAGGTAGGAAAAGAACGAGTGATGCAGTGAAGCCGAGTTGCTGTTAAAATTTAGAATTGCGTTCGCCGAACTTTGCGCGCGAGACCTGCGATTTAGGTTAAGAGTCCGTCGAATATAAATTAGTTGTGCTGGCAATCCATTTACCACGTCACAAATGGCGACCGTGACAGGACTCACGCGATTCTAAAAATTCTGGTAGTTAGTTACTGGCCGTATCATTAAGTGCGCGACATTTTGGCCGATCTGAAAAATTTTTAGACGCAATCTAGCTGTCTGAAAAATTTTCTGAGCATACTTAGGCCACTTTGAAATTTCTCTGAGTGCTCCTAGCCCCTCGGGAAAATTCGTGATCACTTTCTGGCCGATCGGAAACATTTTTGGACGCATTCTAGCCATTCGAAAAATTTTCTGAGCATACTTTGGCCACTTTAAAAATTTTTTGAGTGCACTTGGCAACTCTGAAAAATTTTTGATCACACTAAGGCCGACTTGAAAAATTTTCAGACGCATTCTAGCCGCCTGAAAATTTTTCTGAGCATACTTAGGCCACTTTAAAGATTTTCTGAGTGCACTTGGCCACTCTGAAAAATTTTTGATCGCACTTTGGCCGACTTGAAAAATTTTCAGACGCATTCTAGCCGTCTGAAAAATTTTCTGAGCATACTTTGGTCACTTTAAAAAAATTCTCAGTGCACTTTGCCACTCTGAAAAATTTTTGATCACACTAAGGCCGACTAGAAAAATTTTTAGACGCATTCTAGCCGTCTGAAAAATTTTCTGAGCATACTTAGGCCACTTTAAAAATTTTCTGAGTGCACTTGGCCACTCTGAAAAATTTTTTGATCGCACTTTGGCCGACTTGAAAAATTTTTAGACGCATTCTAGCCGTCTGAAAAATTTTCTGAGCATACTTAGGCCACTTTAAAATTTTTCTGGGTGCTCCCAGCCTCTCGGAAAGATTTGTGATCACCCTCTGGCCGATCTGAAACATTTTTGAACGCATTCTAGCCGTTCGAAAAATTTTCTGGACGTACTCTGGCCACTCTGAAGAATTTGTGATCACCCTTAGGTCGCTTTGGAACCGTCGTAGCCGCATTTAGGCCGCTCTGAGGAATTTTTGGACGTGTCGTAACTGTTACAAAGACGTTATAGGTGTACCCCGGCCGAGGAAATTTGAGAATTTCCTATCGTTGCGTGCGTACGAGGCTCATCGCGTGTAGTTGTAGTGAGTGACCCTCTCTCATACCCTGGTCAACCTGATTGTGAGTATTTTTCCCCACATGTGAATCTTTTTCTTGTCCCTTTTGCAGCCCTGCCACCTAGGATCTGATCGAGTTCCCTTCAGAGAATTTGTTGGGGTCGGTTGACCTCGAGTAGGAGTTCCCTTAGCATCTTACTTGTTTGTAGGCCACAGAAAAATTCCTGAACCACTGGTTGCTGAGTTATCCTCCCGTGCATGTGTGTGAATATTACCTGAATATTTTCTCTGTGGAATTTTACCTATCCTGATCACACCACATCCCAGCCGAGCACCCCTTTACCCGGCCGAAGGAATTCTACGGAGTTCTATCGTTCACCCCCCACTCCTGGTGGACTCTGGCAGATAGTAGGGACTCTGGGGGATTTCTGTATAGAATCAAGGCCGTGATCAGTCGAATAGAAATTGCCGAGACTTATTTAGTTGGGTATGGCCGCATACGCGTGACTTTTTAGGGTTTCCGAGGATTCTTTGTGTCGGTTTCCGGCAGCTCAGGTGGATTATACCCTTGCGGGCGTGTGAAATAACTGGCCGTGAACGTGAAATTTGGGACCTTGGTCGGAATCTGACGCTTTTTCGCCGGTTAGGTAGAACTTGCCGAGAGACTAGGGGCAATTAGAAGGCCGCAGAGTAAGATTCTGGGGGAGTTTTGGGCTGATTTAGAGTTCTTTCGTTCGTGAGTTGACATCGCAGAGTAAAAGTAGCAATGGCCAGAGGTAAGGGGAAGGCCGAGCCACCGATGATCGTGTTGCCGGGGGAGCTCCAGGGAGCGGATATGGATATTATCGAGCTGATCAGTCGCGATCAACGTTACGAGGAGTTAGCTAGATCGATTTTCACATGGGACGGCGACGAGATCACAAGACGGCTTCGCGAAAAGGGCCTGAATGACGGTGGCACGCGAGGGAGAACTCGTTCGAGGCTTTTGAGAGCAGAGTTACGGGAGCGTTACCCAGCTGAAGAGGTGCCCTGGGATCCGCAATTGGATGAGGCCGGTGGACTGATCCCACACGAGGACCCAAGAGCCTGGCGTCGGTTTTGGGCCTCGCAGAGAGATTCTCGTCGCGTTTCGGGCACCGAGGATGAAACCTCAAGGCCGTGGAGGATACCTGACACTGCTGCAGTAGAAGCAATACCCTTCACCTCTGCTCAGCACTACCCTCTTGAGGCCGGACTACCGGTGGGACCCGTCGTAACCGCGATTTCTGCGATCGGGGTCACCTCAGCGTCACTCATATCGTCGGTGGTAACAAATACATCGTTGGCGACGAATTTCGTTCCGACCTCAGTCAGCACGACGGTTACCACTCCGGTCACGACCAGTTCGGTATCTTCACTCCGGGTGACCAACAGTATATCAGGGCCGATCCCTTCACCCGCTGCAAAGCGAGTCTCATTTCCGCTGTCGACTGGATATCACTTTCAACCCGTACCATTGGGCCTTCGGTGGGCGCCACGCCTGCGAGACCAGTCGGGGTCTCTGCTGGCCGGAACTTCAACACCTGATAGGCCACTGCCGAGTTGGGGACAGCATCATAGTCCAACACCTATAGCGGACGACTTGCCACCGGTTGAAGGCCTCATGGAAGCTGGTTCGCACGGTTCCTTGATCACTGAATCGCGGGCTGCTATGCATAGAGTGAACACTGCCATGGCCGATCTTCGAGGAGTAGAGAGAAATGTTATGAACCAACGTTCGGAATCGGAAAGCGAAAGCGTAAGCTCAAACCATGAGAGTCCCCGGCCGAGTGGAGAGTGCGAAATCACCGCAGCGTATGTGCCAAGGCGACCACCAGTGTCACCAAGCAGTAGATGCTTAGCCGCTGATTACCGGTCGATAGAAAGGCGCTTGCAGGCCAACCCCGAATTATCACGCGGGGAGACGATGTGGTGGGACGGAGATCTCGAACAACTAGGCTCCGGGGCATCCCCAAAAAGGAAACCGGACACAGGCCGCGGTCGATGTCGGGATTATGACGCCGAACGTGATCGTCGTGACGACTCCAGTGACGATGACCCACCTCCTGTTTATACGAACTATAGCACCCGACGAAGTCCAACTGGTCACGGAAAACCAAGGCCGCACGACCGAGCGGGTGAGAGCTATCGTGACCGTGAAGGCCAGGCCGAGAAGCGGGTAGTTGACACCCATCCCAGCCGTAAAGAGACAGTGAATAGAGGGCGCTTCGAGCAGTGTCCAGGTCAGAATGAAAAGGCCTACGGAGGACACCTTCCACGCGATCGATCGAGTGATAGCCGTGGTAATCGCGTTGCTCCGGGGCCGACACGTGTAATTCCGGACCGTTCTCGAACACACCAGAATGAGCGAATTGAGTCAGACAGTCGACCGCACAGACGTGATCGCTCTAGGGAAAGCCGTCATAGCCGCACCGAGACTCGAGATGCTCGTACTCGAAGAGCGAATGATCACTCTCGGGAACCTCCAGGCCGACATTACCCATCGCACAGCCATCGGCCTCGACGAGACCAAACCCCGGAAAGCCGTCCCACCGGTCGTAGTCCGAGACACAGTCCCGACCGCAGGCCGAGGGATGCTGATAGGTGGCGCGAAAACCGTCGAGAGCGTTATAGCTCATCGGATAGTTCACCCCCACGACGTTCACAACGGAGTAGAAGGTCAGATTCAGATTCAGACCGGCCGAGTCGCAGGGGTAGACGACAGGGTTCGCGGGATTCACGAGACTCCCGGCTTAGAGCAGGCCGTCGTAATCGTAGAAGAGATGATAGCAGTGAATCGGAATATGATACTTCAGACGATGAGTCAAATTGGAGTCAGGCCGGTCGTGTGAATGGGAGGACGTTCCAGGTGATTAAGATGCTACAAAGCATGAAGATTAGCTTCGGTGGAGGTGAACGGGATGGCCCAGAAGACTTCCTGGCCAACTTAAAAGATTGCCGACGAATGCTACCCGTAACAGACGCTGAGATGCTATCAGCTGTGCCGGCCGCGTTAACGAGAGACGCTCGGAGTTGGTATCGAACTCATCAGGGTGAATTTGAAACTTGGCCGGATTTCAAGCAAGCTTTCAGGAAGCAATACGTGGGCCATTTAGATCGCCAGGACGTCATGGATGAACTCCAGCACCGTACTCAGGCCAAAGGCGAGAAAATTGCCAAGTATTTGACCTGTGTTAAGATCATTCTGGGACACTTGAAAAGGCCACCTCGTGAGCGAGATGTATTTGAGATAGTTCGACGTAATTTATTGCCGGAGCTACGTGAGTACCTAGAATCAAAGAGGGTGAGAACGCTGGAAGATATCCAACACTATCGCCAGAAATATGAGCGAAGCAAAGACTTGGATGCAAGGTATACCGCACCACCACCCAAGGATCGGTCGCGGATACCGGGGGCCGCATATCAGGGATCCACACAGCCGCCACCAAAGAGTAGACCAGGGCGAATTGAAGTGGCCGGAACGGAGCAAAACGAGGCCGAGGCGCCAAAGCCAGCCCCAACTCCCCAGAACGCGAATCAGAATCGCAACCGCGGTCAAGGCGGCAAGAACGGTGCCAAGCCTGCTCAGAACAGTTCCCCGGTTCCTCCACCCGAAGCTCCACCAAAGGCCGTGCTAGCCCCGACTATCCCTCAGCCGAGTGCTCCAACGCCGGCTCCGCCGAACCAGCCAGCTGCCGCGAGCCCATGGGCGCCACCACCTGGACAATGGCCGTCATACCCCATGATGTACCACTATCCACCGTATGCCCCGTATAGTCCACGTAGACCACCTGGTACTGGTCGTACGCGGGTAGCAGGCGATCGTATGCGATTAGATGATCAAATAGAGAAAGGCCTATGCTTTAACTGCAATAAGCCAGGCCACTTTGCACACAGTTGCCCGACACGCAAGTGCTACAAGTGCTCTGCTCTGGGGCACACAGCTTCGGAATGCCCGGAAGCCTCGAAGCCAGCAGCTGATGTTGCACCTGCTGGTGAAAAATGCCAGTTGTGTAACAAGGCCGGGGTCACAGCGCAGACGTGCCCGGATTGTAAATTTCGCTTGGAGTACTTGGGAAACGGCCCAGCGGGGGCCCAGAAGGACTCAAGTGCTGGACCCCCGCCGAAGTGAAGCTGCCTAGAGCAGCAGACGAGAAGCCTTCGGACCTCGAGCGAGGTACCGGAAGCGATAAGTGTCCACCTAGCGTAACAGAGAAAAGCTCAGTGAATTGTGAGGTCGAGTTCAAGAGCGAGGAGTGTCGAGAGGGACAGAAGTCCGACGGCCTTGTGAAGGGCAAGATGGGGGAAGAGAGGTCAACCACACCATGGGCGAGAGAGCCTGAGCGCCTTTGTGAAGGTATGGTAGTGGACCGGTCGAGTACACCATGGGCTGAAGAACCTGAGCGCCTTGGTGAAGGTATGGTGGAAGCACAGCCGGTAACGTCATGGGTTGGAGAACCTGAGCGCCTTGGGGAAGGTATGACGAAGACAAACTCTGAGAAGCCATGGGCCATAAGATCAGTAGACCGCTTGAGGACTCGACTGAACAAGAAGTTCCCAAAGAAGTGCTGGGTGGAAGTGGAAGCCGGAGGAGAGATGACACCGATCACACGAGAAGTTCATACTGGGCCTGAATGCGACGACTTCCTGGTAGGTCTCCGTGAGGCAAAGAAATTCTCTATCCTGGGTATGCTAAAAGGTATCGCAGAGGAAGAATTGAATCCAAGCCACTCCGAATCGCCAGCGATCGATGAAAGCCAAGACCTGCCGGAGCCTGAGGCTCAGCCTCCAGAAACAATGCAATCGGATATTTATTCCATGCTCGGTACTGGCAAGGCCAGCCAAGCCGTGCAGAATTACCATAGCTGGTTGAAATTCATGGAGGACGACGCAGTCGAATCAACCGTCGAGATCACGGAAGAGGCCGCGGTTACCGAAGCTCGGAGCTTCGAGGACGGGGGTCTGGAACATGCCACCCCGGAAAATCGTATACTGGCCGACGTCTCACTGTGGACACCGGAAGAACTGAAGGCCGGTCCGGAGTTAAAGCCTGTGCCGCGAAATTACATTGAAGTAGTGTTCGGTGGTAGGTCTTTTGCAGCTCTTTATGATCCCGGTGCTCAAGTGTCGATGATAGGCCCGAAAATATCCAAGTACTATGAGGACCGGATTTACCGACAGGCCGGGTATCTTAAGAGTGCTGTTGGGAAGAGTATAATTCCGGCCGTAGGTCTGTTGGGGGTCGAGATGGAGATTGACGGAGAGTCTAGGCCGATGGTCATGCAAGTCGTGAGAGAACTGAACCATGATCTAGTATTAGGGATGGATTTTATGCAGGCCTGGCAAACCGATTCGGAAAATGCAGATGGCCGCTGGAGGGTATTAAAAGGCCAATATAGAGAGTTCTTGGGAGTACATCAGGCCCCGGGGAATCGAGTCTATGCCGAATGCGCAGGATTGGCCGTGACACAACCGGAAGAGAAGGCCGCATTGGAGAAGATGGTGGAAGACATGATAGCCGCGGCCGAAGGAAGTCTTGGGATGACTACTTTGACGGAGCACACTATTGTACTTCTTGATGACACGCCAATCCGACATAAATACCGAAGGATGGCACCCGCCATGCTGGAAGTAGCACGCGGAGAGGTGCGTCGACTGGCCGAAGCAGGCCATATTGAGCCATCAAAAAGCGCGTGGAGCAGTGCTCCTGTACTAGTCCGGAAGAGCGATGGAACTTACCGCTTTTGCATAGACTTCCGCGATCTGAATAAGGTTACGAAGAAGGATGCCTATCTTTTGCCCAACATGGACGCCATCTTGGACAAACTTCGTAAGGCCAAATACATCTCCAAGATAGACTTAAAAGAAGCTTATTTGCAAATCCCAATGTCTGAGGACAGTAAGGACTATGTCAGTTTCTCAGTACCAGGCGTTGGAGCCTGGAGGTTCAAATCCATGGCCTATGGCTTAACTAATGCACCTGCTACCTTTCAGCGACTTACAGACCGCTTATTTGGGCCGGAATTGGAGCCATTTGTCTTCGGGTATCTTGACGACATCATCGTGGCAACAGACACGTATGAAAGTCACGTAGAGTATGTAAAACTGGTCATGGAGCGACTAATTGGGGCCGGTTTGCGAGTGAATCGAAAAAAGTGTGAGATCTGCTGTCAACAGGTCCGTTATCTGGGGTTTCTACTTGACGAAGAAGGGTTGAGGCCGGATCCGGAGAAAATTGCTCCAGTTCGAGACTATCCACGGCCGAAAAATCTGAAACAACTCCGATCATTCCTCGGAATGGTGGGCTGGTACTCTCGTTTTATCGAGCACAATGCCGAGATCAAGGTGCCCTTGCAGAAGCTGCTCAAGAAAGGCCAACCATCGGTATGGGAATCGGAGCAACAGGAAGCGTTTGAAAAACTGAAAGAGGCCTTAACAAAAGTTCCGGTGCTAGCCAGGCCAGATTTCTCAAAAATCTTCACGATCCAGTGTGACTCGAGTGCTTTTAGCCTGGGAGCGGTGCTGACGCAAGAAGATGAAGATGGGGAGCACCCGATCATCTACCGCAGCCGTAAACTCACGGCTCCAGAACAGAATTACACCGCCACAGAACGAGAAAATTTGGCCGTGTTATGGGCTATTGAGAAGATGAGGCCGTATATCGAGGGCACACACTTCAAGGTAATCACCGATCACAGCGCACTGAAGTGGTTAAGAGGCCTAAAAGACCCCACCGGTCGCCTAGCACGCTGGGCTCTTAAACTCCAGCAGTGGGACTTTGAAATTTCCCATCGCTCAGGCCGACTCCATGGGGTGCCTGATGCCCTATCAAGGTTGCATGACCCTGCCGAGGCCGAATCTGAAAACGAGCTAGAGGCCGCCGGAGTCGAGGCCGAATCAGATCCGTGGTATGTCAAACGAATGGAAGAAGTCCTGGCCGCTCCAGAAAAATGGAGGAATTGGAGAGTGGAAAATGGACAATTATATAGATTTAGAACGGACGTAATGCTCGACCCAATCACTTCACCGCATGAAAAATGGCGCTTAGTAGTGCTGGCCGCCTTACGTGATAGAGTACTCGAAGACTCGCACTGCATCGCGTCGGCCGGACACTTAGGGGTCGAGAAAACCTACGATAGAGTAGCTCGTGAGTACGCGTGGCCGGGGTTGTATCATGACGTAGTAAAATTCATTAGCCAGTGTCAGGTTTGTCAGATGTATAAGGGTTCTCAGGCCGGACCTCGAGGTCTCATGGGGTCGCGCATTATCGAAGCCCCTTGGGTTGTCATTTCGGCCGATCTTATGGAATTTCCGCCCAGTAAGCGAGGGTTTAAGTATCTTCTAGTATTCCAAGATCTATTCACGCGTATGATCGAGACCAAACCATTGCGCAAGGCCGACGGAAAATCAGTGTTAGCCGCGATTGAAGACCTCATATTGTTTCGCTGGGAGACTCCGGATTATTTAGTCGTCGATAATGGGAAAGAGTTCGATAGCAAGCTCTTGGCCGACCGACTGGCCGAGTATGGGGTGAAGCAGGTGTTTACCCCCCCTTATTTTCCCCAGTGCAATCCCATGGAGCGTAGTAATAGGACGCTGAAGACGATGATCGCGCAGTACGTGAAGGGGGATCACCGGGATTGGGACCTTCATGTACACGAATTCAGGCACGCCATCAATACGGCCGTTCAGTCTTGTTATGAACCAAGGTTCTTGAGGTTCATGTGCTATGGGTTCTATTCTGTTCTTACCAGGCCGTCGGACCAGTAAGTTGGGGTGCAAGGTATTCTCTGAATGACAAATCTGGGATGATGGATGCAGTATAGGTTTATTCAAAGGTAAGTTATAAAACCGAGAGAGAGACCGTTACATATACTCGTGATTTGACTGACTCTATGGTGGTATGAGAGAACCAAGGACTGGATTCACTCGACCTGAAATGCTGCTAATCGCGATGTCTACGCTACGAGGAACGTGTCTGACTGTGATTCTAGAAGCGCGGCTGGGCGCTTTTGCACCGTATTTATACTCGTTCTCACGCTTGAGGTTTGGCGCCTCGGCGTCTACATTTTTCCACATTCTTGCGCATATACGCTCGTGTTTGAACATTCCTGGCGGTTCTCAAGCTTTACGTCTACGTCGTGCTTACCAGCCTTTAGCAAATATAACTCAGTGATATTTCGTTGCGCCACATTGAGGATTTCGATATAGCTTACATTCATCGGCATAGAGCTACCCCTGCTCTATGACACGTTCATTGGCGCGCAACTGATCCCCGGATCAGAAAATCATGACTAAAAAAAAATTTTATCGAAATTCTGAATAATCTGGAAAATTATTGATGTAGTACTAATTGAGTATATTTTCGGAGGTTGATAATGAGTTAAACTTAATTTTAAGTAAGATTTGAAATGTGATAAACTGCCGACTAGTATAGGCCGAGGAAACTTGATACGTATACGTCTGGTATTACGAGTATTGATTGATTACATTGCTGCTTAACTGCTAATATATGAGATCACAAATATTACACATTCGCTTGGTGATCTAGAGATGTATTCTGAAAAAGAATGATTAAATAGTTTTTCAATCGTATTATGGTGTTCCCTTACGGGAATTATCTTGGAAGTAAAAAAATAAAGTAGCCATTTAGGCGTGCCGTATATAGTAGAAGCATACTGTTACATATAGTAGCGTGCCTGAATCTGTATTTTGACAACAATCGTGTGTCGTGAGTTATGAAATGGTAGCGTGTATATTTAACAAAAATTGATTCGTTTACTATCATCACCGAGCGGTCGTTACAATACTAATCTTGACAGGGAAGGATGTTACTTGAAATTGGTGATTTCTCTCTCTCTGGAAATATTTTGTTGTACTTAGTACTATTATTCCGTCCGGCGTTTTTTTTTTTGAGCTTACTATTTCATATATGAATGTAGTTATTGATACGATTAAACCTGGAAAAACTTATAGTCTATCTCGGTCTCTCTCTTATTTCGCAAAATGTGTTTCGGTATTTTATCATCAACTCATGAATGTTGGAGGGAAAATATTGTACATTCAAGTTTTCTTCTAAATGTTGTTTTCTGACGTCTTTGCTGCTATATTCTACAGATGAGTTTCATTGGGTAAAGGTTCTTTCTTCTCTGCGTAATAATTTTGTCGTTATTTGGTGTTTAAAAAAATTTTCCATCAAAAATCATCTTTTTCATCTCCTGGTGTCAAAATTTCGTCATCATTTGATGAGCTGGTCTTGTTTGTCATAAATACTATTTCCTGTGATTCCAACTTTGCGTCCTCATTCAGTATGTCAGCTTCCTTTGTTATGGGCGATTCCTTCACGTTTTTGGCCCTATTTCCTGGGTTTTGGTCATTTTCCTCGAGTTTTGTCAAAATTCTGGAACGAGGTATTGAGTTGTCTTTTTTTATTTCCATGTCTCTTGTCATCGAAATTTTCCCCTCGCGAGTCTCGTTTGCATTCTGAGCCCCTGGTTGACTTATTTGTGGTATGTTTATAATAATGGATTCCAGTGGATGATTTCTCGTTGGTTGATTTTTACGTCGACATAGTGAGCATCCTGAAACAAGTCTTCTTACGATTAGACAAGGGAACCCCCCCAGGCAAAAGACTCTTGCAACGCACAGAACAATGATGGGGATTAATAGGTAATAGAGTCCTGAATAAATGAGGTGGGAAAATAAGTTGTCGTATTTTGCTGATATTATTTTTAGTTGACTCATTGTCCGAGCCTTGTCTATGATTTCTTTCAGGTTTTTTCCTTTCTCTAGAGATTTAAAGGGTGTGTCTCCGCGCATCTGTATACTTGGTGCAACTTCTGATCCCATAATGGGGTCGTACGAGATTTTTTTGAATTCCCTGTTTAATATCGGGGTCAAATCTAAATTCTTTTCCCGGAATATCATAATTTCTGAGTGTACCGTGATTTCCCGTGAAGCGGATAGCCTAACATTTCTGGTGTATGCTGAGCATCCTTGAGGTAAGTGTAATATTCCCATTCCATTTATTTCGTGTCTCACGTTCCTATATTTTAGACAATCTTCAAATATGAATTCCCCTCTTTTGGTAGAGTACACCCATGTGTTTTCCTTTTCTAATGCCGCCCAAAATGTGTTATGGAGTCTAGCGAATTTTTTCTCGCAATCTGATAAATTCTTTATAAATCTCTGCGTAGCAAGTTTCACTTCACATGGTGAAAAATTGTCGATGTTGCGAATGGGGTTAACATTTTCGCATACGAATGCCGATTTGAGTTTTTTGCATGAATTCAATTCGTCTGATGTGAACGGTATATAGGTTTTTTTTCCTGAATCGATTGCTTGGAAAACAGAATCCGGCCATATATAGCCGTCTAAAGAAAGTTTTCTCTGGTGAACCGGAACTGGTAATGCTTTGTATAGGTAATAATCTTGAAAGTCGAGAAGTGGCAATTTGATGTAATATACTAATTTTGGGTACATGAATAATATTGACACGTCCATAATGCTGAAAAGATCTAATAGCGTGTCGGCTTTGTCGATCTCTGGGAATTTTGCTTCCGCTACCGTTTGCATAATCGTCTTTTTTGTATTTGATAGAAGTGAGGGTGAGACAAAACGCGGGTGTGTTACACCCTGGGCTGCAAAAAGTATGGCATGTGTCAAAGTCTCGGTATCGAGCTCGTACTGTAAAACATTCTCTATGAATATTTCCATGGCTGTGGTAAAATCTACCATATTGTTCAATTTTTCTTGTTCGAGCTTCATTGCGGCTATGACCGTGTCGATCTTATTTAGTCTATCATGCTGATTTCCGAATTGGTCTCTAATAATTTCCGTTTGGTTCGCCAAAAGTGCTGCGAGTATGCTACTATCGTTCGCATTCCCTTGAATAAGCTCCTTTAGTTCGTAGTCTGAGTCTTCGTCTAATGTTCCAAATAATATTCTGTGCAATTTTCCAATTTCTGAGAACCATGCTCTTTTTACTCGGGCTATAGATGCATTTAAATTCGTTTTAGATCCCTGTAACAATTGTATAGCCTTATATGCGTTCTTTTGGGTGTCATTAATTCGCTCGCCCAACTCTTCTATTTGCATGGCTACGATGCAACCTGACTTCTGTCTGTTGCATCCGGTTTTCATTGCATTCCACGCTTGTATGAGTTTGGACTCTCGCTGAAAATACGGTTCCAAGTTTATGCTGTGAACTATTTTCCACGAGACCCGAGATGTATATAGTTTGTCCAATTTTTCCATGATCAATCCCGGATTACGATGGATTGGTCTTATTTCCATTCTCTCGATTTTGTGATCCGCAGTGCTGTAAAAACATGAACTTGAGGTTTTGATACTGAAAGAATTTCAATTCGTGAGGAGAGCCTTTTGGCGTGATTTTATTTTGATGCTTGGTACGTTAGTCGTCTTGGGCGTTATTATGTCTTCACTGCGTTATCAGTTACTTTGTCTCTGCGGTGTATCTTTCGCGGGCTCCTCACGTTTGAGCTTGTTGTGCTTGCGAGCTATCCCTTTCGCTTAATGGTAATCGAAAACCCGGCTCATCTTATCATTTTCGTGGGATGAAGTGGGCACAACGTTGGTTGCATAGTCAACCTGCAGTTCGATATGCAGATGAGCTCTCAGTTTGTCGTGCGTCTCCGTTGACACTTCATCGATTATCCGAATCATCATGAGTTCTTCCGGTAATCGCCGTGACGTGCCTTTCCCAATTTTACATTCTATGCTTGCCCAAGAAAGCTTCACCATTTATGTGGGCACTAACGCGTTGTCTGAAGACGCGTGCATTTTACCCGACGCCAGTGGAATCGAGCCTACGACTCCGGCCTCGAATTTCAACACGGATACTATGTGTGCTGGACCTATTCAAAATTGTGATCCTTTAAGTGAGATCCCGTTTATAGACCTTGTTGCCCAGTCGCCGCCTGAGCTACCGAGTGATTCTGTAGTGACGCCTGCGTTATCTTTAAAACAAAGCCCGTTGGCTACGGCTAAAGAACTATCTGCCGTTTTTGAGTCTGTCGACCATGGTGAGATGGCCCAAGCTTCACCATCACAGCCCTTTGATGGGTCCCTGGCTTTTGAGGCTGTATCTCTCGACGAGCTAGAGAATATACCATCCGCGGACTTGCTCTCGTCGCCTCGCCTAACTCTTGGAGGTGAAGTGCCCGTCAGTGGTAAGGTCTTGCCCGCGACCGTTGCCCCCCATAAAAAGAATTCCCGGTCTCGTTTTGCTAGAAAACGAACTCAAGAATTAGCTACCAAATCAAGGCTCAGTGCTCGCTCTCCTGGATCTGCAGATGAGCCGAAGCAACCTCGTGTTTCGCCTTCCCCGAGGCGTATATTACCGAAGATCTTCCCGTACTACCCTTTGGCTCGGCGTTCCGAAAGGCTTCGCCAGTCAAGAAACCCCATTCCTTCGACCATGGTGAGTGGAGATCTATTGCGGCTTGCGACGAGTAACCTATCCGGAGTCGATGTACCTCGTGAGCTTCCTAATGTGAGCAATTTTGAACGCGCTTCTGTAATTGTATCGACGAGCCATGTCGGAATCTCGTCCGCATTCGTAGCTCCTAGACTGAAGCCGAGGATCACCGATGTCGTTCTACTTCCAAAAACCGCATCCATGATCACCGATCTATCTGCCCCGAAAGTCAACGATTTGCATGCGCCGGAGACCGTTAATTTGCTTGCATCGAAAGTCTCCGAAACGCCTGATTTGAATGTCACTGAATTGCCTGCTTTGGAAATCACTGAAATGCCTGCTTTGGAAATCACCGATTCGCCTGCTTTGGACATCACCGATTTGTCCTCATTAACCGTATGCTCTTCTGAGCCCGAAGTCGCAGCTGGTGAATCAGAAACCTGTGCAGAAGGAAATCCTGCCATCAAGCCCGACATCTCTCAGCCCTCTCCGCAAAATGCTCTTCCTCATCAAGAAATTCAACCGAGCTTTTGCTGCGATCCTGTTGTGATCCGCTTAAAGAAGATTCTTAAGAAGCTAAAATCCAAAAATCGGAGTTCCGCGACGAGGACACCCGCAACCTTCGATCGGATAGCCCAATTGTGCTTGCAAATAATGCAGCGGCAACATCAGTTGGAGATGCTCGATAAAACCCTTGCCAAACGCGCTGCTGAAAGCTGCATGCTTTGCCGACTAGCTGTGTTAGCAAAACGAGAGCTCGCTTCTGTTGTTCTTTGTGATAAATGCTCGTGAGTATTATTTTTCTTAATGTTTTTGTGAAAAATACGGATTTTCAAGTGTTACGTATTGTTTTAGATCTTCGTGACACTCAAGAGAGAAAACCAAGAGATACCTATCACCTGTATAGTTTGAGCTAATTAATTTCATATCGACGGTTTATTTCCCTCTTCTTATTATTCAATTGTATATCCAGTTTCATCGTCTGAATATTTGTGAATGAGTCATTACTTAGTAGAATATATTCTCATTCCTTCTGATGTGTGACATTGATACATTGTTGTTTAACTTTGTCCGTGGCTGATGCACGAGTCATACTCCCTCAATTTGTACTTTTTATGGTGTGCGGTACATTGTTTGGTGTATCATGATCTTTCGAGAACCTTATCACCCTCAGCTCTTGCCGTAAGTGTGAGTGCGAGCCATATGAAAATCATTAGTTTGTCTTTCACCTCAACAGGATACACATCATTGTATCCGTCCAAAGTTTTTTTATTCTATTTTTCTGAGAAATTATGTCTTTGCGAACCGGGGTCGAGATTTACTCTTCCATTGATAATTTTATGAAGAGAAGATTGAAAAAAAATTTCTCAGCCTTATTACATCGGAATCATCGCTTTGCTGCGACAAGCGCACGATATTCTGAAATTTGTGGCCGTATACCTGTTGTCAGTCTAGAGAGGAAGAAGGGTGACCTGCTAATTTATTACTTAAAATGCCGAATCGAGAGTTTGAAAGAAGATCAATGTGCTATTTCCGAAATTTCACGTGACTTGGAAGCTCTATATCCTGTGATCCTGAGAATTCGTGAACAAATTCGACGGCTCGAGATGCTGATCAGTGATCGAGAGAGACGTCTGGACATTGGAGTTCGTGATATTAATTGCCGTTGCTTGCACTGCAACTCTATTGCTACTGACAAAACGACTACGAACGTTGGTTCGAGAAAAGACCGTCGATTTTCTGAAATTTCACGTCTTAATGTTTGCCGCAAATGTCTGTGAGTATTTTCCCCATCGGCTCATTTCTAAGGCTTGGCACGATTTTAACCATGTGCCTTATTTTTTTTCCAGTGCTTCATTATTTTGGTGTGACTATTGGCTCGACAAACACTAAAGTTTTTCAAGACGACTTGATGTAATTCTCGCGTTCATTTCTGTGATCATTTCACGGTCTTGCCTGCACGCCAATACCGCGTTTTCGAGTAGTTTTATTTCAAATTGTCCAAGTAGCTTATAAGTTCATATTCTGTCGTCTGAATTTTCCACCCCTAGAATCTTTGCATCATTGAGAGAAAAACAAAAAATTTCTTTAGTTGTTAATTATTGAATGAGATAGCTAGACAAAAATATTTTTGGATATGCCGCGAAAATAACAAATCCTGAAAAATCTCACAGAGTCTCGCAGTTTGATTTTTCTCGGGTGCTGGTGATTCAGACGTTTGCATATATATCGCGTCACATCCCGATGAAGAAGAGCCCTTGTGGCTCTGATGTCGTGATCAGTGCCGCTTTTGCTCTTGATCGAGACTGTTGTTTCGTTATATCAAAACTGCTTAGCAATGAATGGGGTTTGCCTAATCGACGACTTCCCATTTGCAGACGAAGTATTTTGCAAAAAATGTGCTTCGCCCATTATTGTTTCTATTTATGAGCGGCCGACTGAGGAAGCTTCATCATGGGGTCCACTTTCCCCTGGCGGAGGAAATTTTATTCTTGATTTACATGAGCCAAGAATTTTTCCGATTCACTGTGAACAATGTGGCTTAATCGGATTCCGGCGTTATGGATACAATTTCGTTGCAGAAGTATTGAGTGATAGTGACATAGCTTATGACTCGTGTGATTTGATCGGTATTATTTTTACTGGGGACACCGAAATTATATACTCGGTTTGTCCCGGAGGAAAACTTTTTGTGCTAGTGTTGAGCGATGACGTGAACCAAGTGCCGTCTGAGGAGGAAATAGCTCGTGATCGTAGTCTATCAACATATTATGATAACATCCCCGTGCTTGGTTACCAGTTTATATTTTTCAAAGACTACCCCACGCGCGTAAGCGTGACTGCCAGCATCCAGTGCCCATGTCACGGCTCATTTCGCTTTTATAGTATTCAAGTTCATAAGTGCCCTATGTTGGCTACTGGTGAAATTACGAAAACTTATGACTTTCGTTATTTTCGTCGTGACATTTGTAACTAGACTAAGCGTCAGTTGGTTTCGTGCGCGATATTGTGACGCGTCTGACTATTTGCGAAACATGTTATAGTTGATGATGTTTTGAGATTTGGTGTGAGAAACCTATGGCGTGCCATTCTTGATTTGTATGACTTTGAATATATATTTTGTTGAATCACTTCGTGGTTGAGCGTTAAGTTATTTTTGTTTCGTTCAAATTATACTTTTCCGAGATTGTATTTTCTATGGATCACTTCCCTATCGAATTTCAAGAGTCATGATAAAAATTATTTTATGAATTGTATATCACGCAGGTAAGTGTACCCGACGAGTAGAAAAAAAAGAAAATAAGAGAATAGCCTTGCCGAAGTTCCAAGTTTCTGACCCACTTTTTATTCTAATAGTCTGTGAGACTAGTTGTGGAACGCTCCTGTTTTTTTTGACTTTTCAGATTACATTTCCAACCTTTAACATCTCGCCTTTGTTTGAATAAAGATATGACAATTTTCGTTCCGCGAACGACCCTTTTATTCTAATTTTTCGGTTACTGCGTGTTTCAAAAGAAAATTTTTGACCAACAATGCTTTTACTTTGGGAAAGAAGAAAGTGTAGAGAGAAAACTATTTGTCGATTGATGCTGATACATGGAATCCTGAACACGCCTTATCAGCGTACAAGGCGCAAGGAGAGGCCGTTGGTGCTCATCGTACACATGGACTTTGCGGGTGAGAGAGATAATTCTTCGTGTACGTTGGTTAACTGAGCGATGACTTTTCCATGTCAGGTTTTGTATGTGCTTAAGTACGCTGTTGATCTAATTTGAGTGAGTATAATTCTTGCTTTTGTTTAGTAAAATCCTGGATGTCTAAAAATTTGCGGAGTTTCATACTATCACAATCAAAAGTTAGTTTGAATTTGCATGAGAAAGATGATCTTTATTTTTTTCTTTTCCTACTTAATCCACGTTTGATTAAATATGCATCTAACGGTTCGGTTCTAGTTTAAGTATCTTTGGTAGATGCATCATCTCCGTGCTATTTATTTTTCCCTGTGTGAGTTTGACACCCTGAGAGGTACTCGAGTATCCACATTTTCAAAAATCTTTCAGTAGCACAATGCTTGATTTCACAGAAATTTTCAGGAATTATAGGTGAATTCTCGGTTCATCTTGATAGGTCAGACCGCTCTGTGGCCTAATAGCTCTAAATTTTAATGGAAATTCCGAATATCATGTTTCTATGGCTTCGTTTCATTCATTGATGTCATACAATTTGGTTTACTTTGCTCTTGAGGGCTGAATTTCATAGCCCGAAAAAGTTTTCTCCACCTAAGTCAGGTTAGGTTAGTTTTTATGAAAATTTACAGGAGAGCAAAAAGACGCATCTTCCAAAGCTCTTATTGCGGACCTATCTTCAATTTTTCGATTAGAGGCACGTAACTCGAGTTATCGTCAAGTCTTTCAGAAAAAAACCGCTAATTTTGCCGAAAATGGGTCCCATAATGAAACTTTTCCAATTCGAGATCAGATCTTTGGGAAATCTTTTATGGCTCCGTATTCTACCCTGTATAATTAGTTTTTCTGTGTCATTTTTGACCGTTTTAATATTGTCTATAATGTATGGCAATAAAAGGGTCCCAGCACTTTGCTTGCAGCTTCTAGAATCTCAGGACTCTATCTTGGAGCCTCTCAAAAGACGTGGTCATGGTGAGTAAGGTGAGTAAGTTAGATTTAGAGAGCCCGTGATCCTATAGCTCAGCTGATTGTACGTTATCTGTTGTATTCGTGAGATACACTCAGTTCCGTTACTCACGCATGCGCGTTACCACAGTATAGCCCACCCGTTGTCACCACGCGTCTGACGCGTTGAAAGTTGTTATGATTTGCTCACTGTCGTTTCTCGCGGTGATTTCCTCACGAATTATTCGTTTTTTCGACGTTTGCTCTTCAATTATCGGTTTCTGCTTGTTATGTGATCATGTGTGAAAGCGACCAAACGCACCTTTGCGAATTAGGCGTTACTATAGACCCATCAGGCTGAATATGTCGAATGCTGCAGACAAATGTCAGTGCTTAAGTGTTTATTCAGCTTGATAAAAAAAAATACTTTTTCAACTGGTTTCCTGTCTAATATCTGTCAGATATGTATTCTTATGTTGGTTTTGCTTCTGGATGCCTTGTTTTTTACCTTAGGCCTCAGATACTTTGTGTTTTGTTATAGGTATCCATCTACACCAAAGTGATGTTTTTGTGGTGACTTTTCCAAACTGATTGGGAAGTATTTTGCTGTTGGTTGAACTATGAGTGTCAGAGATTCACACTATGATTATTTTGGTGAACTAAAACTCACTGAGTTCCATTAAAATTAACAGCGAGCGACAAAGTACCCAAGCATGTGTTTAGGTAATAGTCAACTTTGGAGTTCATCTTTGTGGACTACTTTTTTTTGACTTAGTGGTGTATTGCTTCATAATAGTGTTTCAGTTTGTAATTCAAAAAGAGTCAGACCTATTTGAATGGTGTTCTGACTTATTTGGCCAATGGCGGATGTTTCTGCCCTTATCCAAGTTCCATAAAATCAAAGATTGAGAAGTTACAAAGGTATGCTGACCTTATTGCTTGCTATATTGAATGAGATGAGATAAAATAGATCAATGTTTGATTTTACTTTTTCAGGTTTTTGACGTCTCACCAAACAAAAGTTTCACTTTGTATCTGTGGTTGGATATTGTGGATTGAAGCCGTATATGATTTACATGACATCTGAACCATTATGGCCTACTATGTGTTACTCTGTTATAGGTCAAACGCTTGACAGGTATGATACTCTTAATAAAAAGTAACTGCTTGAAAATATGTGTTGACTTGACCCGGCTTTTTATTTTTCAGGTCTCAAAGGTGTACTTTGTGTGTTTTTTATGTGCAATTTGAAGTTGATGAATGATGAATTTCCAGAATGTAGCTAACAAGAGGTTACGCCTACAATTCTATGTCTCCTAAGTGTAGTGGATATTTGTGAGTGATGTTGTGTTCTCGTTGGTTCCCATCACTATGTATACTCAGTTCAAAAGTTAGTGATGACTTGTATGATCTTATGTTT
Organism: Eretmocerus hayati; assembly: GCA_029851415.1. Lineage (NCBI taxonomy): Eukaryota > Metazoa > Arthropoda > Insecta > Hymenoptera > Aphelinidae > Eretmocerus > Eretmocerus hayati. Next base: position 107,641,462 of record CM056743.1, read on the forward strand.
GTTAGTCACCCTGCGTTGATTTTATTTTTAAATCTGAGTGATATCTGTTATCGGATTTTGTTACATGCAATATGTTGGCTTGTATTTAATAAAGTTCTTGGAATGAGGATGTCCAATAAAGGTTTTCAGGTCAATTGGTGAGTTAACAGGGCTATCCGAGGAAGGTGGTATGGGGTTATTTTGACTTTTTGTTGAGGCAAATCACAATTTCTATCCCCTTTTTGTATTTCAAGCATTTGTTTCTTCTGAAAGCCTAATATATCATTTTATGGTGAAACTATGTCTGAGGTTATGTTTTGACTGAGAAAGTTGAGCTTCCAAAATTGAATTCTCAGAGTCATCGGTGAAGAAAAAGTCATTTGTGGACATGCTTTGGATCCATGTTTTGGATGATTTGGATTCAGTATTCATGTTCTATAAGACTACCGTCCTTTTTGTCCGTGCGCGCCTTGTAACTTGAACGAATTCTAGTGCCCCTGGTGCGGCTGCGCGCGCATTCTATCACCCTGCTTCTGATTCTGATGCGGGGTGATTAGTACAGTGTCTTGAATCCATCCACCTATATAGCACATCTGTCCAGCTGCATATAGTATATGCGGCCATCCGCATATATAGCACATCTCTGATGCTTGGCTGTAGCATATTTACTTGACAGCTTGTGCTAGACTCATTGCAATTACTTGTTGCTTTAACTATTATTTTCTGTGGAAACCTCTAGGAAGCTGTATTTTAATCAACAGATTGATGCTTGAGTTAAGTGGCTGTTACTCACTCAGTCCTGCTGGAGTGGCTAGTGTTCAAGTTTGTTTGATAATGGGAAGATTCAACCTGGATGGTATATGGTGAGTTATAATACATTGTTTATTTGGGTACCTTGTTTATCAAAGTTCAACCCTGAATTATCTGAATATTTGTTTCGTTGGGCTTGTCGCATCTTTACATAAGTATCCTCAATACTTAGGCCATTGGTTGTTGTTGTCATTGGCTAGTATTTCATAAGCAGGGGACATTCCAATACCCTGAATACAGGTTAACGTTGGTTCTGTTTTTGTTAGTTGAAGGATCCAACTCATTATTTTTGGTGTTATGATCTTAGTCTTGGTTCATACATAGCACCAGTCTCCTAGTACTGATTCAGAATCTGACTGTGTGCTTCTTTACTTGTTTCAGAATTTAATTGTTATGAGAAAATCAATCCAGAATTCTTGAGTTTGGTTGATTTGAAGTACCTCTGGAGTGTGTCATTTAGTTTCAAGCAAGACTGAATATATGTTAGTAATGACCACTGGTTGGCCTATCACCCTCTCATGGATCTTGTGTATGACTGAGGTATGTGGATAAAAATGTGTAAGTATTTGATTAAGGCGATGCGGTCACCGTGCAACCCGGAAATTATATCTCATTTGGATGTAAATCAAAAAATTTCCACGAAATGAAGTCGGAGACGATTTGTCCATTACGTATCATTACCTGAGTTGTGGTGGACAACTCGTTATTTGTCACCAATCACAAGACTATCACTAATAAACGAGAATAACTTGCCCGCGGGTACTTTCTAACCTACAAATTGGCACATTTTCGTTCACAAAACTCTCAAAATCTAGTCCGATTTGGGCCAAACGAAGAGTTATCCAGGCCAAGTTAGATGATAATAAAGCCTGGATAACTCGTCGTTTAGCCCATAATGGAAAAGATTTTGAGAGTTCTGTGAACAAAGTTCAGCGTGCACGGTGACCGCATCGCCTTAACATCCCTCGACTAATCTATGTATTCTCAGGTTATCATAATTAAAGGATCCAGTCTGCTTGCGCTAGGACTTTACAGCTTTGTATGCTTGCACAGATGTATGAGCGATGATGCTCTGGTCAAATGGAACCCTTTTCACATAGATCACTCGAGTATGTATATTTACCAATGATGTTTGAATGCTTTTCTATTAGCTTAGTGATGATCTCTTCCTCCCTGTTTCTTAGGTGTGTGAGGTTGTTAGTATGTTTGCACATGTTTGATATTTTTGCTGTTGTGTAGTTGGTTAGGTATATGGGCGTTATTGCGGAAACTTACACGTTTTTGATCAAAGAAAATTCAGAGGTTGAGACTTGATGCCCTGTATGTCCTGACTAGCCAATTTTTTTTTTTTATTCCTTTTCGTTTACCAAATGATGACATGTTATAAAATATGCACAAGTCTTTTTGGTACGGACCATCTCATGTGATATTCACATGTATAAGACATGGAGAGAAATAGTGCGTGGACCTGACATTTGTGGTTTTTATGTTTTACAGTCTAGTGAGAGATCTTGACGTGATGGGACCACATGACTTGGAAATTCGTGCTTAGGTGGTACTTGAGGCCAGAAATGTAAGCTCCGGAGCAAATAATTCCTCAGATTTTCGTTCTATTGAGTATCCCAGTGGACAGTTTTTCAGGTACATAGATCTGACATTTTGTTTTCAAAATCATTCGGAGAGAAAAACGAGGGATTCCCATAGCAACATCTCCGCGTAGATTTTATTCAATCCTAACGTATTTTGGTAGAAAAATTGCTCCTGCGCAGATCAATTGGTTTTAAGTAGGGTAACGTAGCATACTTGGATTTGCCATTTGCTAATTACGTGGCCGATTTTTGGTTATTAATAATAATGCAGCACCCAGGATTCCAATTTTTGGGCCTCTTCTCGCGATGTGATTCGATTTTTTTTGACATGTTTATTTTAGTTTTTATTCGAAAAAGAAAATTCTCATTCTCGGTGAACATCCCGTAACGAGGTTGAAGAATGGTTGGGATAATACTGTACTTTGATGGAAATTTCGGTGCTGACGCTAATAGTATACGCGTGAATGCGAAAATAACAGTTCGTGAACCCGGTACTTCGACCCTTAATTTTTATGAATAAAACGAAAGAGGAGAGACCAAATCGGTTTGGAAGCTTATTCTCAAATAAGGCTTCCGACTCCTATGTTACTGCGATGTTCTTGGGGTATTCTGGATTACGAGGAGTGCGCTGGAGTGGCTTTGTGTAGTTACTGTCATCATTCGATCTGGTCTACAGTCTTTTTTGCTGATACGCTTCTTGTTTTGTCGGCAGGTGACCGCAAAAGATGACTTCTGGGTAGTTTACCAAAGGACCAACGCTATTAGCACTTGTCAATCGATGTAATCGACTTTTGTGGACAACTTTTTCTGGCCATTGTTTACAGAACTGGTGAAATACCTTGTGCGAAACGGGGAGTTTAGCATGAGTTTTCGAAGTTAAAAAGAAAGAAATAATCGAATCCCGTTTTGTAGATGATTAGAGAATCAGAAGACGTATAGCCCCGGACTGAAATATTATGCTCTTTCTCGTGGAAAGATATAACCGCACTGTTGCTGATGTAGAGGATGGTCCTGATGATCGCACATTATACATCAGTTCTGATTTGCTTGAAGATGAGTTTTCGGGTTGGGCTCCCGAAAATATATCAGACTTTGAGCTTGTGATAGGTGATGCGATATATCATGTTGAATTTACTTGATTTTGTTTGTTGTAGAAAGCTGAGAAATTGTAAAATCAGGACAAATGCTAGATTGTTAGACGAATCTTTATTAAAATTCGAACTTTCCGTCTAATTCGTGTTTTGATTAACTCTACCTTCCTCAGAAAGAGATTTTGAGCCTTTTATGTCAAGAGTTTTATTTGCGATTATTACCTGGAAAAGTTTTATTATGCTTCTTCGTAATTAATGAAACCATCCATTAGTTAAAGACTAACCCTTCAAGAAAAATTATAAAATATGTGGATCAGAAGATAAACGAAGTCAGTATTTCCAACACCAAAGGATGATTTGTCTGATGTGGTTTCACAAGTACAGGCGTAACCCGTTATCAGCGGCTTCCGCATCTGCGGATTCGCTGAGTGCGGATTTTTTCGATGAGACCACTTCCCGCTATGTGCGGTATAAAATTCCGTAAATGCGGATGGTTTTCGATTTTGAAAATTTCCCTGGCGAACAACGGAATGTCAACAACTTCAGTTTGTTGACATTTTGGCTGGCTGAATTTCAAGTTCAAAATTGAGTGTAAATATTTCTACATTCCTCTTAAAATGGCCCCCTCAAAGAAAGATACAACGGCAAAGGAACAAAATCGGAAAGTGCTAAATCTGGCTCAAAAGTTAGAAATTTTGGATAGCTTGAAGAAAGGAGAGAAAATCGCCCATGTCGCAAGAAAATTTGAGGTTGGAGAATCGACAATACGAAGTATACGTGATAATGAAGCCAAAATCCGAGATAGCGCGCAGATTCTTGGCACGCATGCTCAAGTAAGCAAGATCAGCCGTAGTCCAGGTCAAGAGCGGATGGAGCAAATGCTGAAATTTTGGAGGCAGTTCAACATCTTTCATTCTATTGGATACGTCAAAGAATCATGGGATGAAATCAACTCGTCAACCTTGATTGGGTGCTGGAAAAAATTACTGCCAGGTCTTGTGGATGGTCAGCTTTCTCAAGTTGAGCCTGTACGTGATGTTGTGCACGAAATTATTGGTCTTGCTGGACATGTTGGTGGCGAGGGTTTCTCAAATGTTGAGGAAAATGAGATCTTAGAATTGGTGGAACCCATAGTTGAGCCTCTGTCAATCGATGAAATTGAAATCATCCTCAACGAGCCCGACGAAGCATCCAAGGATGAAACTCAAGAATCACAGCCTCCCGTATTCCAAGCCAAATCGATAGCAAAAATCATCAAGATGATCGAAGATGCTATGGATGAAGCTATGGACAGTGACCCAGTGATGGTTCGAAGTCTTCAGTTCAAGCACCATTGTGAAATCGCTTTAAAGGGGTACCGCGAGCTGTATGCGGACACTATCAGACGAGCAAAACAAACCCAAATGACCGATTTTTTCTCAAAAAGTTGATCAGTTATCAATTTTGTAATAGAGATCGTTATTTATATCACTTTATTTCGTTTATAAACACTATTATTTTTACACTAAAATTTTTTCGAACGAACTTTCTTCCAATCACAGTCTGTATCCCCCCTTCTCCCATAAGAACAATGCTTCCGTATCTGCGGATTCGGTATCTGCGGCACCTTTCCGATCTGTATCATCCGCAGATAACGGGTTACGCCTGTACTATAGCGAATGAAATCATGTAAGAATTAGATATGGTGAGATATAGTGTGGTCAACAGCTGGGTGCAATGGATACTTCATGTCGTACGTGTATTTCGTCTTGCTATCTCTGGAGTGGAATGGTGAAAGGTAACGAAACTCTTGAAGAATTATTGCAATAATGGATGTCCCAAAAATTAAAACGTCTAATCAGGTATTATCATGATGATTTGAAGCTTACTCTCAAAAATATCCGAGCTTGCAATTTTGCATTTCCATTTGCTTCTCAAATGCCAACGCGATGCCGTGCGATGCTACGAATTCATTGCAAAATAGTATTTCATACATTAAAGCATCATGCGTCGATACGTCGTCCTCAATCCTCAACATTATTAGAGAAGACCCGATAAAAATCTATGGTGACGTCGACGCACGACGCTCATGCATTTTTTTTTTTTCATCCCTCTCATGTTTACTAAAAGACGTCGGATTTCAGTTCTTGTGCTGGCTGCAATTTTAGTAGCCTCGAAGAGTGGGGTGACGATATGAAAATCCGATCCGAAGCAGCTGATGATAACTGCGCGTAATCCGCGCGAATGATGAACGAAATCTGCGAGTGGTGAGATTTATTCAAGTTGTTCGGAATGTTAGGACCTTTTTCTTTAAGAACGAGAATTTTGACAGTGGTAAATACTGCAAACTGCTAAATCGAGTGCCCTCCTGAGTCTTGGAGTTACAAATTGTAGATCAAAGTAAATATGTAGTCTGGACCTCCAAGTTGCTCACCATTATTCGCACATCTCTGAACGGTAACCGGCAATCAATATCAATTATTAAGTGATGAATTTTGAGAATTCCTTTATCAAATTTTGGAAGTCAGCGCGCTTATGCGCGTGAAGCGTTTCTAGTGTAATTTACTTTGCGGCTGCTAGAGTCAGAAGTTCACTTATTCTGAGAATTTAACTCTGTAAAAGTCGAAAAATTTGCTAAAACTTTCGAAATTTCCAAGTGACTTTTTTTTTTGTTGCTTGTTAGACCTACGGGTAACTTGTTCAAAAATTGTTCAATTACTTCCCATAATCTATATATATGTATAAGCGGTGCTGAGCGCACGCATAACGCTGCTTTCGGTGAGTATGGTGAGTTAAGATCTATTTTTCTTTAAAATTAGTAGTAACTAGATAGTTCTATGATGTACGATATTAAGTGATTCTGGTAATGTCAATCAGTACAAAAAAAAATATTTTGGTTTGTCTGTCAGCAAAAGGTGAGAGTACAGAGTGTACAAGTATTTTGTTTTAATCAGAATGATCAGGAGAATGCGTGAATAATAGCAATCGAAGTTGGGGATAGATCATGGCGCTGCTTATCTAAATGGCAACGCAGTACCATGTTGCAAATCAAAAACCAAAAAAAGAGAGAGAGAGAGAAAAAAATTAGCGAATTTTACAGACGTTTTCTACGTTATTGAGTGCCTACTTCTGATATTTTTCGTGGGGGTGTCATTCTGATGAATTTTATTACTGAACTTGTGCTTAGAAACGGTCAAGATCTAATTTGAGGCGTCAAAATGATTCATGCTACCTTAGATCATGACTTTCTTTTACATTTTGAGGAGTTTACACACGTCGCTTTGGCTTGGGAATCTCATGCGACAACCAGTAATGGTCGATGAATGATTTTCCCAGCATACGCGATCACGATTTTTTTTCATCGCAGAGTTACGTCTTTTGGAACTTCGTTTTTCTATTTTGTGAGTTAAGTAATCTAGTTTTATTCTTACAAATCTTTTCTTGACTCTCAAATTCCCTAAACTCTTTGTTATCTCTCGGATAGACTTGATACCAAGTTTCCCATAATAGCGTGAAGGAGCACTGCACACTCGTTTCTAATATTAGTCATTCCTCGAAAGCCTCATAATGCGACAATAGTCATGACGGTGCTGCAGATTTCAAATTTGTTTTTATTTCTAGGGACTTTGTGGTGCCGTCGGTGGCAGTGAACCTAAGAATTACGCTGTGAGAAAAATGCGAGAAAAATAAGTAGGCGTCAACGCGCTTTGCTCCTCATCTCATTATATGACGTACTACCTGCCAGAATGAGAATCTACTGATACTTGATACTCATGCGATAATACAATTTACGCGTGAGGTAATCGTATTCAGTTATACTTTAATTGTACGTAGCTCTGATGGATTTTGCACATTTGAGAGCGGTTCAGAGTGTCAGCTTCCGCAAGTTGAATGCTTTAGTCAAAGTTCTTCGGGGTCTCTGTTATCCCGAAAAATAGCGGAGGGTTTTGAAAAAAAATAGGGGTAAAACTGAAATAGCGGACAAACCGTATATATAAGATTAGACTACATTTTTCCTGAAATTTCACTTGCGTGTCTTGAAGACTTCACACGGGTTGGCCTTGATATCGAAAATTCGTCATGCGGAGCGAGAAAAGAAAGTGATTTTGAAAAAACAATTTAGTTAAACTTTAAAGAGTGATAACGTCACCATTGTATTTGACAATTTATCTGGACGAGAAAGGATCTCATGACACATCCATATTTCTGTTTCACTTTTTTACATTTTATTTTACTAACTTAGGCCAACAATTTTTCTATACAATATGAGCGTATAAATCTGTCTTCTATTTGTTTGTCTGACACTTTCTCCATTCTCACGGCGCTTGTAGGAACCACTAATTTCACACTTCTGCTCTCCACACTTGTTTCTTTTCTTGTTCTCGTCTTTTCGCATTCTTATGGATCCCACTCTCCAACTGCATCTTGTGGAAAGGGCTCTATTTCGATCCAGCCTGGGTCCGGCCATATTCGAATTTCTCTCCAAATTTCGACTTCGTTGTAGTAAATAATGACTACCTCGTAGTCGTAAAACAGGGTTATGGTCCTGTTTCCTGTCTGATTTATAATAACGTATGCCATTCTTACTCGCAGTCAAGGGTCGAACTGATTCACTTCGAATCTTTCGCGATTAGGCTTCGTCAATGGGAGGCTCCATATGCGATCGCACGGCAGTCTTATCAGCTGCATGGTTTAGTTATTTTATTCTTAGTGTTCGATGCCTTGATGATACGAAGTAATTGATCGGGCATTTCAATCATCTGATTTGCTTTTCTTGTTTTTTTTTCTTGTTTATATCCATACTTTGAGCTTTGGGTGTCTATTATGGCAACACGACAGAGCCTGATTGTCGCTTGTTTTAACGATATTTGTACTAATCCCATCGTTCTACGTTGAAATTCGGTAGGTCTTCTTCTCCTATCCCGATCCGTGGACTTGGATCTTCTTCGGGCGCCTGGAATACTATATAACCGCCTATTTCGAGGATCATTCCGTCTGGGTTAATATGTAGATTAAGTTCTACATGCTCTCTCTCGTATCTTACGAGAAATTTTTCAGTACGCGGTCCCCAGGTGTATTCCAAATGAGCTATGCTCTCCATTTTTTCTCTGTCTCTTCTCTCTCCTGGCCGCAGACTTCTATGCAGTCTCTTAATTTCCCATTCGATGAATCTTACTTTACAAGTTTTTCCACTTGGGTCTCTTAAGTCGTTTGGCCAGGGCATATCTCGGCCATCGTTTGGACCATCAAAAAGGCTCCACAACTCCCAGCTGTTTTCAAATTTTTCCGTGTGAGTGCCCTCGGTGATCTTCTCATTCCATTCTCTCAATAATTTTCGATTGCGGTGCACATCTCGATAATTGCCATTGAAAAGTTCTTCTAAGTTAAAGCTGTTGTCTCGATCATCAGCATGCCGATTGTCGATAAATTTTTCGTTGTTGAGGCGAACTACTTTCCGAATTTTCCTCCAATTTCCCCATTCAGCAAAGTTCGCCCAGAGTTCTCCTTTAATTCCACGCATTATTTGGAACGAGAGGAGGAAAATGATTGTACTTCGTGTTTGACAAACCGCTACTGAGACATGCAAAACAACATCCCTCTGCCTGGCGAAAGAAAAACTTTTCGTGCTCCTTTTTTCTTGTCTGTGAAGCGGGGACTCTTCTTGGTATCATTCTTCTTTCTCCTTTTGTTGGCCATAATTACCGTGAACTCCGTTTTGTTATTGAAGAATGGAATGTCTTCTGGAAGAGACTGCGATTTTCAGTGGCTTAACATGTTTCACTTCCCCTTCATCCGGGCATGTTAGTTCTTTATTCCGACGCTCGATTCTATTTCTATGTGTGGCTTCGAAAATGGGTCTTAGCACGCGATCGGCTAGCGCGATGCGACGTCTGAAACGCTCGTTGTTTCGTGCTATTTCTTGCCATGGTCCCTTACGAGCCTCTCGATAAGCATAGCTCCAATAGACTATCACGTGTATCTTTGGTTTCAAGTTGAAACGCACTTTCTTAGGTTCTGGGTCTGTTTTGTCTTCCATTTCTGTCTTAGCTGTGCGAGGCTGATTGCGCTCGCTAGTATACGACCGATCTCTGAGCTTGCGCAAGAGATACTGATTTTTGTCATGTACGCCAAGGTGCATCAGCATTCGTCTTATCGTAAAATGTTGTGCCTTAGGTCGATTTTTGTTGCGCTGCGTTCATTGGCAGCGCAAAAAGAATGAATGCGGCATAATTTGAACCGATCTTGAGAGAATCCACAATAATATTACTAGTTCGTCATTGCAAAAATTGTTCTACATGATGAACCGAGTTTTTTCTTTCTAATTGAATAAGCTGCAGAAGACGTGGAATTGGGATGTGAAATCTATTTTGTATCCTGTTTTGGAGGATTAGTTGCAAGGGAAAAACGATACGCGATTTCTAGAACGCTGCCGGTCTTTTGAGTTTTTCAACCCACTCGTCTCTCCTCAGAGTGGTCGTGTCAACGCAATGCCCTGTTACCCTCTCTGAGTGTAAAAAGATTCCCCTCGATTCGTGAGTCATGTGATGACGATGGTTAAATACGCGCCTCATATACCGAGAGAAGTCATTCGCAGCCGAGTCTCTTGGGTGTGTAGAAAAAAACGAGTTATTGTATCATTTTTGGTGAGTGTCTTTGGTATGACTGTCCATCGTGGCCAACTATGTTTTGTGACCTGATATAATCCGGCCGATTCCTTGTTCTTGCAGTCTTGCATTCGTACAGGAATTTACTTGCAAAATATGGAACCCTCGACACCTGCAGCGAATTCTACGGAACCGATTGGGGCTGTCCCAATCCCTCCGGTGTGGCTAGTTTTCACGCCTCCGATGCCGATGTACTTTGTTTCGCTGAGTCCGCCCATGATGCCTCCAACCTTCAACTTGGGATCGTGTCCTGGTCAGGCTGGTATCTACGGGCAACCTCCTGATGCAGGATATTCTGGTGTCACATCAGTACTGTCGACAAATGCCGATGAAGAGAGACCTCGGTCTTCTCTACGTGATGTCCGGCGTGTTCGTCGTGTAAGTACTCGTTGTCCAAATTAACTGTGATTTATTACTGCCGGCCAAATTCTTCTGCGCTATCATATTTTCCACTCTTTCGATCGTGTTGAGTGAAAAGTGAGATCTTCTGCTTCTATAGCTGCTGAGAGTATACTCATGACATTTTGTTTCAGTGTCAGTGTAATTGTTTGTATTGTAGTTATCCGTGTGGTCATGACTCGATCACGCGTGAAATCTCCTAGAATTTTGGTCGCAACCATAATTTTATATATTTACCAAAAAAAATTCGAATTGGCTACGCTGACACAGCCTTGACAAGCGAAATTTTGCACTCTGAGACCTTTGGCGTTTATTTTGACATCATTCTCGCTTCCCGTGTTCATCGCACGTCCACCTTCTCGGCAACTTGTATTAGCATTTTCGACTTTATGCTTTTATAATTTACCCCGACATTCTCTCGATTTCGTGCAATCACGCTCAACATGCATCTTATCTAATTATTCTTGATTTTTCTCGAAACTTAGTCTCATCAACGTGATATGCGGCCTGCTGATTTGCCCGCAGCTGAGATGTCCTCCACGTCACTGCCCGCTGGGCACCGAGATGACGATTCTAAGCTTGAGCAGTGCGCCGAGCCTCTTGCGGATATTGCTGTGACTCCTGCGGCCGATTGCTCGTTGCCTATCTCATTTGGCGACTTAGATCCGGTGGAGCCGCTTTATGCGGATGATGCTGCTGCGGATCCGGCGCAAGTAACTGATATTGCTCAGTCTGCAATTTTGCCACCGAGCGTACCTTCTGCAACTTCACCTGAACCCGAGCCATCGATTTCGGCCGGTCCATCTACGCATTCTTCGGCCGAACCTTCACTGAAGGTAGTTCTTGATTTCACGCCATCTGCCCCACGGAACATACCTGCTCCGTTGATATCTCAAGCGATAAATGATCTAATTGGCTTCAAATATACAGAGAACTCTCGGTCATCCGCTCGCGCTAAAGTCGAATCGTTTATTCTTCCAGGACAAGATGTACCGCAATTTTGACTCCTCCTGCTTTGAATTTTCCTTTTTCAGGGCGTGATGTGGCGGGAAACAATAGTGCGGGATCTGATATTGCGGGCAATGATACAGCTTTGCGTAGAGATTCTCATGGATCTGTAGTGCGTTTGAATACTGAAGCTGCTGCGGGTAGCGACAGTTATCGTTCCGCGGATGATAATTTCACGTATGCTGGACAATCACTTCATCTGCCGCTAGATCGTGAACGTTGGGACATTCCTCTTGGCGGGTCGTTTATTGCTATTCCAAGAGAATTTGCTATGAGCTGTATCGAAGCTATAAGAAATCTTTATGCTTGTCCTCTCTGTGACGATTTTCTGTACCCTGGCTTTCGACGTTGTGCTAACGGCCATCGTGTATGCGGCTCCTGCGTAACTCAGCATTCTAGCTGTCCCATGTGCCATGATACTACCCCGTTTTGGAGAGATTATGTTTTGGAGCGCGAGGCGAAAAATTTATATTATCCTTGCCGTAATTTCATGAAAGGCTGCCGAGCTTATCCTCGTGCACGCGACTGGCATGAACACTGTGATGGCTGCTCGTTCCGCCGGAACGACTGATCTTTGTACTCTTCGGTTCCGTAGATGTAGTATTGGGTTTGCTCATTTGATGACATTACTGACGCATCTAATCCTCATATGTAATTTTGTCAATGTATAAATCCGACTTATTTATTCAATAAATCATTACCCTGGACTTATTACTTTGAAATTCAACCATACCTAGTCCTTCTCTTCCTAAAATTTGTGTCTTTTTATAAATGTTTGGTAAATTAATTCCATTACAGAGCCAGACTTGCAAAAAAAAGTTTAATGCTCGTCATTCTTGAAGTGGAAATTTGATAAGGCTTTGCTTGCAAAGCTTCTCTGCCGGGTGATACATGAGCTTATTGTGCTGAACTTCAACTTCATAACATTGTTTGTCACAGCGCTGATGTTCGTTTTTGCATGGTAGCCCGCGTTCATTGGCGGCGCAAAAAGAAAATTCGAACTTGTTCAGTTGTCTGCTTGCCTTTACTATGGTACTTTGGATTTCGAGAATTCGTTTACGACTCCTTGCAGTGTTGATTTTCACAATACACGTTACGTAAACCGTGTTTGGTGAGGCAAGAAAAAAAAAGAATGAAAAATTGTGATGAAATATCATTCTCGTCGTTTTGCGGTTTTAACATGCGGTGATGGTTCTTTAGACTTCGTTGCCGCAGTATCACATTTCCCCGCGCTCACACGTGTGATTCGCATCAGTCTTATTGCATTCTCGGTGAGCTTTTTCCGAGCCCGTATTCCGTTATCGCTTGCATTACAGCATTTCTTAGCAACCATTAGCGTATATTTTATAACAAGCTTCGACGAAAATGGATTCGACGAATTTTCCAGTTTCTTCTGGTGGTATTGTATTCCTTCTCCCCCTTTAGACATCTTATGAGGGGAAATTACTGCCCTATATCAACGAGCATCGTGGCTCGCCTCGTCATTCTGGCTTCGTATTTTCTTGTAACAGCAACGAATTTCATTACGTGAGTATACTGAACCTTTGTGAGATTCATTGCTTAGGTGTATTTGTTCCCATGAAGCATGTATAATCGTGCCGTTTGGGTAAAAATGTACCAACGTCGTCCACCTCGTCGAGGACGGGGAGTTGCTGCACCCCCTCGCAACTCGGTACCACGACCTCTTCCGATTGTCACCGGCGATGGGCTTGTTGTCCCTCATCCTGCACCGCGTTCGAGAGGTAGGGCTGCTTCTCGACCTCCTCGTATCAATCGTACGTCTGAAGGAAGAATTGCTGAGGCACTTGAGGGCTATCAGATTCGAGATGCTCTGAACTGCCCTTGCTGGACCTTCCATCAACCAATGCGTTCTGCTAGCGCGGAGATGCGTTCGAATCAGGTGAGCATATCATTTTTGCAAAAACTCTCCATTGGTTGTTTCAATTGTGAATTTTCTAGCGGTGGCGCCGCTCCCGAGAGATTCGACGGGATTATTTCTCTGATCGCGTTCGAGATTCGTGCCGTAATCAGCCTACACCCGATACCATTTCTTCTGAGTCTCCTGGTGCGCCTTCTTTTTCCGGTGACTCGTATCGGCTCCGAGACGACGCGTCTGACCATGCGGCGAGTGATACCACTATGATGACGCGTACTGCTGTTTCTTTGCCTGTATACCACTTGAACTCGCATCGTGCGTCTGGTGCCCTGGCTCCAAATCCTGGGATCTCCTCGACGTGGAGTCGTAGTATTGAAATGGCGCCAATTTCGATGGGACCCCCCGACTATTTTTCAATCTCCGTGTCGCCGTCGTTGTCTATTCATTCGTCAGTTGTGGACTATATATCTAATTCGGCTCCCATGTTTGACGATTAGTGGTGCGTTGCTGTAGATCTTGACTTTTGAATATTTTCCTTGACTAAAAATGTGTTTTTCTCATTCTTTTAGGTGTCCTGCATCCATGACGACGAGCTCGCTGATGCTGCTGACCTTGATGTGCCTTCTCATTTGCCTGCTACTCCCGAATTTCGTGACCCTTCTCTGCGGTCCGAAACTGATATGCGCCGTACCATCCTTGCGCTCTCTGATCCTCATCGTTTACGTGACGTTGTGGCAACTATACTTGTTTTGACAAGAAATCAAGTTTTGGGTGGAATCTCCGATCGTCATCACGTTGTCCATGCTAGTCCAGTTGCTGATGACCCTGATCTGACCATCTTGTGTCCTGCCTCTTCTGGCTTGACTGCATTCTTGGGCTGCATCGAGAGCTTGATAATGATTCCTGGCATATCTGTTGAAGATTTACTTGAGTATATTGAAGGTGAACTTCCAGGATTGCGTGATCGCCGGCGCGCAAATTCTGCGCAATTCTATGCAGATCGCGCTTATCTCGCGGAGCAAGCTGCTGCTGCTACCCGGCAAGATGATACTGTAAATGTATCTTCCGATTCTCGAGTGGCTACCGAAGACACCCATGCAACCGTCCAGAGTTGTAATGACGATGAGATCATCTCCTCATCTGTTTATCTTGATGACATCGTAATAACGCCGTCGGCTCCTAGCGATGATACTACTCCTATGCCTGCTGCGGAAGAAGTCAGTTCGGCTTCCTCCTCGCCACCTTGTATCATTGCTTCGGAGACGCCTCAATTACCTGTTCAAACTTTTGGAGAACGTGATGAGAGGCCTACCCGTGATCATCGGGGCCTTATGCCTGTTGTACAGCGCATGATTGCGCATCAAGAGCTTGCTGCTGAAAGTCACGTCAATTCCTCACGTGAGATAACCGCCCGTGATGCCATTAACGAAATTTTCTTGTGTCCAATCTGCTACGATTTGATTTATCCCACTTGTTATGTGTGTACTAACGGCCATCAACTCTGTCAACGGTGCCATCATAGGCAGCGAGGTCGATGCCCTTTCTGTAGGTCTCGTGAGATTTACACTAACGGTTTGTTGGCCCGCGTTGGATCTAAAGTCTTTTTCCCGTGTCGCCAAGACTATTTGGGCTGTACACAACGCTTACCAGCTCCTCAGTGGCACGAACATGTCATAGATTGTTCTTTCCGTCCTGCGGCTATGACTCGCCGTGAACGCATGAGAATTGATTCCCGCGGTGATCCGCTCACTGAAATATTGGCAGCTTTCATTTTCAGCTAGACAACGTATTTTGTCCTTGCTCATTTCGTAGTTTAGCCACTCCCTTCAAGTATTATAGCTCCATATTCTTGTACTCGCCTTCATATGTACGAATGTGGCTTGAGTTTACAAATATGACTCTTGAAATGATGCTGTAGTTAATAAATTTATAACTCTTTCACTATTGTTCATTCATAACAGTGATAATATCCCGTTCCCCTCGTCCAGGCAAATCATGCACCTTTTAAGTCGAAAGTTTTGTCAGTACTTTAACTTAGTTAATTTCGCTCGAAATTTCTGCTATTCTTCGTTATCATTAGAATGATGATTTTTCAACTTATCTATGTGAACTATGCGTGTTTGGTCGCCTTTTTGAATTTTCGCGTTATGAGAATCGTAGTCTATTTCGAGAATTTCGTATGGGCCTTCGTAATATTTCTCAAATTTATTTGCGCGAGGTTCTTTTAATAGATAGACCATCTCGCCTACCCGGAAGAATACTGAAAAGATTTTTCGATCGTATTGAAATTTGGAACGTAGTTTAGATCTTTCCAATGCTAGAGCAGCTAAAGTGCGAACTTGTGTGTAAGCTTCTGTCACGTCTGCTAAGTAATCATCCTACGTCATCAACTGATCTCGTGGTGGAAAGCTAGACGGAGTCCGTGGCTTTCGCCCGAACACGATTTCGTGAGGTGAGAATCCTAAACTGGTATGAGTTGAAGAATTCATTGCGTATTGAGCAAGAGGCAGGTACGTATCCCAATCCTCGACGTTTTTAGAGTATATTGCCAAAAATTCATTCAGTGTATGATGCATCCTTTCTATTCCGCCATTAGTTGATGGCCGGAACGCGGTGGAATTTAGCTTATTAATCCTAAAAATTCGAGCAAATTCTTCCATTATTTTTCCCGTGAAATGACTACCTTGGTCTGTCATAATCGTGGTTGGTAATCCAAAATTCGCAACAAAACTATTCATCAAAACTTGCGCGACCACTTTGGATGTGGCTTCAGTCGTTGCTGTTAGAATGACAAATTTGCTGAAGCAGTCTTGCATAGTCAAAATGTAAACATTGCCACTTTTCGATTTTGGTTTTGGTCCGCAAAAATCGAGTGAAATTTTCTCAAATATTCGCACAGGTGTGTCGGTGATTACCATCGGTAATCTTGTTTTTACACGGATTAATTTATCGGTTTGACACGTTTGACACGCTCGCACCACGATTCTCACATCGTTCAACATGTGAGGCCAATACCAATCACTACTTATCCTTGCGTAAGTTTTCGCTATGCCTCTATGGCCTCCAACAGATGATTCATGATATTCCCGAATTATACGCATACGATCTTCGGCCGGAGGTACAGGTAAGTTATTCTCAAAAAGTGTAATAGAGATTCGGAATTTCCGGAAAATTCTATTGCACTGCTCTACGAAATATCCCCATTCATTTTTGTTTAGTATTACCAAATCTCTTATTATTCCGAGTGATTTTATTTCTTCATACAAAACTACTTCCTTCAGGATTTTTAGCGTTGAAACTATGTCTGCTCTTAATGTTTTTGCGTAAATTGTGTTCTTTACTACCATTCCCAACATTTTTTTATCTTTGTGGTCTGTGACTACAATTTCTCCAATTGATCGCGTTTGACTGAGTAATTCGTCTTGACTGATATATCCTCTTGCTATTAAAGCATTCGGGACCTCTGAGTCCAAATTCATATCTGCAGGTATCGCATACGCCAAATGATCTATGTGTGCGAATGGATGATCGTTTATTGTTCTTACGCCTGAGAAGATGTCTATCCCGTCTTCATTGATTATCCACGATGGTATTTCGTGGGGACCTCGTGATTCTGCCACCAAGTACTTTGTCATTGCGCCTTTCTTATGTGGTGCGATTCTCTCCTCCAGCGAGTCTTCCCCGTTGACATCTTCAAAGCTCGTGCGTTGCTCTCGTAACGAGGCTATTTCTCTGATTGATTCTTCGGCCATTAGTTTTTGAATATTTTCTTGTTGCTCGTCTCGAAGAATTTCCGTCGTAATTCTCTCTTCGTGATTTTCGCGGTTAACTCTTTGTTCTGGGTCTCTGGTTTGACTCTGTTCTCTGTTTGACGGAGGTTCCACCTCAGTGATATTGATTCCTGGATATTCTTGTGGCAATTCTTCAATTATCATGTCGTTTTGTTCTCGCAGCCCTTTATCTATGAGAGGCGTGTAATGTTGACCCCTTAGGTGGAGGTGTATGAATTCCTTGGAACTTCCTGCTTTAATATAAGCATATCTCATCTTGTCTCTACACTGCAGGTGTACACAGATATTTTCGTGAAATTGACGGGAAAATATGTAGAGTGTGTCTACGTCTCCGTACTGGTCTCGCGAGCTTAGGATTTTCACTGCATTGAGCGGGTCACTGCAGCTCTGAACATATTGGCTTTTCAGCAGATACCGTCGCAATTGGATGGGTTCTGCTCCTAAGTCCCGCAATATAATTAGCGCGTAGAACAAACAGTTCCCGTCACCGGGTACTCCCATGCAACGCTCCAAAATATGGTCTGGTTGTGCACAGTTTTCGTGTTCTTCGTAATTTTGGAATCTAGCAGATAGTTGCACCATTTCACTTTCGGCGTTTGAGAACTTTCCCGTAGCATTTTGTTGATTCGTTTCGGATGCTGATTGTTCGTCTATTTCCATCCCTTGATATCCTGAGAATTCTGGTGAATCAGGTGGAGGAGGTGTCTGATGTGTTGCGTTTATCAGTGACGCGTGAGGCTGTTCATCCCTCGTTTCGATGTCATCCTCCATCGGTTGTGCCCACGTCCGATTAAAATCTGGTCGATAGTTGGCTTTTCCGATCTCTGCTTGTAATTCTTGTCCTCCTTGAGAAATTTGTTGCTGCTCATTTTCGCTAGCTTTGGGCAACTCTAATCGAGTGAGATTCACGACGGGTTGGTATCTTGCGTCCTCAAAGTTCTGCACACTTTTGTCTTGTGAGTGCCTTTCTTTTTCTGCTGTTGGTTGACTATTTCCGGCTAGATTGGAGACTTCGTGCCTATCCGATGTATCTGATTCATGTCTTTTCTCCCAAACTAAAATTTGTAAGCCTGCTTGCCCTTGAGCTTCGAATTCTTCGATATTCCATGAGAGCGGAGTCCGAGATCTTTTCTCTGTGGCGGTGATTGACTGAATGGAGCTTGATTTTTCGGTAACTTCTGCGTCTACTCTAGAGCTCGATGCATTGTGCTGATTCGTTCGATTGGGCAAATTTGCGTATTTTGTAGAGTCCAGATTGACCATTGCTTTGTCGAGACTCTTCGTGGCCTTGTCGAAGCTCGGTAAGTTTTCGGGAACTTCGGCGTTCGATAGATCTTGGTGAATTTTCGAACTTGTTTCTTCATATATGGTGTCTCCGTGCAACAATTTTCTTCTTGCGGAAAGAGGTATACTTTTATCCACTTCTGGTCTGTTCATTATCTTGTCTTCTTTTGGTGTACTCGTGATGCGTATTCCCGCTCCCATTTCCCTTATAGCCTTGTCGGTTACCATCGGTAATTGATCAACATCGTTCATTGCTTGACTAAGAATCGGTTCGGCTGCTGGATGGTCATCGATTTCTTTCAGCATGTTCCAGCCCTGAAAATGTCCTCCTCTTTTACCTACTGTTTTCCCT
Organism: Eretmocerus hayati; assembly: GCA_029851415.1. Taxonomy (NCBI): domain Eukaryota; kingdom Metazoa; phylum Arthropoda; class Insecta; order Hymenoptera; family Aphelinidae; genus Eretmocerus; species Eretmocerus hayati. The sequence goes on from CM056743.1 coordinate 107,660,285, forward strand.
GCTTCCATCTGCCTTTCCGCTTTTTGAGTGCCACTCCATTCTTCGTCGGATATTTCCTCGAACGAAACATCCGGTGGGTCGTCTGTTAAATCCATATCCCTCTTTCTTTTCTTCAAATTGTCCCAATCGATGATATTGTTGAGCTGTTGCTCTTCCAATTCCTTCGCTTTTCGTTTTTCACCTCTTGTCACGACCAATACTTGAGCGCTCTTCTGTTCTGATTCTTCTGCTTCTTCTTCTTCTTCCGCTAGCCTATACAGCTCTGCTAAAGGGCGTTCTAGGTTTCGATCTCCTTCTTTTAACACAGGATTCCTAGACAGTGAATCGACATGATTCTTACTTCCAGGATTATAGATTATAGTGAACGACTGGTCACGAAGCGCGGCTTTAAGCCTGTTGAACCTAAGATCAAGCTTTTTTGTCTTGTTTAGGTAGACCAATGGTTGATGATCGCAGACAACCGTGAAGTGCTTTCCGTAGATGAAGTTTCTGAAGCTTTCCACGCAAAATACTATAGCTAAGAGCTCCCGATCAAATGTTGAGTAGGCTACCTCGTTTAGCTTAAGTGCTCGACTAGCGTAGGCGCAAACGTATTCTTCTTTGTCTTTTTTCTGACTAATCAGACATCCAATAGCAAATCGACTAGCATCCGTAAAAATCCGATACTCGAGGTTTGGGTCAGCACACCTGAGAGTAGGGTAGGAGCACAGCGCATCCCTTAATTTCTCAAATGCCTCTTGCTGCTCTTCTTTCCAATAAAATTTTGTATTGCCTCTCAGTAACAGATGAAGTGGGTGAGCGATCTCAGCAAGGTTCTTGATGAATCTGCGATAGTATGACGCCAGCCCTAGGAACTGTCTAACTTTCCTAGTTGTCGTGGGGACGGGGTATTTGCTTACTGCTTCGATCTTTTTGGGATCTGGACGAATTTCGCCGTTGCCTACCAAGTGTCCTAATACGCTTGCATGCTTCTGTAGGAATTGACATTTACTTGGTTCTATGGTTAGATTTGCCTCGTCTAGGCGTTTCAGCACTCTGCTAAATTTCGTAAAATGTTCCTCTAACGAGCTTCTTGCGATTATCAGATCGTCTAAATAGCACTCCACTACATCGTGTAATAAACCGGCTAGAGCAAGATCAATTAATCGTTGAAAGACAGGGGTAGAATTGGCTAGACCCATAGGTAATTTACTATATTCGTAAAGCCCGCAGTCCGAAAGGACAGCTGTAAGAGGGGATGATTCGGGATGAAGACGACACTGGTAGTACCCGCTTTTTAAATCTATTGCTGTAATATATTTTGCATCTGCTATGCGGTCAATCAAGTCGGTTGGATTCGGTAAGGGGTAGTTGTCTTTTACAGTGATTTCATTCAGTTTTCGAAAATCGGCCACTAAGCGCCACTTTTTCTCTCCATTGGGCCCTGATTTCTTCGGAACTATCCATAAAGGGCTTGAGTACGGAGATTTCGAGGGTTGGAGAACCCCATCCTCTAATAATTTGTCGATTTGCTTTCTCATCTCCTTCCTTATTTCCGGAGGACCTCGATATCGCTTCGCCTTCACGGGTATGTCAGTAGTAGTAATTATTTTGTGTGTCAGAAGGTGGGTAGTTTTCAACTTCTCCCCTGGTAGCCCGAAAACATGTGGTCGCAACCCAATAAGTTTCTTGATGTGTTGAAACTCTTCCTCATTCAACCCCTCTAATGTTTTTGGATCGAGCAGTTCAAAAATGCGAGTCACGCGATCTTTTACTTCTTTGGTACCGAAATTCATTATACTGACTCTTTTTTCAAGTTCTCTTTCCTTTTCTTCTTCTGTATCAAAAATGTCCCCTTTTGGTTCTGTAGTCTCGCAAGGTTCTAATGTAACTTCTGGCGGCTCAATTTCGACTTCCTCCTCATTAGTATTAATACACATTGCATAAGCTTTCCCCCCATTATTTACCGCAACAAAATTCCCAAACCAAATCCCTGGGCCCAAATCCTGCAGCCCAACAAATCCCACTTCTTCGTCGTTTTTAACTCGAGCATAAATCACTTGTATAGTCCTCGGGGGTAATTTAAATTTTTCTTCTTCTACAAATGGTATTTCCAAATCCCCAAACCTAAGACATTTTAACTTCGCATCAATAATCCCCCCATGTTTTTCGAATTCTCTCCACCCCAGGAGACCATCCGTATTAATTGCAAAATCGTTTGGCACCACGTGCACATCACAATCTAACCCGCTAAGATTCATTTTAATTCGACCTAGAGTATAGCATTCCCCAGCCGTAACTCCCGTGATCGCTATAATATAATTTTTATCAATTGAAACCCCTTCGCTGATACATTTTGCCTTCAACAGTGTCACGTCTGCACCTGTATCGGCGTAGAATTGCAAGGAACCATTTTTGAATATTTCATTCTCGAGTTCGACCACTGGGTGCCTCCGATGATTTGCGTCCAGTAGCCTAAGCGAGACCCGCCGCTGTAATGTATTCTCGTCGCTTAATTGTTTGTGCTCGACCCCGCGGCTTGGTGTCGAGCATCCTCGAAGTTTAAAGAATTATTCGGATTTCCCATAAGTTGATTCTCCTGTTCGCTATTTGGCATAGCCATTCCCCGATTGAAACTGCCTAACTCCGTATCTGGATTATTTCGATTATTCGGCTCTCGGGAATTCTTGTTTCGATAATTATTTTGGTTAGAGTTCTGCCAATTATTTATGGGCCTCTGAACCCTATCGTTTCGGCGATCTCCATTGAAATTCGGTCTTCCGTCCGGATATCGGCGATTATAATCTCTGGGATAGTAAGTCCGATTAACTCTATAATTATCGTTATAACCTCGAGGATTCCTGTCATAATTTCGGTTGTCATCTCGACCGTAATCCTGGTTACGATTCATATTGTTATTATAGGTGTACCTATTCTGATTCGCATTCTCGTAATTGTTACGATATCGGTTGTAAGAATTCCGGTCGGCATCTCTCACATTGTATGTATTGTAATTTCGATTACGGTCGTCGTAACTGTTTCTATCACGATTCCGGTAGTTTCCCATGGGACTTGAATAATTCGCGTTATAATTTTGGTTGAACCGATCGTCTCGGCGGTCATTCCGGCGCGGGCCGCTATAGTTTGCGTCGTTGCGCCTCGTGTTGTTATATCTAGGCATCGCTTGCGCCATGTTGTCGGCTCGCGTTCTCGGGCGATTATCGTACCTATCTACACCTCTGTCACGTTGCTGCGATTGGTTTTCGGGGGCTCTTCCAGTATCGATCGCTTCGTTCAGAAATTTGCATGCGTTTAAATCGTGTCCTTGTCTTCTGCAATACCGACAAACTTCAGCCTCCTTCTTTTTTGGGCATTCTCGTTCAAAATGTCCTTTGGCATGGCAATATCTACATTCGTCTGACGCTATGGCTCTATTGACCGTGATCGACTCGATGGGTAAGGGCGTATTTTTAGTCATTTCCTTCATCTTTTGTTCAACCAGTGTATTCACGAGTGCCATTATTTTATCCCCGTTTATATCAGAGTTATTGACGTTTGCAAACACCGAGCGAGCGCTTGTTTTATTTTCGAAATTTACTGCTTCTGAAATGGCTTCACGTAAAGTCTTAGGACTCGTCGATCTAACCTGGTGTTCTAATGCTCCCGCGAGCCCGAAAATGAATTGCTGCAATGCCTCATTATCCGCATTGTTTTTATAAGTTTCTCGCTCCCAATCTTTGAGGTTTCGATCTGAGTCGTACACGTTGAGCAAACGGTTATGGAGCGTTTGGACGCGCAGTCCATAGTCTCCTGCACTTTCATGTTCTCTTTGCTGTACTAGTTTCAATTCCGCCAAAACTCTGTCCGCTCCACCTACCCCACTATATTGCGTAGTCATATCCGATAACAGTTTTTCGATTGATGTATATTGCGTTAACCGCGCGGTGTAACCTTCGGCGGCTCTACCTTGTAATTTACGCGCTAAAGTTGCGAGTATCCACGGTTCCGCGTCTGGTCCGTATTCGTCAACTATATATCTCACGGATTGGCAGAAAAATGCTAGCATATCGGGATTTCCATCATAAGGCATGATATTGTTGAGAGCTTGATTCAACGTGAGTTTGAATTTGGACGCGTGACGTCGATTAACGAGGGCTCCGTTGTCTGCATTCCTCGCAGATGTGCGACGGATTTTTGCGCTCGCGTTCGAGTCGCAATCGCTCTTATCGCGGTTCGGAGGTCGTTGCCCTGAGCGAAGGCTTCTTTCATTCCTTTCATCACGATTCAATTGTTCGTTACGATTCTCATAGTTTCTTCCGCGGCTCGCGTTCTCGTCATGATCACTGAAATATTCAAAATCCTTACAATCCGATGCATCTGAGTCTGTAGAGGATGAGACGTCCGCGTATCGTACTTTACTCAAATAGCGATCACGCCTAGATTGACGTGGTGCTTCGAATTCTTGCTCATCATCGCATGAGTCTTCAAACCGTTTGCAATCACTGCGACGCGTATGTCCGCGAGATCGACGATCGGATCGACATCCGTTCGGCGAGTAATCACGACTATCGCGTGGCTTCTCATTGTCACTTCGAAAAGACTGGTCACAATTCTTCACCTTGTTAGTACGAGAGCTTGTTTTGTATACGCTCAACTCAGTGTCGAGATTGTTAGGTATCTGACGATCTGAGTGGCTAGCGAATCCAGCGTCCATACTAAAGAGTCGGGGGCTGTTATGATTCGGATTGCTCTTTTGATTCTTAAACCATGTCTCGCTCAACTCGGCATCAGGGCTTTTGCAAGTCCTAGCGGAGTGGCTAGTGAATTCTGCGTCCTTACTATTCAGTCGGCGGCTAGAATTCTGGTTAGGTGAAAAACGACCCACTCGAACGCTTCCACTTGCGCCACGAGGGTGCAAGCTTCCACTTTTAACATTTATGAGAGGCCACGGATCTGTTTCAGCCATTACATATTCGCTTTCCGGGGTCGAGTGATTGGCCCAGTTGTCAGTGAATTGTTCGGTCATTCGAGTATTTTGCGCTTGAGACTCAGATGGATGGTCTAAACGCGAAGATTCCGCAATGACACGCAATTCTCCGAAATTTGCGTCATTTTCATTGAAAAATTCTTCCTCTTTTCTGGGAAATTCCGGTCGCGCCCCGGTTGCTATCTGCGAATTTTCTAGATGATCTCTCAGACTTTCCATTAGAGTCATTTCGTCCTCCGAAAAATATTCTGGTTCGGTTGCGAGAACCCGGCTTAGGTCACGGATCGCGACTTCCGCGTGTATTCCTCCTGGTTGCTCTAATCCGATGTCGGCTGCCATAAGCGCAAAATAAGTATCGCGAGCTCTCGAATCGCCTTCCTGCATTCTCCCTAGGTATTCTACTTTCAGTTGATCGACATTCTTAATCTCGATATTATTTTGGGCTATCTCTCCGCCTACAGCTCCTTGCGGTTCTTCGGGGATTTGATCGTCCCTCTTAGGTTCTGAGCTAATGTCCATAGTATTGGAAATTTGCTGCTTTACGGCCTCTTGCCATGATCCTGGTGTACGGTGAAATTCTATTCAAGCGTAAGGCTGACAATTTTAGTTTCACGATGCCAAGTATACAGAGTTGCGTGAAACGTGAGAAATTATTGCACAATTCTAATGGGTCAATTTCGGTAGGGTGTGTTCCGTGAATGAATTGAGAGTTTTTTGAAAAATGTTCCGATCTGAGGACCACCTCTTCTATTCAGGAATTAGACGTTATATATAACTAGAGCTTAAATATTCCTTGTTTTTTTTTTGTTTTTTGTTTTTCTGTTTTTGTGTTTGCGTTGTAGGATTAAAAATTAAAATAGGTAACGTAGTTCAAACCTGTAATGGCTGTTATTTGGGCTTCTAGATGGTTTGAAAGAAAATGAGTCTTTGCCTCGCGACTCTCCCCACGAGGGACAAAAATTGGGATAAATAAATTGTCTTACTTGACAGTAGCGACGACTGCGATGGCGCAAATCCAGATGAACATCCAAGTCTTTCGTAGTTAAAAATCCGTCAATGCTGTTTGAATGCTGGTAGTTAAAAACGCGCCGCGATTTTTCTGAAATCCCTAGTCGGAAAAAAATGTTAACTGATTCTATACTGCTTGAAAAATACTTCCAACTCCTTGCAACAGAATCCCAACGCTGCCACCAGTTTGTTATGAACCAAGGTTCTTGAGGTTCATGTGCTATGGGTTCTATTCTGTTCTTACCAGGCCGTCGGACCAGTAAGTAGGGGTGCAAGGTATTCTCTGAATGACAAATCTGGGATGATGGATGCAGTATAGGTTTATTCAAAGGTAAGTTATAAAACCGAGAGAGAGACCGTTACATATACTCGTGATTTGACTGACTCTATGGTGGTATGAGAGAACCAAGGACTGGATTCACTCGACCTGAAATGCTGCTAATCGCGATGTCTACGCTACGAGGAACGTGTCTGACTGTGATTCTAGAAGCGCGGCTGGGCGCTTTTGCACCGTATTTATACTCGTTCTCACGCTTGAGGTTTGGCGCCTCGGCGTCTACATTTTTCCACATTCTTGCGCATATACGCTCGTGTTTGAACATTCCTGGCGGTTCTCAAGCTTTACGTCTACGTCGTGCTTACCAGCCTTTAGCAAATATAACTCAGTGATATTTCGTTGCGCCACATTGAGGATTTCGATATAGCTTACATTCATCGGCATAGAGCTACCCCTGCTCTATGACACGTTCATTGGCGCGCAACTGATCCCCGGATCAGCAAATCATGACTAAAAAAAAATTTTATCGAAATTCTGAATAATCTGGAAAATTATTGATGTAGTACTAATTGAGTATATTTTCGGAGGTTGATAATGAGTTAAACTTAATTTTAAGTAAGATTTGAAATGTGATAAACTGCCGACTAGTATAGGCCGAGGAAACTTGATACGTATACGTCTGGTATTACGAGTATTGATTGATTACATTGCTGCTCAACTGCTAATATATGAGATCACAAATATTACACATTCGCTTGGTGATCTAGAGATGTATTCTGAAAAAGAATGATTAAATAGTTTTTCAATCGTATTATGGTGTTCCCTTACGGGAATTATCTTGGAAGTAAAAAAATAAAATAGCCATTTAGGCGTGCCGTATATAGTAGAAGCATACTGTTACATATAGTAGCGTGCCTGAATCTGTATTTTGACAACAATCGTGTGTCGTGAGTTATGAAATGGTAGCGTGTATATTTAACAAAAATTGATTTGTTTACTATTATCACCGAGCGGTCGTTACAATACTAATCTTGACAGGGAAGGATGTTACTTGAAATTGGTAATTTCTCTCTCTCTGGAAATATTTTGTTGTACTTAGTACTATTATTCCGTCCGGCGTTTTTTTTTTGAGCTTACTATTTCATATATGAATGTAGTTATTGATACGATTAAACCTGGAAAAACTTATAGTCTATCTCGGTCTCTCTCTTATTTCGCAAAATGTGTTTCGGTATTTTATCATCAACTCATGAATGTTGGAGGGAAAATATTGTACATTCAAGTTTTCTTCTAAATGTTGTTTTCTGACGTCTTTGCTGCTATATTCTACAGATGAGTTTCATTGGGTAAAGGTTCTTTCTTCTCTGCGTAATAATTTTGTCGTTATTTGGTGTTTAAAAAAATTTTCCATCAAAAATCATCTTTTTCATCTCCTGGTGTCAAAATTTCGTCATCATTTGATGAGCTGGTCTTGTTTGTCATAAATACTATTTCCTGTGATTCCAACTTTGCGTCCTCATTCAGTATGTCAACTTCCTTTGTTATGGGCGATTCCTTCACGTTTTTGGCCCTATTTCCTGGGTTTTGGTAATTTTCCTCGAGTTTTGTCAAAATTCTGGAACGAGGTATTGAGTTGTCTTTTTTGATTTCCATGTCTCTTGTCATCGAAATTTTCCCCTCGCGAGTCTCGTTTGCATTCTGAGCCCCTGGTTGACTTATTTGTGGTATGTTTATAATAATGGATTCCAGTGGATGATTTCTCGTTGGTTGATTTTTACGTCGACATAGTGAGCATCCTGAAACAAGTCTTCTTACGATTAGACAAGGGAACCCCCCCCCCCCCGGCAAAAGACTCTTGCAACGCACAGAACAATGATGGGGATTAATAGGTAATAGAGTCCTGAATAAATGAGGTGGGAAAATAAGTTGTCGTATTTTGCTGATATTATTTTTAGTTGACTCATTGTCCGAGCCTTGTCTATGATTTCTTTCAGGTTTTTTCCTTTCTCTAGAGATTTAAAGGGTGTGTCTCCGCGCATCTGTATACTTGGTGCAACTTCTGATCCCATAATGGGGTCGTACGAGATTTTTTTGAATTCCCTGTTTAATATCGGGGTCAAATCTAAATTCTTTTCCCGGAATATCATAACTTCTGAGTGTACCGTGATTTCCCGTGAAGCGGATAGCCTAACATTTCTGGTGTATGCTGAGCATCCTTGAGGTAAGTGTAATATTCCCATTCCATTTATTTCGTGTCTCACGTTCCTATATTTTAGACAATCTTCAAATATGAATTCCCCTCTTTTGGTAGAGTACACCCATGTGTTTTCCTTTTCTAATGCCGCCCAAAATGTGTTATGGAGTCTAGCGAATTTTACCTCGCAATCTGATAAATTCTTTATAAATCTCTGCGTAGCAAGTTTCACTTCACATGGTGAAAAATTGTCGATGTTGCGAATGGGGTTAACATTTTCGCATACGAATGCCGATTTGAGTTTTTTGCATGAATTCAATTCGTCTGATGTGAACGGTATATAGGTTTTTTTTTCCTGAATCGATTGCTTGGAAAACAGAATCCGGCCATATATAGCCGTCTAAAGAAAGTTTTCTCTGGTGAACCGGAACTGGTAATGCTTTGTATAGGTAATAATCTTGAAAGTCGAGAAGTGGCAATTTGATGTAATATACTAATTTTGGGTACATGAATAATATTGACACGTCCATAATGCTGCAAAGATCTAATAGCGTGTCGGCTTTGTCGATCTCTGAGAATTTTGCTTCCGCTACCGTTTGCATAATCGTCTTTTTTGTATTTGATAGAAGTGAGGGTGAGACAAAACGCGGGTGTGTTACACCCTGGGCTGCAAAAAGTATGGCATCTGTCAAAGTCTCGGTATCGAGCTCGTACTGTAAAACATTCTCTATGAATATTTCCATGGCTGTGGTAAAGTCTACCAATTTGTTCAATTTTTCTTGTTCGAGCTCCATTGCGGCTATGACCGTGTCGATCTTATTTAGTCTATCATGCTGATTTCCGAATTGGTCTCTAATAATTTCCGTTTGGTTCGCCAAAAGTGCTGCGAGTATGCTACTATCGTTCGCATTCCCTTGAATAAGCTCCTTTAGTTCGTAGTCTGAGTCTTCGTCTAATGTTCCAAATAATATTCTGTGCAATTTTCCAATTTCTGAGAACCATGCTCTTTTTACTCGGGCTATAGATGCATTTAAATTCGTTTTAGATCCCTGTAACAATTGTATAGCCTTATATGCGTTCTTTTGGGTGTCATTAATTCGCTCGCCCAACTCTTCTATTTGCATGGCTACGATGCAACCTGACTTCTGTCTGTTGCATCCGGTTTTCATTGCATTCCACGCTTGTATGAGTTTGGACTCTCGCTGAAAATACGGTTCCAAGTTTATGCTGTGAACTATTTTCCACGAGACCCGAGATGTATATAGTTTGTCCAATTTTTCCATGATCAATCCCGGATTACGATGGATTGGTCTTATTTCCATTCTCTCGATTTTGTGATCCGCAGTGCTGTAAAAACATGAACTTGAGGTTTTGATACTGAAAGAATTTCAATTCGTGAGGAGAGCCTTTTGGCGTGATTTTATTTTGATGCTTGGTACGTTAGTCGTCTTGGGCGTTATTATGTCTTCACTGCGTTATCAGTTACTTTGTCTCTGCGGTGTATCTTTCGCGGGCTCCTCACGTTTGAGCTTGTTGTGCTTGCGAGCTATCCCTTTCGCTTAATGGTAATCGAAAACCCGGCTCATCTTATCATTTTCGTGGGATGAAGTGGGCACAACGTTGGTTGCATAGTCAACCTGCAGTTCGATATGCAGATGAGCTCTCAGTTTGTCGTGCGTCTCCGTTGACACTTCATCGATTATCCGAATCATCATGAGTTCTTCCGGTAATCGCCGTGACGTGCCTTTCCCAATTTTACATTCTATGCTTGCCCAAGAAAGCTTCACCATTTATGTGGGCACTAACGCGTTGTCTGAAGACGCGTGCATTTTACCCGACGCCAGTGGAATCGAGCCTACGACTCCGGCCTACGGAAGGCCGACGGAAAATCAGTGTTAGCCGCGATTGAAGACCTCATATTGTTTCGCTGGGAGACTCCGGATTATTTAGTCGTCGATAATGGGAAAGAGTTCGATAGCAAGCTCTTGGCCGACCGACTGGCCGAGTATGGGGTGAAGCAGGTGTTTACCCCCCCTTATTTTCCCCAGTGCAATCCCACGGAGCGTAGTAATAGGACGCTGAAGACGATGATCGCGCAGTACGTGAAGGGGGATCACCGGGATTGGGACCTTCATGTACACGAATTCAGGCACGCCATCAATACGGCCGTTCAGTCTACACTCAAGGTGTCCCCCGCATTCTTGAATTATGGCCGAAATCCGAGGCCGGTGAAGGGTTTGAGACGGGAGCTAACGGCCGGAAAACCAGTAGAGAAAATAGACGAGGCCGCGTGGGCGGATAGAGTGAAACGATTGGACGCGTTAAGGGATCTAGTTCAACTGAATATCGACAAGGCCAGGGGTAGACAGGCCGAGCACTACAACAAAGGCCGGAAGCACGCGGAGTTCCACGTAGGGGATATGGTTTGCCGAAAAACTCACTTTCTATCGAATGCCGCGAATAAATTCTCGAAGAAACTCGCGCCAAAATACGACGGGCCATTCAAGATAATCGCGGTAAAATCGCCGTTAGTCTATGTATTGGAGGGAGACCTAGGTAGGAAACTGCCAGAGGCCCACGTATCCCACTTAAAACGATGCATCCCTCCCCGCCAGTAGAGAGTCCCGAAAAACCACCCCTCCAGTAAGGAAAACGTGTGGTAGCTGCCCAGGAAGTAGCCCAGGTTGAAGGCCGATTATTGTTTCAGGAGTCCATCCCAATGAGGCCGAGGCCGAAGAGTATATGGAGTCCCAGGTACTCCTGGACCGCGCCGGGCAGGAGCAGCCCGAAGAAGTCCCGGCCGAACCACAGGCCGAAACCCCAGGCCCAGTAGGGGCCGAAGACTCGGGCCGCGTTGAGGCCGAAAATGCTGATCGCGAAGAGGCCGAAGGGGTGGAGGCACCACCGAGAGGAGGCCAGCAACAAGAACGCAACCCGGAGGCCGTTGACCCCCATGAGATCCCCGATTTCGCGGAGTTATTTCCGGAACCCGCGGATTTTATGGAGGCCGAGATTTTATATAATGTGGCCGTAGAAAAGGGGGAGGAGGCTGCCATGCCCCCGGTACCAGATTTCCGCGCGATGGCCACCGTAGAAGAGCGCAAGACCGCTCTCACGGAGTGGTCCTAAAGGGTGACCCTGGCTCAACGGCGGCTGCGGTTCTTCGCAGCTGGAGGCCTCCCCATCATCGACGACGCCCCCCGAGCACCGTCTCCCCCCGCTCCATCACCTCAACCCATGGAACAAGGCGCCGTGGAGGCGCTGGACCCCCCAGCCGTTGAACCTATCAACTTGGTTCAGGCCGCAGCAGACCCGGGGGAGGTTGCTGACCCTGGAGACGGTGAGATGGAGGTGGACACACCCCCAGAGGCGGCCGAACCCGGCGCGGACGTAGTGGCTGATCCGCAGCCCGATGGGCCCAATTCGGACCGACCCCGGAGGGTCCGGTTTAACGACCGCCAGCTGGTGGTGGAGATCGAGCCGCTACGCGAGGAAGAGCTGGCCGCGCACCGGGCCAGAGGAGCGATTCCCCGCACCCTACCAAGGCCGCATCCTGAAGTCGCGGACCCCGAAGTGGAGCCCGACCTATCAGTGGAGGCCGCTGCCTCAATCCAGGCCGAGCGCGAATTAGAGGATCTCATTGATTGGGCCGAGGACCTGGGACCAGGAGATGGCATCCCAGAAGAAGAGAGGCTGCAGGCGGTGGAGGAGTTTTGCCTAGCGACTCCCCCCCTACCTCGTCGTGCTCCGCATCCTCTGACTCCAGGTCAAGGCCGGAGCCAACGCGGCGCAGCAGCGTCAGGCCGACCCGCCGTCGCTGAACTAATTGACCTGGAGCCAGAGACCGAACACCCGGCCGCTGCCGCGATTCCGTCGGCAGCACCCTCGCGTCAACCGGAGAAGGAGCCCCCGGTTGTCGTGGTGCCCCCATCGGCCCCAGCTCGCCAACGGCCGGAGTTCAGGCCGATCTCACCCCCCATGTGGAGGGGAGAACCACAACCCCAGCCCTCGACGTCGAGAGCCAGCCTGGAGGGCTTGCCGCGTCTGCGACATGACACCGGCAGCCGACGTCGACCATACAATATGAACCGTCAGTTGACTCTCGACGATTACGAGGGAGGGCCACCACCCTACAGGGAACTCGAGGTTGAGGAGCTGGGACCATCAGACCTGGTCCGTCGTGTTCCGCTAGAGCGGCTCCGTGGCGCGGAAAGACCGAACTGGCCAGAGGTCGAGCGATGGGACCGAGAACCCGAACGCCCCGGGAGGAGACCCACCGAGGACACAGGCCGGAGTAGGGCGAGGAGCCCATCGAGAGATCGCCGGTCAGCAGATAGACCCTGGAGCCCGCAACGACCAGTGGACCGAGAGAAGGCCCGCAGTACCACCAGGGCCGGGAACGAGGCCACCGGACGCTCCAGGGCTATCAAAACGCAGGGGTTGTTCCTTCGGGATCTAATCCCGCTGCCCACCGACCCTCGCGTGGACCCACCTCCTTTCAGCTGCCTCAACTGTTGGAGGGTGGACAGTGGGCACGTCTCTGGGCGTTGCCCACTGCCCCGGCAGCGGTACTGTCGGAATTGCGGCCGACGGGGGGTCCACGTATCAACGTGTCCCCGGTGCCATGAAGCCTACTTGGCCCAGGAGACGCGTGATGGTCGGGGGCAGATGGCCGTACGACTCCAGCGCGTAGAGCGGGAGAGAGACCGCCAACAGGCGGAAAACAGAGAGGCCGTGCGTCGGATTGATGAGGAGGCCCGACACCGTGGGCAGGAGCCCGTAGCCAGAGCCCAGCGCGAGCCAAGGCCGAGATCCCCTGCCACCCTCCGTGAAGCAGAAGACCGCGCAAGGTGGGCCGCAGAACAAGCCCAGAGGGCCCAGATTGCCCATGCTCGGCTGCTCGAGGAGGGCGCCCGCGCCCGAAAAGAGGCCGAACGAGCCAGACAGGCGCACCACGAGGCCGCGCAACGCCGTGAGGAGCAAGTCCGGGCCCAACGGGCAGAGGAGGAAGCCGGAATTGAACAGGCCGCAGCAGCCACCCGCGCGCACCCCCTCGCGCCACCGCCACCACCCCACGCTGCCTCGTACGCAGAGACGGTACAACGGGTCTACGAGGCCACCGAGAACTCGCCCCCCGCGGCGAGGGACGCGATGAGACAGGCCTTCTTTGCGGCCTGCCCACCCGGAGCCCCACCGGACCAGCGGTAGGTTCTCGGAGCTGAACCAGGTCGAGGCGCCCTTTTCAGGGCGATACCGAGAGTGAGGACGGAGACATGGTGGCAGAGGTATGATGTGTCAGAGCTCGCGATGATGGGCCAGTAGATTAACCAAGGAGTCAGGTCGAGGCGCCCTTTTCAGGGCGATAACGAGAGAAGTACAGACAGAGTCGCGTGTGTAGGGAGTTCCCGCGAGCGGGAGCTTGCCAGTATGGCCAACGATTAGCCGCTAGGCCAGGTCGAGGCGCCCTTTTCAGGGCGATACCCAGAGAGGATCCGGAGTAGTATGTGGTCGGCCGGGACGCAGTTATAGCAAGGCCAAGTGAGGGCCGAAGAATCAGCATGAATGGACGAAGAATCAGTATGAAACGGCCGAAGAATCAGTATGAAACGGCCGAAAAATCAGTATGAAACGGCCGAAGAATCAGTATGAAACGGCCGAAAAATCAGTATGAAACGGCCGAAGAATCAGTATGAAACGGCCGAAAAACCAGTATGAAACGGCCGAAGAATCAGTATGCAAAAGGCCGAAATTTGAACCTTCTGTTGAACAAGTAAGATGCTATGATTTTTTCTTTTTTTTTGGCGTGGTTATTTCCAGAGAATGTTTGAGTAGTTGTCCATGTTGGTAGGGCCCAGGAGGCTCAGCTCCCCATCCCGTAGAGTCTCTGCTTTCCCCTAGCTATGTAGGACCCCAAGTACAATTCTTTACCCTTTCAGGTTGGTTGAATGAGAGAGTGAATGGATGCGATTATCCCCAATGATATTGATCTATATATATCTATGTAATTATGGAATCTATTTTAATTGCTGTTCGAGGTTGCGACGAGAGAGTTCACTGTAAGGCGAGAGTGCGCCGCCTATGTTCTGAGCAAGGCCGCTCCCTTCTGGAGAACACGGACTCACCCCCCCCCCTAAACGGGGGGTAATGTGACGATGAATCGTCACAACGTTTTTGGGGCAAGATCCTCGCAACTCTCTCGTCGTGCCTCGAGCAGCAACCTCAAGACAAAGTATTCACGGGGAATACTAATTTTTTTGTTGAGGTGCTGCTGCTCGAGGCGACGACGACGACGACGGCCGAGCATGGGCTGCTGCTACCCCGGCCGTGCCTGCAGGCGGGCAACCCGACCTGCACCGCTGATCACCGGGGGTATTGCTTCGTGGGAGGCCGGAGGCGACGACGACGACAACGACTTGGGGAATATATAACCCGGGTGGGCTACCCGGATATATGAGGCCGCGCGCATTTACCTCGCCGTAATCATCGCTGTAATTTTCCCATGGTGTACCTATTATGGGACACCTGGATACGGACCGGACAGAGGGTACTGGTGGTAACAACCGGGGCCCGCAGGCCCCGTGTTGCATCCACCAGTCACCCCCTGGTAAACGCACACGAGTTTGGGGACACTTAATCGGAAGTGCACGTCTTGACGATTGAATCCGCATTCAATCGATCAAGACGTGCACGCACATCGCGCACCAGACGACGACGGAGATGTTACGGCCGGGGCGCCCTTCTCAGGGCGACTTATGCGGGAACAATAAACTCGGACAACACTGGCTTGGCGATGATGCTGCAGGCTTGGTGCCACACTCCCCGGGCTAGCTGTCATCCGGACCACGGTCCCTTACACAGCAGCCCGGCATCAGCTGCTTCGTGGTATGGTTAGGGGTGCACTCGGCACATGCCGCATGCTTCCCTCGTCTAACCTGGCCCCACACACACCCGCGCACTAGCACACAGACCCTGGGGCAGTCACCCACGGCACGGGTGACACACGGACCGACGTGGGCGAGCCCGGGTGGCTCACCAGGAGACACAACGACGGAGCTGATGTTGACGCGTGATCGTGCAGACGACGTACTGGTAACTCGTTGCTACCGTGGTGATGGCGCCACCGGACGGCGTACCGACATCAGGGCAGGCCGTTACTGAAATAGGCCGATAGGAAAATTGATGCCGACCCGGACATCGGCCTCTGGGTAGAAAATGATGCTGCAGACGACACACACACATGTATATATGTGTGTGAGGCCGAGATACGACCGGATGATGGTATATTACATACATATGGACCTGCTGTGAATATGCACAGGCCCATATAGATATACTGATGCATGGGAAGTACTATATAGCTATAGTACTACAGGCCGCGAGTAGATATAGGTATAGTAGGCCATGTAGCGAATATCGGGTGCAGTGAAAGGCCAAAAGTGGAGGCAAAGCGAGCTGCGCAGCGCCTCCACGCCGGCCTATGCTTGTTATAGGTGCAAGTGAGATAAAAGATGATACGAGTGGAGGCCAAAGGCAGTGCCGTACATATATTTCCGTGCAGTTTGGCCGTGTAATTCCTTGTGATTCCGTGAATTCCGTGCGCATGCTGGCCGCAATGTGCTCTTATGCACTTCAAACTTTGCCGCGCAGCCCCGATAGAGGGTGCTGCCAGTTCTCCGGATGGAATTTATTGGGCCAATCACAGCGCGTCTTCTCCGTTGAAGAAGACGGAACTTGAAGTTGAAGAAGAAGTCGGCCATGAGGCCACTTGTTGGATAGCAGTTGCCCAGAGTACACGCGCTTTTCGCCTTCTCGCTTTTCAGCAGCCATTATTCTTGCCGTGTGTTCCCCAGGAGTCCCGGAAGACAGCACACGAGACTTCAAGAGTCTAAATTATAGAGAGAAAGAGTTGCAATTAAAAGATGGAAAATAACGGTGAGTCCTATTATTGCTCATTTTATTAAAGTGAACTCCCTCGACCTGGCCGAAACTTGAGCCTCGTGCGCGCGTATCCCCTGCCGACTCCCAGCCGATCCGGACTCCTGGGGGACCACGTGCTAAGGCCGAACAGTGCGGGAAAATTGTAGCACGCCCTGGGGGCCGCGAATTGTGACCAGAGGCCGAAGTCGAGGTGAATCCTCGTGAAGACATAGTGCGCGGAGCATATAGTGCCGTCGGGGGGAAAAGTCGCGTGGAAATTTGGGGTTGCCATCGTCCGGACGACGACGAGCAAGGCCGTACCTCTGGTGGATCGCCACCCTGGATAACCGCGGAATACTTGGCCCGTGGAATCCGGTGATCGCGGAGCTCGTGCTCCACAAATTGGAGCAGTTGGCCATTGTCCCAACGCGGTAATTATTCGTAGCGTGGAGCGGCCATTTTGAGTAAATTTCGGAGCAGCGTGCTCCTTGAATTTTGGAGTCCATCGTGAGCGAAGTCGACTAGGCCGTTGAACCATTGACTAGGCCGATAGCGAATTGCCCAGGCCGTTAGTGAAGTGTATTTTACATTGTATTTTCAGGATTGTGAGGTGAATTTTCGCGTTTCACAGGAAATTTTAAGAGACATTTGTTGAGAAAGAGACATTTTGATGATAATCGTTGATTCTTCTCGAATATTTCTGGCCGTTGTTTGTCGGGATTTTTATATGTAGATTCATGTATCGCCGCGAAAAAGGAACGTGTACAGAATATAGGCCGAATTATATTATTGAAAAATTTTGATTTATTATTTGGAGTGTGTGTGCGAGCGTTCCCCCGCCCCTTCTTTCGATTTTCAGGTGAATAAGGTAGGAAAAGAACGAGTGATGCAGTGAAGCCGAGTTGCTGTTAAAATTTAGAATTGCGTTCGCCGAACTTTGCGCGCGAGACCTGCGATTTAGGTTAAGAGTCCGTCGAATATAAATTAGTTGTGCTGGCAATCCATTTACCACGTCACATAAGTCATGGTGAATTGATTTTTCGTTCATCTGCACTATCTATCTATCAAAGTGTACATCCCTGAGTCACATCCACACTCCAATCATCAATCACAAATGTTTTTGAAATAGGTTTTTGATAAAAGTATTGAGTGCGTTCACCAGAGATATTCTTCACTAACACATCTATTATCACTGAGCCTCAATTTGGAAGAAACCTCACTCAAGAACATCGTAGACGTATGTCCGACATAGAAGCGAGCATTTGGGGGGTTTGTGATCGAGTACCCAAGAGAGACTCATGATAGAGTACTCGAGCCAATACTTGCGAGAGAAGATTCAAACTAGTACTCGATCATGAGTCTTGGTTCATACTTGGTCATGGCAACTATAGAGAGTGTACCCAGCCTGCCCCATTAGGCAGTTTCTTAATAAGCCTGATGTACAGCAACAGTCTCATTGTATCTCAGCTCATTTTGAAGCTTGTTTTAAGAACTCCAACATGAGGTGAACTACGTCTCATCTTAACCAACTGAAACCGAGCTATCATAATTGTTCAAAGAGTAATTTTCCAGAGTTTACAGAAAGGTGTACCCAACTTGCCCCCATTGAGCCATTTCCCAAACGAATCTGGTCCACCTCAACATTTTTCAACGTACTCATTTCGAAGCTTGTTCTGAGACATTGAAAATGAGCTGAGTAACGTCTAGTTTTGGTCTACTGGAGCCAAGCTATTTTTTCCAAAAAACGATGTAAACCGGGAGCGGAGTGCATAAAAACGTTTCCATCTGTTTTTATCGCCGTGCAACCTTCAAAACACTATTTTCTAACGGCAAAGTGGGTATCCGCAGTGGTCCCGTGTGCGTTCTATTTGGTACCTGCGGATCCGGATTCCGATAATTTTCGCGATCAGGGTACTCGAGGGATAGTTCAGAGTTTAAATGCGTAAAAAATTTACGCCACACGAAAAATACCGGAATCCGGATCCGCGGGTACCGAGTACAGCACATACGGGCGTACACGGGACCACTTTTTGCAATTCACAAAGCCGGAATTCAAAGGTCTTGAGACGAAAAATCAGATGCGCTGGAGTACGTTGACATTGGTAGAAGTAAAAAGAATTGGCATCAGTTTTAGTGAACGCAATTTCTTTGGTGGTTCCTTAGCTACGCAGAGATGTCAAGAAGAAGAATCACTTGGAATATTCTGGGAAACGCAAAAATGATTGAGGGCCGATCTAAACCACACATTTTCTCATATTTCAACATTACCTACGTGGAAAAAGTTTGAGACAAAGTCAACGAGTACCCACTCTTGAGATCGGCATATGGGAGCAAGTTGGGTACAGAGACAGGTTGGGTACTTGCCTCAGTTCAAGTGCTGATCATCGAGTCTCGAGTGGAATATTCGGTCAACACTGATAACTCGAGGACTCAATTAAAACTACAAGCTCAATTACTCAATCACAAGCGGTAGTTCGAGTACTCAATCACGAGTATTAACTAGAGCTAAGACTCGTAATCGAGTCTTTGATATTAGAATATTCGATCACAAATCCTGGCTTGAGTACTCGATTGTGAATTTTCCTGAGGGTCCAGTTCCATCTCGTTAGGGTTTAAGTTATAGCATCTGCTCATGGCCGAGTCGGGTGACTCTGGAAGATCAATCTTGAGGGGATGTCAGATACCGACATTGGCGAGTTCATAAACCATTCAAGGAAAATTCCAGATATCGCAATCCTTATGAGGGACGCCGATTCTGTTTGTTTCATTAAATTGACGTTACTCATTATATTTGCGATATAGCCAGATTGATCGGATCGTTCGTAAACTCGACAATGTCGATGAATATGCAAACAGCATAAGACTCCGATATCTCCTTAATGGAGTCATCTGGCCTCTCCGGAACCGAGCTTGAAAAATCATTAAGTCCTCAAAGCGAAGTTGCAGTCAATCATCTCAAAATTGGGATATTGTAGAGTAAAACTGGTGGCACTTTCAAGATGAGCGCTCAATTTCACGTTAGATTTGTAGCTCCGGAATTGTAAGGAAAAGTTTCTTTCGAGGTTCTGGACCGAAGTTACAAATGATTGTTTGGTATCGAGGAATCCTGATGATCCATATAAACTCTATCCCTCCCAGCTGATCCCGAATTTTTCCTGGTCCTGTCTTTCCCTTGCTTTCTGAAATCATGTCCCACGCAGCAAAGAAGCATCATGGAGATCAATGCATCAACCCTTCTGACCGTAAAACTCATCAGGGTAAGAATCTACGCAGAATTCCCAAAAAGATGATCGAATCATTCCCTGATCTCTTAGAGACTGACAAGATATGTGCACCTTGCCGAAAATTATTTTATGAACAGAACAACACCCCATCAGCGAGTTCTACATCCATCACTGAGACTGTATCATCCAATAATAATTCAATACCTCACCCACATGATGAAGATCTCCTCTCAAGTCTTGTAGAATATCTAGAAGCAGAAGATGATAGAAAATTTGAACGAAGACCTCATGGTGAGAGCTCCCTCGAGCAAGTGGCAAGTTCCAGAATCAACGATCTAGAAGACATGCTGAAGAGTTGAAAGGAGAAATTCTCATTGCTGCCAAAGAACAGCCAACTACGTTTGAGCATCTTAACTGTCGCTCCTAAACACTGGACTATTCGTCAGACGGCAGAAGAATTCCAGACTTCTTTTCGGATGGCTCGAAAAGCGAAAGAATTGAGACAATCAACTGGGGTACTGTCTCATCCATCTACTACAGCTGGGGAAACTTTACCTCTAGCAACAGTTCAAAAAGTTTGAGAGTTCTATGAAGATGATGAGAATAGTAGAGTGATACCAAATAAGCAGGATACTGTCACAGTGCGAGTCAATGAGAAGAAGCAGGAAAAACAGAAGAGATTATTGCTAGAAGATATCACGAATCTACACAGTCGTTTCAGAGTACGATTTCCAGAAAACTCTATCGGACTGACGGAATTTGCTCAGCTACGGCCTAAATGGATTGTTGTTGATAGATCTGCTGGAGCATTTCAGCGTTGTCCTGTTATCAGACTGCACTACCCATGACGCCACTGCTGTATACATTATGCAACGAGAACTTATACCTGAGATTCGCAGGAGATGTAAACTCGTGAAGAAGATCATTTATGTGAGTGACGGTGCAAAACAACATTCCAAAAATCGGTTTCAGATGTTGAGTTTGATGAAACATGAAGGAGAGTTTGGCATTCCTGCTGAATGGTACTTCCACGCAACAGCACATGGTAAAGGTAGCTGCGATGGCATTGGAGCGATCGTGAAGAGAGAAGCAACGAGAGCAAGCCTACAAGCGTCCCCGAACGATGCTATCTTGGAAGCGTACTCATTGTTCTCTTGGGCTAAGGAACGATCTTTTGAAATGGAATTCTCCTCCTACAGTCAACAAGATCATGACAAGACTCGTGAATTCCTCGAGAGAGGATTCAAAAACGTCCCACCTGTGACCACAATACAAAAAAGACATTCATTTCTTCCTCAACCCGATGCAACATTACATGTTTTCCGTTGAAGTGGGGCTCCAGCTCCTTTGGCAATTGTATCATATAACCTCAATGATGGATATGAGTCACCAGAGCGATCACCGAGAACGAAAAGACGGAGGTACTAGGATTTTCTCTTCAACTTCCGAAATCATCTCTCCAACCAAGTTTGGGAGTTTCATACTTTTGCAGGCAATAATATATTGGGACTTCGCAGCTGTTGACTGAGTATCTCACCTTGTTTTCCACCTCTCCTAACTCCTTCCCTCCAACTCCGCTTCCCTCCAACTCCTTCTCCTTCCTTAACAAGGGAAAACTATTGTATCTCATCTGTGATTAATGATGTAGCTATGGCTTTGACTAAACGAGGACTATCTTGTGAATGGAGGCACAGTTTTCAATCGCGAATAATATTGTTAATATGGAATTCTCATCAATACTAATACTTCTATGTAGACTCTGATTTTCCATGTCTGTTTCACTCAATCATCCATCTACTTGTCCCGTGAACCATTTGATTAAGTGAAATACATCACCGATCAGCAACAGAATCTAGTTTCTCTCAATCTAGTTTACTCGGGGTAGCATTCGTGATCGAGATATCAGGGAACGACTCGTGATCAAGGAATCAGTTTGGCACTCAAGATCGAGAACTCAGGGTGACGCTTGTAGTCGAGAAATCCTGGGGACCACGTGATCGAGAGCCCAGGTTGGCAATGGTAATTGAGAACTCAGAGTAGCACTCATGATCGGGAATTCTGGTTGACCGTTATGACTGAAAACTTAGGGTGGCGATCATGATCGGGAATTCAATGTTGCAATCGTGATCGAGAGCTTGGAAGGGTATTCGAGAACTCAGGATTACACTTTTGATTGAGGAATCAGAGGGGATATGGTGATCAAGAGCTCAGGTTGTCACTACCGGATCGAGAACTCAGGGTGGCAATTGTGATCGATGATTCAGGGTGACACTCATGATTGAGAAATCAGGATGATACTCATGATAGGAGGATCAAGGGGGGGGGGAACTCGTGATCGAGAACCAGATTGGCACTCGTGATTGAGAACTTAAGGTGGCAATCATGATCGAGAGCTCAGAGTTGCAATCGTGATTGATCGTGATCGAGAACTCAGGTCAGCACTCGTGATTGAGGAATCAGGGGGGAACTTGTAATCGAGAACTCAGGGTGGCAATCATGATCGAGAACTCAAGGTTGCACTCGTTATTGAGAAGTCAGGCTGGCACTCGTGATCGGGAACTCAGGGTGGTAATTGTGTTCGAGAATTCAGGTTGGCACTCGTTTTCGAGAATTGAGAGTGGTAATCTTGATCGAGAACTCAGGTTGGTACTCTTGACCGAGAATTCTGGTTGGCACTCGTAATTGAGAACTCGGGGCAACTCTCGTGATCGAGGACTCACTTCGACACTCGTGATCGATACTCAGGGTGACGTTCGTCATCGAGAACTTAGGCTGGCCCTCAGAGAACTCAGGGCAACACCCGTGATTGAAGTATCAGGCTCGCACTCGTGATTGAGAACTGAAGCCGGCGCTCGTGATCAAGAACTCAGCGCAGTAATGGTGATTGAGAATTCTGGTTGGTACTCGTGATCGAGAAATCAGGGGGAACTTATGATCGAGTATTCAGGTTCGCACTTGTAGTCGAGAACACAGGTTGACTTCTATGATGGCGATTCCAAGGTGGCACTCGTGATCGGAAACTCACGATGGCAGTCATGATCGAGATTACTAGTTGGCACTCGTGATCAAGAACCCAGGGGGTGCTCGTGATTGCAAACTCTGCTAGAAACTGGCGTCGTGGCAGGTGGATACACCAGGTAAGACACGTTCTCAACGCTATCGGCTCGACACAGCCGTGGTGCAATTAATTGATTCGATCTCTCGAGCCCATGCCATCCTTCTCGGACTCAAATATGACTCGAGGGGTATGTGGAAGGTCTCAATAATTTCGACAATTACATCATGAATGAATGAATAACGATCCTAACAGGACCAGCCCATCCTCATTCGATCAAGTACGTTTGTTCCCTATTTTCGAGAGAATTTTGAGGTTCCAGAACAGAATAATGATATCCGAAATTAGGAATTCATCACTCACGTCACAAAAAAGTCTCCCCCATCAAATCAGACCAATGGCAGTTGATATCACAGTCTTCTCAGCCCATATTCTGGTAATTTCAGGGTCAATAGGGGACATTCGAGCCCAAAATAAGGGACAAATGAGGGACAAAGTAGAATGTATGCTAGGAAGAAATATATAATTTATCGGGACTGAGTTTTATTATGCACCAATTAACATTTGCATACTAAGCTCATAATAGGAAGTAAAAATGGTCGAAACATGTAACTATGAATCATTAGTGATAATCAGTTCTGCCATTACAATCTGATCTAAGGGTTAGAAGTTAAATTTCCCAATTATTTAGAATACTTATCCGAAATTCCCGAAGTTTTCCCGGCTTTTCCCCGACCGTGATAGGTTCCCCACTTCTCGGTTTTTCCTCCGTACACACCTTGTGATATCACTAAGTTTTTGGTCGGGGGTCAAGGATCTTTTTCTGACTCTGGATAGATTTTATATAATACATATGATGAAAGAATACGGGTAGCACATACGTTTTGAAGCCCTGAAAGTAATTCGTGCAGGTTTGGTTCTTTTGTTTTTGAACGTCACGAGAAGTCGGTTTTCTCATTTTTGATTGATTCCTCACTCATATAGGATCCCATAAGAAAATTATTCAAACCTATTATTTGACTTAGAAAGAGCTACGTTTTACGAAATGAATATGTTCAAGTTTAACAAGCGTCGACATAACTTCAGGAATGTGGTTTCCCTGGAAAGACACTGAAGATATCAGCCATTCATGAGATCTATTCAATTTTACATTTGACATTTCCATCAGACTCCCCATGGAATTTTGCCGACGAAAACCGTTTGAACCCGGTTGGGGTACGAGCGGGCCTAGTCGCTCTAAGATGGATTACTAAGGAAAGTTCTCAAAAGAGACTGGATTTGGTCCGTCGGTGGTTGTTGCATGGAGACATTGTGCATGGAATCGGGGAATCGAAGTACCTATCGACCACACTATGATTTTTCATGGTGTCTTTCGACGCAGATACCAGTCCGCAGCCACATATAAATCAGGAGTCCTGACTCAGAAAGATTTTTGCGAGATATGAGTTGCACAAAACCCATCTCCTAGAAAATCCCCGGGTGTTATCGCGTCGTATCTTAGTTCTCCAAATGAATAATCTTGGTAGCATTCCCTAGTCACAATCGAGTGTTTAGTTGAAAATCATGTTCTACAACATACTTGAACTAGCTGAGCACAATTTCAGCATGATTCCACGAACACGGCTGATCATTCTCAGCTAGATAAAATACGTAGGAAGAGATATTCTATTTGACTGGATTTTGGATGACGATCAATCTGAAAAATTCAGAAAAACCGCCAAAAATTATGCTTCTCAGCATAGTGAGTGTAGTCGAAAGGTATTTCGATGTCACTACTCTACAAATAACACAGTGTTTCTATGAAACAATCATAAACGGGCCTAATTGAAGCCAAAAAATAACCAAAATATGTCCAGTTCTTTAATTTGAGAAAAATTACTTCTTTGAGGTTACGTCGACGTTTGCCGTATCCGAGACCGAAAGTTCTCATCATTCTCGTTCAACTTATCTCTTCTCACGTCTAAATATTTGTTCAAAATATTTCTCTATTCGATACTTTTTGAGTGAGGAATGAAAAAAATGTAGAACCAATTCTTTACGAATTTTAGAATTTTAGAATTGAAAACAGAGTGCCTAATTCGCTAAAGGACCGCTTTCGAGACTTGAAAAACTATGCTCTCCGTCTCATTTCATCATACATAACGTGTATCCAAAGTTACAAAAAATCCCTGAACCCCGACCAAAATTCTGAAGATATCAGAAGGTACACTCTATACATACATGTGGTATGAATTGAATTTTTTTTTGTCAAGTTCGTGCACTACACTTCTAGCAAGAGTGTCAAGTGATGTTGAGAATATCCTCGAAATTTGAAAACTATGTGATGCCGGAGTGGCATTCTTTATGAAGAAAACTAGGAGATCCTCGGAGAGATCCTCCTCTCAATTAAGGGCTCCCAATGACTAGCGTTTTTCTGGTTCGCAGGTCAATCGATTGAGCGTTTTTGTACGAATTATTTTTTTACTGGCTCTCAGATTTCCTGAATTTTATCATCTTTCGCGTCATATTCATGCCCATTCCACTGATTTTCATCAAATCTGACAACATGTTTTGAATCCGCTCCCATTAATTGTTAACTATCTCTGCTAAAGCGTGCGGTGCTACACATATAAGGGCGCCCATCTTTCGATCGCGGTCAGAAGAAATAGGACTATGATTGAAGATGTAGTTCTCTTATAAGGATCAGGCGATAATATTTGCGTGTTCTGGATACAGGCACTACATTAATCTGTCCATTTTCTCAGATTTCGTGCTGACGCCTTCAAGGTTTCAATGCGACATTTGAAACGTACAAACACAATCTGATTTAAAGATCACGCCTTATCTATGTAACAGGTAGTTTCATATCGAGAGATTGCGATGCGCGACTCAGTCGGACTCTCCGGGACTCGGTGATGTTGTTGGATTCTGACTTCCAAATTGACATCTCGGGGGAGCTTCAGAATAAGGGGAATAGGGGACAAAGTTGGATTTTAGGGTAAAATAAGGGACGAACTCAAAAATAAGGGAAATAGGGGAATAAAGGGCCACGGCTGAGAAGACTTATATCATGACGTTCCAGCTAAACGAACATCTACCCCATCCACGAAACAGCGATTTGAACGCTTTTCGATGGTTTTCACGGGGTTAGGTCACCACAGTGACCAGTTCGATCATAACAAACATTTTTCACGAGTGTAATAATCCATGACAGATGATATCCGTCGGTTTCCGTGAGCGTTCTAGCCTCGGGAAACTTTTTGCGTGTCCGATACCTCGTTAGTTCAGGATTTGAGCATCTTCGTAGCGCCACCTGGCGACTCGAGTTCAAAATTTTGATTCGGGCCAGACTGCATTCGGAAGTGTACGTTTCGACGATCATTTTGTGCCAAAGAACGTCTTGATTTAATGCGCTCAATTTTGGACACGGCTTTGATCCGTTTGACGTGGGTCCCATATAGAGGTATACTGGCAATGCTAGCGTTTTTGCTTGTAGCTTTGAACTGAATGCCCATTTGATGGAGTACTCTGGATTCTCCATGTTCTAGGTGGTACGAGCCTGTGGAAACAGTTTGGTGAGATTTGGTGACCCGGACCCTCCGGACTCCCCTTGTCAGCGCAATAAGTGTATTTCACGGGCACGATTTCTTCATACATAGCTATTTTTGGGAAATCATAACTCCGACAGATTGGATTTCTCATCTAATCGTTGTTTGACTGGGGAAACTGGACACCTCCGAATTTCCCTCAAAAAATTATAACAATGAGACTCCGGAAGAGAGCTTCGTTTAGGAATCGAATCTCAGCACGAATGTGACTACGTAAAAGGGTCTTATCACTGCAGAGAGAGGTACCCACAAAGTCACTAAGACCTCGAAGATTTTCTGAAAGAGCCCAAACAACAGGAAAATCTTGTTCGAGGAAAGGGCCCAAGTGCAAGGGTATTGTTGAAAAGAGCCTCAACGCAAAAATACTGGTGAAGAGGGCCTAAGTGCAACAGTATTGGGAAAAAGGGCCTAAGTGCAACAATATTGGTAAAAAGGGCCTAAGTCACCGGAAAAACTCGTTCAAAAAGGCCCAACTCCATTATCGATATCGGGAGGAAGGGCTTGAGTGATGGGGTATTAGTAAAAAGGGCCTAATTTTTTACGGAAAAATTTTTATAAAATGCTTATGACCTCCATATCTCTTTTCTACCTATTCTGGCTATCAAATCATGTTCTTTGGCCTTAAAAAAATGTATCTTCATGATTGCTAAGAGAATATTAAGTGACCTCAGTTTCACACACTCAATGGAATCATCTTTCACGTGCAGAATCGATGAAAATGCATTGAGACGTTGAATCGCAATCGGATATCTTGTGTGACATACCCATCGATATGCTGATGAAATTTGGAGGCCATTGAACCTGATTTCGCATCGTTGTTCAACTTTTAGTGGACCAATTATCCCAAAATTTGACTCGGTATTGGGAAAAAGGGCCTAATCACATTTTTCGGAATGGCTGTATACCTCTCAAAATCGACGGCTACCTTCCAATTCCTGTGCGGTTGTTTTGGGGATGCCAAAACCTTTGAAATAAGCCAGGTATGCGCATCGTATCATACCATGGGCAAGGTACAATTAGTTTTTATCGTTTTTCTCGAAATGGCCATTCTGTAATTAGGCCCTCATTCTACCCACCCTCTCAATTCTTGTTGAAGTAGTACTTGATGAGAGCTTCAGCTCTTTCAGTAGAAATATAATCGGACATGATAGTAATACCGAATAGTCAAGCTGGGTGTATGCAATACTTCCTACTGAGAATCAGAGGAGAAACAGTATCATTACTGATGACATCATCATCCAACATATATCGGAGGGCAATGCAGCATTCTATTTGTGAGTCAAGATTTTACTGAATAAGGAAGCGCATTCACATTCTCAAATAAAGAGTGGTGGAAAGAATACATGCGCAGGCACTTGCTTAGGACAGAACCCATACCACACCAGAAATCATCACATACATATTGAAATAAAAAATCTTTTTAACTCCTCCTTAGCAATAAAAGCAGGGTAAAATCTGAAACTTGGCTTTCTTACTACACCACACTCAAACCGTGTCTACATCTGTACCTGTGTAAACATATTACCTGGGAAGATGATGAGATTTTGGATCAGATTTCCTAAGCTTTGGCTCATATGCGGAGGGATTTACTACTCCACTACTTGCCAATACTCTACCTCAGCATATTTGCTTATGAATATTTAGAATTAACCAAATTGAGTCCCAACACAGGTTGCTGATTAGATGAGAACCCCACAGTGAGTTATACGGGATCTCTTTTCTAGCTCAGAGCACAGTCTGGTCACTCCTGAAAATAGATACTGGTGGTTCACCATCTTTCAAGAACAATGAAGAGATATCTCTCTTGAATGGCTCAAGGAGTCTCCTGACTTTCTCAGTAGTTGGCGAATTATTCTTGAAATTATTGTTTAAGCGAGGTGTTTAAAGGATAAACGTTTGGAAGTGAAGAAAGAAAGAGCTGCTCCTTACTTTATGGTACAAAATTTGTACATATAAATAAACAGTAAACAGTGTTCTAAACCTGATCCTCGCTTCGAGCACTCTCACCTGAAATCCTAACAAATGAAGCTAATGAATATTAAAATTGAGATTGACAATGTCATTCGTATAAGGTGCAAGAAAGAGTTACAGAAATTCGAAGACCTCAGATGGGCATCGAAGCAAAATTCTAAGAGGATGTCTGGCGATAACTTATTCCATAATTCACTTACCTAAATCAGATGATGATCTCGTTGAAATGAGAGATCATATTTGGTTCAATAGGTCAGCGTACTAGATGTAATACAATGTAAAGTAGACAGTCGTTAAAACTCAAATCTGAAATATTCTGAGGAACACTTTTCCAGCCAACACATATATCAATCATAACATAACCCCATGGGTCGTGGTCGATCAACAAAATTCACTTAATATAACTCACTTGCTCCAGAACTGCACTAAAAACCCCGCTATACAGAGGCTTACGATGGTCCCGAATGATTTTCCACGCGAAAATTCCAATCAACGGAAAAATTAACATTGTTAGACTGCACCCCGCATGCAGCTAAGTGGGCGCCCTTATGCGGCATACTTGGAAGTGAGCTTTTTCGGCTTCCGTAATTTAACTATTGGAGCGGGGAAGAAATAGAGTCCCATCTTGAAATTCTTTTGAATTACCGCTCAATAGAAGCATTGCATTTGAATTTTGCCACGCATGGTTATCATTTGCGCACAATACAAGTAGGCGGCGTCCAATTTTCATTTGCTTTTGCGAGTAAAATTCGGATCGTCCGCTTACTATAAAGTCCTCGATGCGATCAGAGGCAAGCGTCTGTCCAAAGCACCCAGAAGAGCACTAATGAGGCGGCTCTGGTGTTGCTGCACCGAAATGCTCAATTCTTTAATCAGTTTTTGACTGCGATCTTACGATCGTAACATTCCTTGCACCATGCCTCGCAAAGACGAGGTGTTCTTGGAATGGTTTCAACTATTAGAGCGGGGAAGCAATGAAGGCCCATCTTGGAATTCTCATGAATTACTGCTCAATAGAAGCATTGCATTTGAACAAAAGATATGTATCCTCTCATTTTGTATCTAAAATCGTTTGATCCTCTCCAAGAGTAATCAATGATCCGAAAAATTTCTGATGCCTCATCTCATATGGATTTAGTTATGTGTGCCACGCTCGGAAGCCGTTTGATTTGACTACAAGTTTAGAATCTACGGTAGTTTTCAATCATCCGAGAACGTGCTCATCCACTGTTTGATTGTGATTTACACATACTGATTTTGGGGTAACAAATTTCTTACATGTATTAAGACGGACCGATGGATTGACCTTCAGGGTTCATCAATGAAGAGGACATGCATTTTTCATATTTGATGGTAGTTCATAGTGAGAACAAGATGAATATATACGGGTCATCCTGGAGCAAGGTGAACATTTTAGAAAATCGACGGATTTTTAAGATGCCCCGAAAATTTTTCCCGACGAGTACTACTAGATTATACTTGGGGAAATTTTTTTCCAGATTTTTTTGAGATCCTTGAAGGTCTCTATACATTCCCAGAGGCACATCATAACGTAAACTCTCGAGGAAAGGACTGGCCGATCCATTCAATTGACATCTGGTGAGCCCCACGGTCCCATCTGAGAAGGCTTGAAACTGCGATTCAGCACGATCTTTGGAAGCATGTAGCTCAAAATGGAAGATGTAGCGAAATTTGGCCAAGAGAGCGAATGTAAGGCTCTCCAACAAAACTTCTAATTGCGTTCTTGTACGTCTAATCATCTTGTATTTTTCACAAGCTACAGCCGATTGAGCTTGGTTATCTTTGTAGAAACGTGAAACTTCAAGGCCAATTCGAGAAAATCTTATTCTTCTCATCGACTCCAGACCCACGAGAAGATGTTTTGCCAGGTGTCTAGCTGAAGGATCAAAAATGATATGATCGTGTTTCGTGGATCCCGATTCCATACGAGCTCTTGAAAACAGTCGAGAATCGAATCGAATTTATGCCTTTTCAGCCTTGCTCTCAGTTTGTGGATTATACATCAAATTCTCCAAATGCTAAGACCAAGGGCTGAGGAATGGCCTCTCGCGCAATATTTTACGACGAACCAGTCGAAAACTAGAGTCAATACAAGAAAGGTCAGAAATATCGGAAATACAACTAAATGAGGCCGTTTAGTGTCCTCTGCGGAGATGATCTCCTGGTAACCCCGGTCTGACATCTTCGACCGTATATCTCTTCACTCGAATTACCTCTTGAAAAAAGCATTCACCGTCTAGATGATATCCACTCTCAGCATATTGTACAATAAACAAGTTTTTAATGTGAACAAATATAGCCATGACCCCAGAATGGCTTTGTGTGCCAATTCTAAGAGATTGCCGTCTTTTTCGGTCCCTCTAGGAATCAAGAGTGGCTCATTTCGAATCATGGTTGCAGCTGAACTCCCTCCGGCTATTCCCTCCTGCGTTACTTGTATGCACATTTCTCTTGGAAATTATTTCATTGACTCCGTATTTCCACTGTTGGTTCAGGTCGAATAGCCGGCATCGTTAGGGTAATTTTCCGAACGAGGTTTTTTTTGCATGATCCCAACCAAATTCACATTTCTTCATTCAAATACTGCTCATAACTCAAAAACGATCAGATTCAGCGAAAGAAACCATGACACATTTTTGGTTTGAGAAGGTCGAGTGATATTAAAGAGAGGGTGCTAGAGTCCGAAATATAAAATTTCACCAAATCGTTCGACCAAATTCCATCTCAACAAATTGTGATTAGTTCTCGGCCTGGCAACATGCATTTCTATGATCGGATGAGTTTTTTTGTCGAGATCGTGCAAAGAAACCTCGTCCGAAAGAGATTCCTAACAATGGCGCCACTCGATCCGGACCAATAGTGGGAATGCACATTCCTAAGATGATTATCAACAGGAATGTACATTCATGTAAGACAGGACAGGATGGCCGGAGGGAAGTCGGTTGCACTTATAATTCGGGATGAAGCGCTCTCGATTCCGGGAGGGACCGAGAAAGACAGGAATCCCTTAGAATAGGCACGCGAAGCCAAGTATGGGGTCATGTCTGTATTTGTTCTCATTGAAAAGTTACTCACCGTACAATACGCTGTAAGAGAATATCATCTACATAATAAATTCACTGTTCATGAGGTAATCCGAGTGGAGAGGCATACGATCGAGGACGTTAGACCGAGACCAGCAGGAGATTGTCTTCGCAGAGTGCACTGAAAGGCCCGATTTAGTTGTATTTTCGACATTTCCGATATCTCGTTACAACTCTAGTTTTGGACTGCTCCGTCGTGGAACACCGCACGGGAGGCCATTTTTCAGCTCTTGGTCTTATCTTTTGAAAACTCGCTGTATAATCCACAAACTGAGAGCGAGGGAAGTTCCAGCACACATAGAGTCCTGAAGGGCTCAAATTCGACTGTTTTCAGGAGCTCAGATGGAATCGAGATCTTCATAGCATAATCATATTATTGTTGGTCCTTCAACTGGGTACCTGAAGGAACATCTTTTCACGGGTCTAAGATCGATAGAAGGATTACGATTTTTTCATATTGGCCTTGAAGTTTTACGTTTTTGCAAGAATAACCAACTTCGATCGCCTGTAGCTCGTGCGGGATACAAGATGATTAGGCGTACAAAAACGCAAATAGAAGCTAGTTTGACGAAACTAAGATTCGCTGTCATGCAACATTTTGCTGCGAGGCTCCCATTTCGAGCTACACGCTTCCAAAGATAGTGCAAAATCGTAGTTTCGGGCCTTTTCAGATGGAACGGTGGGGCCTAGCAGATATCAGTTGTTTGGAACGGTCAAATTTCTTCCCTGAGTGTTTACGTTATGACGGGAAAAGAGCGCCTGAGTGGGCTCAAGGAGATGCACCTACGTCCAAGTTACACGTCTTCCAGAATAGCCAAAGATATTAAGAGAATGGTCAAAAATGGGCCTTCGAAAATTCATAGGGACCGCCAAGGCTCCCAAAAAATCTGGGAAGAATTCCTTCCAACTACATATACTCTAGTGACACTCACCAAGATAGAATGTTTGGGGCATTTTGAAAATCCGTTGATTTTGAAAATGTTCACCTTCTTCCAAAATGACTCATACCCATTAACTATGTCCAGATTGCTCCATAACGTACGTAGTTTGAACATATGAAATAGCTCGGATGATTTAGTCCTTGCATGATTCAATCACTCCTATGCAGAAAATTCAAGAGATCCTCATACTGCAGCACACTCATTTCGAAAGCTCTCAGTTTTTCCTCCAAGTCACCCAGTTGCTCCCTTAGAGTTAGCTCCATCATGGATGTTTCTAGTTCGGGTGCACTTTGACAGTCACGATAGAACGTCCCCAGATCATTGTTGGAGTTTCTCCCTGCAAAAGGGGTTTTCTGAAAAATAAGAT
This sequence comes from Eretmocerus hayati, assembly GCA_029851415.1. Taxonomy (NCBI): domain Eukaryota; kingdom Metazoa; phylum Arthropoda; class Insecta; order Hymenoptera; family Aphelinidae; genus Eretmocerus; species Eretmocerus hayati. Next base: position 107,692,896 of record CM056743.1, read on the forward strand.
GGAACGTTGAGGAATTCGTAAGTTGAGGCAGGCAAGAAAGCAGGGTAAGCGGAGTAGTGGGGATGCTTCGGTTGAAATTCGTAACAAAATACACAGCGAGTATTCAAATGAGGGCTCACTGATTCTCCTTGTGGATTGAGATAACAGCTATCGTTTTGTATTGGGATGATCTCTTCTTCGTTCCCGTATATCTTGTCAACCACCTTCATAGAAGCGCCGGATTTTTCATTGCGGTCAATGACAGATTACACTTAGCTATATGGAGACTAACTCGGGTGGATCAATTTGGAGGAGACATGACTTGCATTGGTACTTTCATGGTTACACAGTCCCACGAGAGAACGGAAGTGCTCGGAACCAGCGGTATCACCGTACTGTCATAATGTTTAGTGAGTCACTGATTCTGAATCCGGTGTGAGTATGCATCGATTTTATGACTCTGTTTGAGATATCAATGGTCGAGCTGAGTCGAAACTGATGGGAATACATACCCCATCATTCTCCCCCTGAGAATCGGAACGTGTCGAGGCAAGTAAATTCCCTTAACATCTGTGAACATGCCTAGGCACGTTCCTCAGTAATCTCGTTGCAGAGAATTTTTAAACTCATACATCCACTCACGTATTTTGGTGTGATGCACAAGGATTATGATTGGCTGTACCTGAAGAAACTGCGAGGTCGGGAGTATGATAGGGAATATATTCTCACCCTTGTGTTCACGGAATTAAAATTTGTCTCATCCTCGATCTTGGAGTGTGGTTTGGGAAATGATGGGAGATTTTACTCAGGAACGATAATGTTTTATTCCCAAACAACGTTTTGCCCACCTGGTTCGTGGACCTCATCAGGTGAATGAGAATTCTATAAAAACAACTAGGAGGGAACAATTAACAACTAATGATGAAGCATCATTTTCACAAGACTGCAGCATATCAACAATCAAATATACATATTACAATAACTCACATGTACATAGGGGATTTTCTAACAGGTTTTCAGCGCAGACGAAGGTCTGGCTTCCTTCAAAAGTGTTGTAGCACAACTGATCGATGATGTCACGATCGCTGGTCGTCGCACCAGAAATTTAGGTATATGAGGGAATCCCAGAAACTTTTGACTTTTGCTGTCACTTCTCAATCATTTGGGCTGTACGAGGTCTCATGAGGCCTAACCAGTCAAATTTTCTTCGTTCAGATGTCCTGGAAGTGGACACCAAATTTGAGATCAATTGGTGGATGCGAATAGATACTAGAGAAGATCATGTGCGAGAAAACACCCGAAAATCGAGGAATTGACGTGTCACTCGGACCGACTCTCAAAATTTGTTGAGCTCTCACGGTTCTAGCGTCTCACAGCGGTGTCTGTAACTTCCCAGGCATGTTTCTAATTCTCCCAAATGGTAATTTTTCTTTTATCGAGAGATGTACATCGATGTACTGAGCCGTAACAGGGATTGGACGGCCTGTCACTCTGTTTCGATAAGAAATCATTATTCCTGTTCTTAAACTCATACACTTTTTATTGCATTCTAGAGAGACTCCGCGATGAACTCATTGTTTCACCCACGCAAAAACAAAGAAATTGACCTATTGCACATCTATGTACATCTACGGGGAACTCAAGGAATTGCGTTCAACCGGAATGAAATTAGTGTTACTCGTGGTATATTCACGCCGTTCTCGGCGGTGTACACTTGCTGTAATCAACGGAAGGACTCCTAAATACCGAGAAATAGTAGATAAGAGTATCAGAAAGCCATATTCACTTCGCTACGCTCAGACTCTGACGCGTTCCAGAGTGCCATCTGTTTGAATGGGGACAATTGACAATTTTATATGGACGAAATCATCTCGGAATGTTCTATAAAATCTTTCGAAGGGTTCGGGGACATTCCGGATTGGTATGAAAATGACTAGGATCGTATTTGATGTTCGTATTTGTCACTTTCCACGGAGAAAAATGTTTCCCGAGACACTTCAATATTTAGTTTATTTTTGCCACCTTTCAATTGATCACAAGCCTCCATCATTAATATTGTGCAATTCTTATCACGCATTCTGAAAGTTAAGACTCTTCCATGTCCATTCAAGTATTCTAAGAGACCCCCAACGCTTACCCAAACAATGGAAATTCAGAAACGAATTTTCCAACATCACTCGCTCGAGACTTTGTGCTGTAAGTCGTTTAGCGATTTTTTTCAGATGACCGACATGGGAGATTATGTTTTCGGAGCCTTCAAAGAAGGGGTATAAAAAATTTCAGACATGTACACAGCTTTTTTCTATAATTTCACTTTTAGAGGCCAAAAGTCAAAAGTTTCTGGGATTTCCTCATATATATATATATATATATATATATATATATATATTAGGGTGACACTTATTTCCCGACTTTTCTGGATCGGACGCTCCACCAACTTTTCTTCAAATTTATGATGAAAAAAGATGGACGGAATTTTTTCCAGATTTTTAAAGACAGTCCCTATAGTGCCCGTTTTTACCTCCTTTTTTGAATTTGAACGCGATTTTTCGATTTTCTCGATAAATTGACTGCTCGACTCATCTACCTAGAAGGAATCCCAATCTCACTTGACTAGATCAGCAAACACATTTCTCAAGTAAAATTTAACGAAAAATACGATAAGAATATTCATTCGATGTACCGAGCCACTCGAGGTGCGATGAAGCTATATCTTTCTCCATAGAAACCAATTCTTCTTGAGAAAATGGGGTATATCAGCCATCCAGCTCTCGGACTCGTTCCTAATCTAACTAGATAGTTCAGGCAACATGTTCTCCATGTAAGATTTGACCATACGAAGGATAAAACAATGAGCTATTCGATGCTCAGAGCCATCTCAAGTCGAATGAATCCATGACCTTTGGGAAGATACCGGGTTTTCTTCAAAACACAGCGTCATGTTAGCATCTCAATGAGTCGTTTCTTATCGAACGAAATAGTTCAGGCAACATGTTTTTGACGTGAAATTGGACGAGGAGGAGGATGAAGATATCAATTTGATGCTCACAGTTGTTTCAAGTCGAATAAATTCATAATTCTTCGAAGGAAACCAGCTTTTCTCTCGAAACGCGGACATATCAATTTTCCAGTCCACTGGCTCATTTTGGATAGTACGGGATGATTATGATTAGATGTTCTCCATGTGAAATTTGACGGTAAAAACAATGAGAAAATCGCTTTGATGCCCAAAGCCATTCCAAATCGAACAAATGCCCAAGAGAGTGTTTGATAGAAATGCACAAGAGTTGGAGAACGTCATGGGCGGAGAGATTGAATCGTTCGTGAATTCCCAATCTTTGGCATTTTATGACCGCTCCGATATCAGAAAAGATTATCTGACACAAGATTGTGCTTCGTGGGAAACTAATGAAAATTTCTTGCAAGGTTTGCGCATAGCTTAAGGCTACAAAGTGGTCAATGATATTGCCGAGAGAACGATGAAACTGGCAGAGAAATACATGAATTCTGTTACTTGTGACGAAGAGCAGAAACAATTTTTGATACAGGTGGTGGAGGACAAAAAGATCTCTAGACATTTTTCCCTAAACTTGATCGTTTCCGAGTAATGGGAATGGTCGATTCCGCGACTTGCAACCCTAAGTGCTTGCATGAAAGCGCCGCATTGAGGGTTGCAAGTCGCGGAATTGGCCATTCCCATCACTCGAAAACGATCAAGTTTAGGAAAAAATATCTCTAGATCTTTTTTGCTCCAAATTCACTGAATTGCCTTAGAAAAATAGTTTGAGCCCGTCATAAACAATTTCAGCGAATTCGTTCAAGCAAATTCAATTTTTACTTTGATGAGGAATATCTCCAAGGGGTTGCAATTTGCGGGGAAAAGTGCTCGGATGTATTTTGTAGATCTCTCAAAGATCTACAAACTATCTCCCTACTGATTCTCACAAATATTTGATATTTTCCGACTTATTTTTGAAAAACCGAGAAAAAGGTCAAAAAATGCATGTTTTTATTGTTTATTCATACCGCGCCCCAATTTTTAAACAATAATCCTAGCTAATATCAATTATTGAGTCTATCACCTATCGTTTGAACCCACAACCGTCGTGTTGTACCGAGTTTAGCCACTTTCTCGCGCCAGGAGCGTCTTTTCGGGGGTAATTCAATTACATAGTTGCACTCAAGCAGTGACACAAGCTTAGAACTCTAACAATGTGAGAATCTATGACATATGACAAATTCTCACTTATTCCATAATCTTTGCAAGTACCACGCAACCATTCACTCTAAGGGATCACATTTCGCGGACGATTTCCAAGAATCCGAAGAAACCTTTCTCAACTGGCTCCTGACAGCTGAGAATAATATCTCTTGCTGAGAATGACTCTGGAATAGGCCCTCTTGGGATCATACATGAATGTGACAAGCCTCCTCCATTGAATCTCCTATTGAGCAGAATTTACACTTGAAATCATAAAAGACCCAATGCATTCGATAGGTTCGGAGTTGGAATTTTTGAATAATGGTAAAGTCCACGACCGAATGCATTCATCAGGTTCGGAGGTGGAATTTTTGGATAATGGTGAAGCTCACAACAACTATCATTTACGGAATTTCCAGACAGATTACCTGTCTATCGCGGTGTCATCGATTGATTCAACTTGAATCGTAACCTTGCATTGAGTGTTGTCTGTCTTTTCTGGCAAATTTTCCTTTGCAAATGTTCTGTTGTGAGTAATATTTCGTGTTTGGAGAACGCAGAGCTAGGAACCTCGTTATTTCGGGAGGGTGTTACTTCTTGCAACTAATCAGTTGACTCAAGTATTCCGTTGGATCTGAAACGAGTCAGAGAACTAGAGAGCTGATATACCCGCGTCTTGAGAAAAAACTTTTTCTGAAAAATTATTCGTTTGTTCTATTTGTAACGCCTTTGGGTATCAAAGCGATTCTTCCATAAAATTCACATGAAGAACATCTAATCATAACCATCCCGTACTATTCGAAATGAATCAGTGAACTGGAAAGTTGATATATCCGCGTTTCTAGAGAAAAATTGATTTCCTTCGAAGAATTATAAATTTATTCGACTTGGAACTACTGTGAGCATCAAATTGATCTTCTCATCTCTCTCTCATCGTCGAATTTCACGTGAAAAGCATGTTGCCTGAACTATCTCGTTCGATAAGAAACGAGTCAGAGAATTGGGATGCTAACATGACGCTATGTTTTGAAGAAAATCCGGTATATTCCCGAACGTCATGGATTTATTCGACTTGGGATGGCTCTGAGCATCGGATAGCTTATCATTTCATCGTTCATATGGTCAAATCTTACATGGAGAACATGTTGCCTGAACTATCTAGTTAGATTAGGAACGAGTCAGAGAGCTGGTTGGCTGATATACCCCAGTTTTTCAAGGAAAATTGGTTTCTATAGAGGAAGATATAGCTTTATCGCACCCCGGGTGGCTCGGTACATCGAATGAATATTCTTATCGTATTCCTCGTTAAATTTTACTTCAGAAATGTTTTTGCTGATCTAGCCAAGTGAGATTGGGATTCCTCCTAAGTAGATGAGTTGAGCAGTCAATTTATCGTGAAAAGCAAAAAATCGCGTTCAATTCCAAAAAAGTAGGTAAAAATGGGCACTATAGGGACTGTCTCTATAAATCTGGAAAGAATTCCTTACATCTTTTTTCATCATAAAATTGGAAAAAAAGTCGGTGGAGCGTCCGATCCAGAAAAGTCGGGCAATAAGTGTCACCCTAATATATGGGCAAATCTCAGGAACTATGCGGTTTCGACTTTGAAATTTCGAGAATTTCCAGAATGGCAGCACATCTCCGATAAACTTTTGTTTGGTCCAAGTAATGCTCAAACAATGATGAAATACTTGCGTAAATCATTTTGGAGCCCCGCCGTGGATTTGTGAGGGTGTAGAAGTTTTTCCCATGTATTTGCGTGGGACCCTCATATTTTCGTAATTCTAATTGGCTCGTGTGTATGTGAATACATGGCATCCTTGGTGTTGGAATAGAAGAAGAGAGATGAGTTCAATGGTTTACAGTGTTTTCTGAAGGTCTGTGGTACAAAATGTAGATGTGCCTCAACCGTCGAAACGCTCATTTTCGTCATTTGTCGATCCTCACAAGCCTCGCATCGCGACCGATATGAGGCTGTAGTAGGGGCGATTCTCATAGGCATTTCTTGAGGTACAAATATCAGTTTACACGTGGTTTCCATCCCAACGGAATCGAAATTTTCGTGTGCTACACGAAAAACGATTTTTTTGACCCCATTTACGCGAAAATAACTTTTCTCATTTCAAGCCGCATCGTCGTGCGGAATCGAGCACACTATCGTTCTTGGGCTAGATTTGTAGGTTTTTGGATGTAGAATAATATGTCGTTTCTACAGATACGAAATATTCACCGCCCCGAGTGCTGCATCCATTAGAAGAGCGATACAGGAGAAAATGTAGAATCGGAGTTCGCTCCAACGAATCATCGGCACTCCGACGCATTGATAGGCACAGCCTCGGGCGAAAATTATATGTTTCTATGTATTATAATCCATCACATATCCAATTTTCAGACCGATCGGTGAACCGCCCCGCCTGTGGCGAGCTAAGGCGTGAGAGAACTATGGCCCTGTTCGGTCGAAAATTGTGATTTTGTCACGAAGAAGCGTCTCCCAGTACCTTTCTATAGCAATTTTTAGACTTCTGAATGATGCAGAACTATTAAATATGAGTAGATCTTCAAAATGATCTAATGCGAGCGGCGGAAATAACGCGACTGTTGTTCTGACAACGTGAAAATAGGCCTGTTCGGCCAAACCGCATACTTCGTGAGATTTGCCCATATATATGAGTGATTCTGGAGCAAGCTGGACAAAACCGTCACCAGGGGGGTCTGGGAAAAATCCGCAAAAATTTTTTTCCATTAGTACTATGTTGAAATAGTACGAAAAAATTTTTTTCAGCTTCTTTCGGCCCCCCCCCCCTGTGGGCCCCAGGGCCCATGAAAGGGCCATCTTAGGCCCTTTTTTAGCCTATTCTAGGAAAATCATAGCTCCGACGCAATTCAATATTTTTCAACGTACTTGGGCGCATTTTTCTCGTCAAGACTAGTACTTTTGAGAAAAGAATTGTCCAAGGCCACTTAGTGAGCCTGACGACTTCTGCCACCTATTTATTGAGAGCAAATTTTAGCGATTTTTGGGCTTGCTTCAAAGTGATGTAGCTCCCACTAGACATGTCATCATCGACTTTTACAAGTAGTCATTTTGAAGGTCTTGAAAATACCTACAATTTGCCCACTTGTAAAAGTCAATTATCGCACTTTTTGTTGGAGCTACAGTCGATACAAGTTGAGCTATTTACGAAAAAGTCGAAAATTCAGGACTCGATTCCAAAAATATGTCTCAATTTTTTTTCACCAAACTTGTGCGAAAATGTTCTTTCAGACATCTACTTTTAGTAAAAAAAATTTGGCGGAGGTTATTTTTTTTATTTTTTTCGCCGAGCGTTACAAAATGCCGCATTTCGTGGTTTTAGCAAAAACAGCATCTTTGACCACGGTCACATATGCTCCCATCTGGACTGATGTGCACCAATCTGTGTGAAAGTACTCCCCAAAGTACCCCCAAGTACGTGTAAGAAGTTGCGGGGACGAGCCTCCACCCAGGAGCGAGCTGTAGGTTCTATTCACCGTGTCCAAAATAGGCATTATTTTGGCTATTCGAGCGTAAGCGACTGAGAGCATGATTTTACTTGTTCTGGCTCACAAATGAGATAATGGGCTAGAATGAGGATCCAAACATATTTTTCCGACTCAAAATGACCATCTGAACACAATTCCGAGGTCAGTTTAGCTCTAGAATATCGTCTAGTGCCTCAACGGGTCAGAACCCGTCGACAGAATCTAAGTTCTTGAGGGGCAGAGGGACGACTATTTCGAGCAAAACTGACCTCGGAATTGTGTTTAGATGGTCATTTCGAGTCGGAAAAGCATGTTTTGATCCTCATTCTACCCCATTATCTCATTTGTGAGCCAGAACGAGTAAAATCATGCTCTCAGTCGCTTACGCTCGAATAGCCAAAATAATGCCTATTTTGGACACGGTGAATAGAACCTACAGCTCGCTCCTGGGTGGAGGCTCGTCCCCGCAACTTCTTACACGTACTTGGGGGTACTTTGGGGAGTACTTTCACACAGATTGGTGCACATCAGTCCAGATGGAAGCATATGTGACCGTGGTCAAAGATGCTGATTTTGCTAAAACTACGAAATGCCGCATTTTGTAACGCTCGGCAAAAAAAATAAAAAAAAATAACCTCCGCCAAATTTTTTTTTACTAAAAGTAGATGTCTGAAAGAACATTTTTGCACAAGTTTGGTGAAGAAAAATTAAGACATATTCTTGGAATCGAGTCCTGAATTTTCGACTTTTTCGTAAATAGCTCAACTTGTATCGACTGTAGCTCCAACAAAAAGTGCGATAATTGACTTTTACAAGTGGGCAAATTGTAGGTATTTTCAAGACCTTCAAAATGACTACTTGTAAAAGTCGATGATGACATGTCTAGTGGGAGCTACATCACTTTGAAGCAAGCCCAAAAATCGCTAAAATTTGCTCTCAATAAATAGGTGGCAGAAGTCGTCAGGCTCACTAAGTGGCCTTGGACAATTCTTTTCTCAAAAGTACTAGTCTTGACGAGAAAAATGCGCCCAAGTACGTTGAAAAATATTGAATTGCGTCGGAGCTATGATTTTCCTAGAATAGGCTAAAAAAGGGCCTAAAATGGCCCTTTCATGGGCCCTGGGGCCCACAGGGGGGGCCGAAGAAAGCTGAAAAAATTTTTTTCGTACTATTTCAACATAGTACTAATGGAAAAAAATTTTTGCGGATTTTTCCCAGACCCCCCTGGTGACGGTTTTGTCCAGCTTGCTCCAGAATCACTCATATATATATGTATTAGGGCCATTGCGAAGCATTTCGACGAATTCCTGCACCAGAGAGGCCTGGGAAAAATCCATAAAAATTTTTCTTCGTTAGTGATATGTTGATATAGTACAAAAAAAATTTCTTGGATTTCTCCTAAGGCCTTTAGAAACCCCTCAGAAAGCCCTCCAAAACTCCTGTACTCCTTGTTCAGATTGAGGTATGGCTTTGGCCTTGTTTCTCACTCAAGAAGACACCAGGCTAAGATCGAAGAGTACAAAATTCCTCGTGTGGAAACATGGAAGCAATCCTTCATCATCGCTGCCTCCAAGCTGATTAAAATCCTGCTACAGTTTCCCTTTGTGCATTAGTTCTCTCCGAATTAAAAACCATCATGTTTAACCCCTCGTGGGTCAAGACAAATCCCATTGGCTCTCCGAAGCACAAACATCATGCATTGCTCCTATTTCTCCTCCCTCGATCGATAGCCTCCTCATCTAGTTCACATTCTTGTACATTTTTGACTCCTCTCCTCTATTCCTAAATTGCACTGCACGCGCGACAGTTATCATCGTCACTCCTTCAGTATGGAATAGTGCATGATATTTATAAACCTCTTCTGTACCCTTCACTTATTCATGAGTACTTGTATACCTTTCACTGTAAACTCTCCAAAGAGTCTCATGAGGTCACACCTCCAGACTCCGAAGTAGTTCATATCGTATCATATCATTGATACGTACAAATGGGCGATTTCGGAACATTTCGACGACTGCCTGCATCAGGGGGGTCTGGAAAAATCCCTAGGAATGTTTCGCCGTCGGTACTATGTTAATATAGTACAACAAAGTATTTTTGGGATTTTTTTCAAGATCCCTGTGGGACCTGGGGCCTATGGAAGATCGTCTTTAGGCCCCTCCTCCGCCTGTGTCCAGAAAATCACAACTCCGACTAGACTCAACATTTTTGAACGTACCTAAGCGCATTTTCTTCCCCAAGACTAGTATTTTCAAGAAAAAAGTTGTCCAAGGTCAACACTTGAGCTTAGCGACTTCTAGGAGCTATTTGCTGAGTGCACATTTCAGCGATTCTTGGGCTTGCTTCAAAGTGATGAAGCTCCCACTAGACATGTGATAATTGACTTTTATCAGGAGTCATTTTGAAGGTCTTGAAATGAGCTACAATTTGACTACTGGTGGAAGTCGATTATCAGACTTTTCATAGGAGTTACAGTCGTTACAAGTTGAACAGTTTCGGAATAATGCCAAACATTGAGCTCAATTAAAAAAAATCGCTTTCTACCCTCCGACCCCAAACCTGTGCGAATATGTTTTCCAATACAAATACTACCAATCAGAACAATATACTGGGTGAAATATTGAATTCTCGATTTCATTCAGCCAATTTAAAACACCCTTTCTCGACTTTTTGCTCAAAATGACTTCACAGGTATGGCTCGCATATGCTCCCATCTGAACTAATGTGCACCATTTTATATGGGATTACTCCCCAATGTACTCCCAAATATGTGTAAGAACTTCCAGAGGCGAGCCTCGAGCTAGATGCGAGCAGGAGGTTCTATCTTATGAGTCAAGAATGGGGATTATTCCGTCTAGCTGGACGCAGACGAGTGTTGGTGGGATTTCACTCATTCTAGCTTAGAATTGAGATGAGGAAAAAGGGCGATAACTTTAGATTGAACTCAAAGTTTGGCATTTTTATGAAACTGTTCAACTTGTAACGACTGTAACTCCCATGAAAATCCGATAATCGACTTTTACAAGGGGTCAAATTGTAGCTCATCTCAAGACCTTGAAAATGACTACTGATAAAAGTCAATTATCACATGTCCAGTGGCAGCTACATCACTTTGAAGCAAGCCCAAAAATCGCTGGAATGTGCTCTCAGAAAATAATTTCTAGAAGTTGCTAGGCTCAAGCTTCGACTTTGGACAATTCTTTCTTCAAAAATACTAGTCTTAGGATAGGAAATGCGCTAAGGTCCGTCCAAAAATGTTGAGTCTAGTCGGGATTATGATTTTCTGGGAAGAGGCTAAGAAGGGGCCTAAAAAGACCTTTCATAGGCCCCAGGGCCCACAGGGGCCTTGGGAAAGATTTAAAAGAAATTTGTTGTACTATATTAATGTCATATAGACATATTTATTGTATGGAACTGTATGGAATATTGTGACGCTTTCTCCCCATTTGACTCATAGATATTCTATCTTCGCGTAAACAACGTCTAGCGAAAACAATTTCTGCTACACGTAAATAATCTCTTGCATTGCGGGCTCAAGATATCCTGAATTGAACAGGAATCATATCTATTTTGGCCTACTATATCATTATCAATGCATTGACTATTTAAGATACCACCGCCTGTATGCCAGGGGTGCTAGTCTCCGTTGTAACCTCACACTGGCCGGAGGCTCTGTCGGCCAGCATGTAGACTTATTGAATCCTATATTCCTCTAAGGGATTGGTTCTCTCTTCCCTGTCACTGACTTTGCTCCAGCGATCTCCAAGAAACTTATGACAAATGGCGACCGTGACAGGACCTGGAGTCACGACTGATCACCGTGAGTTGCTCAACCAAGGTTAAACAGTGGGAGAAGAGTAACTGAGAACGCAACTGCTTACGGAGGGACGACTCGCCAAGCCGGGACCCGCAGTTCAACGTTCTCAACCACCTATCTGTCGTGGAGAAGACGAGAGAAGACGCTTCTAATCAGCAGCTCCCGTACATCTTCAACAGACGGCCGCAGTAGGATTCAGACCCAATAAGGAGAAATTCTACTACTTATTCTCATGAAGGCACTTTTTCAATCAAACTTCAAGATGGTTGATAAAATTCAGAAAATTCAAGAACAATTACTCACATCAATATCTTTGACACAGAAGTTAGAGAAAGAACTTGTTGATTTGGAAAGATTAGCTTGGGCAAATAACAATGAATTAGTGAATATTACAATGAAATTCAATCGTTTATCCGCTAAAACCGATGTTACAATGGAAATTCAGAATCAGTTTTTAGTATCTCGAAAACTAATGCAAGAACTTAATAACAATATAATGAATCGATAGATATTTTAACAAGGGAACTAGTTGCTTCGTCAATCGAGACAAAGAATCTTGAGGAGCAAATGATGCTTATGGCGAGCTCAATCAAGAATGACAAAAGCATGACTTTTGACTCACGCAAAAACTTCACTCAGAATCAGCCACTTTCTGGAATTCTTCGAGATCGCAATTGCCCAAAAGACAATGCGTCTGACAAGCAGCTACTAGGTACAGATTCACAGCTGAATGATTTGTATTGTGTATTCAATGTTGATAAAATCGAAATCAATTCACCCGAAAGAGTGAATCTGCCCAAAAGAGAAATATTTGATCGATCAATTAAAAGCGAAGCGCACACTGATTTTTCGGAGGAAATTCACAATTCTTTCAACTACTTAGAAGTAGATTAATCTAATGAAGGAGTGAACGAAAGTCATGAGCCTGTTCAGAATAGTTCGGAGTTTGGATATATGGGTGAAAATATTTCCGATACAAAAACTTCTCAAGTGAATACTGATGATTCAAAGGAGCGCCAAGTACGCCATGATTCGTCTGAAAATTCACAAGGTTCTTTGAACTATTTGAAAGGGAATAAATTGTTCACGAAATCGAGAGAAAATGAACCAGAAGAATTGAATTTAAAAGTCAATGGTGAAATAGATGTTTGCCATTCTATTAATGCGAAAGAAACGGAATCAAGTATGAATTACTGTACGGAAGATGCGTCTAATACGCAGCCAATGATACGTGGTTCCTTGAAAATTGATTTAAAGAACACGATTGTATTCAAAGATGCCAAATTGCATGATCAAATGGATTATAATCTGGAAAACGAATTGAATGATAGATTGAAAATAGAGTCAAAAATTGAATTGAACAAAGAATTGTTCCAGATGAAATTGAATCATGAGCTTCAAAATGGATCGAAAGAGAAAGTGATCAATTGCGAATTAAACTTTGAGTCGCAGTATGAGTTGAAGGAAAATGAGTCCAATAATGGCTTATCGGTCAATTGTTTGATTATTCACGACTCTGTTGAATTGGAGGGGCGCCTAGTACGCAACAATTTATCAGAGAGGCGCGGATATGGTTTAAACTTCTTCATAAATCAACTGAATTTTGAGGAAATGATGGATACAACTATTTTTGCTATTTCCGCGGATGTATTGAAGAAGCGCCAAGAACGCATCATGTCATCAGAAAATCGAGTAATAGATCACCTGAGGGAACACTCGGATAGAACTAGAAATTTCGCCAAAATCACATCTTCACGCAAAAGCGCAGAGGACTTCAATGTCAAAAATTGCAATTCAATCAAAATTGAGCATGTAATCAATGAAAAAACGTTTACCTTTTGTGATATCTCAAGTGACTTCAAAGTGACATCAAATTTCGCGTACAAAAAAATGTTTGAATTTAGGAAATGTCGAACGTTTATAACTCGCAGCAATTTCATGAATCGAGTTTATTCATTCGTGAAGAAATTATTGGCAATAGCATCACTCACAAAAAGGTCGAAGATTTTGATATGGGATGTTCGGTCAAAACATTCGGTAAAGATAAAAATGAGGAAAATCAACTTTGGAGAGTTGAAGAACACGTTTGCACTCTTAGTAGAGTAACAAAATCCCGAAGTCCTATCTTCATTAATTATTTCAATTCTTACATTACATTCTATCAACTGAATTCATGATATATTTTGATTCCACAGTCATAAAGACCAAGTCTGGTTCTATTTTTTCCTATTCAATGAACTATGAATCAATTCCTAATTTATGAACTAGTAATTTTATGCGAGTACATGATCACTTTGATTTCCAAAATGAAATTCCACGAGTACACCGTAGTATCGAAATAGTTCAACCAATGAATGGTCTTTTACTAATCATTATATTTCCACAACAAACATGCTTATTACTTCAAGTTTGATCTTACATATATAAGTATCACTCTTCGTAAAACCCTACTTTTTTCTTACAAAAGATTTACTCTTTGGTGAGCATTACATCGGAGAAACTTCCCTTTATTGATCGAATGTTTGTAACTCTGCCAAGTTCAATGGTTGGTATAGAATATTCAAAACACGTATTCCAAGTTGAAAGAAAAATATATATTAAGAAAAAAAAAATAATAATAATAATCATTATTGTTAGTGTAACTAGAAATCATCACCTTTCTTTAACTGGTATTCTACACAAGTGAATTTTTAATGTTTATTCCGAAAGTTGCGAAAATAGTTTAGACACGAACTTAAATTTCCCATTTGCCATCTCATTGTACCGGCTAATAAGAATCCAATTCACAAGCATAATAATCCATATTAAGATTGCAAGTAAAGTAGTCGTCGATCATGGAAAGAAGTATCTCCTATGAAATTTAGTGACTGCAAGTTTTGAACTTATATTTTATTCATGACAACGAAATATAGACTTTGATTTCTTATTATTTTGTTTGAAGGGAATTTGTTATCTTCTCATAAATATTTAGCGAAAACATATGGAATGTAATATCCTCATTTGATAGTAATGAGGACACAACTTTTTAGATCAATCTATTTTTTTTTTTATTCGAATGTGACTGATAATTTTCATGAACGACACCATTCCGTGAATGTTATGATTTTCTTTTATTCATGTCTACAGAATTCGATTTCATATGATTCTTCAATTCAAAACTATTATTCAAATATCCATCGTGTTTCGAAGAAAGGGTACGAGACATTTTTTGAGTATATTCTACTTGACGCATTCTTGTTCCCAGTAAGTAATTAATGGCATTTTCAGCTTTACCCTTACAAATTTATGATTATGAGCAACTGAATGATTCATCATATCGTAGGTTATATCTCAAATTTAGAAAGATTCCGAATGTTATCTTATAATTGATCTTCTATTTGGAACACATTCATTCATGTTGACCAGCAACTTATAGCACTATATATTTGTGATCTTATACATTTACAGTCATTCAAATTAGCTTCGTTCAATTCGATCAACATTGTATTTGTTCGAATCGATCTCCAGAAAAATCCACGGAATATTATTCGAAAAAATTATGGAGAAATAGTGAATGATTATAATATGTTGCCAGTGAATCCAAATTCTTCCCCGAAATCAATCCATTCATATTGACCCCTGGAGTTATTACTTAATATTTCCAAAATGGGTACTTATTCAAGTACTACAGTTCTTACGTATCAAAACTAGATGGACTTCTGAAGAATCTTTTCTGAAATTTTGGTATCATATGTATCTTTTGTAAAACTGATAGAAAAAAAGGCGAGTCATCAAAAATTGATATTAGAGATAGAGAGAACTAATCATATTATGATGAACATTCGAAATGTGTGATGTGTGGTGAGAATTTATGAAAGAGCGAATGGAAGAAACAATTATTGTATCTATTGTAAATTGTGAATTGAATGTTGTGTTATGATCTGTAAAACCTTGAAATGACGAACAATTTACTTACCGAAAAATTTTTCTAACCTCGAAGGAGGGGATGTCATATAGACATATTCATTGTATGGAACTGTATGGAATATTGTGACGCTTTCTTCCCATTTGACTCATAGATATTCTATCTTCGCGTAAACAACGTCTAGCGGAAAAAATTTCTGCTACACGTAAATAATCTCTTGCATTGCGGGCTCAAGATATCCTGAAGTAAACAGGAATATCTATTTTGGCCTACTATATCATTATCAATGCATTGACTATTTAAGATACCACCGCCTGTATGCGAGGGGTGCTAGTCTCCGTTGTAACCTCACGCTGGCCGGAGGCTCTGTCGGCCAGCATGTAGACTTATTAAATCCTATATTCCTCTAAGGAATTGGTTCTCTCTTCCCTGTCACTGACTTTGCTCCAGCGATCTCCAAAAAAACTTATGACATTAACATAGTACTAACGGCGGACCTTAATTCGAGGAGAACTCATGCTCAAAGGGGAGCTGTAGCAGGGACTTGATTAGCTCAGCGGCAGCGATGATGAAGGATTGCTTCCATGCCTCCACACGAGAAGTTTTATACTCTTCAATCTTAGCCTGGTGTCTTCTTGAGTGAGGAACAAGGCCAACGCCATACCTCAATTTGAGCTAGAAATGCAGGATAGAGGGCTCCCCAGTTGTGAGAATTTCGAAGGCGAGGCAATCTGTCAAGTACAAACGTCTGCATTTGGTAGAAAACCAGTCGAGTGACAGGCGGTACGGCGAGACATGTGATCATCATGTTATATTTCCACAAACGAACTGAATGCTTGCATTCACGAGGCATTGGACTTCAACATCAAGATATTGAGCATGTGACGTATGACAGGGGCTGCATGATCGAGATGAGGCAGGGCGAGACTCTGTTCGAGCTTTTTTCGAAGCGGTGGAGGGAGGACACCTCGATGCTACCATACTCGTAGAGAGCTCCGTGCACTCGACGAATGATACTATTGACTTGAGTGGTCCAGTCTAACTTGGTAGAGATGTAAACTCCAAAACTCTTGATGAAGGACGAATACGGTATTACCGATCCAGACACAACTATTCTCGGTGGTTTGTCTAGTTTGACGAGCTCGAGATTGGATTCGCCACCGGAAATGATAAAGGTGATTTTCTGGGATCCAACTCCGGTCTGTTCTTGGATGCCCATCGAACGACTGCACTAGCATCTCGATCAAGGAGTGCAATACAGGCTAGTAGCTCAGACCGACGGCAATGGTGGTCAATTCGAGTGTCGTCAGTGTAGATTATTCTATACACCTCGGAGTTCAAGCAATCGGGTAGATGATTGATGTGGATAACGAAGGAGAGAGATCATAGGCAACTACCGTGGGACACGCCTGTAGCAAGTGATTTCCATCCCAAGTGCGATCCATTTTCAGACCGTATCGCTCGAGTTGTGTCGCGAAGATGACTGGCGAACCATCTCACTACTCTGTTCATGCAACCGATATTTCCAAGCTCCAGGAAGAGTCAGGAGGAGTTTAACATATGAGATGATGTCGACTGCCAATGGAAAGTCGAAGAATATCAGCACCGCGGGCATGCACTCATCTACTGCCTAGAAGGTTTCTTCAAGGAGTGTTATCAACGCAGTCTGTGTAGAGTGCGAAGGGTAGGAATTAGACCCAGAAAATCAAGTCATTTATGATCTGACAGATGCAAATCTCCATAAATTTAGAGGCCTCAGGGAGTTGGGCGATGGGGCGCGTATTAGAGATGTACTTACGTAGGGCGGTCTTTGCGAAAGAAATAATTGGGGCCTCCATTCAGTTTGTAGGAAAATTACCAGCATATGAAGATCCCTTGAATAGCTGTGTATGAAATGGAGCGAGTGTCTAAAGTGCACACTTGAGCATGCCAGATGGTACCGGTGCTCATACTGCGTGAACTGCCCATTGCACGAGTATAGGAGTGAGATTGGATGAAAGTCGAACGAGGAACCATTCTCTGGAATAGGTACTCGGCACACACGGCCAAGGTTGGTGTCCAATAGTAGTTTAAAACTCTATGCGACCGCAGCGTAGTGATTGGTAAGCGCATCAGCTGAGAAGTGCGTAAGCGGTAAAGGCAGTCTTCGACACAGTATTCCACGTCTACGTAGTTCCCTCCACTTAGATTTGGGATCCGGCGCAGCACCGAGGCGAGCTGTAAGACATTCGTTCTTGTTGATGCCGAGCATATTGCTCACCTCGTCCCGGAAGGACCGATACTGCTCGTACTCGGTAATGGAAGAAGTCCGCAATGCGGCTCGTTCATACGATCACGCTGCCACATCACCCGCTTGATGTCAGTTGTCAATCAAGGTTTATGCTGAGAAGATGCATCAATGACATCCATGAGTGATAGCTGATCGAATACCAAAACAGCAAAGGGAGAGAGATGTACCCATTTGGCGTCGATGGTGTTTGTGCTCAATTACGCTTGACCAGGTGACCTGAAATCGGGTTGGCTTAACCAAAAGGAGTTACTGATATCATTCACAATTCTAGAGAGGTGCTAGGGATATTAGATTGGTCTGGTTGAATATGATGACGTGGGTGGGAGAGGATCGGGAACGCTTTCAATCTTTCATACATACCCAACTATACATTCGACTGAGATTTGATGAGTCTTTTTTCTTGTTTATGCAACCTCTATCTCGGTTGACGTGAATCAATTCAAGAACGGGACGTTTTCTGTGATTTGATTGAGTCACCAGGATTGTCGTGTCGAACCAGTCGAAGTTATGTTTGTATTTTGTTCCGTGAACGGTGTCAACTGGTTGTTTGTCTTCGTGTATTGCATGTTCATGGATGCGGACTGGAGGTGTTCTTCGTGTATCGCCTTCATATTCCGTTTAATAATCAAGCCATGTCAAGCTCACACAAAGTCTTTATCCCGTACCGAGGAAGATTTTCCGAAAAATGTAACTCTCTCTTCAAGAAACGTGATGTCATCACAATCCCAAAAATTCCAAAATCCATGTGTAGGTTCGCCAGATTAGGTCAAGACTCGGTGAAGGAGATTGGAAAGACCGGAGTGGTGCACAAATTCGACAGCTAGAATTGCCCGGCGAAATATGTACGCCCGGCGAAATACGTATAGACAAAAAGAACACTTGCGGTCCACATCTATGAGCACGCGAACAAGACAAACTATCGGTTGTTATCGTCTACAGAACAAAATACATTCATAACTTCGACTGGCCGAATACAAAAACTCTGGACACTGGGTCCGATAAAAAAAATTTCGTTCCTGGAATGATTTACCTTGACTAAGATAGAGATTGCATGGACAGAAGAGAAGACACGCAAAATCTCAGTCAAATATATAGTTGGTTATGTATGAAAAATTGACAGCGTTCCTCGATTTTCTCCTTTTGTGTAGCGAATGTGGCGATGTAGCGATGCGTAATCAGCTGTACTGTAACAACTCTGACGTAAGCCAGACCTTCATCGGCACTTGAAACCACTTCAAGAATCGACTATATGAAATGTGAGTAATTGTGATCTGTATCTTCTATTGCTGCTTTGCTACAATCTTCTGAGAGCAGTATTCGACCATGAGTTGTGAGTTGCTTCCTCTAGTTCGTTTGCGTAGAATTTCCATCAACCTGATGAGATCCACAAACCAAGTGGACGAGATGCGATCCAGGAAGCAAACTCCATAGTTGTTAAGGGAGAGCTCCTATCATTCTTCACACCATCCTTCGAGATCGAACATAAGACAGATTCCAATTCTGCGAGAACATGACCTAAGACCGAATCCATATGAGATCAAGCAGAAAAAATTGCCGAAGTCACAGATTTTTCTTGGGATTTTTTATATGATTTGGAGTGCAAAACGAGGGTACACGTATGCTCCCATTTGGCCTAGGACCGCTTTGTTTCGGAGCTGTGAAATTTTTTACTTTTACGTCGGTATCATGAAATTTCAGAGAATTGACCATTCTAAAATGGTGTAATATGGGATTTAGACGTTTCTTTGAGCTATCCATGAATACCTCGATATGTACCATCAACTGGCAGGTATAACACCGTAATCCATTGCTATGACTCGAGAATTCACTTTAAACTCATGAGAATGTCAATTTTCATGGAAAATATGAAAATTTCAATAGCTTCTTCAGGCGAGCATATTTCTGTCTGAATATTTCCTTGAGAATGGGTTGAATCAGGAGAAAGACATTGGCATTGGTTTAAACCACGCTAACAGACAGGGCGGGGCTCAACAGAATCATTTTCCGTGAAATCACCGATTCTCCGGGAATAACCGTCATCTGCAGCCCACAGTCAGTTAATATAACTGCAGTAATACCTCAGAGCTATATCGTTATGATGAAATGTGTAGTTCTTGTATCTAAGAGGTCTGGTTTCGCGAGATTCTTCACGTTATTGTGAGAATCCCACGAAATTATTTCCCAAAATGTCATGATTCCCTCATGAGCACGCACCGCGTTGATTAATCAAATCGTGTAATTTTTCGATTCGAATCTTTCTATGTTAATTGTATTGAGTTACAATATAGTCACTTCTCTTCTCTTGGTGCGCTGAGAGTATTTTGACACGCTCATCAAGATTATCTTATCACTGATTCTTTCTCATTATTTCCATCATATAGAGTTCTTCGACAATGATAAAAATACAAAGAGAAATGCCAACTTCCTCCACAATTTTGATAATGCCGAGATTTATCACAAACCAATTGCTTGTACTGACTTCTGTGTATCAAGTTCCTAATCACAGATCTTGAAAATATCATCAGAGTATTGAGAAAAGTCGATTGGGATGTACAAACTACGATGATTCTCAAAAAATCGTAGATTTCATGAAAAATGATCCTATCAACCCTCGCCCTGTCTCACAGCGTAGTTCAAACCAATGCCAATGTCTTCCTCCGAGTTCAACCTATTCTCAGGAGAAAATTTAGACAGAAATATGCTTGCTCGTAGGAGCTATCCAAATTTTCATATTTTTCATGAAATTTGACATCCTGAGGAGTTTAAGAAGAATTCTCACCAAATAGCAATGAATTACGGTGTAATATCTGCCAATTGATGATATATATCAAGGTATTCATGGATATACAAAGAAACGCCGAAATAATCCATAAATTTACCGTTCTAGAATGATCAATTCTCTGAAATTTCATGATTCCGACGTAGAAGTAAAAAATCACACAGCTCCGAAACAAAGCGGTTCTGGGCCAAATGGAAAGATACGTGTCCCTTCGTTCCCCTAGAATCCGAAGAAGTTACATTCGCATTAACCTCTACCTCTGAAAAACGTATTTGTGGTTATACATTCATGAGGACCGAACACCTAAGACTGTTCATTCTGGAAGAGCAGAACAACCCACCTTTCCGAAGAACAAAAGATGTTGCAGTCGGTAACATAGACCTGTTCGCCTATATAAACTCAAAATTCGTATTCGTAGAGAAGCATATCCGCAAACAAATATCGCGAATATAATACGACATCATTCGTCATTAATGTGAAGTCGGGAGGAAGGTATTGAACAACGTTCTGGTAATTGCCACTTAGTCACCGGACCAATTCACATACCGTCTCATGGGAGCACCAGGAAACATGGCAGTACTAGCAGGAGAAAAAGTCCATCTGGTGAAATGTCTGAAAACTGCCGTAGCTCTACGACCTATCAAGGATTGTTACCAACAACTATCAGTCTTTCGAGGTGAAGAAAAATATTCCCTTGCACCGAGAACCAGGGTGTTAGTGAGAACAGGGACTCAGATTCCATGCAATCTCGTTATGCCATCAATGTATTTTATAAATAATACTTGGGCACAGTTTCCACTAGATATATTCTGAGGAAAAGACCCGGAGACTCTGAAACCACTAACAGCACCGACCTCCAACTACATCAACCCATCACAACTAACAACAAGCGGATTACATACGCCTGCTGATACAAACAGATTGAGAGATCGGGTAATGTTCCCCCTAGAGAGAGGACCAGTACTGAACTCGGTTGCATTAGGAATAGCAGGTCGTGAAACAGTCGAAGGAGGACTCTCAATAATGGGACTGATGGATGCTGATACATTGGAGAAATGAGCTGCATCAACTTGGGAAAAGATGTGGATGAGATTCGCAAGCTTCGGATCCATTAGTGCCGGATTTACGGGAGTTTTCATCCTACTCAGTGTTATCAAACTGATAGACGACACAGTCATCCACGGTTACACATTATACAGCATCTACAGATGGTCACTCTACATGATTGGAGCAGTCTGGAACTCCATCACACAACTCCTGCTACACCTTGGCAAAGATTACCGTGAAGACGGAATAGACCGAGAGGAGAAGAAAGGAGAATTGAGCAATCAACCTGACGACATTGAGTACCAACTGATCGAAACAACGGAACAGTCGGGAGAAAAACACGACAACAAGGAACTGATTGACCAAACCCATCTGACACATGACCGTAACAAACACCGAAACGAGGAACACCAACAAATCTACCCACATGTTGGCCGTACCGAATCTCTGTACCATATTCCACGTTATGCAGAATTCAAACAGCAAGATCAACAATTTACGTTTAACCCAGGTTCCGATACTATGCAAGGAAGAGACGACATACCTCTTGAGGGAATATTACCACAAAATTACCCAGAAACCGGCGGAAGATTATTAAACCACCTATGCATAGTCAAGAATCCAAATATCGTCTCCTATTATGCTGGCGCTTGGACCGGAATGATCGAATATAATAGATGCTATCGGAGACATCACTCCGCCTACAACAAACCTATCAGAGCATATCAAGCCTGGCATACCACAGCACCTAGAGGAGCCATGCACATAGATTGTCGCGTATGTCAGAGATCTGTACTCAACGAAAATCCAGTAATATGTTGTAACTTATGCACGGGAGATTTCTTTCAAACCTGGAACCCCTGTTAGACGCTTTCGTCAAAGATGACTCAGCCGTCATCAAATTGGTCGCTCATAAGAATAAACTAAAACCCGCTCCGAAGTACCACGAGGAAGCAACAGATACCGACTCTCGGGATACTATACTCGAATTACCTCCCACGATCTCAACACCAGAATACGAGGAATTAGCACGATTCTACATAGACGAGTTTGACTTATCGAGCTAACCATGACTCAACCGGAATGTCGTCTTATTATAGGAATGGATCAACCCAGCTCAACTATGAACTGTCGGAACTTGTCAGACACAATCAACAGAATTACCGCCGACACTGCACGCAAAAGGATGTCTGTTTACGAAAATAGATTACGCACCTACAGGAATCGGCCACTGAGCATGCACCAATCAAAGGAAGATCTGGCTGCGGCAGGCTTCTTCTATACTTAAAGAAATATTGTTTCATGTTTCCATTGCGGTGTTACTCTTCAAAAATGGGCATCTACTGATGATGTATGGATCGAACATATTCGTTGGTTCCCTACCTACAATTTCGTAACCACAACAAAGGGAGAACCATTCGTCGAAGCCACAATGGAAAAACTAGAATCGTTGGACACCTCTCAGAGAAAGGCAACCACAGAAGCTATCCCATCCAAATCAACTGCAGTAAACCCCCCGTAACTCCCTAACGTGTAAAATCTGTGCCGATGATAAAATAGAAATAGCCTTATTGCCATGTCGTCATTGCATCGCGTGCAGCATGTGTTCCATACAACTGAAAATTTGTAGCATATGCCACAGTAAAATCACTCATTATTTGAACATTTCAATTCCAATCGAACTAAACTCCAACTCGATGTCTGGCCCCACAAAGAACTGATCTTTTTGTTCAATCCAACAATTGCTAGTATTGTATGATATTGTACTTGTTTTTTCTAACGTACACTCTTCCGAGTTCTTACGTCTTACCCTCACAGCCTTGGCGTGGGAGCCATTCTCATATTTCCAGTTTTTAGTCATTTTCCCAATTTTCCCTATCAGATGAGTGCAAACTTATGAGCGGACTCTATCAAAAAGTTGCTACGAGAGTTCAAGCACCACCGCGGCGTTTTTTGAGTATGATCTATGCAGGTCCATACTCACCGCCTTGATCAGACTCGACAAGTATAAGTGGTTCCATCAATTCTATGCCAGCCGTTCGATCTCTCCGCTGAAACTCCTGGACAATCAATGACAGTCATAGCGAAGTTCAACGCTCGACACGGCTGCGGGAGGACATCACCAACCCTCATCGGAGCCCGATCGTTCTTTCGAATTTTTGGCCGAGCGCTCAGCACTCAAGGCATTTTATCATTTTTTTTGTCAGAGCGCACGGATTCGCGTTCTCGAATGAGTTACTCGGAAAAGAATCCCAAGTGACCCGACCGGGATTCGAACCCACGCCCCCTCGAGCGCATCGTTTCAGCCCGCTCAAGGCACAAAGCCTCTACCGACTGAGCTAATGGACGCTCTCCCAACAATTGCTAGTATAATATTATACCCCAATATTGTATCCTATTACAATGAGACTGTTAGTTATTCCCAAGATTTATAAACGTCTCTCGACAACAAAAAGAATGAGGTATCCCAATATTTAATCGAATAAGTTATGACTAGTATATATTTCATCTCAATATTATATTCTACCTCGATATCATCATTGATGAGACTGTGACTTCATTACAGAAGTTTTGAAATGTCCGTTGACAACAACAAAACAGGGAGGAAACTCAATATTCAATCGGAATCTTAGCTCGATATCATATTCTAACTCAAGAGCATCATCGATAAGACTGTTAGTTTATGAAAAAAGTTTTGAAATGTCCGTTGACAACAAAAAAAGAAGGAAACTCAATATTTAATCGGGATTAAGCTCAATATTATATTCTACTTCAATATCATCATTGATAAAACTGCTAGTTTATCATAAAATGAAGAACTTCAATATCAAACGGAATATTTGCCCTCATATTATATTCTACCTCGATTTATCACCATTTATGGAACCGTCTAGTTATCAAGAAAGGAATAGGGATATCATTCATAAACTCATTCACATTAACATTCACATTAATAAGAGAGTAATAATATAGAAGAAGAAAATTCGCTCAAATGACAGCCCATTCAAATATGTCCTTTTGAAATTTACCTTATGTAATCATGCAATTTTGTTATCTCGGCGACATATTAATAATTGTGAAGTAGAATGCCTTCGAATAATGAGACGCGTACAGAGGTTTCAAATGATTTACACAATAACACATACAACTCGAAAGCCTAGCGAACCTAAGCATTGTAGTCGAATTCCGCGGAAAGAACTACAGCAAGAGTATCAATCCCAAGGCACGTATACCAAAACAAACAAGGTAAATAACACAGTGCAAATTTAGAATGACAATCTGTAATTCTCTAGCAGTAATGATGATGGAACTCCTGAAAATCGTAGATATAATTCGAGATCCTCTTTGCCGGTCCTGAGCGGCCATTCGCGCGTGAATCAGGCACCGGACATTGATCAAGCACCGCAAGCGATGCAAGACAAATACACGTCAGGGGCTCAACACACACAAGCGCACTCGAGTCACGATAAAAACACACAATATTCAAACATGGAGAAGCAGATGAAGGGAAAAATCGAGATCTCACACAAATATTAAAGGCTTGGAATCTCAGATTTTCAGGTTTACCGGACCACAGTCTGGGAAATATCTTTTCATTAGAGTAAAAGTGCAACAGCAGATTGTGAAAGAAAGATGAGCGACTTTACTATAATGTGGAGAAGGATTTTCACTTATCGGTGCGTCGCTATTGACACGCGCGTATTGGAGAATTTTAAAAACAAGCCATAGAGTTTGGAAAACTTTTTGGAGCGATTTAAAATCAGTTTCCGATTCAAGATGAAAGAAGGACAAGTGAAAGTCAAATTCATAGAAGTCTAAAAATTCAAGTCAAAATTGAAGTTATTCTTCAAATTCAAATCAAGGGACGGAATATGTCTTCATCGAAAAAAGAACTAATAGATTGAGCAACGGTAGAAGTAACAACTGGGTCAGATGGTGCGAAGTTGATGACTGTTTGAATAGTATAATTACGAGAAGAATTTCTCGCGAAACTTGGCGGTCAAAGCGCGAGTTAGGGTAATAACGCGCAGAATTCAAATCAAAATAACAGACAAGGTCAGATAGGGATCGACATAGTGACCGCGGAAATCGCGAGGATAATGGGAATAATAAAGGTCACAGTGGAAATGCCCAACAACCAGATACTCAACTTAAGGAGCCACCCCTTGAAACCTTCAAAAAGAAATTGTTCCTCAACAGCAAAACTTCCAGTTACATGAAATTTATGAATTCTACACAGATCAAGTCGAAATGAGAATCGAGGTTATAACAATAATTTTAATGGAAATTATAATGGAAATTATCAGAAGAATAGTTCTAGAAGAAATCATAGAAGTAATAGAGGTGGTGGCTATCTGTGACGCAATCGTAGTGGAAGAGTTATGGTTCTTACTATAACGATGGGTTTGATAATAATTACAACAACTCGTGTCAACCACCACCGATTCGAAATCGAAATGCCTCGATAAGTTTAGTGCAATGGCAAGAAGATGCGCCCGCGTCGAAAACATCGAGCAATGCGGGAGACGCGAAATAAGCTGCGTGAATGAAACCATAGCGTTAGCTACATCCGGACAATTCTGAGAAATTTTCGGAGCCATTAAGTCACGATCTCGAGAAAATGAAGATTCTCAAGTTGACGCGAGTAGGATTTTCAAAGTTTCTGATACGAGGAAACCGATAGATTACCCACGGTATTGGGTTAGTCATAGATTCAGGAGCCGCACGTTTCGTGATAGGCAAAGAGGTATCGAGATATTGCAGGAAATCAGTGGTAGTATGCTCCACCATTCGGATATTCTCCAAATGGAGGATTGGGGTAAGTAGCGGGAGTCACGCCGAGCCAAAATTCCACGCAATGAGCTATTACATACTGAGCACCTAGACGCTTACGTCAGTCTTGGCTCGGCCTATGTTGATAGACGTATAGAAAGATCGACCCTGCTGCGCACCGACTTTTTGACCCCCGGGATCTATGTCACTGATTTTCCCCACGAAAATTTCTCTAAACTCTCAGAATCGCCGAATAGAAACCCTTCCACCAGCAAATTCCAAACATTCCTTCAAGACTCCATTATTACAATTGAGGGGGTGGGTGGAAAAAGGGCCTAAGTGCACTTAGGCCCTTTTTCCGGCCTACCGCTTTTTTGAACCCTTGAACCATGATCTATCACCCCATGGAAGTTGTTTTTCCATGAACTTCGAAAACCCCATAGATCAGAAAAAGGGCCTAAGTGCACTTAGGCCCTTTTGTCGATTATATGATGGGAGTTACGCCCTTTTATCGATTGTATGATGAGAGTTAGATCATCTGTCTATTATCTGAAGGCAGTTAGACCCGGCTAGACACCTTGGACAGCTAGTTGTACAGTTTTGATGGGTAAGAACGAATCGCCTAACTACGATGCTGCACCATTGGACAGGATTGGTTCGCCAATCATTTTGAAGAGAAAAGCATGACCTCACTATTTCATAAGCTTTGAGTCGGGAAAGAGCTTTCTAACGTCCCAAGGTCATCTCTGTGTCGTACGGCATTTTGAGACATTCTATTATCCAGGAAACTATCGCATCGTCAGCCTTATGGTCATTGTTTAATGTAATGAAGCTAACTAAAAATTTGAGATCCAAGGACACTGATTTTTCCAACATCCTTCTGGTAGAGGTGAGGGTAGAATTGATAAAGTGAAGGTGAGACCTGAGCGGAAAAGTGATGATGTACGTAGAACCATATTCAAAGACATCAATGAAGATATTCCTACTAATAGAGTTGTTCTGTCATCTCATGAAGAAAATATCATAAAATTGGAAAAGCAAAACTTGAAAATGTTCGATGGTCCTACATCCCCTTACTAAGCGTTGATCATGCGACTCACAAAGACGCAGATAAAACTGAGGAGCACACTCATCTGAAATATCCAACCGAGTTTCTGAATAAAATTAGAGATGGTTCAACTTCACATGAACTTGATTTGAAAGTAAATGCTATTGTGATGTTGATTCGGAATCTGAGCGTGGCGGAGGGTTTGTGTAATGGGATTCGATTGAAGATTAGATAATTGTACAAGCATAATATTGAAGCGGAAGTTATAACTGGGGAGAATATGGGGAGAATAGTTTTCATACCCAAGGTAACACTGACCAAGGTCGAGCCTTTCCTGCCGTTTGTAGTTCACAGGAAACAGTTTCCTGTGGTCTGGGTATGACGATTAATAAGTCTCAACGTCGAAGTTTGGATAAGGTTGGTATTTATATAAAACGGCCGCTTCTCTCCCATGGACAGCTTTACGTTGCTCTTCCTCGGTAAAGAGTGTTAGAATATACGCATATAGATGGTGTGTTGTTGCATAGCAACCGTTCATTTCGTTTGTTCTAAATAAGCCTTGACGACTATAACATTGTCTTGTTTTCCTAACTCATAACTTGAAGAGCTGTTGAACGAGAAGGTTTAATAAAGAAGTGTCACCCGTTTATCTGCTCGAGTATTCAATCTAAAATCCCAACAGGTTATGGGCCAAGCGCGTTTCTACTGCACGAAAAGTCCAGTAATCGCGAGTTTGTAGTGAAAGAAGAAATTGAGAATTCAATCAGAGCGGAATCGGGATTCTTCAGCAATGCTGCTGCATTTGGTGTTCGGCGTGGTTGCACAGTTACGAGCGCCGTGGAGTTGATACGATATCGGGCGCCATGAGTCAGCCGTCGAATGAGCATCGTGGCGAGATCTTCCTTGCGGCTGTTGGTGACTGTCTCGGAACTATTATTTATGGTATCATTGTGCTGCCGTGTAACCGCTGTGGCTGCAGGAGTTGGCGCAGATTAAGAGACCGAGGCAGCGGTAGACGAGAGGTGAGCAGTACAACTTTCGTGTGTGAGAAACGACGTGATTGACGGCAACATCATGGACGAGCGCACACCCAGGAAATACTTCGATTTGGAAATGGCAAGTGAGTGAGAATACGATGGTATGATTGAGTCGTGAAATGATTTACCCGATGAACAAAAAATTTGATCACGCGAGTGTCAAGTCATATTCTTGAGGTGATTGAGGGCTTATTACGCCAGTGGCTATTTCTATGCCAAATGACGTGTATTTGTGAATATAAAACGATGTGATTAAACGACGTGACGTCATCTTGTATCACAATAACGGAGTGCTGATAATGTGCATTTGAGCCACATAAATCTATCATAAACTAGTTTCACTAATAACCTCAAAACTTATTCGGATGTTTTGTTATGAACCGCGTGTGTATACGGTGTCAGCAAGATTGGCCGAGCACAAATAAAGAACGAATGAGTGTGAAGACGTATAACCTCGGCGCAGCACGTGGTGATAGAATTGACATGACATTGGCGCTCGTTGGTTATATCTTTTTCCACTAAAATAGTCAGTCTCTCAAAACGAGTTTGTTTAACTCACGATCAACGAATGTGAATATAGATGGTTTGATAAATGATTCTAACCTAAAACTATAAATTAACATTTGTTTTGCAGGAAATTGGATATGTATTTGATGTTTGTTTCTAACCTCGAACTATGAACCCATGTTATTTTCAGGAAATTTCATATGTATTATTCGTGCTTTGAACGATTAGTATTAGCTAACGATGCGATGGAATGATTCTAATGATACTTATGTTGTCTTAGCTGGGGAGGAGAGAGCATTGTCACGATTTAGACAGCATTTCAACAGAGTGTTCGAACTTTGTGAGAAATGTAGAGGAAAACCAATCGGTGTACATCCTTTACATTCAGATGACATCGCATTAGAGACTCTGAACTGTACGACTTTGCGAGTGAGTTTTCTGAATTATCACGAAATGCTAAATTGAAAATGATCTGAAAAAAAGAACGATGAGAACGATTTGACGAGTTGACGAGCTGAAACGATGGAACGATTTGACGATTGGATGAAGTGGAACGATAAGAACGATTTGATGATTTGAACAAAATTGTCATACTGTACACTTGACGTGATATATAACTGACACGATGATAATGAATTGACATTTGACGAAGAGATGATTGAACGATTTGATGTTTTGTTAAATGAAAACTATAGAATTGAAAATTGTGAAATATTTGGTGAATTATCAAAGTACAGTATAAACATCGATCCTGGGTCTCTCGTTAGCCGAATGACGCCGTGCGTTATAGGTTCTCCTGAGACTAGGGTAATTGTTTGTTCATCTTGTGTTCGGATGAATGAATTTTTACTCGTTTCAATTCAATTATACTTGTGTTCGGTAAATTGAATCAGAAGCACAATCCTCACGCATGGAAGTAGTATTTCTCACAAGAGAATTTGAATATCCATCTCCTGAAGACTGGCCAGTCATATCTAAGAAATTGAAACACTTGAAGGATACTGGAGATGGTTGTTTTATATTGCTCGAGGATGAAAACCAGGAATCCGATGATGCTTCTGAAACATCATCAGATGATGATGAAGAGAAGCAAGAAAGTACCGTGGAAGAGATCTGCTGCTAAAACTGCTCCTACACAAAGAGTCTCAAACGAGAGAAACAATACGAATGAAGATGTGCTATTAGTCGAAATTGATCGAGAAGTTGACGACAGAATTTTAGAAACGAATGAAAAAAATTGCAAAAATGAGGACGTGAACGATCTGCAGAGTATGAGCGCTCCTCCAGCTGAGAAACCCGAACCTGGTGTATTAATTGAAGGATCATTGAGATCGAGAGAACGAACTTTGACACTTAAAAATAATTGATTAGGAAACGAAAGAGAAAAAAAAACTCAAGCACGAATGTACAACAAATTTGAGATTTGAGATTCATGCCTGACCTTGGTTGTGGAATTGATAGAAATATCGATTTGACTGGAAAAGATGTGTCTAGAAAAGATTATTCATTGAAATCGATTGTCCTTTGCCGACGATCGATTGTCAACGATGTGAAATGACTAATCAGTAACTTCAAGAATAGTTCAAAGACGAGTAGAATATGCATAAAGTGATCAACGAAGTGATGATCCAAGATGTGAGAATACTCAACGAAGAAGTTCAGCGATGAGTATCAACAATGTGATTGATATGAAACCAAAAGATAGTACTATCACAACAATGAATGGAATTCTAAATTCTAATGTTTTATTCGAAGATAGTTCTGGTCTCATTTATGGCTCTATAGCTGAAACTGAGAGAAACGAAAGGTTGAAGTTCCATTCGAATGAACAAGAACGAGAGCATGTTTCAAATACGAAAACTTTAACGAACAGTTTACTAGATGCCATTAAGTTTGAATCCGTGAATGGGCGAGAGTCAAGCTAAGGACGAGTCGAAAATACGAATTGAACAAAATCGAGCATTTCCAAGACTATTTTACATAAGAATTAAGATCCCAAAGTCCATTATATTCTGAATCGAACCATTGAGCGAGATGGCATTGTGACAAGAATCTTACGGAGAAACGCAAACAAAGTAGGGGATATTTTCGTTAGACGACTGGTTTATAATCATCACAGTGAAATTTTGAGAATAGAAATTCTAATTGGGATTCACCCGAAAGTGACACAGCTGAGATTGAATGGAACGGAATTGACTGGTAACTCGATGAGAAAATGATTGTACAATATCGTGCATGCTCTAACGAAAAGTGAAGTTGCACAATTTCCAAGGCATATTTGGAGACTTGGTCTGGAACTATAGATGATATGTAACGAATGTAATTCTTATATCAAAAATGGGTAACGAGATGGATTTTTGATAATGCTCAATCTGCTGACTCAATATCAAGAGATAAGAATGCTCAAGGAAAAGATGAATCACGAATGAATGAAATCTTTCGTTGAGAACGCTGGTACGAATTTCATTCAATGACGATCACATGAGACACTACGAGCAACCATGAAAATGACAAGAAGTCGTCCAGAGGATCGTTGCTACGAGTGACACAATAACGGCCATTGCGGTTATGACTGTCTACACAAGGGTCGAGAATTGATACCAGTGTGAGAAGTTCTGTACGACCTGCGCTATGAATTGCTTGATTGAATCAAAAGGCAGAGAGAAGAACTAAAACAACGATTATGAGTAGGTTGATCATGAAAATTGAAATACGAACGGATTGAGATTTTGTGTAGAAGATATGGGTTTGAAACGACTGTACGATTCTGAAAATAGTTATGAGGTTATAGAACGAGTGAAGTTTTGATAGTTTCTATCTCCATTGAAATAAACTGGAATGGCTATCTGCAACGATATGAACTTGGCAGAAGAAAAGAAAGAAAAAAAAAAAATAATAATGACAATGAAATTCAATGAGTTAGTGGAATTTTCAGCTGACTCCTGAGCAAAAGGAAATTGAACTGAATCGTAACATATACTCAAAAGTATCAATGAGAAAAACTGTGAAATTGTACGATGTGCTAAAAAGAATCATCTGCTGACTTGAAAAACGGAAGAAGTAGGCATCAAAGAAATAATCACGAATCTTGTTTAAAAATGCCAACTAGATAAAGTGATTTGTGGACATTATTTGTACAGAAATCGATTATCTCTTCGCATAATTGCTGAAATAGGCTTAGACGATTGTTCTGATCATAAAAAAGAAAAAAAAAATTATATTTATTCGATTTGAATTCCAAAGAATTGATCTTATAAGCAATCTATAGACAACTGTACTGAATAATCAATTTCGAATCGAATGAAAGGACTAGACTGTAGCAACAACTGAAATCTTTCCAGTGTAAGAACAGCAACAAACGAGCAAAACGAGGAAGATTTTGAATACATTACTCTCGAAATCACACCACCAAATTAAAATAGTAATGATAGCGTAATTTTGAGTACTCGTGACGATGTGATTCTAATTGAAAATATAGTAAACTCAGATGATGCGATTTCAACTAGAGAAATGAGGAACGAAAGTGATTTTGATACTTCTCAGTTCGAACGAGTAGAGGATAGTGATGATTACGAACAATAAAGTATTTCAATAAGGAAACCTGAAACAACGAATGAATGATCAATTGACAATACGACTATAAATAAATATTTCATCTTCGATTCAACGATCTGCGATGGAAAAGTCTGCGATATGAATGAAATACTTCTTATAAGATTATTCAGAAGTTGGATCTACTTTTGACCCAAGAATAAGACTAATTTTTGAAAAACAGTAATGCAATGTTATGACATGCACAAATGGGTCATGTTTCAGTAGTGTATTTGAAAGGATTGCAAAAAGAAATACCCAATGATACAAATTTAGAGAAGGCAATTTTTTATGAACTACATTAGACTGTGTTCTTTGTATGATTGCTTGAACGAATAGATTGACTTTCTCAACGATCTCGAGTACGTGGGAAAAAGGCATGACAAATCATTGATTTAGGTGAAATGAGCTCACTCAATCCAGCTTCCCATCCTAAGTATGATAAACATATTTCCGCGTTTGGAGATGATTATTCGAGACTAGCAATGGCATATCGCATGAAAGCAAAATTTGACACAGGTTACTGTTTAGAAGCAGTCACTAGAAGTGCTAAGAATCTTTTGGACTACGATGCGAGAGTTTGCTTTCTTGGAGTGATTCAAGGAGGCGAATATACGAGTGTCTATACGATTCAAGTGTTAAATTGATCAGGAGCTGAACTTCAGCTAGCATTTTCTGGAACCCCACAAAATGATGGAGTTGCGGAATGCATCAATGATGAAACAAGGAAGGAATCTGAAAATTTGTAGCTTATTCCTGTGGAGACATGATTCAAGTCGAACGATTTCGTTGTGTGGCATGCATCAAGGTTCAGAGAGAAACTGGACCTAAATTCAGATACGAAGGACGTCAAGTATTTTCCGTTGAAATCAGAGGTGTGAGATATAACGAATTGATAATAAACGGTGATATTTATAAAAAAGAAGACGTTGAAAATTGACCTATAGAAAACTCGAAATGAACAAGGGAGAATGGTTCTCAGAATTTGAGGAAAGACGAATACTTGAAAACGGAGGGAGAGATAGAGAATGAACTAATTTGAGAATTGTCAAAAACGGAGGGAGAGAAATAGAAAGGAACGAACTGAAGAAAAATAATAAACAGAGAAAGGAACGGTAATGAAGCAGTTCGAGAAAAATCCTAAAATTTAGGGAGAAAAGAAACGAAAGAGAGATAAACCTAGACAGGCTGCGACAAACGATTTGAATAAATAGAAAATTAATGAGAAATCTAGAGATATAAATGATCCATACTCTTCTGAAATGAAGAGTAGAATAATTCCAACGATGAGAGCTCCGTCGGTATCCAGTAACAGGTGATAAAAATTAAGTTGTTCAATACAGATTTTAATTTGAATTGTGTCATGATCCCATAACTCAAAGAAGTGACGATCCCGTTTCTCATAAAATATAATGAAAATCAACCAAACAGAAGTATGTCAAGGTGCTGTTGGCGTGACTCTGCAAGGATGAAGCAATGAAGAAGAACAAATTCTGCAAATATGTGAACAGACCAATAATATTCCCGAGTTGGAGAAAGATCTAATTGGAATTGAAATGGACAACGATGAAATGGATTGAACAAGATCTTTCTTCTTCTTCTTATGTGGTATCCAAGGTGGGAGAGTGATGCGTCCTTTCTTCTACAGTCATCAACGGGCTTCTGCGTGAAAGCGTAGACTGACAATGAGTGAGCCGGGCATATCGAAACAATATTGTAGCATAAGATATAGAACACGACTGGTTATACGGAGGTGATAACATACAATGAATTGCGATTTGAAGGATGTATACGGTCCTGTTTTACGATGAGTTTTAGTACGAGCTGTAATTTGAATCTAACTTGATCTTGCTGTGTGTCAACTTAGCATGAAAACTGGAATTTTGGATGGCATTATGGAAGATTCGATTTGGATAGAAAATCCTTCAGGTGTAAATAATTTCAGAAGGAGTTAAACGAATTGAGGTGTGTGAATTATTGAACGTACTTTATGGATTGAAAATAAACCCGAAAAGATGGATCTCACATTTTGAAAGAACAATCAAATTTTGTTCAGTGAATGATGATATTGATCTGTGTTCATTTTTCAGACAGAAGGAGATTAATTTTCGCTTCTATCAACTTATCTTGACGATATGTTAATTGCAAGCAATGATATGTGAAACAGTTGAACAAAGTCGAAACGAAGTGACAACACGAATTTGAAATTGCGAACCCGAAATTACTTAAGACTTCCTTGGAATTACAATATTCAGATATGAGTTTCATAAGGAAATCACCTTTATACATGATAATTATGTAGAAAAACTATTGAAGCACCCAAATAAGATGATTTGTATACCAAAAATACACCAATGGTAACAAACCAAGTAGCGAATAGAGAACGACGTGAACGAAAAGGATCAAACGATGGGAAAAATCTATTAGAAACTAGGAATTATCAAAATTCACCCCATATAGAAGGATATGGATACCTTATGCACCAAGTTCAGACATTCTGAATGCAGTGAATGTTCTACGTAATCACCAAATTAATGCAATAGGGTACGAATGGAGAATGTTCGGACGATTACTCGGATATCTTCTGGTAACAAAAAGCTTGGGTTTAAGTCATCACGATAGACGTAATGATTTATAAGCATTTTCGGATGTAAACTTCGCAGACTGTCAGTGCTCTCCAGCGTCGTGTGGATATGTGATGTGACTTTTCGGAGACTCTCTAACTTGGAGAACTCACAATTAGTCTTGCATCACATAATTTTTTTGCCAAGCTAAATACGCAGAAATATCTGGAGCTTGCAGACGCAGCTCACACGAATTAATCCAT
Source organism: Eretmocerus hayati (assembly GCA_029851415.1). Taxonomy (NCBI): domain Eukaryota; kingdom Metazoa; phylum Arthropoda; class Insecta; order Hymenoptera; family Aphelinidae; genus Eretmocerus; species Eretmocerus hayati. Next base: position 107,728,197 of record CM056743.1, read on the forward strand.
GAAACTGATAGTAAAGGAATTCCCCAAACCAATAATTTTATGGTGTGATGATGAAGCAGCACCGAAGAAAGCTAGATCGAATGGTAGAATTAGCTGAGACCTATGTTCAAAGTACGAGAAGATTATGTAAAGAACTGGGAAACGAACTTTGATACAAGTAAAATGTTCACGCTCCAGAGATCAAATGGCTGGTGTATATTTATGAAATCTTCACTTTCAGATTCACATGAACGATGTGTAGAAAAACGAATGATTACGAGTCGAAATCATATGACGATGCGATGATGATTTGATTATAAAAACTTATTCCTATACTATGTTTCAGATCAAATACATGTGCAAATATATGTGAATATGAATTAAGAAACATACTAACAATGGTATTGATTACTGAATTTACAACCATAAGGGTATTCATTTAAGACGAATGTTATTAAGATTTGTGTGTGATGATATGTTTACTAATGATATTTGATAATCTATATGCGGGAGGGAGTGTTAGAATATACGCATATAGATGGTGTGTTGTTGCATAGCAACCTTTCATTTCGTTTGTTCTAAATAAGCCTTGACGACTATAACATTGTCTTGTTTTCCTAACTCATAACTTGAAGAGCTGTTGAACGAGAAGGTTTAATAAAGAAGTGTCACCCGTTTATCTGCTCGAGTATTCAATCTAAAATCCCAACAAAGAGATCCGAAGAATTCCTTCATTAAAAATAGATTTGATGGTTCAGATGAGATCGGAAAAGTTTTTCGGGATGAAGTATCTGATGTTCGATATTCTTTCATCTATAATATGGAATTCAAGTATATTGTTCTCAAATTTCGTTAAGATGCAGTGAAATCTGGAGTTGGGGAAGACAGTACAAGTACATAAACTGAGGAAGCAGCTAATCTTGTGGTGTTTTAACGAACAGTTGGAGAGAAGAAATTGAAGAAGAATACGGAAAGTGCTTGAAAAATCAGATCGATCTACAGGAATTGAGTGTTTGGATGAAATAATAGCATTGCATGGAAGAGACAGTATTTCTTTGGGAGCTCAAAGCCAATGTGAGCGATTCCCGGACTCGATTATTCGAAGAATAGAGTCGAAATTGGAAATACAACAACGTTAGTAATTCAGTTCACTGATATATATCTTTACGATTAGAGATGTTGATGACATTGATTCAACAGAACTATAGTTGCGTATGTTGACAAAGTATTTCGCGAATCTAAGTTCCAGAAAAAGGGCAATGACAGTGAATTAAAGAGCTACGTACACAATGGTCAACTTCAAACGAGATTGGGAATAATATTAGGGAATTGATTATCATATCAGATTAAGTATACGTGTATAAGTAATGATGTATGGAGAACCATATTTAAAGACATGAATGGAGATATTTCTACGAATAGAGTTGTTCTGTCATCTCGAAACGAGAATATCATCAAATTAAACAAGAAAATTGCGAATACGACGTTGGGATATACAACAAAATGAAAATTGATGATATACCTTCGAAAAAAGGAACAATAAGTGAGTTGAATTGGTGATGTTTCGACTATATGATATGATTTTTACATAAGTCTTGTCGATTTTCCAGAGATGAAGGGTTATCTGAAGGATCAATGCGTTCAAAGAAATGAGAAGAATGAAAGTGCAATTGTGGGTGTAATTACGAATATACGTCACGAACTTGATGTTATTGTTGTGAAGGATGGAAACGGTCAAATTGGATCATACGATCGTGGAGTGGACTTAGAAGTTTGCGGTGACTTACAAGAGAATGGTTAATTCTCTGATCAATCAGATAAAAGTGAGAAGAATCGTTTCGAAATTCATTTCATTGAGTGGTCTTTACAGGTTCAACGTACATGTGATACTGGAGGCCTTCAGATGAATTGAAATTGTTAGGTGGTGAGAAGATGGAAATTGAGAACTCGATTTTGGAAAATGAAGTTCATGTTGTGGAAGAGTGTTCCGTCACACAAAGATATTGGTTATTGATTTTTGGTCCTCGGGTATACTGTAAAATTTTTCTAATTCATATTTTTTTGGAAGAAATATACATCTTCTTCGTAAACCCAAGCTCACTTTAAGGCTAGTCCATAGAGAATCCGGATATTTTGCCCGATAGATGGCGCTTTGATCGTACTGCATGTGCGATGGGAGATTATGAACCACTTCTTTGCCTCATAGTATTTCAACCTCACATTCCAAACCCAAACGAGGTATGGCAACTGAAACACCATGATATTTTCCATCGAATGAGTTGTTCCCCAACCCGGGATCCATTCTATATCTCCAGAAAATCGTTGTTCTTTGGCTTGCTGAGCAAGTTATACTGCTCAATGCTCACACTAAATCAAGGTTTTTGCGGGCTAGATTCAGAATTTTTGGGCGTGGGAGGGCTCATTGTACAGGAAATTCCAATCCACAGATGGCGTAGTATCTGATATTGGCCAAAACTGTTTTGTTATCGAGGAATAGATCGGGATAGTCGCGGACGCACTCTGTCCCACCAAAAAATTGCATTCAAGCTTTTCTCGATTCCTAATGAATGAAATGCGATGAAACTTTGCATGTGTGACGCCATAGGTGATTGCCCTTGTTGGTCAATCACTCTGTCGTCGGTTCCGCAAGACCGATCGCTCGATGCATACCACGAGGAATGCATCGCGCGATCACGTTTTGCTGACCTTTGAACTTGACACGATGCAACGCGCATCGAGTCGAGGGCTTTAAGCCACAACTCGCGCGCGCCGCATCAGACCGCTCAAAACTCCCAACACCACATTCTAACTACATACATACTTCCATAGAATACATGAGTATCAAGTCCACCTATTGACTCATTCTTTCCGCCCCTTTCTTATCCATCCCACGTCACAGTGGTGCTAGGTGTGGTAGGGAAAGGGGCACCAAATCAAATTAAGTGCACCAAATGAAACTAAGTGCACCAAACCAAACTAAGTACAAAAAAAGTTAAGAAAAGAAGCAGTTTTGGAAGTAAAGTGAAGTGAAAAAAGATGCAGGCGTCGACTCAAGATGTGGTGTGCCAACCAACAAGAGTCACCCTACAATCAACATCTGTAGGGAACGCCGCAGTAGCAACAACAGCAGACAGTGTCCAGCAGCGTTCAACAACAACATCAACAGGGAAAGAGAAGGAAGTCAGCCACCAACAGCCAACTCCACGCCATAACGCCGTCGTCATCGAGGAAAATGTAACGTAAATTTAAGCCATCATATGTTGTGAGAAGATGACGATCAATAGACATTTTCCATAGTTATGTAATTGAATATAATTGAATCTGATGACGATCAATAGACATTTTCATAGTTATGTAATTGAATATAATTGAATCTAACTCAGTGGGTACATTTATGTGTAGTCAAAGTGAAAACGGTTTTCTATCACAGAGGTCATGGTTAAGAGAAAGTAGAAACCTTATGATAGACCGTTTAGAGAAAAATTTATAAGGAATGAACCCCATTCGAGTCTTAGTAATGAGCAAAATGGAAATGTCTACTGATACGATCGAAATGACAGACACAGCAGAGTACGAACTCGTTGACGAGACAATTTGGAGGCGCCAAGCCCTACTACTATCGGTTTAAAAATGATTGACACCTCGAGAAATTTTGGTATCCTGGCTCCAAAAAAATTCGGTAATTTTTTTGCCTCGGATAATATCAAAGCACATTTAGTTGCGGCCATGATAAAATTTTTTCGAAGTCGATCGGATGATAACTGCGGCCGTGGCTGTTATGAGAATGTAAGAAAACGCAGGTATAAGGCCTATTTCGAAGGTATCTCGACTTCCGGATGATGTAGCTCTGCCAAAAAAATTTCAGCGCAGTGCGAAAAATTTAGGTAATAGATATTCGATTTATCAATAACCTCCAACAAAGATCAGCCGAAAAAGTTTATAACTTTTGGAGATAATCCAATTTTTGGTAACTCGAGATCCACTGGAGATAGAGACTTGTATCAAAAACAGAAAAATCATGAAAAAATTCTGGACATTGAAAATGATAACGCAATATCAGAAATCAGAAGAACAAACGAGAAGCGAGGTCGCAAAGTTTCAAAAAGATAAAGTCTGTGCTTATTGTGAAGCCTTTATTGTCCTTTATGGCCGGGGCCCTTCAAATCGTCGATGGGCGGGGCTACCTGACCGCGGACCATAATAGTCATAAACTTGCGGTCGCGGAGTCAATTGGGGTACCATCAGTCTGCTGCAATGAGTCTGAATTCTCTACAAAGGGAACAATAAAAGTATTTCGAGCACGATTTGGGCCTTGCATCGATAGCAAATATCTTTGATCATTAGTGCGAAGATTATTATCAGCGATAGACAAGATTGACGATAATCCACAGTTGTCCTTTGCATCATCAGAGTTCCACGATCACTGCTTATGAGTATTTTTTCCGAGGATCTTTCATGAATGATTGATAACATATGACCAATCCCTTATCCTTATCATCTCAATGTCCTACCATTGGATATCATTCAGACTGATAAGATGACAATCAATGGTTATATGATTGATCTATTATCTTCTTCGATCAATGATTGGTCTTCACTGATTGTTGACAAAGCGCTATCACACGGATGTATTTTGTTCAATAGATCGTTGATGACATGATGAACATGAATGTATCTCCGTGTGATAACGCTTTGTCAACAATCAGTGAAGACCAATCATTGATCGAAGAAGACAATAGATCAATCATATAACCATGGATTGTCATCTTATCAGTCTGAATGATATCCAATTGTAGGACATTGAGATGATAAGGATAAGGGATTGGTCATATGTTATCAATCATTCATGAAAGATCCTCGGAAAAAATACTCATAAGCAGTGATCGTGGAACTCTGATGATGCAAAGGACAACTGTGGATTATCGTCAATCTTGTCTATCGCTGATAATAATCTTCGCACTGATGATCAAAGACATTTGCTATCGACGCAAGGCCCAAATCGCGCTCGAAATACTTTTATTGTTCCCTTTGCAGAGAATTCAGACTCATTGCAGCAGACTGATGGTACCCCAATTGACTCCGGGACCGCAAGTTTATGACTTTTATGGTCCGCGGTCAGGTATAGTTCCGCCCATCGTCGATTTGAAGGGCCCCGGCCATAAAGGACAATAAAGGCTTCACAATAAGCACAGACTTTATCTTTTTGAAACTTTGCGACCTCGCTCCTCGTTTGTTCTTCTGATTTCTGATATTGCGTTATCATTTTTAATATCCAGAATTTTTTCATGATTTTTCTGTTTTTGTATCAAGTCTCTATCTCCAGTGGATCTCGAGTTACCAAAAATTGGATTATCTCCAAAAGTTATAAACTTTTTCGGCTGATCTTTGATGGAGGTTATTGATAAATCGAATATCTATCACCTAAATTTTTTGCACTGCGCTGAAATTTTTTTGGCAGAGCTACAGCATCCGAAAGTCGAGCTACCTTCGAAATAGGCCTTATACCCGCGTTTTCTTACATTCTCATAAGAGCCACGGCCGCAGTTATCATCCGATCGACTTCGAAAAAATTTTATCATGGCCGCAACTAAATGTGCTTTGATATTATCCGAGGCAAAAAAATTACCGAATTTTTTTGGAGCCAGGATACCCAAATTTCTCGAGGTGTCAATAATTTTCAAACCGATAGTAACAGTATTGTTCAAGGGAAATCCGGGGTGGTTGCGGGATAGCGAATGGATGCGCGAATTTTGGAAGGAGCCCGCATGGCCAAAAGTAGTCGCGTGGATAGATGGATCGACTTAGCTTTCGGATGACGATATCGCTGAGCACATACATTTATGGAAGACGTATTGTGAAAATAAGGCTGAGCGCCTGGATCTCGCAGACTTGATTTGCAAAAATCATAACCGACAAGCGAATGAAACTAGAGATAGTGCATACAAGTTTGCGATCCTTATGGAACATATACTTGCTGATGAGTGTCCTGTAATGAGAAATCGACGATTCTGGGTCGACAATTCTAACAACTACTTTCTCGAGATGAAACCCGCGGGAGAGGAATGTTACAGAAGATTTGGTCTCAAACCTGACGAGAGAGGGTATCGACAACTAAGGGAGATTGTGTCCGAAGATAGGGAAAATGTATTATTAGAAGCGTACGAAAAATCCTTCAGTTTTCCCATGGAAGAAGTAATTATAATAGAATCTACGGGATATTATACGCTTCCTAACGGTTGTGAGACATATAAAACCATTGAGACAAAGAAAATACGCAAGGGCATCCAAAATCCTCAAACTCGCTCCAAATTCCAACCCACACCCTCAATCGCTCAGCACCGCGAGTCCATTCACCCAGTTAAAGAAGGATACGTCAGCCGGGATGACAAAATGATACAAAGTGTCGCAAGGAAACGGAATGCAGTAAAGCAAATGACTAATGTGATAAGTCAGTGCGTTGGAAAGAGCGCACTCAGCAAGAATCGGCGTCAGAGCCTAAAGCTCAAGCAACGGCGAGATAGAATCAAGCTCTCACAGAATGATTCCGCCTATTATAACTTGAACATAATACAATCGAGGATAGAGTCGTAAACATTAGTGGGCATGATTGTTTATAAAACCAGGCCGCCTCGCGAGAAGCCACCTTGGGTACTCGATTGTAAAGAGGAACTTCCACCTCTCCTCGGAATCGCTAGGGAGTAGGATCATAGTTCAAACACGTTATAGTATAGTATTGTTAGATCGATAAGGTAACTTAGAATTATTATAAAATTTTTCCGGTCCTCACACGTGAGTCACGTGAAAATTTTATGAATACTAGCGCTAAGTTATATGTAAATTGTACGTCTTAGTATATAAGGTCGATGAAATCCCATCTTTGGTTAATCTGCATTATTACAAAATTGGCAATACGTGAGCCACGTGGAAATCGAATGGATACTAGCACTGATGAATATACGAGAATTGTGAGTGAAAATTTCCCCGGCCCTCACACGTGAGTCCGAGAAAATTTTCAAATGACCAATTTCACACCATGAGAGTCCAAAAATTCTTACCATCATTCAAATTCTTTTCAAGCCACAAACTTGCCAGAGATCGGTATTAGAAATTGATGAAGGTACGGCGATATATTGCAGAAATCTTGAGTAAATACCGTGAGGATCTTGTATTGATTACTGAAAGTATTGCAAGAATATGGGATGTATATGGATAAGGATATTACAGAAATATTGGATCAACTCTGATGAAAATACTGTCGGAATATTGTAGGAATAAGATAGAAGTATTGGATGAGTATCGTCCAAAATATTGTGAAATATCGTAGTAGTATTGATAAGTATTCGTGAAAATATTGTAAAATATCGCAGAAAGAAAGTAGAAATTGTCGGTGGAAGATTGTTGAAAACATTGAGGAAATATTGTAACGAGGTTTCGAAAAATATTGTGAAAATTATTGAAAAATATCATAAGAGTCTTTGAGATATTGATATAAGATCGAGAGATATCGGTTGAATATATGGTTAGAATATCACACGAAAATACTGTCGGGGAATTGAAAAGATGCTGTAAAAGTTCAGAAATATCATACAGAGCAAAATCAAAATTACTTTGTTCCAGGATTTTACAGGGTTTGAAAGAAAACATAGTGGGGAAAAAATCACACAGAACTGAGGTCAATTGAAGCACTTGAAACTTGAAACTATTGAAATGGACCAGAAAACGATAACGAATGCGAGAGAAATAACGATATGACATGTTGACGAGAACTGGAAGAAACTATGAAAGACCTGTGATAAACCTATGCAAAATCTTATGTAAAACATCATACATTCACACAGAACACGAAGGGCTTGTCGAGGACGACAAGATCGCGGCCTCACACGTGTGACGCCATAGGTGATTGCCCTTGTTGGTCAATCACTCTGTCGTCGGTTCCGCAAGACCGATCGCTCGATGCATACCGCGAGGAATGGATCGCGCGATCACGTTTTGCTGACCTTTGCACTTGACACGATGCAACGCGCATCGAGTCGAGGGCTTATAAGCCACGACTCGCGCGCGCCGCATCAGACCACTCAAAACTCCCAACACCACATTCTAACTTCATACATACTTCCATAGAATACATGAGTATCAAGTCCACCTATTGACTCATTCTTTCCGCCCCTCCCTTATCCATCCCACGTCACACATGGTATCGTGTTATAAAATTCCACAGGTGGCCTAGTATCTGAATAACACATTCAATACCAATAAAAGCGTATAAACAATAATACCGCTCTCAGAATCATTGGATGCAGCTGCAACCTCGAAGTAAGCCGGTGCGTGTCTGGTTGCGGTTTTGCGGGGACTCCGGACTAGCCTTGAAGGTTGTAATAATTGAATAATCTGATGGGAAATAATGATGATGGGGAGTCATTTCTCGGAGGCTGCAGAGAGAAATTGAGAGAACTAAGGGACCTGCAGGGGCTAAAAAAAATTTAGGGGCCCTTAGGGGATCTCAAGGCAATCTCTCAGCCCCTAAGGTAAATATGGAACGTAATTTAGGTTAATTGGTTAGAGGCACTCGGGACCCTCAGGGGCCCTCAGGGGCCCCCACGGGACCTCGGAGGACCTCAGAGGCCCTCCTAGGCATTCAAGGCAGTCAAAGGAATTCAGGGGAGTTCAAGAGGACTCAGAGAAATTCAGGGGAATTCAGAGGAATCCCATTCTTACTACTTTATATTAGGGGGAGATACTGGCAATGCTAGCGTTTTTGCTTGTAGCTCTGAACTGAAAGCTCATTTGATGGAGTTACTCTGGATCCCTCGTGTTCTAGGTGGTACGAGCCTGTGGAAAAAGTTTGGTGAGATTTGGTGACCCGGACCCTCCGGACTCCCCTTGTCAGCGCAATAAGTGTATTTCACGGGCACGATTTCTTTGAACATAGCTATTTTTTGGAAAATCATAACTCCGACGGATTGGATTTCTCACATAATCGTTGTTTGCCTGGGGAAACCGGACACCTCCGAATTCCCCTCAAAAGATTATGACAATGAGACTCCGGAAGAGAGCTTCGTTGAGGAATCAAATCTCAGCACGGATGTGACTACGTAAAAGGGTCTCATCACTGCAGAGAGAGATACCCACAAAATCACCAAGACCTCGAAGATTTTCTGAAAGAGCCCAAACAGGAAAATTCTGTTCGAAAAAAGGGCCCAAGTGCAAGGGTATTGTTAAAAAGAGCCTCAACGCAGAAATACTAGTTAAAAGGTTTAAGTGCAACAGTATTGGTAAAAAAGGTCTAAGTGTAACATTATTGGTGAAAAGGGCCTAAGTGCAACAATATTGGTAAAAAGGGCCCGAGTCACCGGAAAAACTCGTTCAAAAGGACCTAACTCCACTATCGATATCGGGAGGAAGGGCTTGAGTGATGGGGTATTGGTAAAAAGGGCCTAATTTTCTACGGAAAATTTTTAAAAAAATGCTCATGACCTCCATATCTCTTTTCTACCAATTCTGGCTATCAAATCATGTTCTTTGGCCTTCAAAAAATGTATCTTCATGATTGCCAAGAGAATATTGAATGACCTTAGTTTCACACACTCAATGGTACCATCTTTCACGTGCCGAATCGATGAAAATGCATTGAGACGTTGAATCGCAATTGGATATCTTGTGTGACATACCCATCGATATGCTGATGAAATTTGGAGGCCATTGAACTTGATTTCGCATCGTTGTTCAACTTTTAGTGGACCAACTATCCCAAAATTTGACTCGGTATTGGGGAAAAGGGCCTAATTACATTTTTCGGAATGGCTGTATACCTCTCAAAATCGACGGCTACCTTCCAATTCCTGTGCGGTTGTTTTGGGGATGTCAAAACACTTGAAATAAGCCAGGTATGCGCATCGTATCATACCACAGGCAAGGTACAATTAGTTTTTATCGTTTTTCTCGAAATAGCCATTTTATAATTAAGCCCTTATCCCACCTACCCCCTCAATTACCTTCGCGATTCCCGCGGTCACTATGTAAATTCCTATCCGACCCTGTTTGTTATTTTGATTTGAATTCTGCGCGTTATGACCCTAACTAGCGCTTTGGCTGCCAAGTTTCGCGAGGAATTCTTCTCGTAATTGTCCTATTCAAACAGTCATCAATTTTGCACCATCTGACCCTGTTGTTACTTCTACCGTTGCTCAATCTATTACTTCTTTTTCCGATACAGACATATTCCTATCTCTTGATTTGAATTTGGAGAATTACTTCAGTTTTGACTTGAATTTGTAGACTTCTATGAATTTGACTTTCCCTTGTCCTCCTTTCATCTTGAATCGGAGACTGATTTTTAATCGATCCAAAAAGTTTTCCAAACTCTATGGCTTGTTTTGAAAATTTTTCAATACTTGCGGGTCAATAACGACGCACCAATAAGTGAAAATCTTTCTCCACATTATAGTAAAGTCGCTCATCTTTCTTTCACAAACTGCTGATGCACTTTTACTCTAATAAAAAAATATTTCCCAAACTTTGGTCCGGTAAATCTGAAAATCTGAGATTATAAGCCTTTACTATTTGTGTGAGATCTCGATTTTTCCCTTCATCTGCATTTCCATGTTCGAATATTGTGTGTTTGCATTGTGACACGAGCACGCTTGTGTGTGTTGAGCCCCTGAAGTGTATTTGTCTTGTGTTTAGTTTCATACGATCTCTTGTAAACGAATTGAATTCTCGCGCGCATCCTCCATTTTGTGTTCACGCTCGAGTCCCGCGCCGTCGCGTTCGTCGCCTTCCGCGGCTCTCGCCAGTTTCTGTCTAGCAGCCGACCGCACCACCTCGCTCAATATGTAATGAGCCCTTTCTTTTGGAATTTAATATAGTTTAATCGTTTAATTAAACTATGGTTTCAAAATTATTCAGTGCACCCGCTCCCTTACTAAACATTTTTGGTCCTTCGTGTAACGGATCGGAGCTAGTGGTGAAATTCACGGGGATGCGAACGGATTCGCATCACCACGAGGTGATTTTTTGGTGATTGTGCGTGGTCGGCAGTCTCCTGGGGCGTCCAGCGGCGTCTTTCTCAGGGCCAAACAGCATGTGAAGAGCTGTTTTCTGCCGGCGGATGGGGATTATTATTTCCTCGATTGCTGAATTCGGAGCATCGGTCCACCGGCAGCGGAGCGCAGGCTAACCTCCAAAGCGGCCACGAGGACTCAAGTCGCCGCACCTCTTGGAAACGACGGAAACGACCTGGGGATCCAGGAGGGTCCTTGGGCAACGTGGGATTACTGGGCTAAGCTGTTTTCTTTGATTATCTCCATCTCTTACAGTGGTTTTTTTCAAGTTTTCGGAAATTTCTCCAATATTGATTTGAATTCAGAGCACTTTTGTTCGAGAATTGAGCTTATTTTGCACACCTTGGTGCAAATAAAAAATAGATTGTACCATTCGTACAATATTTTGTGTGTGCAATCGGCACTTTAGAGTTTCAGTGATGAGCTTTCTTGATATCATTTGGGCATGCGCTGAAATTATTGAATTTTATAGGGAGTCGTCCGTACGTGTGACCTACGTTGGTGTGCGTGCTGAGGCTTGGCGCTGACTTCGACATCTGGCAACACAGCTGACCAGTGTCATCCGCAGTTGCTCATCGGCGGCGCGCAGCTGTTCATCGGCACTCGGCGCAGTGTAGCGAGGTGCTTCACGCGGTTACGACAACATCGGGCCGTCGTGCAGTCTACCAGCCTGCTCATCGTCGTACGCACATCACAACGGCTCAGCACAGGACTACTTTGGTTTCTATCATCGTGAGTCAACTGCCTATACGGTCGAACGAGTGAGTTATAGTCTATGAATAAGATTGTACTATTGAATTCAACTTGGATTTTAGAGAATTCATAGATTATCTCAATTTACTTTGGGGCATTCTAACCTATAAATGTTGAACGCAGGGGGTTGCTCATACATTTTTAGGTTATCTTGTTAATACTTGTAAATATTTTCCAGTACGGTTAGGAGAATTTTTTGGATAAGCGATTTCATCAAATCTTGAGTTCAGGTTTGAAAAGATTCTTCGTCTCTCGGTCGGGTTTGCCTAATTCTGGTGAGAATTTTGGCATCGGTTTGAATCCTTTTGCTAGATTTTGGCATTTCGGGCCAAATCAACGCATCATTTTGGATTACCAGGTATTCGATTCGGTTTTCTTCCGGTTTTCGTTCAATTTTAGGATTTGGGATAAAAATGGACGCTCTTTATCAGCTGCAGTTGGATCTCCAACCAAAAATCGCTAATTCGTACGTCAATTCCAAGGAATTGGGCCAAGACAAAATGAAGAAAGCGGCGGCTACGACTAGATTCAATAATCTAGAAACAAACTTTCAAGCTTTTCGTCATAAACATGATAAAATTGTCGCGATGGAGCCAAAGGGAGCTGGTCACGATTACTTCAAGAATAATCTCCCTGATTTAGTAGAAGAATCGTACCTTGCAAGCAAATCGGAGTTCCAAGAGATTTTGGATTCTTTTGCTGACTTAGAGAGGGCGAAAAGGGAAGCCAACGCGACTGTCGCTCCGGTAGATCCTAGGGAGGTTAACTCGGAAGACTCTCACTCGTTGGCAAAATTTGATATTCCTGTTTTTTCGGGAAAGTTCAGTGGATGGTCAAATTTTCGGGACCTATTCAAGACTTTAGTACATCGTAGGGATAAAATTGCTCCAGCTGTCAAATTTTATCATTTAAGGACAAAGTTGTCGGGTGAAGCACTAGATCAAATAAAGACCATTGAGATGAATGCTGAAAATCATCCAAAGAGCTGGTCTGATCTATGCGAATACTATGAAAATAGAAGAAGGCTAGTGAATTTGTCTCTAGGTTCTTACTTCTCATTGAAGGCCATGAAAAATGAGTCTCATGCTGAGATGAAAAAATTGTATGTTGGCTCGTTTGACACTTTGAATTTGTTGGAAGGCTTAGATCGTCCTGTCGAAACAACGGGCGAGGACATATTCGTATTCTTCACAGTTTCCAAATTTGATCCTTCTACTAGAAAAGAGTGGGAGAAGCATTTGGGCAAAACAAATGTTCCTCCTTCTGTAGGTCAGTTAGAAAATTTTATCAAAGATCAGCTTGCTACTTTGGAATCCATTGAAAGTATTCAAAAATCCAATAATAGTCAACCAACTAAGCCATCTGGATCTGGAAAGACTCACTCAATGGCTACGGATACGGATGCAAACACTGCCAAAAAAGTTCGTCCTTCATGCTCGGAATCTCATCACCTCTCACAGTGCGATTCCTTTAAGGCTCAAAGTGTGGCTGATCGTAGGGCTTTTGTTACAGAGGAGAGGTTATGTTTCATCTGCTTCGTTAATCACGGCGCAAAATCTTGTAGGTCAACGAAATTTTGTCGCAAGTGTGATGGTAGACATCATAGTTTCATACATCTGGTTTCTGCTAACCCTAGAAGTGGCGCTCTAACTGATGACAAAACTGGTTCGGGTTCTTAGAGTAAAGATAAAGGTTCAGGGGCGAATCAAAGATCTTCCTCGACCACACATTTGACGGTTACAACATGTCTAAATTCGGTAGACAATTCGGGTTTTGTGCTTTTGCCTACAGCAGTAGTGAAGCTAATATCAGCTGACGGATTTGAATATTATTTCATCGCTTTAGTCGATCACTGCTCGCAATCCTCTTTCATTACGGAGAATGCTTGCCAGAAACTAGGAATCGGGAGGGTTAGATCTAAGGTTCAAATCAAAGGAGTTGGCGATCTCAACACTCGTGCTTTGAGGGGTTTAGCTAATTTTACAGTGTTTCTCCGATTTTCATCGAATTTCAGTTGCGAGGTGCAGGCTTTCATAATTCCCAAGGTTTCTGGCTACGAAGCTTCAATTTCGGCGGGTGTGGATAAATGGGATCATCCCAAAGAGCTAGTTTTAGCTGATCCTAATTTCCTAAAAACAAGATCAATCGATATGTTGCTCGGTGCCAAAATTCACGCTCAGATTGTACTTGATGGCGTGAAGAAGGCAAACTTTGATCTTTCTAATTAACCTATCGCTACAAATACTGAGTTGGGTTGGATAGTTTCTTCTAGCGTCGGTCAGAATTCGAAATCTTTCTCATCTTACTTCCATTTAGTCGATGATACTGCGCTAGAGTCGATTCTCGAGAAGTTGTGGAAGCAAGAGGAAGTAGTAACGGTCGGACAAAAAGCCCTCTGAGGACGATCCCAAATGTGAAGAACATTTTCAGAAAACCCATTATCAAGATCCGAGCGGTAGATATGTGGTTCGGTTGCCAGTGAAGCAAGATTTGATCGGAAGTTTGAATTTCAATCTCGGTGAATCATCCAAATCCGCTCTTCAAACTCTGCAATGGAACTGAAATTTTTGAAAAATTCGGATTTTGAGGCAAAATACAAGACATTCATGCTAGAGTATGAACAACTCTCGCATATGGAAAAGGCTTCAAACTTGTCGGTTGAGGAGAAAAATCGGGTGTCCGTTCTTCCTCATCATGAAGTCTTCCAAGGCTCTAAAAAGTTACGAATGGTCTTCAATGGTTCAAATAAAGTTCACGGAATATCTTTGAATGATCTTCTCTACACTGGAGAGAACTTGCTCCCAGAGTTGATCGATCTGATCTTAAAATGGCGTCGCTATGAATTCGTGTTTGTAGCAGACATTGAGAAAATGTACCGGCAGGTATTGGTGGATCCTCGAGATCGCCTTTTGCAAACGATTTTGTGGAGAGAAAATTCAGATTCAGAAATTTTACTCTATTTTCTCAAAACAATAACTTATGGTTTAAAATGTTCACCATACCTAGCTATTCGGGTACTAAGACAATTAGCTGAGGATTACAGTCACCTCTTTATTCTGGCTATTAAAATTATCGAGGATGATTCATTCATGGATGATTTTATGTCGGGAGGAGAAACATTGAGTAAAGCTCTAGAGAAACAGGATCAGCTGTTCGGGATTCTCAAGGTGGGCGGTTTTGAGCTGAGAAAATGGGCAGCTAACGATGCGCGATTGATAGAGAAAATCTCTATTGATCATAGGATTCACGGCTCAACGACTTTCGATTCGGATGATTGTACTCCTATATTGGGACTCTCTTGGTCACCGAGAGAAGATTATTTTCATTTCAAAATCAAGTCTCAAGTGTTCGACAGTCAAAAATTGACTAAAAGATCCGTTTTGTCACTTACGGCAAAAATCTTTGACCCTTTAGGATGGTTAGCTCTTGTAGTGATTTGGGCGAGAATATTCATGCAATCTTTCTGGCTGTTGAAGTGCAATTGGGACGATGTGCTTCCCGAAAAATATTCAGAAAAGTGGTCTGATTGGTATGAAAAGCTGATGAGTTTGGAAAAAATCAAAATTCCTCGATGGATAGGTTATTCGAGCCAGGGGTTGACTATAGAACTGCATGGGCTTGCAGATGCTTCCTTTAAAGCGTACGGGGCTGTGATTTATTTGAGATTGATCAGAAACGGTGAAGTTGTTGTTTCGTTGCAGTATGTCAAATCAAAGGTAGCGCCAATCAAGACAGTTAGCATACCTCGACTAGAGCTTTGTGCGGCGTTATTGTTAACAAAACTTGCTGATCACTTCTTGAAAATTATGCCTATTAAATCAGTAGCAACTCATTTATGGTCAGATTCGAAAGATGTTTTGTTTTGGATCAGAGCCTTACCTAATCGGTGGCATACATTTGTGGCAAATAGATGTTCGCAAATTCAAGAATTGCTTCCTAAGGCATATTGGCATCATGTCAGATCAAAAGATAACCCAGCGGATGTGGTTTCTCGAGGTTTGAGTCCTGAAAGTTTATCTTCATTCGAACTTTGGTGGAAAGGTCCCGCGTTCCTCGCAGAGTCATGTGATCCGTGGACCACTGAGGCTGAGAATCTGACAGTTAATCCTCTTGAAGAAAAAACTTCTCCTCACGCCAACACGGCGAGTCAGTGTCCGGATTGTATGACTCAAAATGATCTTGTGAACAGGTATTCCACAGTTTCCAAACTGTTGCGAATCACGGCTCTCTGTCTTCGTTCTTCGACGAAGCTGAGTCTTCGTACGGATGAGAGAAAGAAGGGGAAAATCCAATTCCTGAAGCTGGAATTCATCGACTTGGACGCGTTCTCAGGCGGTTTGCTAGATACAGCAGAGCTGAAGAACTCTGAATTATTATGGATCTATCTTGAGCAAAGGCATAGCTTTGGTGACTGTTTCAGGTGCCTCGAGATGAGCGAAGAAATCAAGGACACCAATTTATTGAAATTAAGACCTTTTCTAGATCAAGGGCTACTCAGAGTGGGCGGTAGACTCCGTCATGCCTTGTTGGACTATCCGGCCAGATATCCTCTAATTCTACCCTGCAGGAGCCCGTTAACAGAACTACTTGTGAGAAGAGCTCATTTGGATTCGCTACACGGCGGTACGCAGCTCACGTTGGCCAGTCTCAGGAATCAGTACTGGATTCTCAAAGGTCGACAAGCGGTAAAAGTTCTGATCAACAAGTGCACGGTATGTTTACGATATTCAGCTAAAATGTCAACCCAATTGATGGGAGATCTTCCTAAGGTTAGAGTCACACCCGCTTATCCCTTTGAGCACTCGGGAGTGGACTTCTTAGGTCCATTTAAAATTCGGTTGTCTAAAAGTCGAGGTCGTGGTACGATGAAAGCTTATGGTTGCATTTTCATCTGTCTTAGCACAAGAGCTATACACTTGGAGGCCGTAGAGGATTATTCTAGTCCTGCGTTCATCGCTGCATTCGAGCGGTTCAAGGCAAGACGTGGCCATTGCAGGAAGTTGGAGTGCGACAATGGACTCAATTTCGTTGGTGCAGATGCTGAACTACAACGTCGTTTTGATGGAGCTTCTACGGAATTCAAGGACATAGCTGTGGAGCTGAGCAACATGAAGACTGAGTTCAGATTCAACCCACCTGCGGCACCACACTTCGGAGGAATTTGGGAGGCTGCGGTCAAATCAGCCAAACATCATTTGAAAAGGATAGTTGGTGACCATGTTCTTACTTTTGTAGAAATGTCCACTTTGTTATCTAAAATTGAGGCCTGTCTGGATTCAAGGCCTATTGCCCCTTTGAGAGATGATCCGTCTGCATTGTATACGCTGACACCTGCGCATTTTCTCATACAGAGACCATCATTTATAATTCCAGAACCCACCGTTCCGTCGAAGCCCATTTCAGTCAACAATAGATGGAGGTGGATGACTCAAATGGCCCAGGAATTTTGGAAATCATAGTCCAGTGAATATCTACAAGCTCTGCAAGAGAGACATAAGTGGTCAAGGCCTTCTAGAGCATATCAATTGGGTGATGTGGTCTTGCTTCGCGACGATTGCAGACCTCCGGCTGTCTGGCCCTTAGCAGTAGTCACCGCAGTATTCCCTGGCCATGATGGCAGAATCCGAGTAGTAGACGTTCGCACTGCTACATCAACATTCCGACGACCGATTATCAAGCTTGTACTTCTTGTTCCGGAAACTTCAGAAGTAGGAAGTGATGAGAGTTGAACTTTCGTGTATTGGACAACTAGTGATTTAGTGTTAAGATTGAAGTCTTTTCGAGTCTGCGGTAAACTCAATTCCACTTATCAGTGAAAGTAGAGTCATTTTTCAAGTAGTAGGGGGGTCTTATCAACTCAAAAGCACTAAGGAAGTAAGTTTCTGGCGTGTATGAAAGCACAATACGAAAATGAGAGTCAATTGCGCAGTTGCCAAAGGCGTTCATATCCCAAGGGAATGAACGTTCCTCCTTTTGGGACTCGATCCCGGGTGGCCGGAACTTGAAAGTGAAATGATTTAACTGAAACTCTGGCTTCATTCTTCTATTTTTTCGTTGTATTTCTAACAATTTAAGTTGATTGAATGATTTTCCTTTGATGATTCAGCTAAATCATTCCATTGTGAGTAGCGTTTCGGATAATGGTTCTGCTTATGGACCTAAGTGATTTTATTTTGATCTATTTCTTTGGTTATCTATTTCACAAGGAAGGGAATGGACTTTCACTGAATCTTTTTAGATTTTGTTGTTGAAAATTCTGCAATTTGATATTAATTAACTAACAGCCATACGGTTTCGCACTGATTTTTGTTCGATTTCACTTGGAAATTCAACTATTAGGTACATCTATTACGATTTTTCGAATTTTTCATCCAAATAGTTTTCCGAGCCTACTGCTCTTCATCATCAACTTCCAATTTGAAAATGACACCCTTGAATTGTATTCTCTTAGGTTCGAGTCCTTTTTTGATGCATTGATGTACAATGAAATCACCTAAGTTATCGATTTTTTCAATAGTAATAAATCGAGGAGGGCGGTATGTTTAGTTTCATGCGATCTCTTGTAAACCGAATTGAATTCTCGCGCGCATCCTCCATTTTGTGTTCACGCTCGAGTCCCGCGCCGTCGCGTTCGTCACCTTCCGCGGCTCTCGCCAGTTTCTGTCCAGCAGCCGACCGAACCACCTCGCTCAATATGTAATGAGCCCTTTTTTTGAATTTAATATAGTTTAATTGTTTAATTAAACTATGGTTTCAAAGTGATTCAGTGCACCCGCTCCCTTACTAAACAGTCTTGCATCGCTTGCGGTGCTTGATCGATGTCCGGTGCCTGATTCACGCGCGAATGGCCGTTCTCGGCCATTCGCGCGTGAATCAGGTTCAAGAGGATCTCGAATTATATCTACGATATTGAGAAGTTCTATCATCTTCAGTGCCAGAGAAATACAGATTATCATCCTAAATTTGCACTGCGTTATTGACCTTGTTTGTTTCGAAAGACGTGCCTTGGGATTGATACTCTTGCTGTAGCTCTTTCCGCAAAATTTGACTACAACGCTTAGGTTCGCTAGCCTTTCGAGTTGTATGAATCATTGTGTGAATCATTTGAAACCTCTGTACGCGTCTCATCATTTAAAGGCATTCTACTTTACAAATATCAATATGTCGCCGAGATAACAAAATTGCATGATTACATAAAATAAATTTCAAAAGGACATATTTGAATGGGTTGTCATTTAAGCGAATTTTCTTCTTCTATATTATTACTCTCTTATTTGTTAATGTGAACAAGTTTATGAATGATATCCCTATTCCTTTCCTAATAACTAGACCGTTCCATACATGGTGATCAATCGAGGTAGAATATAATATGAGGGTAAATATTCGGTTGAATATTGAAGTTCTTCATTTTGTGATGAACTAGCAGTTTTATCAATGATGCTATAGAGGTAGAATAAGATATTGAGCTAAAATTCCGATTGAATATTGAGTTTCCTCCCTCTTTTGTTGTTGTCAACGGACATTTCAAAACTTCTGTAATAAAGTAACAGTCTTATCAATGATGATATCGAGGTAGAATATAATACTGAGATAAAATATATACTAGTCATAACTTATTCGATTAAATATTGGGATACCTCATTCTTTTTGTTGTCGAGAGACGTTTATACATTTTGGGAATAACTAACAGTCTTATTGTCATAGGATACAATATTGGGGTATAATATTATACTAGCAATTGTTGGAAGAGCGTCCATTGGCTCAGTCGGTAGAGGCCTTGTGCCTTGAGCGGGCTGAAACGATGCGCTCGAGGGGGCGTGGGTTCGAATCCCGGTCGGGTCACTTGGGATTTTTTTTCCGAGTAACTCAATCGAGAACGCGAATCCGTGCGCTCCTGCAAAAAAAATAATAAAATGCCTTGAGTGCTGAGCGCTCGGCCAAAAATTCGGAAGAACGATTGGGCTTCGATGATATCCAGGTAGAATATGATCTTGGGATAGAATATATACTAGTCATAACTCATTAGATTATATATTGGGATACCTCATTCTTTTTGTTGTCGGGAGACATTTATAAATTTTTGGAATAACTAACAGTCTTATTGTAATAGGATACCATATCGAGTTGGAGTTTAGTTTGATTGGAATTGAAATTTCCAAATAATGAGTGATTTTACCGCGGCATATGCTACAATTTTCCAGTTGTATGGAACACGTGCTGCACGCGATGCAATGACATGGCAATAACGCTATTTCTATTTCATCATCGACACAGATTTTACATGTTAAGGAGTTCGGGGGTTTTGCTGCAGTTGATTTGGATGGGATAGCTAGACGAATGGTTCTCCCTTTGTTGTGGTTACGAAATCGCAGGTAGGGAACCAACGAATATGTTCGATCCATACATTGTGACGGGCAAGCCGTCACAGCCGAAAATTCGGAAATCTCTCGTCGCCGCCTCAAGCCAGCCGGCATATAGGATAAGTATTAACCCCTAAACTTCCCTTCTGTCGAGGTGCTGGCTTGAGGGATCGACCACGGCGAGCAACGGGAGAGATACGCGGATGCTGCAGGTGTGGGTATGCCTGCATACCGAGCACCCGGCTTACACCCGGGCTAGCGCTGCAGCCCTACCCTGGGAGGCTGCAAGGACCAGCAGCCGACGGACACGAGCTAGCCAGCGGGGCGGGCCAGCGGGCGCTTAAGGGCCACGAAGCCCTTCTATGACCCGGCCTGACATGGCTGGACGAGACGAGGACCGTGGGCAGCACCCACGCATCGCGGATGCAGGCGACGACGAGAAACGTGGACTAGACTCTCGCTCACCCGTGAGCGAGAGTACAAGACCTCGCGCATGTTGTGATCGCGAATGATACCGCGACGTGCAGGACGGATAATTGCTGCACCCGCGCACCACCCCCAACACTATACCACCCACGAGATCACCGCGCTGACGACGCACCTAGTGCTACACACACCATACAACGCGCACATGGATATAGGGCGCGGAGAGATGGTGCGGACGGCACACGGGCCCCGGGTAACGACGGCAGCAGGCAGCAGACGGGTGGCCCTCCTGGTGATGCGCTCCCCGGGCTGCCAGCCATCCAGGCGATTGCCCCATCCGCTGCAGCCCGGGGCAGCGAGCAGACATGTAGCAATGGGGTTATGTACCACCGCACCACTTGTACACAGGTACATCGTGTACCTGGTGCACCATACACCCGCGCACATTGAAATAACACTGTGAGGGACACCTCCCGCTCGGGTGACCATCGCATGGACGCAGAGGGGCCCGGGTGACCCAGCGGACGACGGCGACGACGGACAGGCCGGTGCGCGCGGCCAGAGCAGACAGCTGACTGGCGGTGGACGAGATGTGGCGGCGCTGCGGGCATGTAAATCCTGGGCCAATTTGGACATGCGGACGACATTGACATGTAATTAGGGCTGTGCACACATGAGTATGTTGCAATGGGACTGTGCGCAGCATATATATAGATATACTGCGGCCATGCGGACTTGATATTACTATGCTATGGGCGGCCGCGAGTATATATAGATATACAGCGGCAATACGGACGATATATAGATAAACACGGACATGTATAAGGACTATACAAGGTGAAAGCGTGGAGTTGCGGCAAGCGCGAGTGCGCGATGCCTCCGCGTATATTTCAGCGGTGCATGCGCGTGAGCGGGACAGAATATTCTCTGGGTGGAGGCATCAGGACCGTAGATACTGCAAGTGATGCGCTTGCAGTGAATTTCGTAGAATCTGAGCTACTGTATAGGACAAGTATAGTGGACTGGACTTGAATATTTGGCGCGCTCAGCCGCCAGTTGGCGCTGCTAGTGTTCCGGTAAAATTGGACGGACCAATCAGAGGGCTTGACTTCAGTGAAGACGAAGGCGCGGACTTGGTGAAGAAGAAGCAGCCATTGTGACACTTGTGGATCGCCTCTTGTGCCGGCCACACGTACCAGTCGCGCCCGCGAATAAAATTCGGAGCACGTGCCCAGACGCGAGTCCCTCCAGGAGTCCGTATTGCCAGGACGAGGAGCTCAGGATCTAGTGGACCAAGGGAGCAGTAGTGGACCCCAAAATTAGTCAGAGCAGCAGAATTCGGACGAGGAGAAATACGCCAGCCAGGACGATGGCAGCTAACGGTGAGTGGTTTTGCTAAATCTTTTTAGATTCTCTCGTCGGGAGTGCGCTAAGAGCCTCGCGCGTGCGGAGGGCAAATCGTCGTGCCCGCGGACTGGACAGGCTCCTGGAGGGGCTTCGCGAGCTGGTGCACCGCGCGTTCGTGGACAAGGCGTCCCCCAAGTGACGTACGCGCGTTGAGAAATCGCACCAGCGGACCCGGAGCGGCAACCGCGTCGCGTATGAGAATTCGGAGCAACAAATTGGCGGAGTTTGGCGCGTGCTCGTGGACAAGACGTCTTGGAAAGACGTGCGCGCGGTAGGAAATTCGTGTCGGGGACAGACCTCCTGGAGGAGGCGCGCGTGGACGAGACACAGTGAACCTTGGACGAGCTACAGTTGGACTAGGAGCCAGATGCGTGATCGTGCACCTGTTGCTCGAGCGCGTGGGATAAACGAGCATCGGAGCACAAGCCATTTTGGGTGCTTGCCGTTGTGCGCGCGTTGCGAGGGCTGCTGAGCGGCCATTTTGGACTTGGAAAATTCGGAGCAAATAAATTGTGGAAGAATATCGGAGCAGGGACCGGACAAGCTGCACTCTACGGAGTGCAGGTAGATTTCGCGAGTGATCGGACAGAGTGATACGGCCTTTTAGTGAAGTGCATTTATTTTTTTTGTATTTGCAGGAATATTGAGAGACACTCTATGAACAATTAGTGAAAAACTTAGAGTCACGCGGCCTATTGTCGGATTAAGATTCGTTGTAGATAACTGTACATGCCGCGTAGAAGCAACGTAAAGAATATAGGCCAGATAATTTTTGTAATAATTATTCGTTTATCATTTATGAGCGTGCGCCTCCCTCCCCCTCTTTATTTTCAGCTGATGGCACGGTAAGTGACGCTGTGCTGAGGACGTGTTGCGGAGTAGCTGAATTTTTCCTAAGTCGTTTCGCCGTTCGCGCGCGTATTGCCTGCGATTTTAGGGTAGGAGTCCCGTTGAAAATAAATTAGTTGTGCTGGTAGAAATACCACGTTACAAATGGCGACCGTGACAGGACTCTGCGGCTTCTGAAAAATTCAGATAAAATTCTTACGGACTAGACGCGAAGCGCTGCGAATATTTTGGACAGATCGGAAATTTTTCTGATATATTGGATTTAGAAATTTTGCGATTTTGGACGGATTTGCGTGCGTGCGAGGCTCTTCGCGTAGTAGTAGTAGTGTAGTGCCCTCTCTCACACCCTGATCATGTTGAATGTGAATATTTCTTCCCGTATGTGAATATTTTGAGCCCCCCTGCAGCCCTGCTCCCTAGGACAAGTAGAGTAGTTGCTTATAATCATTTTTTGCGAGAATTTTCACTCGCGTAGAATTATTTTTATAGCATCTTACCAAGGTTTTAGGACAGTTAGGTAAATTTTTCGGACTTAGAAGAATTCTAGTGGCCCTATGTTTGCAGATTGATCCTCCCAATGCATGGTGTGATAATTGAATAATTTTTTTGATGTATAATTTGGACATGCTGATGATTCTGGCCCGTTCCAATTCCACGTAAGTACTCCTACACCCCGGACAAAGAAATTCTTTCGAATTTCATCCTACCCAAATCCTATTATCGGACTCTGGCAGGGTGTTAGGTAATTTTGTGGTGACTTGGACTTTGGGTGGTTGGGAATTTTCACGGACCAGACTCAGCTGCTGAGTATTTCGAAATTTTCTAGGACTTTTTGAATTAATTTAGGGGTACTAGGAAATCGGACAAGACTCAATTGCTGAGTATTAGGTTCTCTAGGAATTTTCTGGGACTTTTGAAATAAAATTGGAGGTACTAGAAAATCGGACAAGACTCAATTGTTGAGTATTAGGTTCTCTGATAATTTTTTCTAGGACTACAACATAATTCGGGGGTACTAGGAAATCGGACGAGACTCAGTGCTGAGTATTAGGACCCGTGGAAAATTTTCCAGGACCTTTGAATAAATTCAGGGGTACTAGGAGATCGGACAAGACTCAATTGCGGAGTATTAGGTTCTCTGAAAATTTTTCTGGGACTTTTCTGGGACGCAGCTCGCAGGCAGTCTCAGTGGTGGAACGCAACGATGGAATGGGACGATGGTGATCTGAAAGGCGCGAAGCCTCACGCGAGTCGCGGGCGCTGTCGAGACTCAGTTTATGGACGTGACCGTCGTGATCACTCTAGAGACGACGACCCACCTCCGGTGCACTCACGCACCAGAGATCAACGGGTGGAGTATCGCGATGATTCCAGCGATAGCGGACGTAGCTATAGGGACCGGGTGAAAGTTTATGACGCGCGCCCCCCCGACAAGCAGAGCATGTGCCTGCAAGCCACCCTGCGGTTAGTGGACCAGCATACTTGCCTGAACACAGAGAGCCCGCCGGTCAACACCAACCCCAGGTGAGGGACGTGAACGCGGACCAGAGGCCCCTCGAACCCCAGGTGAGCAACCACGGGCCTCGCAGTGGACCAGAACCGGCTCGGGTGGAACGAGCACGCCCTCAGGGTTGCTCAATCCAACGGACGGAACCAGAACCAATCCATCGTGAGCGCGATCGCTCAGGGGAGAGTAGGCGCAGCCAGAATCATCCGTCCCACTCACAGAGAGGACGAGACGATTCCCGAGAGAGTAGGGGACGCAGAGATTCCTCTCGTGGACAAGGGAACGGACATGAGCGAGAATCAGGAAATCGCGCGGATCAGCGGCGCTCGAGGGACGGTCATGATAGGCGCGAAAGACCGAGAGACGCGGATCGCTGGCGTGATAATCGTCGCAGCAATGATAGGGACAGCTCTTCGGACAACTCAGCTGAGCGAAACTCACGACGTGATCGGAGATCCGGGTCTGATTCGGACAGATCAAGGCGCCGAGGCGGGCGTCGGGGATCTAGGGACTCGCGTAGGAACAGACGCGATGGGAATAGGGACCGCGGACGTGATAGTAGCAGTGACTCGGACTATGACTCTTCGGACGGTGAATCAACCCGTAGTCGCGGTGGACAAGTAACGGGACGGACGTTCCAGGTAATCAAAATGCTGCAGAGCATGAAAATCAATTTTGGCGGTAGTGAGAAAGATGGACCAGAGGACTTTTTGGCCAATCTTAAAGACTGTAGGCGAATGCTACCGGTATCTGACAGGGAAATGCTCTCAGCAGTGCCAGCAGCCCTCAGCAAGGACGCTCGACATTGGTATAGGACTCACCAGGACGAGTTTAGGGACTGGACTGATTTTAAGCGCGCTTTTAGGACTCAATACGTGGGTCACTTGGACCGCCAGGACTTAATGGACGAGCTGTTGCATCGGACTCAAGCGAAAGGCGAGAAAGTGGCAAAGTATCTGACGTGCGTGAAGATCATTCTGGGACATTTTAAGAGGCCACCGAGGGACAGGGACGTTTTTGAAATCGTGCGCAGGAATCTACTGCCAGAATTGCGGAAATATTTGGACACGAGAGATGTGCGAAACTTGGACGATATTCAGTACTACGGGAAAAGGTTTGAGAAGGACAGGGACTTGGACGCTCGATACGCAGCGCCCCCATCAAGGGACAAGGCACGCATACCTGGAGCAGCATACCAAGGACCCGCACAAGCCCCTCAGAGAGGTAGATCTGGGAAGACGGAGACTGCTGCACTAGAGCACACGGACTTAGCACAGATCGAGGCATCTAAACCTGCTCCAAGTGCGCAGAACACGAATCAGGGTCGTAATAAGGGACAGACTGGCAAAAACGGAGCTAGGAACGGACAAAATCAGGCCACGCCAACTGGCGCAGCGACGCCTAGTGCCCCACCTGTCACGCCACCGAGTGCTCCGCCTCCAGTCACGCAACCCTCGCCTGCCCCTCCGACACACTGGAATCCGGACCCTGGACAATGGCCCATGATGTACCCTCGGTACCCATACCTTCCTTATCCGGGATACGGACCACGGAGGCCACCAGGCAGCGGACGAGTGCGCCCACAGGTAGATCGCGCAGTGAGAGGGGAACAGTTGGCCAAGGGACTCTGCTTTAACTGTAACAAACCGGACCACTTTGCAAATGTATGCCCCACTCGACAATGCTATAAGTGCTCCGCACTCGGACATACAGCAAATGAATGCCCAGATGCTGCAACTGCTACATCGAGAGCCGGAGCTCTGGTGAAGGACAGGTGTCAGCTATGCAATAAAGAGGGGGTGACCGCGCAAAACTGCCCGGACTGCAAGTATCGACTTGAGTATGTGGGAAACGGACCAGCGGGGGCCCAGAAGGACCCGAGTGCTGTGCCCCCGCCCAAATAAGTGAGATCTTGGGAACGGACGATAAGCCCGTGAGCTTTGTGGAAGGCTCACGGAGTGATAAGTGTCCGGAGACCCAAGTGGACGAGAAGCCCGTGAGCTTTGTGGAAGGCTCACGGAGTGATAAGTGTCCAGAAGGTGAAATAGAAGTGAAACTCGCGAGTCTTGTGGAAGACTTGGCTGGAGATGAGAGAGCAGTGAAAAATGAGACAAAGATTCTGGTAGAGGGCGACGTAGACGGGACACGGTTAGCTACGCCACGGGTCGCGGGACCCGAGAACCTTGAGGAAGGTGTGGCTGGGGCGCGACCGAAAACACCATGGATCGTGGGATCCGAGAACCGTTGGGACGGTATGATGAAGGACCGGACTACCAAACCCTGGGCAGTGAGAGCAAAAGACCGAGAAGCGGGTCGTGCGAGTTGTAAAGACCCCACAGAACGGTGGGTGATTGTGGATGAATGGACCCCAGGAAAGGGGGTGGTGCGGAAGCGGTACACTGGGAAAGCAGCAGATCGAATCATGCATGGGCAGAGAGAAGTCAAGAAGCTCTCCACGCTCGGTGTGCTGCGCGCTATGGCCGAGACGGACATTCCCTTGGCTGACAAATTTCTTCCCATAGCAAGACCGATTGACAAGACGGACCACTCTTCAAGGAACGGAGAACCCGAGATAAATTCTAAGTTGGGGACTGGTGAGGCCAGCAAGGCTGTCAAGAATTATCAAGCGTGGCTCAAGTTCATGGAAGCTGAGGAGGTCGAGCCAACAGTTGAAATCTCCGAGGCGGCTGGAGTAACTGAAACTCGGAGCTTCGACGACGGGCGAATCGGACATGTGGCCCCGGAATACCGTGTATTTGCGTACGTGGGACCATGGACTGCTGA